>JAJTWQ010000060.1:0-1200000 GCA_029007595.1 Solanum commersonii
GAAAGTGTGGTGAGATGGGTCATTGGGCAAAAGAGATTGCCCTCATCAAAGTCGGATTGCTCCCGCTCCTCATGTAGCTCCCGGCTTACCAAACACCTCCCGCCTAGAGGCCGTGGTCAAGGCCAGGACCGTAGAGGTGGTGAGCGGTGGTATACGGGGTGGTCCTCGAGGAGACAGTCTAGTGGTAGGTCTCGATGGTCCGGGCGTAGGCAGATATAGCCACTTCTATGCGGCTCCGGCGAGGGCGGAGGCTGAGGCATCAGACGATGTGATCACAGGTACGATTCTTTTATGCCAGCAGCCCGCCTTGGCTTTATTTGATCCGGGCTCTACTTTTTCATACGTTTCTGTGTACTATGCCTCTTGATTGAGTATGATGTCCGAGCCTCTGGTAGTGCCATTGCGTGTGTCGACCCCCGTAGGTGAGTCTTTAGTAGTGGATCAGGTATTTCAATCTTGCTTAGTTACTATCCTCGGGCTGACCTTATATTGCTTGACATGGTTGATTTCGATGTGATTCTGGGCATGGACTGGTTATCCCCTTATCGCGCTGTTTTAGATTGCTTTTCTAAGACCGTTACCTTAGCCATTCCTGGTATTCCTCCGGTGGTGTGGTAGGGATCTGGTGGTAGCACACCAGTTGGGGTTATCTCTTTTATTCGTGCTAGGAGGCTAGTGGGTAGTGAATGCTTATCATATTTAGCCTATGTACGTGATGTGAGTAGGGAGGTTCCTCCGGTTGAGTCAGTTCCTCAAGGAGCTCAGTGTTTAGCTTCAGCATCTCTTGGGTAAGGGATTTATCAGACCTAGTGTATCACCTTGGGGCGCTCCCGTTCTTTTTGTTAAGAAGAAGGACGGTACGATGCGCATGTGCATTGTATATAGGCAGTTGAATAAGGTGACACTGAAGAATTGATATCCTCTGCCTAGGATTGTTGACCTATTTGACTAGCTACAAGGAGCTTCAATGTTCTCTAAGATTGATTTGAGGTTCGGTTACCACCAGTTGAGGATTAGGGCAGCGGACATCCCTAAGACTACATTTAGGACTCGTTATAGCCATTATGAGTTCTTGGTGATGTCGTTTGGGTTGACTAATGCCCCTGCTGCCTTTATGGACTTGATGACACGCGTGTTCAGGCCTTATCTTGATTCCTTCGTTATAGTTTTCATTGATGACATTTTGATATACTCGCGGAGTAGGAGTGATCATGAGCAGTATTTGAGAGTTGTGCTCCAGACTTTGAGAGATCATCCGCTTTATGCCAAGTTCTCAAAGTGCCAGTTTTGGTTAGACTCCGTGGCTTTCTTGGGGCATGTTGTATCTAAGGAGGGCATTATGGTAGATCCGCCAAGATTGAGGCTATTCGTGATTGGGCTAGGCCCATCTCAGTTACTGAGATTCTGAGCTTCGTCGGACTAGCAGGCTATTACAGACAATTTGTGTTGGGTTTCTCTCCCTTAGCAGCACCTTTGACCCGGTTGACTCGTGTTCATGTTCCCTTTGTTTGGTCAGAGGAGTGTGAGGCGAGCTTTTTGAAGCTCAAGGAGTTGTTGACCACTTCTCCTATATTGAAAGTTCCAGTTGAGGGCGAGGTTTTGACGGTTTATTGTGACGCATCCGACGTTGGTTTGGATTGTGTATTGATGCAGCAGGGCCGGGTTATTGCTTATGCATCGAGGCAACTTAAGATCCATGAGCGCAACTACCCCACCCATGACTTAGAGTTGGCGACGGTAGTTTTCGCACTTAAGATTTGGAGGCACTACTTGTATGGAGTTCGATGTGAGATCTATACCGATCACAGGAGTCTTTAGTACATCATGAGCCAGAGGGACCTTAATTCGGGGCAGCGTCGTTGGATGGAGCTCCTGAAGGACTATGACCTCTCTATTCTCTATCATCCGGGCAAGGCGAATGTTGTAGCGGACACGAGCCGAAAGGCGGTGAGTATGGGTAGTCTAGCCTTCTTATCTGCTGAGGAGCGACCCTTGGCTATGGACATTCAGTTCTTAGCTAATAGCATGGTTCGGTTGGATATCTCATATCCTAGACGTGTCTTGGCCCATATGGGAGTTCAGTCTTCCTTGCTTGATAGGATCCATGGTTGTCAGTTTGAGGATGAGGCCTTGGTGGCCCTCAGAGATCGAGTGTTAGCGGGCGATGGTGGTCAGGCTACCTTAGATCCTGATGGAGTGTTGAGATTCGCCGGCCGCATCTGTGTTCTGAGAGTTCGGGATTTGATACAGTTGATACTTTCTGAGGGCCATGAGTCTAGATACTCTATCCATCCGTACGCACGAAGATGTATCGTGATTTGAGGCAAAGATCTTGGTGGAGTGGCATGAGGAGAGATATTGCTGACTTTGTTTCCCGTTACTTGTGTTGCCAGCAGGTAAAGGCCGAGCATTTGAGGCCTGGTGGTGAGTTTCAGAGATTACCCATTCCGGAGTGGAACTGGGAGTGTATCACTAAGGACTCTATTGTGGGGTTGCCTCGGACTTTTAGAGGTGTTGACAGCATTTGGGTCATCGTTGATCGATTGACCAAGTCAGCACATTTCCTTCATGTTCAGTCTTCATTTAGCGCCGAGAGGTTGGCTCGTATCTATATTCGGGAGGTAGTTTGACTTATCTTCGGGAGGCTACGGGATGTCCTTATGAAAATTTCCTCTTTTGTTTCGCTTTCGTGCAGCGTGTGTCTTATTGGTTTCTAGAAATCTCACTTGTTTCACTTTTTCGTTGGATGGCTCACTCGCGAGATAGCGCGGCCAGCAGGGGTGGCGCACCCAGGCCTGCAGACAGAGACCCAGCTTAGGGTAGACGCCGACCCCGAGGTCGAGAGAGGGCCGCAGCATCAGTCCAGGAGAGAGAGGAGGATCCAAAGCCGGTAGCAGACCCTTCAGCACTTCGTATACCAGATCAGCGGGTGGGGCCGGGGCCAGCCCAGCCGCCACCCGGACTAGTTCTGACTCCAGATCTCCAGGCCGCTATTGCTCAGCTCTTAGGTGTGCTTGGGGGGATGCAGCAGCCACCCGCCCCAGCTACACCAGCACTAGTACCGCAGGATCAGCCTGCAGTGAGGGCACCTCAGGTCCAGGTATCACCTGAGGGTGTACAGCCCTTGGCAGCGGACAGACCTATGCCGCTTGAGGACCAGAAGATGCTTGGTGTGTTTCTCAGGTTAACAACCACCGAGGTTTTCTGGGGCTGTGGGTGAGGATGCCCACGAGTTTCTTGCTGCTTGCCGTGAGAGATTTCGCACTTTGGGCCTTGTGGAGTCTAGAGGGGCCGACTTCATTGCTTACCAGCTAGATGGGCCAGCCAGGCAGTGGTGGCGTACATTCATCCAGACCAGGCCAGTTAAATCTCCACCGGTATCATGGGATGAGTTTTCTGAGGCCTTCTTAGCCAAGTTTATCCCTCGTAGCGTCAGAGACCGCCTCAAGGATCAGTTCAGCAGGTTGGAGCAGGGCTCCATGTTGGTGGCGGAGTACGAGACTAGGTTCCATGAGCTCTCCCGTTATGCCGAGATGATATTACCTACAGAGGAGGAGAGAGTTAGGCGCTTTGTTTGTGGGTTAAGATTGCAGCTTCGGCTTGAGACCCAGTCCTTAGTTTCTGCGGGTCGATCTTTTTTAGACGTAGTTGACCATGCTAGTATTATGGAGCATCTTCATCGCGAGGCCCAAGGAAGAGGGCTAGGCATGAGGGTAGCTACAGTGACTCCCGCCCCAGGTCTAGAGATTATCATGACAGGGCCGGACGACGATTTCGACAGGGTCAGTCTAGCAGACCTACACTGGCTTCTCTTCAGGCATCATATGGTGGTCGGAGTGAGGCTAGTTCGAGTCGTGGCCGCGAGGTGTTTCAGTGGGGTTTTTTAGTCCATGGTAGTCGTTCTTCTGGGAGTCGCCCTCGACAGGGTTGCTATGAGTGTGGTGAGATGGGTCATTGGGCCAAAGATTGCCCTCAGCAAAGTCGTATTGCTCCCGCTCCTCATGTAGCTCCTGCTTACAAAGACCTCCAGCTAGAGGCCGTGGTCAGGGCCAGGACCGTAGAGGTGGTCAGCAGGGTATACGGGGTGGTCCCGAGGAGACAGGTCAGGTGGTAGGTCTGATGGTCGGGGCAGAGGCAGATATAGCCACTTCTATGCAGCTTCAGCGAGGGCGGAGGCTGAGGCATCAGACGATCTGATCACAGGTACAATTCTTTTATGCCAGCAGCCCGCTTTGGCTTTATTTGATCCGGGCTCTACTTTTTCATACATTTCTATTTACTATGCCTCTCGATTGAGTATGATGTCCGAGACTCTGGTAGCGCCATTGCGTGTGTCGACCTCCGTGGGTGAGTCTTTAGTAGTGGATCAGGTATTTCAATCTTGCTTAGTTACTATCCAGGGGCGTGACACTCGGGCTGACCTTATATTACTTGACATGGTTTATTTCGATGTGATTCTAGGCATGGACTGGTTATCCCCTTGTCGCGCTGTTTTAGATTGCTTTTCTAAGACCGTTACCTTAGCCATTCCTGGTATTCCTCCGGTGGTGTGGCAGGGATCTAGTGGTAGCACACCAGTTGGGGTTATCTCTTTTATTCGTGCTAGGAGGCTAGTGGGTAGTGGATGCTTATCATATTTAGCCTATGTACGTGATGTGAGTAGGGAGGTTCCTCCGGTTGAGTCAGTTCCTGTTGTTCGTGACTTCTTAGATGTGTTTCCTACGGACCTACCTGGCCTACCCCCCAGAGCGTGATATTGATTTTTCGATTGAGCTTAAGCCAGGTACCCGGCTATTTCTATTCCTCCATATCGGATGGCTCCTACAGAGCTCAAGGAGCTCAGCGTTCAGCTTCAGGATCTCTTGGGTAAGGGATTTATCAGACCTAGTGTATCACCTTGGGGTGCTCCCGTTCTTTTTGTTAAGAAGAAGGACGGTACGATGCGCATGTGCATTGACTATAGGCAGTTGAATAAGGTGACAAAGTGAAGAATCGATATCCTCTGCCTAGGATTGATGACCTATTTGACCAGCTACAGGGAGCTTCAGTGTTCTCTAAGATTGATTTGAGATTTGGTTACCACCAATTGAGGATTAGGGCAGCGGACATCCCTAAGACTACATTTAGGACTCGTTATGGCCATTATGAGTTCTTAGTGATGTCATTTGGGTTGACTAATTCCCCTGCTGCCTTTATGGACTTGATGACATGCGTGTTCAGGCCTTATCTTGATTCCTTCGTCATAGTCTTCATTGATGACATTTTGATATACTCGCGGAGTAGGGGTGATCATGAGCAGCATTTGAGAGTTGTGCTCCAGACTTTGAGAGATCATCCGCTTTATGCCAAGTTCTCAAAGTGCCAGTTTTGGTTAGACTCTGTGGCTTTCTTGGGGCATGGTGTATCTAAGGAGGGCATTATGGTAGATCCGGCCAAGATTGAGGCTATTCGTGATTGGGCTAGGCCCACCTCAGTTACTGAGATTCGGAGCTTCATTGGACTAGCAGACTATTACAGACGATTTGTGTTGGGTTTCTCTACCGTAGCAGCACCTCTGACCCGGTTGACTCGTGTTCATGTTCTCTTTGTTTGGTCAGAGGAGTGTGAGGCGAGCTTTTTGAAGCTCAAGGAGTTATTGACCACTTCTCCTATATTGACACTTCCAGTTGAGGGCGAGGGTTTCACAGTTTATTGTGACGCATCCGGCGTTGGTTTGGATTGTGTATTGATGCAGTAGGGCCGGGTTATTGCTTATGCATCGAGGCAGCTTAAGATCCATGAGCACAACTACCCCACCCATGACTTAGAGTTGGCGGCAGTAGTTTTCGCACTTAAGATTTGGAGGCACTACTTGTATGGAGTTCGGTGTTAGATCTATACCGATCACAGGAGTCTTCAGTACATCATGAGCCAGAGGGACCTTCATTCGAGGCAGCGTCGTTGGATTGAGCTCCTGAAGGACTATGACCTCTCTATTCTCTATCATCCGGGCAAGGCGAATGTGGTAGCGGACGCGAGCGAAAGGCGGTGAGTATGGGTAGTCTAGCCTTCTTATCTGCTGAAGAGCAACCCTTGGCTATGGACATTCAGTTATTAGCCAATAGCATGGTTCGGTTTGATATCTCAGATCCTAGACGTGTCTTGGCCCATATGGGAGTTCAGTCTTCCTTGCTTGATAGGATCCGTGGTTGTCAGTTTGAGGATGAGGCCTTGGTGGCCCTTAGAGATCGAGTGTTAGCGGGCGATGGTGGTCAGGCTACCTTAGATCCTGATGGAGTGTTGAGATTCGCCGGCCGCATCTGTGTTTCGAGAGTTCGGGATTTGATACAGTTGATACTTTCTGAGGGCCATGAGTCTAGATATTCTATCCATCCGGGCACAGCGAAGATGTATCGTGATTTGAGGCAGCATTACTGGTGGAGTGGCATGAAGGGAGATATTGCTGACTTTGTTTCCCGTTGCTTGTGTTGCCAGCAGGTAAAGGCCGAGCATTTGAGGCCTGGTGGTGAGTTTCAGAGATTACCCATTCCGGAGTGGAAGTGGGAGCGTATCACTATGGACTTTATTGTGGGGTTGCCTCGGACTTTTAGAGGTGTTGACAGCATTTGGGTCATCGTTGATCGATTGACCAAGTCAGCACATTTCCTTCCTATTCAGTCTTCATTTAGCGCCGAGAGGTTGGCTTGTATGTATATTCGGGAGGTAGTTCGACTTCATGGGGTGCCAGTTTCTATTATATCAGATCAGGGTTCTCAGTTCACGTCCAGCTTTTGGAGGACCTTTCAGGATGAGTTGGGCACTCGGGTTGACCTTAGCACAGCTTTCCACCCGCAGACGAATGGCCAGTCGGAGCATACTATTCAGGTCCTTGAGGATATGTTGCGGGCCTGTGTTATGGATTTTGGAGGTCAGTGGGACCAGTTCTTACCTTTGGCGGAGTTTGCGTACAATAACAGCTACCACTCTAGTATTCAGATGGCTCCATTCGAGGCATTATATGCTAGGCGTTGTCGTTCCCCAGTTGGTTGATTTGAGTCTACAGAGCCTAGGCCGCGTGGTACAGATTAGATTCAGGAGGCCATGGATCAGGTGAGGGTGATTCAGGATAGGCTCAGGACGGCTCAGAGTAGGCACCAGGGTTATGCAGATTGGAGGCGCCGACCTTTGAGATTCTCTGTTGGCGATCGGGTATTCCTCCGTGTGTCGCCCATGAAGGGCGTGATGAGGTTTGGGAGGCGGGGCAAGCTTAGCCCCAGGTACATTGGGCCTTTTGAGATACTCCGGACAGTAGGGGAAGTTGATTATGAGTTGGCCCTACCTCCAGTATTTTCAGCCATCCACCCAGTTTTCCATGTCTCGATATTGCGGCGGTATGTTTCTGATGAGTCCCATGTGCTCCAGTATAATGCAGTCGAGTTGGATGATCGTTTGACATTTGTAGAGGAGCCAGTTGCCATTTAGCCAAAGATGTGAGGAGATTGCGCTCGAGAGCCATTCCTGTTGTTAAGGTCCGTTGGAGGCATCATCCAGTCGAGAAGGCTACCTGGGAGACCGAGCAGGAGATGCGACAGCAGTTTCCCGGCTTGTTTGAGCCTTCAGGTACTTCTTGACCCTAACTTTCGCGGACGAAAGTCCTTTTTAGTAGTGGATATTGTAATGACCCTCCATGTCATTTTTGTGTCTTGCCTATTGTTTATCATTTAGAGCGTTCCTGTAGTGACCCTGAGTCATTTATGACTTGCTGGGACTGACAGTTCGGTCACCTGGTCGTTCGTTTGGTCTTGGTGTGAGTTTTTATGTTTTGGACCTTATGAACCTTGAACGATCATTTTCGATCAAAAGCTCAAGAAGATGACATCAAAATCCAATTTTGACGATTCCATCAGCTCCGAAAGGGTCATTTTAGGCTAGTAGCATGGTCGACATGACTCCCGAGGTTTTCAGTGTGAGTCGGTGCGATTAGGCATTTAAATTTTAAGTTTAAGCCTAAGTTTGACTTTGGTCAGCATTTTGAGTAAACGCGCTCGGACGAGAATTCTGTCAGTGCGGTTAGCTCTGAAATGTTGAGTTTGGTCTAGATTGACCCTCCTTTTGTGTCCCGAGGTTTTCGATATCTTTTCGAGCCATTTTGTGGGTTTTGACTTAAAATGGCCATTGGAAGTGGGACCCACTTTTTATCGAGATGACCTTTGATGGAAATTTTGACTGCGCCGTTGAGTCCGGAATATCAAATTTGGTATGGTTGCATATCTCGTTTGCGTGCACGGGGTTCCAAACGAGTTCGGAGCACCCCGTCGGAGTTTAAGTTTTGAAAATTATTGCAGAGTTTTTGCAATAAATGCAGAAAACCAGCAACATATTGCAAACTTCCAACTCTCATAACTTTCTCATCTTTTGTCCGATTTGGACGATTCAAAAGGCAAAGTTGTGAGATTTTTCGAGGATAACGCGTTGGTGAGCTTGGATAGTGAAGTGGGGTCCCAGTTCGAGGTAATTTCGCGATAAAACCTGGCAGCAGTACCCTTTTTCGAGTCTTTATTTTTGGTATTATTGTTTTGATCATATCTCACTCATTTTAACTCGATTTTGGGTGATTCGAAGTCTCACATGTTGAGAATTGTCGAGACTTCATCGTAGAGTGTTCAAAGTGTGCTGGGCACCTTTCGATTTTTGTTTATTTCGAGTTTTAAACTGCTGCTGTAGGGTTTTTCTTTTACTTGATGTAAAGTGTGGTTTCTTGCTTGTTGGTTCTTGCAGTGTTTTTAGCCTCGAATTGTGTTCCATTTTGGGACACAAGTTTGGGGTGCTGTTTAGGGTCTCTTGACGGAGTCAAATTCAGACAGTTCGATGCGGGTCCCACGATTCCCGTTTTGACTCCAAAATTGACCCGTCTCCATTTGTTGTGATTTTAGTGTCTAAATGACTGTAGTAACGTTGTGACTCTATTTTTGATAGAGGGGCAGCATTTTGGGACTGCTCGAAAAGGAAAAGCTCTGGTAAAGTGATTTGGAGAACGCGCGATCGGCCTTAAGGTAGGCTACGGCTTCCTTTCTTTTAGATTGAGCTTAATTGTGTAAAACATGTCGATTGGAGTGAATTGGGGGTTGGTACCATTTTACTACCTTACTTTGATTAGATACCTCATGTTAGAATCGATTGGCCACATTTCGGGAATAGTATCATGTTAACCGGCTTAGTAGAGTTACATGTCTATGTGTTAAATGCTATTATATACTTGTATGCTATGTATTGTATGCCTTGTTCATCCTTAACCGTAAGTATGATGTCCTTAGTCTAGGTTAGGCTAGCATTGCCTTAGACTTATGACCCGTGTGAGTTGGATTGACTTGACTTGCTGCCGACGTCGTTCAGATGACTTAGCTCCTTGTAGACTGGAGTAGCAGACTTGAGTCTGATAGTTTGAGCCTTAGATTAGGTGTTATCGCTGCTTGCTGCACTTCTGTATCTTCTCCCTCGCATTCTGCGGTTCCGACACATTCTCGAAGGTTTTGTGCATCACTAGAGGCGTGAGATTGAGATAGTATAGGGTTGGAGCCTTTTCTGTGATTTCTGAGAGTGGACGGCGTTCCACGGTGGTTGTTGTGGGATTGGATCCTATTGGAGATTCCATCACCCTCGGGGTCGTTCTTTCTAGCTGGGCTGGGAACGTATCGCTGGCTGGGTAGACTCGGTGATATCGGTGATCGCCCCCGGGCCTCTCTTTCTAGCTGGGCTGGGTGTCCCCGGGTCGCTCTTTCTAGCTGGGCTGGGAGCTGACTGCATGGTAGAACGGCTCGCGATATCTACCTCACTCACGGGTCCCTCTTTCTAGCTGGGCTGGGAGTGGACTGTTTGGTTGGGTGCCCCCTAGGGTCACTCTTTCTAGCTGGGCTGGAGTGCACTGCTGGCTGGGTGGAGTCTGATGGATTATCTTAGTTACTTTGGGCTGTGAGCCCGATTTTCTTCTTTCTCAGTAGACTTAACTTTTCTGTGTACCTGTCGGGCTTATGGGGGTCCGTTCAGGTTTTATTTGAGCTTGCGCACGAGTGTACCTTCTGGGCATATGGGGGCCCAGTTAGGTTTAGTTTAGTGTACTTAGTTTGTTTCTGGTATGCTCGTGTACTTTCTTTGTATATCCGCTTTGACCTCTCTGTGTCTAGATTCTATCCTCTCTTATTGTTTTTACTCTTTTTGCTCAGTCGGCCTATGATGCCTACTGAGTACCTGTCGTATTAGTACTCATGTTAGGCTCTGCATCTCTTTCGTGATGCAGGTCCCAGTACCAGCTATCAGCGGTGATTTGCTCTAGCCTTCTTTTGCAGCGGTGATTCGGAGACGAGGGCAAGCACTTGGCATTTTGGGTTTTTTCTGTCTCCTTCGTTTGTTGTAGCTAGTCTTGTTGCCTCTGAGACACACTCTGTTGTGGTCCACTTTTGGGACTTGTACTTTTTATTAGATATCTCTGTACTAGTGACTTCCAGGTTCTGGGAGGGATTTTTGTATATATTTATTTTGGGTTGCTTCCGCCTTATTATTCTTGTTTAGATTATTGTTTTCGCTCATTGCTTGATGTTCTGGGTTACGGGTTGGCTTACCTACTGTAGGGTATAGTAGGTGCCATCATGACTCGAGAAATCGGGTCGTGACAGAATGGTATCAGAGCCCCAGGTTCATCGGTCTCACTTGTACAGAGCTAACGTCTAGTAGAGTCCTGGGATCGGTGCGGAGACGTTCGTATCTTATCTTCGGGAGGCTACGGGATGTCCTTAGGAAAATTTCCTCTTTTGTTTTGCTTTCGTGCAGCGTGTGTCTTATTGGTTTCTGGAAATCTCACTTGTTTCTCTTTTTCGCAGGATGGCTCGCTCGCGAGGTGGCGCGGCCAGCAGGGGTGGCGCACCCAAGCCTGCAGACAGACACCCAGCTTGGGGTAGACGCCGACCCCGAGGTCTAGAGAGGGCTGCAGCATCAATCCAGGAGAGAGAGGAGGATCCAAAGCCGGTACCAGACCTTTCAGCACTTCGTATACCAGATCAGTAGGTGGGGCCGGGGCCAGCCCATCCTCCACCCGGGCTAGTTCTGACTCCAGATCTCCAGGCCACTATTGCTCAGCTCTTAGGTGTGCTTGGGGGGATGTAGCAGCCACCTGCCCCAGCTACACCAGAACTAGTACCGCAGGATCAGCCTGCAGTGAGGGCACCTCTGGTCCAGGTATCACCTGAGGGTGTACAGCCCTTGGCAGCGGACAGACCTATGCCGCTTGAGGACCAGAAGATGCTTGGTGTGTTTCTCAGGTTAACAACCATCGAGGTTTTCTGGGGCTGTGGGTGAGGATGCCCACGAGTTTCTTGCTGCTTGCCATGAGAGACTTCGCACTTTGGGCCTTGTGGAGTCTAGAGGGGCCGACTTCATTGCTTACCAGCTAGATGGGCCAGCCAGGCAGTGGTGGCGTACATTCATCCAGACCAGGCCAGTTAGATCTCCACCTGTATCATGGGATGAGTTTTCTAAGGCCTTCTTAGCCAAGTTTATCCCTCTTTAGCGTCAGAGACCGCCTCAAGGATCAGTTCAGCAGCTTGGAGCAGGGCTCCATGTCGGTGGCGGAGTACGAGACTAGGTTCCATGAGCTCTCCCGTTATGCCGAGATGATATTACCTACAGAGGAGGAGAGAGTTAGGTGCTTTGTTCGTGGGTTGAGATTGCAGCTTCGACTTGAGACCAGTCCTTAGTTTCTGCGGGTCGATCTTTTGTAGACGTAGTTGACCATGCTAGTACTATGGAGCATCTTCATCGCGAGGCCCAAGGGGGCAGCGAGAAGAGGGCTAGGCATGAGGGCAGCTACAGTGACTCCCGCCCCAGGTCTAGAGATTATCATGACAGGGCCGGACGACGGTTTCGACAGGGTCAGTCTAGCAGACCTACACAGGCCTCTCTTCAGGCATCATATGGTGGTCGGAGTGAGGCTAGTTCGAGTCAGGGCCGCGAGGTGTTTCAGTCGGGTTCTTCAGGCCATGGTAGTCGTTCTTCTGGGAGTCGCCCTCGACAGGGTTGCTATGAGTGTGGTGAGATGGGTCATTGGGCCAGAGATTGCCCTCAGCATAGTCGTATTGCTCCCGCTCCTCATGTAGCTCCCCCAGCTTTACCAGCACCTCCAGTTAGAGGCCGTGGTCAGGGTCAGGACCGTAGAGGTGGTCAGCAGGGTATACGGGGTGGTCCCCGAGGAGACAGGTCAGGTGGTAGGTCTGATGGTCGGGGCAGAGGCAGATATAGCCACTTCTATGCAGCTCCAGCGAGGGCGGAGGCTGAGGCATCAGACGATGTGATCACAGGTACGATTCTTTTATGCCAGCAGCCCGCCTTGGCTTTATTTGATCCGGGCTCTACTTTTTCATATGTTTCTATTTACTATGCCTCTCGATTGAGTATGATGTCCGAGCCTCTGGTAGCGCCATTGCGTGTGTCGACCCCCGTGGGTGAGTCTTTAGTAGTGGATCAGGTATTTCAATCTTGCTTAGTTACTATCCACGGGCGTGACACTCGGGCTGACCTTATATTGCTTGACATGGTTGATTTCGATGTGATTCTGGGCATGGACTGGGTATCCCCTTATCGCGCTACTTTAGATTGCTTTTCTAAGATCGTTACCTTAGCCATTCCTGGTATTCCTCCGGTGGTGTGGCAGGGATCTCGTGGTAGCACACCAGTTGGGGTTATCTCTTTTATTCGTGCTAGGAGGCTAGTGGGTAGTGGATGCTTATCATATTTAGCCTATGTACGTGATGTGAGTAGGAAGGTTCCTCCGGTTGAGTCAGTTCCTGTTGTTCGTGACTTCTTAGATGTGTTTCCTACGGAGCTACCTGGCCTACCCCCAAAGCGTGATATTGATTTTTCGATTGAGCTTAAGCCAGGTACCCGGCTATTTCTATTCCGCCATATCGGATGGCTCCTGCAGAGCTCAAGGAGCTCAGTGTTCAACTTCAGGATCTCTTGGGTAAGGGATTTATCAGACATAGTGTATCACCTTGGGGCGCTCCCATTCTTTTTGTTAAGAAGAAGGACGGTACGATGCGCATGTGCATTGACTATAGGCAGTTGAATAAGGTGACAGTGAAGAATCGATATCCTCTGCCTAGGATTGATGACCTATTTGACCAGCTACAGGGAGCTTCAGTGTTCTCTAAGATTGATTTGAGGTTCGGTTACCACCAGTTGAGGATTAGGGCAGCGGACATCCCTAAGACTGCATTTAGGACTCGTTATGGCCATTATGAGTTCTTGGTGATGTCATTTGGGTTCACTAATCACCCCCGGGGCCGTTCTTTCTAGCTGGGCTGGGAACGTATCGCTGGCTGGGTAGACTCGGTGATATCGGCGACCACCCCCGGGCCTCTCTTTCTAGCTGGGCTGGGTGTCCCCGGGTCGCTCTTTCTAGCTGGGCTGGGAGCTGACTGCATGGTAGGACGACTCGCGATATCTACCTCACTTACGGGTCCCTCTTTCTAGCTGGGCTGGGAGTGGACTGTTTGGTTGAGTGCCCCCTAGGGTCACTCTTTCTAGCTGGGCTGGGAGTGCACTGCTGGCTGGGTGGAGTCTGATGGATTATCTTAGTTACTTTGGGCTGTGAGCCCGGTTTTCTTCTTTCTTAGTAGACTTAACTTTTCTGTGTTCCTGTCGAGCTTTTGGGGGTCCATTCAGGTTTTATTTGAGCTTGCACACGAGTGTACCTTTTGGGCATATGGGGGCCCAGTTAGGTTTAGTTTAGTGTACTTAGTTTGTTTCTGGTATGCTCGTGTACTTTCTTTGTATATCCGCTTTGACCTCTCTTTGTCTAGATTCTATCCTTTCTTATTGTTTTTACTCGTTTTGCTCAATCGGCCTATGATGCCTACTGAGTACCTGTTGTATTGGTACTCATGTTAGGCTCTGCATCTCTTTCGTGATGCAGGTCCCAGTACCAGCTACCAGCGGTGATTTGTTCTAGCCTTCCTTTGCAGCGGTGATTGGGAGACGAGGGCGAGCACTTGGCATTTTTGGTTTGTTCTGTCTCCTTCGTTTGTTGTAGCTAGTCTTGTTGCCTCTGAGACACGCTCTGTTGTGGTCCACTTTTAGGACTTGTACTCTTTATTAGATAGCTCTGTACTAGTGACTTCCAGGTTCTGGGAGGGATTTCTGTATATATTTATTTTGGGTTGCTTCCGCCTTATTATTCTTGTTTAGATTATTGTTTTCACTCATTGCTTGATGTTTTGGGTTACGGGTTGGCTTACCTACTGGTAGGGTATAGTAGGTGCCATCATGACTCAAGAAATTGGGTCGTGACAGTCCATGTGGAATTATGGGCATGAACTACTAAATTCACGGATTCAATGAAACATCTCATCTCAAGACTGCTCGACTCATAGGGTTCATGCAGAAGTATTGACATGAACTACTTAACTCAAGGACCTACATAGGTAGCATTTAGTAGCCCCATGATTAGGAATATAATCCTAAAATGATTAGGAAATCAATACTCAAGACTTAAAACTTGAAGATACTACTCCTCTCAAAGATACTCAACTGATAAAGTTCTTGCGAAATTTATGGGCATGAGCGACTCGATTCAAGGATCTAAATAAAATATGGAACTCATCTATACGATTCTTCTCATTCTCATACTTACTTCCTCAAAACTAAGTTTAAAACTCAAGTGTTGGCTTTGAAAAACTTCTCAAGATTTATAACTAAAAATAGGGTTCATGCTGAATTATATATGTCACGACCCGAGTCTACACCCTGGACATGGCCGACACTCGATAACCATTGTTGGTCACCAAGCGAACCCTCATCCTGGCTGACTACAAGCAAAAGACTAACTTAAGAATACAAAAGCTTAAAAATGAAATAAAAATTCATGAAAACTTAAATACAAAGCTTTAACTCAAATGAAAAACTCTGAATAAAATAAATTATTCAACTCGCCATAAAATAAGAAACTTAAGTATTTAAAACATTTAATAAAATAAATGAACAAACATCTGAAACTCTACTATCTATCTATGATGCCTCTAAATGACAAAGATGGAAGTCGGGACAAGACCCATGACTTCCTAACAACTGATATAAGTGAAAGCTAAATGAAATCCTCCGAAAGCAAGGAAGTTACCCATAACTAACTCGAACTGCATGTGGTATCAACGAAGCTCCTCTTAATGACCCTGAATACTTGTATCTGCATCATGAAAGGATGCATGCCAAATGGCTCAGTATGTGGAATTTACGAGCATGTAAGGGGACTTCTAAAGCATAACATAAACTTGAAGTTGGAAAAAAAAAAGAAACATACTTACCTCTTTTCAAACTTACTCAACTCAAGGAATACTCAAGGATACTCAAAACTACACGACTTACTCAACTCAAAAGTAATCAAGGATAAGATACTCAACTTAGAGATTAGATACTCAACTCAAAGATATGATACTCGACTCTGGGTACTCAACTCTGGATACTCAACTCTGGATACACAACTCAATATAAAGGAATAATACACATGCAATATATGGAAAGCTTTTAAAACAATAGAAATCAACTCAGTGTATTGAAGAATACAATAACCACTCAACTTATATATAATAAAATATAGTATAACTCTGTGGGAGTTTCTCTAACCGACAACCACCACTATGAGCCTAAGTGATGGTACAATGTCTTGCCCACGCTGCCAGAATTGTCCTATACTTTGCCGTCATATAAAATGCCTTAAATAAGTGGATCCACTAGTCTATGCTAAAAAGCACTTAAGGAATCATCTAAAAAGTTTGATTCTTTACTACCCATGATGGCTACATGGTTTATGGAGACGTGAGTTATTTGAACTCAAACTCGTCCCCATATTGGTGCTCAATACTACTCACAAAATACTCAGCTCATATGTTTAAAAACATAACTCTTTCTTTGATTTGAGATAATTACTCAAAAATCATTCTCTTAAAAGAGATGTTACTCAAACTGCTCAAAACTCTTTTGAAAATCTCAGTTTCCTCTCATCTTAAATGTGAAAACATTTACTCTTTGGAATACTTAGTTTCCATATATCATTTAAAGAAAATGAACGTTACTCTTACTTTTTACTCAACTCAAAGCTTAAATCTTAAAACAAAGTTAAAACATTTGTAAAAGACTTCTTAAAATATGGTTCATGCCGAATTATGGACGTGAATGGCTCAATGCAAGGTTTTCAACAACCATAGATAGACCTCAATAGTTGGAACTCAAGAACTTCAATGATACTACTCATTTCAAGAATTCTCAATGTAGAGGGTTCATGCGGAATTATGAGCATGAACTACTCAACTCAAGGACTCAAATATACTTCTCATCCCAAGACGGTTCGACTTATAGGGTTCATGTGGAATTATGGGCATGAACAATTCAACTCAAGGACTTCATGGGTGAAATGCATTAGTCCCATGATTAGAAATATAATCTCAAAGGGGATTAGGAACTCAATACTCAAGACTTAGAACTTGAAGATACTACTTCTCTCAAAGGTACTCAACTGATGGAGTTTATGCGGAAGTTATGGGAATGAACGACTCGACTCAAGGGTCAAAATATCAATAAGGAACTCATGTATACGACTCTTCTCATTCTCATACTTACTCAAAACTTAACTCAAATCGATGATGGATCTCAAGGGATTCACAACTGAACTCAAAGGATTCCTTGAACTCTACTCTTAACTCTCTCTTGAATGTGAATTATGAATTCATGAGTTATGTTTCATGGTATGAAAGATTTCGTGATGACAAAGTATACTAATTAATACAATCTCCTCATCCTCATACTCACTTGCTCGAGTCTTGAAACAAGTTACTAGAAGTTGTAGAAAACTCCACAAAAGGATTCAAAGGGACTTTCTTAGAATGTTCAAAAGAATTCTCGAAAACTTAACTCTTGACTCTACGTTGAATTTGATTTATGAATTCAAGGTTGTGATTTGTGATAGGAAAGATCTCACGATGTTTAGGAGTGTTTTTAGATAGTTAAACCTGAGAAACGATTGAAAAACACTGTCTAGGGAGCAAGTCCGTGAAGTGGAGATGAATTAAAATGTTTGGTCGAAATAATTTTTAAATAGTGGAGTACGCATCATCAATGCAACGCAAAGAGAAAATTTTCACACCGAAGGAACAGGTCCGCGACGCGGAGAAAGGTGCTATATTCGCTCGACTTTTTCCTTCTTCGTTTTCTAACCCCAATTCGCCTAAATTCGATTCTTTTTCTCTATACCTCTTTAGATTTAGACACCCAACACATGAACACAAGAACCTACTCATATATATTCTAGAATCGACATGATTTCATCATGAACTCAACAATCTCATCTAAACTCAAGAACTAAAGCCAATTCCAAGAACATAATTCAAGAACATCATACTTTGAACTGTCTAGAAAAAATTTAACGCTGAAATTAACATGATTGACGTGTGGGTGAACAAACCCAACACTATGGAAGCTTACATACCTGAAAGAATCATCTTCTTGAAGAACTTGAAGGAAAATCTGGAAAGATGAACCCTAGCCTTAGCGATTCTTGAATTCCTTGAGCATAGAATTTTAGGAGTGGATGAGAGAGTTTGATTTGAAAACTGATTTTCTACATGTTTAGGGCAATTTATATGACCTCCTAAAGGTTTTTAGGACCAAAATACCCTTTAAGAAATAAATAAAATGAGCTGGGAGTTGGAATAATTTTTCACCAGGCAGTGAAGTCCGTATTGGCTCCGTAACGCAGAGCCATCGCGGAGCTGATGCCAGGTTTGTTAGTCATTAGTAAATTAGTCATAACTTTTCACTAAGAACTCAAAATTTAGGAAACTCGGTGGCGTTGGAAAGAGGAATCAAAGGGATTTTATTTTCCATCTTGTAGATCACCTAACACATCTTGTACTAGGAGTTACGGTCGTTGAAGTTGACCCAAAACTGAAGAAAAACTTAGGAATGACTTGAATGTTTTTCTCTTTGGTTCTTCTTGAAACTTAAGGTGCTATATCTAGTGACCTTAACACTTAGGAAAAAATTTAAATTCCTCGTTAAAAACTTACTCACTACGAAGAACGATTCAAGTCTTAGCTCAAAAAAATTCTGGGGTGTTACAATATCACCCCATTGGGATCATTCGTCCTCGAATGATGGCTGGACTAGGTATGGAACAGGGTTACTCTTTCTAAGGTCCGAGTCTAATGGTATGCTCTTACTATATTCAAGTTTAACCCAAATCCTTAAGTTCAGATTCTATACCTATAGGGAATCTTATCCCAAAACTATTAATCTTTACCACCATATTGGGATCATCTCAAGAACCACCTAATGTTTAACAACACCACATTCAAGCTTAGTACTCTAACAACTCCATGGACTCCTACTAACCAGGTCCTTAAGAAATTCTCAACACTTGACTTGATTTCTCATCTTTTGATCTCCCCTTTAGGTCTAAAGCTAGCAGTTGAAAGCTATGGACCTATTCCACATCTCTAAACTGGTATACATTCTATTTTACTCTAACACTTGGGATAAGTTTATTTCATGACTACCGAACTCTCTATAAACAGGTACTAAAACCTCTTTCGAAGGTGTTTCTCTTAACCTCTTCTAATTACATACCCTCTCAGTACACCTCTTAATGCTCTTGTTACTCTTGTGACGTAACCACACTTCACTTCCCTTATCTAAAGGTTAGGGTCTCTTACTTGTACCACTCATATTTATTGCAGCTTATCACCTCCATTCCTCAACTCTATGTCACGTCTTCTAGATCAAATCTCAAAACTAACATCATCACCCTAATGTTGCCATTCTTTTGATCATGCCACTCATCTGAAATTCAAGCTTAATATTTATGAGTAAACTCGAAAATCAATATGATTGCTCGCTTACTATACTAACTTGCAACTACTAGATTCAAAGTTAATAATCACTCTCCCACTAAAAATTCATGACAAATAGTCAATCCTCACCTCTTAGTATTCATACTTACATTTTACTATCACATGTCCCTTCACAACTTGACTACTATTCACTCATTCACTATACACCAAAGCCTAATTACTTCTATAAAACTTTGAATATTATGGGCTCTCCCTCAAAATCATAAGCTTAGCTTAGATCTATCACCACATGAGTACTCTGCTATCTTATTACACACATATATGACACATCGACATCAACTATATTTTGGTTGACAAATATATACTCTATCTCTTCTTGACTGGCAACTCTTACTCTACCCACAAGAAAAAGCTCCTCATCAATAACTTACTAGGTGCATGACTATAATAACATAGCTTGCCTTATCACTATCTCCCTTTCTTGGATTACTAAACATCTGCATACTTTCCTCTAACTTTGGGCTCTTTCACTACTACTGCTCAAGATTTCGTAACGCATTTTACCCTTTCAGGATAAAATACTACCCAAGCTCTAAACATACCTCCTCAAAGGATCTCAGCTGAAACATGGCTTAAGGAAAAAAGTACAACTCACTTTTAGCTCAAATGCACGATTCATATAATGATGGGAACACTTAACTTACGCTTGGGCTTCTCTCAAGCCCCTCTAGAGTCTCATGACTTTCTCGAAACTCTTGCTAAGAACAACTCATCGATAAAGAACTGACTCTGCTTTTCAACCACCTCTAGTGTGATGGGTAGTCGAATGAATTGTGAGAAATGCATGAGTACGAATAAATCTCTAGGACATAGCTCTATTGCACGATTAAGGGTATGAAAGAAGGGAAAATTTTCCTAAATGCCTATAGTCCCTCCTTTATATAAGTGGGGACCTCACAAACATAAATGAGAACCTACTAGCATGGCTTCATAGACACCCTAGGACACTTAAACTCTGCGCTCTAATACAAAGTTTGTCAAGACCCGAGTCTACACCCTGGATGTGGACGGCACTTGAGAACCATTGTTGGACCCCAAGCGAACACTCATCATGGCTGACTACAAGTAGAAGACTAACTTAAGCATACAAAATCTTAAAAACTGAATAAAAATTCATGAAAACTCAAATACAAAACTTTAACTCAAATAAAAAACTCTGAATAAAATAAATTATTCAACTCGATATAAAATAGGCAACTTAAGTATTCAAAACATTTAATAAAATAAATGAACAGACTTCTGAAACTCAATTGTCTATCTATGAAACCTCTAAATGACAAGGATGGAAGTCGGGCAAGACCCACGACTTCCTAACAACTGATATAACTAAAAGCTAAATGAAATCATCCGAAAGCAAGAAGGCTGACCATAACTAACTCGAACTGCATATGGTATCAAAGAAGCTCATGTTGATGACCCTGAATACCTGTATTTGCACCATGAAAGGATGCAGATCAAATGACTCAGCACTTGGAATGTATGAGCATGTAAGGGGAATTCTGAAGCATAACAGAAGCTTGAACTTGAAAAAAAAAAAAGGAATCATACTTACCTCTTTTCAAACTTACTCAACTCAAGGAATATTCAAGGATACCCAAACCTACTCAACTTACTCAACTCATAAGAACTCAAGGATAAGATACTCAACTTAGAGATTAGATACTCAACTCAAAGATATGATACTCGACTCTGGGTACTCAACTATGGATACTCAACTTAATATAAAGCAATAATACACATGCAATATATGGAAAGCTTTTAAAATAATAGAAATCAATTCAGTGTATTGAAGAATACAATAACAACTCAAATTATATATAATAAAATATAATATAACTCTGTGAGAGTTTCTCTAACCGACAACCACCACTATGAGCCTAAGTGATGATACAACGTCTTGCCCACGCTGCCAGAACTGTCCAATACTTTGCCGTCATATGGAACGCCTTAACTAAGTGGATCTACTAGTCCATGAGAAAAAGCAGTTAAGGAAACATCTAAAAAGTATGATCCTTTACTACCCATGATGGCTACCTATTTTATGGAGACGTAGGTTATCTGAACTCAAACTCCTCCCCATATCGGAGCCTAATACTACTCCCAAAATACTCAGCTCCTATGTTTAAAAACATAACTTTTTCTTTGAATTGAGATAATTATTCAAAAATCTTTCTCTTAAAAGGGATGGTACTCACACTTCTCAAAACTCTTTTGGAAATCTCAGTTTCCTCTCATCTTAAATGTGAAAACATTTACTGTTGGAAATACTTAGTTCACATATATCACTTTAAAGAAAATGAAATTTACTTTTACTCTTTACTCAAATGAAATATTAAGTCTTAAAACAAAGTTAAAATGTTTGTAAAAGACTTCTTAAAATATGGTTCATGCCAAATTATGGAAATCAATGACTCAATGCAAGGTTTTCAATAACCATAAATAGAACTCAATACATGATACTTAAGAACTACAATGATACTACTCATTTCAAGAATTTTCAAGGCAGAGAGTTCATGCAGAATTATGAGCATGAAAGACTCAACTCAAGGACTCAAAGATACTTGTCATCTCAAGATTGTTCGACTTATAGGGTTCGTGCGGAATTATGGGCATGAACAATTCATCTCAAGGACTTCATGTATGACATGTAATAGCCCTATGATTAGAAATATAATCTCAAAGGGGATTAGGAACTCAATACTCAAGATTTAGAACTTGAAGATACTACTCCTCTCAAAGGTACTCAACTGTTAGAGTACATGCAGAAGTTATGGGCATGAACGACTCCACTCAAGGGTCAAAATCAATAAGGAACTCATGTGTACGACTCTTCTCATTCTCATACTTACTTACTCAAAACTTAACTCAAATTGATGATCGATCTCAAAGGATTCACAATTGAACTAAAAGTCGTCCTTGAGCTCTACTCTTAACTCTCTGTTCAATGTGAATTATGACTTCAAGAGTTATGGTTCATGGTATGAAAGATTTCATGATGAAAAAGTAGACTCTAGAATATATTCTCCTTATACTCACTTGCTTGAGTCTTTAAACATGTTACTAGAAGTTGTAGAAAACTCCACAAAAGGACTCAAAGGGACTTTCTTAGCATGTTTGAAAGAACTCTCAAAAACTTAACTCTTAACTCTACCTTGAATTTGATTTATGAATTCAAGGTTGTGATAGGAAATATCTTGCAATGTTTAGGAGTGTCTTTAGATAGTTAAACCTGAGAAACGGTTGAAAAACACTGTCTGGGGAGCAAGTCCGTGATGCGGAGATGAATTAAAATGTTTGGTCGAAATAATTTTTGAAACAGTGGAGTTCGCGTCCTCTTCATAACGCAGAGAGAAAATGTTCACACTGAAGGAACATGTTCGCGACGCGGAGCAAGGTGCCAGATTCGCCCAACTTTTTCCTTCTTCACTTTCTTACCCCAATTCGCCTAAATTCGATTCTTTTTCTAAATCCCTCTTTAGATTTAGATACCTTGCAAAATTTCAAACTCCTTCACATTCCCTCACTTTTAAATTCATACAATCACACATGCACTCTATATTTCCCATACTATTGCATTGTACCATTATTTAGTCATCAATCTTGTGTTCAAAGTTTGATTCTTTACTACCTAGCTTTACAAATTCGTATCTTCGGCATTAAAGGTTGGTTTTCTGAAACCCAAACTCATAAATTAGTGGTTAAACTCAATTACATTGTTTAAACTTGTTTTAAAGTGTGCTGGGCCTCTCTGAATCCGTATTTATGTTCTTGTTTGCCTATTTTAATTTTGAATTATGCTAAATTGCCTAAGTTGTTATTTCCCAAATTTCATGCCTTAAAATCGATCTTAATCTTGTGGGTTGTTCTTAATTAGTGTGGATTCTAGTCGTGTGAAGTCTAAGTAACCCTGAATTGTGCTAGATGACATGTTTTGCCCAATGATGGAGCGTTTGACGTCATTCTTAAGGGCTAAAGTCCTCAAATGATCAATTTTGGCCAAGCTAGGGAAAGTCTGAGTACCCCGATGGCATGGGTCTTATGGGTCTGAGTGTAATTGAGTATGTGTATGTTTTGATTTTGTTTTCACAGGTAGCAGGGTGTATTTTGGAAGTTGGGGTAAAAAGTAGGCACGTTGGGTAGTTTGGCTAGCTAGGTCGAGCTCGCCGAACCACTCGGCATTTCGCCGAATCCCCCTCTATCGTCATTAATTTCATGGTTCATGAAAATTTTGGTTCTGTATTTTTCGGTGAGAAGCTTGAGTTCGCCAAGTGCGCTCGGTAACTCGCCGAAAATCTTTTTTGATCACCCTTTCTATGCCCCTAACCCCTAAAATAGACTATAATTTTCGACGGGCTAATCTTTGCTCGCCGTTTTCCCTTCTCTGATATAAGTTGAAATTCTCAAAGTTGAGAGTAAAGTATAACTAAAATGTCAGAGATTGCCTCCTCTTCTAGGGTCACTCTCTTCATTTATTCAATGCCTTGGAAGAAGAGGAGCGGCAAACAAAGAGAGCACTTGGCATTGGCTCATTTCATGCTAAGATGCTTCAGGAAGAATAACGAACCTTGTAGTTATATACAGAGTCACAAAGGATAGACTCGCACCTGGATCAAGTAATGCAAATACATCAAACGTAAGGAGCCTGATTTCACGTATCAGGACACTTCATCTAATTCAAAGTTTCAACAATCGCTAGTCAGTATAATAACCCAACTAAATGAGTTGGGGTCGAATTCCACAGGTAGTGGTACGTTTTTGAGAATAGATGATCTATATATCTGAGTCATTAGAATATAGTCAATGTATCATATATCAATTGTCGTGCATATATGTATACTAGTAAAGGTTTGTTTACTCGAAAGGAAATTTACCTTTACATACTAGTAACACTTAATTAATTCATGAGAATAGATATTACAAGTTTTCATTGGTCTGAAATAGAGAAATGTAATATCTTGAAAATTCTCTGATGTATAGTAACACCACGAACCTCAAAATAAAGAAAATCCTAGTTTCTTACGGTATTTTTGATGCGTTTCCCTTAAAGTTTGTGTGCATCTTGGGCTATTTTGTTATTAGAATTAATGTGTTTATGTAATATTTTGCAAGAAATTGGTTCGAAAGCGGATTGACAAAAAAATGGATTGAAGTGATAGAAGCAGCAACCAACAAAGCAGTAAGCCTATACAGACTCTTCTAAGCCTCATCTCTTTCAACTCTAAGGTTAGGCAAGCTATCACTCAACTTCCACATACCTCACACAAGGGGATTCTAAACCATGGAGGAATTACACTCCTACCCTCCCTACTCGACTAAGTCAGCCATTGTGTCCTTGTGATTGACATAGAAGGTACAATCATGAGAAACTCTTTCTTCTAGAATAGACACCAAAATCAAACAAGACTCCACACTTTCACTACTATGCAATGTTCATCACAAGAGCTTGGTATAGTCGAATAGATGATTATTTGCTCAGTCTCGATTTTGAAAAGAGTCTTTCAAAATTCACACTATATGTTAAACATAATAGCAGTGAGACTCTTTTTGTTTCTCTTTATGTGGATGACTTTTTGATTACAAGGATAAGTTAAAAACTAATTGATGAGTTCAAGCAAGATATGATGCAAGCTTTTGAAATGTTTCATCTTGGTCTTATGACATATTTCCTTTGAATGGAGATAACACAAGGAAAAGATAAGTTTTTGTTTGCCAAAAAAAGTACGCAAAGGAAATTCTCAAGAAATTCAAAATGGAAAATTGCAAAGAGATTAGTACTCCCATGAACAAAAAAGAGAAACTAAGTAAAGATGATGGAGCTGAAAAGGGGGATGAGACATACGTCAGAAGTTTCATTGGGAGTTTAATGTATCTTAGAGCAACAAGACCCGATGTATTGTATGTTGTAAGTATTTTATCAAGGTTCATGCATTGTCCTAGTCGCCGAATGTTGTCGGCAATTCACCAAAAGGCCCCTTCCATCGCCGACATGACATTATTCTAGAAATTTTTGAAGCCAATCCTTTCGGCGAACCCGATTGTATGAGTTGCCTATTTGACTTCATGAGATGCGTTAATGGACATGCTTTAGTATGCTTTTGGGAAAATTTCATATTGGCTCCATGATGTCGTGTTGAGCATTATTTTAGTTGGAGAAGTGAGTTCTTCCTATGAATGGTGAGCCCAACTTTGTCCGCCGTTCGGACCCCCACATTAATTGGATGTCCTGTAAAACTGACGAGGTAAGTAACCACTCAGCGTGTCGCTGATTGGTTCGGCGAGGTCGACTAACATCGTCGAAAGGGCACGAACTGAACGGATTTTAAAAGGCCAAAAGTTTAAAATTTTAAAATCTTTCACATTCCCTTACTTCTTAACTTCATACAATCACACCCACACTCTATATTTCCTATATTTTTGCTTTTTCTACTTTTTGGTCGTCGATCTTCTGTTCGTTGTTGGAAATTTTTGCTGCCTAGCATTTCAAATCGTAATCTGGCATTAAAGGTTGGTTTTTTGAACCCCAAACTCATAATTAGCGGTTGAAATCATTTGAAATTGTGTAATTCTTATTTATGTGTGTTGGGCCTCTCTTAAATCTTGTTTGTGTGTTAAGTTGCCTATTTTAGTTTTGATTTCGTGCCTTAATTGCCTTAAGTTGTTGATTTCCTGAATTTTTATGCTTTAAAATTTATTGTTATCTTGTGGGTTTTGCTTAATTGTGGTTGAGTCTAGTCGGGTGAAGTTTGAGTAACCAAAATTGTGCTAAATGACGTGCTTTGCCCAATGATGTAGCGTTCATCATTCTTAAGGGCTAAAGTCGTCAAATGGCCAATTTGGCCAAACCAAGGGAAGTCTCAGTTACTCGGTGGCATGGGTCTAATGGGTTTGGGCTTAGCTTCTCCCTACAAAAATTATATGAACAGACAATACCTGCAATTCTTAATTTAACTCCTTTACCACACTATAAAATTTTATAGGTTGTTCGAATACCACTATGGTAACCACCAACAAGCGATGAATGACACACCTTTAGTATACTCATCATCTCAACCTCGAGCACACATCGATGAATAATCCCATTAGCACAAAGACCAAACAAGTAAGGCTCATCCCAAAAGAATTTCTTCACATCAAACATGAATTTGTTTCTTTGGTTGAATGACAAATCCAACACAACTAAATCATTTGCCAAGTAGTTAGCAAAATCTGCAAACCAAGGGATAAGATCATAAGAGGCAGCCAATACTTGTTCATCAGGGAACACATCATAAATCTGAACTCCATCCTCAAACTTGATCATAGCTTCCTCCTCTAATCTAGAAAAATAATCAGCAACTTGATTTTTTGTCCCCTTTCTATCCTTTACCTCAAACTCGACCTCTTGTAACAAAAGTACCCATCTAATCAACCTTGATTTTGCATCCTTTTTAGCCATCAGATACTTCAATGCAAAATGGTCAGTATGCACTATGACCTTAGAACCAAGAAAGTAGGACCTAAATTTCTCGAATGTGAAAACCACAGCAATGAGTTCTTGTTCAGTCACAATATATTTCTTTTGAGCCATATTCAGAGCTTTGCTGTCATAGTAAATCTGATGAAGAATCTTTTCTTACCTCTGTCCTAATAATACCCCAAACGTCACCCTACTCGCATCACATATCATTTCAAACGGTTGTCCCTAATTTGGTGAAAAAATGATAGGTGCGGAAGTTAACTTGGCTTTCAACTCTCCAAATGCTCTCAAACAAGCATCATCAAAATCAAACTTACACTTCTTTTTGAGTAGTTTGCACAATGGATGTGCAATTTTTGAGAAATATTTTATGAACCTTCGGTAGAAACCTGCATGCCTAAGAAAACTCCGAACACCTTTTACGGAAATGGGTGGTGGATGTTTTTCTATTACCTCAACTTTGGCTGTACAACCTTATTACCTTTTTGTCAAATCCGATGACCCAGAACTATACCCTCTTTCACCATGAAGTGGCATTTTTCCCAATTGATCACAAGATTGCTCTGTTGACATCATTTTAGTACCTCGGCCAGATGCATCAAACAACCATCAAATAAGTCACCTACCATAGAGAAAACATCCATAAATACCTCAATCGTGCCCTCCACCATATCAGAAAATATCAACATCATACACTGCTGGAAGGTCGCTAGAGCATTACATAACCCAAATGACATTATTTTAAAAGTGAAAGTCCCATAAGGACAAGTGAAGGTGGTCTTCTCTTGGTCTTCCAGAGCTATGGATATTTGATTGTAGCCCAAATACCCATTTAGAAAATAGTACCAACCCTCACCAGTGAGACAATCCAACATCTGATCCATGAACGACATAGGGAAATAGTCCTTCTCAGTCCATGCATTTAACTTGCGCCAGTCCATTCACACTCTCCAACCAGTTAGCGGCCCCATTGGAATAAGCTCATTTTTAGCATTGGGAACCACACTGATTCCTCCCTTTTTTGGCACACACTATAATGGGCAGACCCAACTACTATCAGTAATAGGATATATAATTTCTGCATCCAACCACTTAATGATCTCCTTTTCACAACCTCTTGCATAGGGAGATTCGGTCTCCTTTGGTGCTCTATACTAGGCTTACTATCCAGCATTAGTTGTATTTTGTGAGAACAAATGCCCTGTGGAATCCTAATAATGTCCGCAATAGTCCATCTTATAGCCCTCTTAAACCTCGTCAATACATATACCAAGGCCTCTGCTTGCTCTTTGCTCAAATCAGCAGCAATGATTACGGGCAAACTGCTATCTTTAACCAAGAATACATACCTCAAGTGGGATGGTAGAGCCTTGAGTCCAAGTTTTGGAGGCTCTTCTACAATGGTTTTGCAGGCGGGGAGTCGTGATTCTTCATATAAAACTCCAATATTTTTAGTTTGGAACGAAATTCAAATGTCTTAAGTGTGACAACTAACTCTTCATAGTCTTCAATACCATCACCATCGAAATTCATCATTATCGCTGCTAGTGCATCTACACCCAACCTCTCTTCAATAGATACTTCAGAACCTCGCTCCACAATATGATTCACCACTGATACTAACTTAAGATTAGTTTCCTGCTTTGTAGACCTACAAATGTTAAAAGTTACCTCCTCATTATTCAGTCAAAACTTCATCTTCCCTCTCTCCATATCGACTAAGGCATGCCCAGTAGTAATAAATGGTCTTCCTAAGATGATGGGAACCTCAAAATCAACCTCATAATCAATTATCACAAAATCTGTCGAAAAGATGAACGACTCCACCTTCACAAGGACATATTCGAGAACTCCAATGAGCTTCTTCACAGTTCTATAGGCCATGAGTAGACGCATCGCAGTCAATTTTGGAGCCCCTAAATCCAGCTTCTTGTAGATGGACAATGGCATCAAATTAATGTTGGCACCTAAGTCACACAAACCTTTCGTAAAGTGTAAAAATCCAATGGTACAAGGAATAATGAAAGCTCCAGGATCCTCTTTCTTTTGCACAAGTGAACTCGTAGCAATATCACTACAGTGCTGCAATCTGTAATCATTCTCAAAACTAACAGTCCTCTTTTTAGTCACCAAGTCTTTTACGAATTTAGCATACCCAGGAATTTGTTCCAAAGATTCTATCAATGGAACATTTATGGACAACTGCTTCAACATAGCTATGAACCTGCAATATTTACCCTATTCAATCTCTTTCACCAATCTCTATGGGAATGGAGGTGGAGGGCTAGGTATGGGAACAACTTTTTGGGTCACCTCAGCTTCCTTTTCAGTAACCTCAATCTCATCCTCATCCTTTTCTATCACCCTTTCAACCTCAAAGAGCATGGCGGGGGGGGTCAATGGTCTGCTTTCCTCCGCGAGTAGTGACTGCCATACAATGCCCATCATTTTTTGGATTCTGGATGGTGTTGCTAGGAAGTGTGCTAGGCTAACGTGGGTTCACAATAGTGGACAACTAACTAAACTACTACTCAAGTTGCTTGATTGACACTGCATGCGCATCAAATTTTTGACCAATTCCAAACAAGTCGTTTGGCATCTCTTTCAATTTTTCATCAGTTGCATCAAACCTCTTCATCATCTTTTTCATCATATACTCAATGCATGACATACTATTACCAGACTTTCTATTACATGGAGGAACATAGGGCCCAACCTAATCATTCATGTTGCTATAGTTGTTTTGATTGTAATTGTTATCATGATTATAGTTCCCATCCCGGACATAGTTACCCTCATAGTTGTAGTTTCTATAGTTCCGACCTTGGTTTCCTTGACCTTGGCACCAATTATCCAAGTTGGAACCTTGGGCGTTGTTTCAGATACCCCCCCCCCCCCCCCCGTCTGATCATTCACCAAATTCGCATCCTCTTCATAGTAGTATTGGTGGAGATCTAGTCAGATAATTCAGAGCATTCACTTTTTCTGCGTTGACACTAACATGTGATAGTACCAAACCCAATTTTATCCTTATCTGAGCCATCTCTTCTCGAATGTCATCATTAGATTGGTTGGGTGCAGTTTGGACAGTGAACGTGCTCCTACCAATATTTGCCTTTCTAGTGATCCAGGCTTTGTTATTTTGGGAAATCCTCTCAAGCTTTTCAGCGATCTCATCAAAAGTGCACTCACAATATGATTATTCAACAATTGTATCTAGCACAACTCTACCATTGTCATTTTGTCCTCTATAAAAGTAGCATTCAATGACTTATCATCTATGCAGTGATTTGGAACACTCCTCATGAACCCAGGAAACCTATCCCAAGAACTGCTTATCGACTCTCTAGGTAGTGCTGTGAAGTTATTCAGTTTATCCTTATGGTTTAGCTTATTGGGCATCGGGAAGTACCTCACATGAACACCTTATGCAGTTTGTCCCATAAATCTATCGAATTGTAGGGTAGCTCAGAAAACCACACAGCAGCATCACCAGTCAATGATAATGGGATTACTCTCACTCCTATGACATCCATATCTAATTCTGGTCGTCCCACACAACTCTTATAGACACTAGACAATTTAACCCTGTGAGAGTATGGATCTTCCCACGGCACCCTAGTAAACAACCCTCTCGCTGTAAGCATTTGTATATGACTACTAGTTGCCCCAAATGTATGACCCGAAGGCAACGAAGAAAGAACAATAGGTCTATATGATCCAACTGCAACATAATCAACCCTGTAGTGATCACATAACCTCAGTGATGTATGATTTTGCACCCTTTCTGCATTTTCAACCAGATGACCACCTTTAATCGGAGAAGGCACATTGACAACTCCAGGACGTGAAAATTCAGCTTCTTCTTCGTGACCCTCTACAAGTGGATTTTTATGAACCCTAAGGTTTTCCATTTTCCTCAAAGTTCTTCTTAGTTCAATATTGTAGGGTGTCAAAGGTTCACCTCGACTCTGTGTACTTGCCATACACTAGAGTAGAAACCTGTAGAAAATAAAAACAAAACAAAATCATAAAATCAGGAAATACTTGACTAAAGTTCAATAATGTAGTTAGTTTAATCTAAAAGTCGTATTCCTCGGTAGCGGTGACAAAATTTTATATTTCCAAATTACACCTCCTTAAAAAAGTATAAGTGGTCATTGTCAAATAAAGAACCCAACTTATAGGTTGGGGTCTATCCCACGAGGAATATGGTCTAGACTTAAAATTAACTCACTATTATCTCCATTTAGTCAAATTATTTCTGAGAAAAGTTAACAGGGGGGTTTTGTAACTAAAGTAATAGATTGTTTATTAAGTGACGAGTAAACAAGATTAAAATTTTGAATTATCAATATGGGATGAAAACTAGGGCATATGTGTTCCCCACAAGCTCTTAACGTAGTAATCCTAATAATAGCAATCATTTCCTAGTGTTTGTCATGCAAGGTTGGTAAGTTAGGTATCCCTAAGTGATTGGTCCTCCAAGTAGAGAATTTCACCATGGTCCGTCTACGGGTGTATGCTTTACTAACCCTTACTTTTACCCCAGATTAGTCATCATATCAATTAAGTTTAGTTTTCACCCTCGCTTCAATTGAAATCAAACTATTAGATAGCATACACTAAATCTCTATTGTTTAATCCTTTTCTCATTCATTACCTCCTTGGTCCAGCAAGTATGAATGAGGCGAGTTCTAACGTTGGTCTACGTTAAAAAGACTACTAAACGAAAGGCTTAATAATACATGCATAAACACTATTCAAGAATTACTTAATTATTACTCATACATTTTTAATTGCTCATGGTTCGCACAACCCTAGTTGTGGATTTAGCTACTCGTGCTTGAGAGTTCAAAATTCATAATTAAGTTTAAATAATTCATGAACTTACATTTAGAATAGATGAAACCCAAATTCTTGAATTGAAATTTAAAGTGAAAATTATATAAACTAACTTTCAAAAATTAAATTGCTAAAAGTTTGCAAACTAATCCCAAAAGAACAAAACTAAAACATTACAATGCTGTCTAACTCTCAAAAATGGAAATAACAACTTATATTTATAGTACTAAAGTCCTAAACCAACTAGGAAAACAAAAGTAAAATGGGACGGACTCAGATTTAACTGACGGCCTGACCTACAGACCATGATTGACCTACGATCCGTGGGTCGCCTCCATGGTTTAGGTACTGGAACTTGATACTTGTTGATCCCGTCGTCAGAAGTATAGGATGGTCCATCATTCAACCTACAATTCGTAGGTGACTCTCGTGGTTCCACACTTTGTTGGGTCTCCAACTGCTTGATAGAGACAGAATGAGAAGTCATCGTCTGGTTCAGCTCTAACTTGATCTCTTTCTTTGTTCTTCAATAGAGGTTTCTAGAGACAAGATTTTGGAAAGGAGGGTGTTTTGGGATTTGATTGGGGTCTTGAGATATAATGAATTTATTAGGGGTTTAATGACATAAAATACTTTATATAGGTGAAATAAAACCATATTAAATGACCTCTAATGAAAACTAATTAAAAATGAATTTACCTAAAGACCCCTACATTGGCCGAGTCTTGGACAACATGTGCAGGCATGACCTACGCCTAGGATCAAAAGGTTTGTAGGTCAGCCTACTAGTCATGTTGCAGGTCCGTAGGTCATGGCCTGCAGCTTGAGTTGGAGGGCTTGACTCACGCCGAAGAGCTACGGAGGGTGGATGGACCTACACCCCATAGGTCCCATCCGTAGCTCACACTTTGGGCAGTCTTGGGGTAGATTTGGGGGACTATTTTGGGGTCCTCCTCCAGGACCCCTTTGGTTGAACCTTGGGGAGTCGTATCTTGACGTTTAACCCATAAACACCTTGTCTTAGGTACGGGAAGCAATTTTACCACATTATCCCACAAATCAAACTCAACAACACAGACGTAATGCTCTAATTTCACCTACTAGTTTTCGGGGGCATAACAATATCTCCCCCTTTGGGACATTCATCCTTGAATGACACTTCTAAATACTTCTCGAAATTAAAACTCAAGACTAGCAGCCCATCATGCATGAAACATCTAAACAATGTATCATTTAAAGGAGAAAACATCAATCCTATCTCAAAACATCATCAATGCAATACAATGGAATAGGAACTACATCTAACAACCCAATATGCATGAAACTCAATAATTCTCATGTGCATCTTTGCATATTACCTCCGACACCAACAATCTCCACAATGTTCAATACTTCAAAGTGGCCAAGCCAGTTTGGCGAGCTGGGTCAAATTCGCCGAACCACTCGGCGGTTCGCCAAAATCCCATTTGATCGCCTTTAATTTGTGGTTTTGTTGTGTTTTGATTTTGTAACTTTCAGCGAGAAGCCTGAGCTCACCGAGTTCACTCGGTGGCTCACCAAAAGTTTCATTAATCGCCCTTTTTGCGCCCCTAACCCCTAAGACACACTATGATTTTTGTTAGGCAAGTCTGTGCTCACCAAATGTTGTTGGTGATTCACCAAAAGGCCCTTCTCATCATCGACAGGCCTTTTTCTGGGAAAATTTAGAGCCAACCCTTTCAGCGAGCTCGATTTGGCTCGCCAAAGTAATTCAGCGACTCGCCGATCAGTTCAGTGAGTCTTTCTACAACTTATTTTCTGAACCTTTCTTTAACTTTTTCTAACATTTTCCAATGTGTGTTGCAGATATGGCTAGACCAAAAGTAGCAGGTCGAGACATCCGGCCCTGCAAGAGGGCAAAGAGAATCACCATAAATAAGGATGCAATTGCATCCCGAGAAAGGGCGACAAAACTTCCTACCACCGGTGGGAAGGGAAAAGGGAAAGGCAAGGCACCTACTCCTGCATCACCGGAGGTTAGCTCTGATAGTGATGGTATATACACCACTTACCTCACTACTTCTGAGAGTGAAGGTGAGCACCAGGATCCTCAGGCTACCATTTCTAAGCCTGAGGATGATGAGATACTGTTAGTCAGAAGGGCAAAGTTGTGTTCCAAAAGGTTGAATGATCCGTCAAGGATAAAGACTCCCTGGGCTACTATTCATCCTCCTATCCTAGACCAGGCTATAGTCCCTACACCATCTATACAAGGTCCTCCTCACCGATCCATGAGCAAACTAAAGGCCAAGGGATTTAGGACAATTATCGAGGAGAAGAGGTTGTCTACTGATCGAGTGATAGACAGGTAACTAGAGATCTGGAGTTGCTTGAAGTCTCACAAGTTCCAAATATTCACTAGACCCTGTGGCCCTTACAATCAAAATTGGGTTCGGGAATTCTACATTAATCATGGAGCCTTGGTGCCACAGGGAAAGAAGAAGGCAACAACCTTTAAACTTGTGGATTATGTAGGTGTCAGGCGAAAGAAGGTGTTATGCAATAGTACAAACATAAATGTTGCATTAGAATGCACTGATAACATTGCGGACGACTACCAGTACAAGATCAAGACTAAGTCCTTGGAGAATATGAAAAGTTGGTTAGCTACTCCGCTATCTGATGGTACTCCTCGGTGGATCAAAGATGGAATGCAAATTGAGAAGAAATATCTCAATATGGCAGCAAGGTACTGGTTTGGATTCATCAGTAACACCATTATGCCATCACAGAATGAGTCCATCATCCGCCACACAAATGCGGCTTGTCTTAGATCGATCACTGCAAGAAAGTGCATAAATTTGGGCATGATCATTACATAGGAGATGGCCATGAGGGCCAAACAACACCAAACATCTCTTTCTTTTTCGATGTTGATTATTGAGTTGTGCAAATAGGCTCGAGTACCTCAAGATGAGAAGAAGGATGTGGAAGTGATTCCCACATCTTATACTGATATCCAGCGCATTGAGGCGGAGTACTTTAAATATAGAGCAGAGAAAAAGAAGGCATCCCCGATGGATTCCTCCCCGGTAGGTAATATTGATACACTACCTACAAAGGCAGTATTGCCTACTCCATCCCCTGGGCCTTCAGGTATATCTAGTGTTGTCCCTTATGTTAATCTTAGTTCCTCTACAGCTTCCCTGCCTCCTAGGTCTACTGCTACTGTTGTTGCTTCCTTACTTCCACTCACCCTGGTTGCGATTCTATAGATGGGGCATCTAGCCCATTCTGCTTATAGGTGTTCCTTCAGGCTTGAGGACACAATCCCTGGATGATTGAGAGGGCCCTCATTGTTGTTGTAACACCTCTTAGTGTGTCTATTGATGCCCCTGCAGCAAGGATAACGATGTATGAGCGAGGTAGAGGGGCTAATGATGAGGTAACGGCCTTAAAAGCCATAATTGCTTAGATGAGGATGGATGTGAAACAACTGAAGTCCATATATATGTCCATGATTTTTGGGACTGTGGAGATCCCCCACATGCTAGCTCATACAAATGTGCCTCCGGCTACTACCGGAGAGTAGATTCGAGTTGAGGAGGTAGCTGCTGCTGAGTTTGAGGCTGAGACTGATGAGGAACAACTTGGTGTTGATGAGGAGGCTACTTATGAGGGCCTTACAGAGGTTGAGGAGGATATGGTAGATTCAGCCGTGCAAATTTCATTGGTAGACACCACCATGGCTAGATCTAGTGTTGATGTTACCCCGAGCACTGATGCCCAGGATCATATTGCTGCACGGGGAATTGATGCCCCAACAGATGGAGAGACTGTGTAGACAGGACCTTTCCTTACCTCCATCTCTGTCATTTTTATTGATTTTTTATTATTTTGTGCATTTAAGGACAATTGCCTCTTTGTTTGTGGTAGGGTGAGGCATTTCCATACCTACCTCTTGTGACCATCTTTTGTATATATTATTGGGTTTTTGTGTTTAAATATTGTTTTGATATTGTGTTGTGGATGTGTGAGCTTATGGCTCCTCATTATGAATGCAAATGGTTTTTGACTCTTCTAAAAAATTTTGCCACCTCTTGATGTGTTTGAATGTGGCTGTTCTTGTGCAAATTTGAGTATCAGTCATGATCAATACCGATGACTTGAATAGTGATCTTAATAGAACAAAAATGAATGTGTGGCTATGATGAGGTCAAATAAAATTGCGTAGATAATATGTGAACTCTTTGCATCTCGTTGTGACTAGCCTGTTATCGAATGAAATTACTTATGATGAACATTGCACACTAGCGAAAGTGTGGAGTCTCGTTTGATATTGGTACCAATGCCTTATGTAACTAGCTTACCGTGAACTTTGTGTGATGACATCTATAATTTTCTCCGTTTGTACAGTTGACTAAGTGATGTAAGCTCTTGAAATGATCTTAGGCAACAATTTTGAAGAGTGAAAAAATTTGACATTATATCTCTTTTGTGGCCAACCTTGTGAGATGTGTGAACTTTGCTTGACCCCCTTTTAGCTTTATCCTTTTTCTTGAAAAAATAATCTTGAGCAAATGTGAGCCCTGTTTATCCATTCACCCATAATCCTCATGAAGTGTTGTTTGTTTGAATAGAAAACTTAGGACAAAAGCCTATGTTGGGGGTATGGTGAAAAGAGGAGATAAATCAAGAAGTGTGAAGACATCCCCTTTGATCCATGGACTTGAAAAACATGGAATCCCTCCATATGAAAAAGAAAGAAAAAGAATGAAAAAGTTGTGAAATAAAGTTGTGAAAGTTGCAAAAGAAATAGGGTGTCCGGTATTCCATGAGAAGTGAATAATAGGGTAAATTTTGAGCAAGAGTGATAATGTTGAAGAAAAGGAAAGAAAGTAATGCTTATACCACATTTCACAAGGATAGCATCCACTGAGCCTAAATGACTATACATTTACACTTAGCCCCGTTACAAGACTTGTAAAGAACATTTGATCTTGAGTGAGCTGAAGCAAATGTTGATTGGAAAATAAGGGCAAACCTATGGGTGAAGTCATAAATGTGTCCATCTTTGTGAGTATGACAGTTGTATGTGATTCTAGAGCTATAAAGTGTTGAACAATTGTGTGTGAATATGGAATCATTATTTTGTGAGGGCATTTGAGTACCTTTATTGAGCTTGAACTTGCATTTGAAGCAAGTATTGTGAACTTGAGAATCTTTGATAATGGTGAGTCACAACTTGAGTCTTTGAGTGCACAATTGATCCTTGCATAAGTAAGTTGATTCTTGTTGTGTGCATTCATGATTGAGTCGGTTGTAGCACTGTTTGAGACATCCTTTTTGAACTGCAAAACTTGAGTTTTACTTGAGGAAAAGCAAAAGTTTAAGTTGGGGTGTTGATGAGTCTGAGATTTGGACTTATTTAGGGATTTATTCATATAGATTTAGTGTCCTCAAATGCTTATTGTGTGCCAATAACTATTGTAAAACCTTTGATTTCCAGGTATATGGATTGAGGAATAAAGCAAGGACACTAATTTCCAAAAAGGAACAAAGCGAGTTGAAAGAATAAAGAAAGTCAAGCATAGTGATCGCCAAATGCCAATCCCTGAAGGAAAGAACCAAGTTGGCGAGAGAAAGGAATAGTCAGCGGATTGTTGAGTGGTTACGCGATGCAGTGTTAGATTGCCTAAAGTTACAGACCTTGAGGTTGATGAATGCTAAGGCAGAAGGGCGATGGAAATAACCAAAGGGCAACTCATCGAGTGGTTCGACGAGCTCGACTAACTCTGCCGAGTGACTCCTCGTAGCATATTTTTGGCGACTATAAATACATTTTTTAGCATTTAGTTTAGTATCTTAGCTCATATATTTTTACTCTATTATTGAGTTTTGAACTGGTGAGACAGTTTTCTCTAGTTTTTTCTATGCCTTGAAGAATTGAAGTTTTTCACTTTTGAGAAATTGGAAGTGGGTCTTTGGGATTTTTTGAATTGGAGCATTGTAAGGACGAATCTACACTTAACCAGATGATGGATAATAAATTTGGTAATTGTTTTTTACCTTTTTATGATATCTAGCTAAAACCCCAATTCTCGGGGTATGATTATGTGATTATGGGCTGATTTAGTTCATGGGTATTGATAATCGTTAGTTTAAATGCTATTTAGAATTGAGTTCAATCATTAATTGTGGTTTAATTTAAGAATTGTAGTTGCAAATGCAGTTCTACCCTTGTGTTTTTGGCTTGCTTGAGAGAGAGGTTTTAAAACTAAAATTATTAATTAATGGTATGTGGGCATTGGGTTGACCTGTGTTCAGCTAGAGAGAGTAAATCCTAAACCCAAATCCACATATTCAGCTCGAGAGAGTGAATGGACTAAGGTGTGGGTTGTTCTTATTTTACATGTTTGTTGATGTTCGAGAGAAATCAACTTGATTAGGGGTAAATTGTTCAAGAGAAAGTTTATATCCTCTATAACCTATCTTACTCACTAATATCTAGTTATCTTCTAATAGTTGCAATTACCCATTTGTCTATATTAGCCTATAATCGAATCACATCCTAAGAGCCCATCTTATTATTATTATTTAGTATTATTTGCCACTGTTTGTAGTTGATAATTCAAAACCAAAACCCCCTATTTGACATTCGTGCCACCCCCTAATATGAATGATGTCTCTATTCGATAATTTTCATTCCTATGACTGATTTGATCATGTTCATACTTCCATATTGAATCTTAAACACGTACCGCTCCCTGTGTGATTCGACCCCAACTCATTTAGTTGGGTTTTATACTGACTAGCGATTATTGACACTTAAAATTGGATGAAGTGTCCTTGAAATGTTAATCAGTGAGCACTACTGATGGTGCAATGAGAGCTGATGATAGCACTACTAAGGGTGCTGAGATGGTAGATGGGAGCGCTACTGTTGGTGTTCCACGTGTTGATCCAACGGGCTCCGAGAAATAGGACCCACCCACTGCTTGACTCATCTTCGGCGCATATGCGCCACAGGTTTTCTTCACCTGATCCTTTACTTTTTATTTTTTTGTGCATTGGGTACAATCACATTTTAATTTTTGGGGTGGGGTAAATGGATTGTGAGTGATAGGGTGAAGTCTGAGTAAACCCAACTCATAATCCTCTCTTGGGGTTTTCTTGCCTGTTTTATTTTCCCCCAAGAGACTATTTTAATATCTGTTGGACCGGCATGTTTAGGAATGTATGTGTAGGACTAAGTAGAAAAATGAAAGCATGATGGCATAAAAAGCATGAAAAAAATTGTCCTTGTCCAAAATGTTGAAATGTACTAAATCGATAGTCTTGATGAGTTGAATGTGTTGCATCTGAATGTGACATGATGAGGAACCAATTTGACCTCATGACTTAAGTTAAAACTTGAACTGGGTAATTTGATAATCTGATAATGAAACAATGTGCCAAGAGTGTGTGAGAAAAGTTGAATGATCAGACAGTTTGTGTCAATCTAGAACTTGCCCCATTGGTCCTTTGAAGATGATCTAGGCTAGAAGTTGGGAAGTGATCATAGGCCCGTGTTCAAATTAGTCCACTTAAGGCTAAAAAAATCCAACCAAATGAATCAATGTTCCCTTTGATCCAAATGTTTGAGCCTTAAATAAACCATTTCTTTTCATTCACCTAACTCACCTTCCCTAAAATAATTGTCTTGGCCCCGGTCCCTCCTTGGACATGTGCACCTTCACATGGGCCAAAAACCTAAGTTGAGGGTGGCTAATGCAAAAAAGAAAGTTAGCTCAATCTTGGCCCTGGTCAGACATCGGATATTATGCACCTCAACTAATGTAAAATTCATAAGTTGAGGGGTGCTATGAAAGAGGAAACCAAAAGAAAAAAGGGTATGAAAAGAGTTTTGTGTTGAAAAGAGAAAAAGTAAAAAAAAAAAAAAAAGGATGTGACTTTGTGCAAAAGAAGCAAAAAGTTGATAAATAAAAGTGCTAGAAAAAAATATAAAGAAAAATAAAGTGAAAGAAAAAGAAGAAAGTGAAAAATAAGAGCCATAAAGTCAAAAGTCATATCCATGTTGACAAGAGTCAAGGGAAAGAAAGTAATACGAAAGGATGTCAAAAATAGGTTGAGAAAAGGGACAAAAAGCCAATGTAATGTGAAGGAGGGCATAAAGTCACTAAAAAGTACCCAAATGTACCACGCCTGACCCTGAGCCTACGTCACAAGCTAACAAAGTCCTATAGTGATCCTAGCAACTAGTTTGGAGAGTCTAAGCAGTGAAAATAAAGGCAAGCCTATGGTATTGAGCACTAATTGTACTTGAAGTCACTTCTAAGCGTGAGTGTTGAATAAATCCTAAAACTTAAAATTCATATCTTCTGTGTGAAAAGAATTTCGTTTAAAGTGACAGCACTAGTTACATTGTCAGAAAGTTGGTACCTTGGTGATTGTAAAAAGTGTATGTTGTGGTGTCTATTGGTCGATCTTTGTCATATCTTGATCTGCATAAGTTAGCTTGTTTAGTCTAATAAAAATGATTTGCACTAAGAAGATGGAAAGGGTTGAAATAGCCATGTGATTGTTGAGTTTGTATATCTGCTTCTACACAAGTGTCGTTTAGAGTGTTAATGTGTCGCTTGAGGACAAACAACATGTTTAAGTTGAGGGTGTTGATATACCGTGAGTTTACGGTATTTTTAATACATTTCACTTAAGAGTTGTTTGTGTCTAGGGCCATTTTGTATTAGAAATAATGTGTTTTGTATCATGTTTGCAGGAAATGGGCTTGGACGTGGTAAAGTGAGATGACAGCTGAAAATCTGCAAAAGTGGCCACCCACGAAGGGACCTATGGACCGTACATCCTATGATAGTGCGTCGATGGTGGGCCTAGAAGGGAGCATCAGGGAAGTCTGACAAAGTGTGGAACCATGAGCAACCTAGGGACCGTAGGTCGACCTATGGGCCGTCCCGCACGCCCGTAGAAGGTGTTTAGAGAGTCGAAGTTCCAATACTTGATGAAAATCCTAAGTCTGGAGCCACGAAATAGGACCCATAGACCATAGGTCAACCTACGGTCCATCCTGCACGTCCGTCAGTGATGAACTAGGAGTTGAAGGTTCCAGACCTTGCACAAAAAGTCTAAGTGTTGACCAACGGAGGGGACCTATGGACCATAGGTTGACCCATAGTCCGTAGGTCGAGTTGTCAATCAAAGCCGTGTCCAGAAAGTTTATTTCCTTATTTTGTTTCCTTTTTGTTTAGGACATGTTTTTCTATAAATATAGTATGTAAACCTCATTTTTTAGGGTGAGACACTATTGTTTACTTTTAGTTCTTGATATTTTCTTGGGAATTAACTTGCAAACTTTAGCAATTTGATTTTCGGATTTCAGATTATGAGATTTTTGCTTTGAAATTCAATTAGAGATTACGGGTTTCCTCTACTCTAAGCATAAGTTCATGAATTCTCTTTACAAAAATATGAATTGTGTTCTTTCAAGCATGAGTAACTAAATCCATAACTACGGTTGTGGGAACCATGAACAATTAACAATGTATGAATAATAACTAAGTAATTCTTAAATAGTGTTGATGTATGTATTGGTAATTCTTTCGCTTAAAAGTCTTTTTAACGGTGGCCAACATTAGAACTCGCCTTGTTGCTACTTTCCGGACCAAGGAGGTAGTTAATAAGAAAAGAATTATCAATAGAGATTTAGTGTGATACTATCTAATAGTCTAATGTCAATTGAAGCGAGGGTGAAAGCTAAGTCATACATTGATGTGATGTCTAATATGAGGTAAAGGTAAGGGTTAGTAAAATATACACACGTAGCCGGACCAAGGTGAGGGGTGAAATTCCCTATTTGGAGGACCAATCACTTAGGGATACCTATCTTACCAACTTTGCATGTAAAACACTAGGAAATGATTTCTATTATTAGGATTACCGCATTAAAAGCTTATGGGGAACACATACACCCTAGTTTCTCTCTCTCATTGATAACAACAAAGTTTGAATCTTGCTCTCTTATTACTTAAACAACAATTACTTATTTGTTACACAAATCCCCCCCCCCCATCCCCTATACTTAATTGCCTCGAAAATAAGTTGACTAAATGAATATTATAGTGAGTTAAGTTTAAGTCTAAACCATATTTCTCATGGGATCGACCCCAACCTACAAGTTGGGCTCTTTACTTGATAACGATCGCTTATACTTCTTTAGGGAGGTGTAATTTAAGCGTATGACCTCACGCTCTACATCTACTTTCAATTCAATAAAAGAGTAATCTTGGATTCTACCCCTAGATTTGAGTATTCTTTTGATGAGTTAATTTTGAGTTCTCGAGTTCCTATTTCTATTTGATATTCTATTCCTAATTATTGAATTGCTATATGTTAGAGTTGAGTTGTTCATGTTCATAATTCTGCATCAACCCTATGAATTTAGTTTTAAATTTTGAGACGTTTTTGAAAACCAACACTTGAGTTTTAAACTTTGGTTTTTGAGGAAGTAAAGATAATTTTTGATAAAAATTTGTATGTATGAGTTTTTATATGGTTATTGAGCTCATCAAGTTGAGTCGTTCATGTCTGTAATTCCGCATGAACCCTACGGATTGAGTTATAAGTTTTGAGAGTCTTTGAAAGCCAATCATTGTGTCTCAAAATAAGTTTTGTGAAAAGTTTAAAGGTTCTATTTCATAAACACTTAAGAATTTCTAATGTTATATATATATATATACACATATACATATGTATCTATGTTGATTATTGGACTTGAAAGACAAGTTCATAAGTGCATATTTTCAGGAAGGTAAATGTGTCTCATATTTTGAAAAGTATGTCACGTAATGTAAGAAATCCATTCTTTGTAATGGGTGAATTGAGTACAAAGTTATGTTAATTATTTTGGAAGTAGTATCGAGCACCGAGTTGGGTTAGAGTTTTTTATGATTTGGAAGTCCCACAAAACTACGTAGCCAGCGTAGGATAGGATAGCATTAATTCTTCATGAAACTCCCCACTGCCTCTGAGAAGGCCAATTAGATGGATCCACAGTCACGATATCATCTTATATCCCCGACAAGGTATAGGATGGGCCCTTGCAACGTGCAGTGGTACATTGTATCATTGCTTGGCTCATAGTAATGGTTGTCGGTTAGAGAAACTCCCCAGAAGTAAAGACCATGTGTAGGTATTGAATAGAAGAGCAGAATTACTCATGAGGTGATAGCTCTAAACTAGGTATATAATCTTTAAAGGAGATTCCATAAGATTCAAAGGGTTATAAAACTAATTAGGCAATGATAAATAACGAATTGGTAAATAGTACTTAAGTTGTGAAAGGCAGGGTGATAGTAAATTGTAAGTATGAAGAGTGAGAGATAAAGATTGACTACTTGTCATGAGGTTTTAGTGGGTGAGTGTTTCTTAATTAGTATTTAGTAGTTGTAAGTAAGTATAGTAAGCAAGCAATCATATTGATATACGGGTTTAGTAGTAATCATTACGCTTGAATTTGAGATGATCATTGTGATAAAAAAAAATGACAGCATGAGGGTTATGATGTTAGTCTTGAGATCTAATATGGTAGACTTGACATAGAGTAGGTGAGGAATTCAGATGTTAGCTGCAATGAATATGAGTGGTACAAGTGAGAGATCTTTACTTTTACATGAGGGCAGTGAAGTGTGGCTAAGTCATAAGAGTAACAAGAGCATTAAGAGGTGTACTGACATTGTATGTAATCAGACGAGGTTCCAATTAAGTTATTGATTTTCCATGTGTTCCTAGTTAATATATTTGAGCTTTCAATGTGGAATAGGCCTAGGTCAGCATTATTTATTCTCCTTAAGAGTTAAATGAAGTGTATTTATAATCCAATGAGAAGAGGTTAATAGAAGCATCTTGGAAAGAGGTCCTAGAAGGAGTCTTAGTACCTGCTTATAGAGAGTTTCGTAGCCATGAGACAAGCCTTTCCCGAGTATTAAAGGGAATGCAAATCAGTTTAGAGATGAGGGAATAGATCCATAATTTTCAGCTGTTAGCTTTAGACCTAAGGAGGAGATGATAAGATGAGAAACCAAGTCCAGTGTTGAAGATGAGATGGTGATGTTTTCCGAATAAGTTTTAGAGGTTCATCAATCCATTCATACTCTAGCGTATTCCTTAAAGTTCAGTCATTTCAACATTATGGTGATGTTTCTTATAGTAAAATTGTGTTCATGACCTATGCTCATACGCTTCAGTGATATTCACTTCTATGCTCAGTTTTCACACTGAGGGGCAAAGACTTTAGCCCACTGATTTCAATCTTACTCCATAAATTTATGGATATCAGTCTCATGCTATAAACCTATTCATGTCTCATAGTATGTCCAGTCTCACAAGTTCATGATTTACTCTCAATGGCTAGCAACATAATGTTATGCCATGCATATTCTTATATTAGAATTCTCAAAGAATCGTGCTTATGATCTTTCGCCCTAAAGTTCTTTCAGTAATCCTTTTTAGTTTTGGGAGTGGTGTTGTTGATAGTAGATGCATGATGATAGATAAGTGGATTGCTATTCCTTATTGTTGTAGTGATAGTGTTTTTATTCATTTAAGGTTATAGATGTGGAGGATCAAGGAGATAAGGTTTTACGATAAGTAATAAATCAGTTTCCTAGTAATAATGCATGAAAGTTAAGTTGGTAGAAGTGGCGAGAGAATGAGGAATTCTTATAAGGGTTAGTTATTAGGAAAGTTTAAAAGTCAAAAATAGAGTAAGAGTAACTTTTTTCCCTTCCATCCTCGGTTTAACCATCATTCGAGAACGAATGATCCCAAGGGGGAGATATTGTAACACCTAAAAATTTCTAAGTTAAGACTTAAATTGCCCAAATGTGTAAAGGTAAATTCTTAAGTGTGGGAATGATTTTCGATATTAATTAAGGTCACCAGAAACTCCTAACATAAAGTAGAGTTGAAAATTTCCTTATCGATTAAGATTTGATGTAAGATTCTACTTGAGTAAACTAAAAATAACCACATCACGTAGAATATAAAGAGTTACATGGACCATAGTCTATAAAATTAAAGGTATTTAAAAAATAATTCCAAATCCACCAATTTCACAACAATCCAAGTTTGAGTAAAAATTTATGACCATTTTAGTAACCTGATACAGTGCTGTGACGAATTAGCCGACAGGAAAACATTAAAAAGGGTCTTTTTGTCTTTTTACTTCTATGAAAGCCCTAAACGAATTTGTTGACTAATTGAAGACCCAAAACTTTCATATTTTAATCCATCATTCTCTTCTCTCTTAAACAATAAGACAAAATTGTAAGGAAAAATCAAAGTAGAAGACTATGTTCAAGATTCTTTCAATCTTTTTCAAGATTCTTCTTCAAGGTAAGTCTTTCTCCAAAGAATTTCATTCTTTCCAACTCAAATTCCTATATGCAATTATGAATCACTAATAAAAATCATAAGTATTGGCCATAGAGATTTCAAGAAACTAATTCAAGAATCTCAAGAAAGGTTTTCCTGATTGTTTACCTTCAAGCTAGGGTTTCAAAACTTCTAATTAAGATTCTTCAAAAACCTTGTCTTTCTAGGTATGTAAGACTATCATAGTGTTTGACTAGTTCTTCGTCACGCCCTACATCTACTTTCAAATCAGTAAAAGAGTAATTTAAGATTTTACCCCTAGATTTGAGTATTCTTGAGATGAGTTAATTTTGAGTTCTCGAGTTCCTATTTCTTTTTTAAATTCTACTCCCAATTATTGAATTGCTATATGTTATGCATTAACATTCTCGAGTTGAGTCGTTCATGTCCATAATTCGGCATGAACCCTATGAATTGAGTTATAAATTTTGAGACGCTTTTTAAAACCAACACTTGAGTTTCTAATGTAAATGTTCTATTTCATAAAGACTTAAGAGTTTCTAATGTTATTTTATTCATATATATATATATATATATATATACTAGTCTATGGGCTCATGTGTTTCACGTGTGTCCCATGTAATTTTATTTTAGATTTGTTAGAACAATAAGAATTCTATGAAAATATGCTTGTAATGAGTAGTAAAATGTAACAATTACAAATAAATCTTAAAATGTGTGACAAGAAACACCAAATAAGAGGCATATTTTAATGTATTAAAGTAATTCCTTATAAGCAACCAACGGTAAATCTTAATGCTGGCTAGTAGTACCAAACTTCCAATAAAGTCACAATTAAGTAATTTGAGCCTGACAAAAATAGAGAATTTCATAGAAAATTAAATTAAAGAAGTCTAAAAGGGAGAAAACACAAAAAAAAAAAAAAGTATACATGAAAAAAAATACAATACACACATCCTTCTTAAGACTTTAATCATAACAATGCAAATGGAAAAAGAAATATAGAATTACTACATAATTTTTTGAGTTCATGTCTACAACTTATCCCATATACAATTAAAATTCAAGAGTCTTCTCATAGAGTCAAACTAAAACATAAATCAAATAGTACAATAATGATATAAACGCTACTACTTTAATTAAAGAAAGAAATGAATAAACTTTGATTAGAGTCTCATGAAACCAAAAATATGAATTTATAAAGATAATATTGGGGGAATGTCAAAAGATATCTTAATTATTTAAATTAATATTTAGAGGTTATGAATACAAATAGTATGAGATTTATGGATTTAAAAGTAGCAATTAAATAGATAATTCGATATAGTTTATCATAGTGAATATTTAAAGAAAATAAAACAAATTAAAACTAAATAAGAAGAGTAAAAGACTAGTACAAATTATATTTAAGTAAATAGTATTACATATTAAAAGTGAATAAAAAATAATTGCATCACTTTAATGAATTTAATTTGGAATACAAAAAGTTAACGTTTTCACAAGGTTAAATAGTAGAATAGTACTACATTAAGTTATTCAAATAATAATTTAGAGAAGTAAAAAAGAATAAGGTAAATTTAGACATACATTTTTATGTGCCAAATAAATATAGATACATTTGACTTAACATCTTCCCACTTTAATATTTAGTATAATAATAATAATAATATACTATGATTTATTATTTAATATTTAATTAATTAAATTATTTATAATTTTATGATTTTAGTGTAAGGAAAAATATGGTAATTCAACTTTATACTTTGTAGCTTCCTAGTTTTAGTAATATATGATTAAAAAATAAGTTATATATATAATGATTAATGGGTCACTTTGTTACTTACTGATGAATATGGTCACTTTATGATTCTTTAACTTGCAGTTAAGTTAGAAGGGGAAAAGGTTGTGAAAACATTTTGATTAATTAATATTTAACTAATTAGATATTTTATAATAAATTAAATTAAGATAGGGGTAAAATGGTATTTTAACTTTTAAGTTTATGGCTTCCCACTTTTAGTATAATACTAGTTTTTTGTCACGTGCGTTGTACGTTATTACCAATTCAGAAAATATAAGTTATAGTAAATAGTATTGCTTATTTAAGCTAATATTTAAATAATAAGCTTAGGACAAAATAATATTGTAGGTTCTTTTGTGAATGTTCGATGTGGATTGTCATATATATATATATATATATATATATATATATATATTATTTACGCAAACCTATGAAGATCGTCAATGAAAAATTTTATTAGTTAAATGCAATAATGACAGAAGGGAAATTGTTAGCACCCCTTTAGTAGACCAACGGTTTACACATGGGAGATTTAAGAAAACTAGAAAGTAGCTTACTTTAGCTTATAAGTTATTTAGTTGTTGGCAGTAGATTACTACAACTTTTAACTATTTATGTTTTCATTTTCTGTGTAGCAGTTGTTATAGTAATGAGGTTATTCCTCCATTTTCTCATTCAGTTGTGGTAGGCAATAGGCACTTATTTTCCTTATTTTCAGTGTTGTATTTAATGTATTTGAATTCAGTGAAATGGTATGCAGAAATTACTAAATTTTTGAGTACTTCAAACTCAAGATATTACATGTTCTCTCTTAACAAACCAGCACCATAGGTCGTAGGAAAAAACATTTGATTTCACACTACAATGCCCCATAACCAAATCCATATCAGGGGACCATAACAACTTGGTATCAGAGACGAGTGTTATGGGAGATCAAATTCAACATAACCTGGCACAATTGGTGAACTTAATTATTTCAAGAAGAATGTGCAGCCAATATAACGAGACAGACAACAATAAATACTCACTTAGATGCACTCATAAAGGATCTAGCAAATTAGAAGGTTGATTCTGAATCAACTTAACATACCAGTCAAAATCGGGGTTGGAAGGGTAAAAGTGGAGTGGGAGAAGGGTCAGAATCAGATGCAGAAGGAAGTTCCATTATTCCTAGGTATACATAGTTGGATTTTCCACGGTTTGCTGGCCAAGGGGACCCTTTGGGATGGCTGAAAAAATATGACCACTTCTTTCGACACCAACAGACTGCAGATGAACAAAAAGTTGGACTTGCTTCTTTTCATATTGAAGGGAATTCACAACTGTGGTTTCTTCAACTAGAGATAGATATGCTTAAACCGTTTTGGGATGAGTTCAAATGTTATGGTAATTGATTGAGAACGATATCAAAGATACTTAATCCAATACTATGCATCAACGATCGTTCAATAGTAATATAACCCAACTAGTGAGTTGGGGTCAAGTCCCAATGGAGTGGTGCATACTCAAGAATCAATAGAAAAGCATAAATATGCTCAAGTCACTCATAGCTAAAAATATTTACGAAGAAAAACATGGTTTAAATTATAGGTGACACAAGTGTCAAATATAAGGGGGCTTGTTTGTATTATCAACTAAAATAGCAAATAACACGAAAATACGAATATGGAGACGGGATTCTTGGGATGTGATAGGATTATGGGCTAAGGTAAACAACCGGGTAATTGAAATTAATAGTAAACAACTGCAAATCAGTGAATAAGCTAGACTTTAGAGGGAATAAACTTTCTCTCAAACAATTTATCCCAAATCAAATTGGTTTCTCTCGAACACCAATAAGCGGCAATGAAGCATAGCCTTCGCTTTAATCCATTCACTTTCTTGAGCTGAATGTGTGGAAAAGGGTTTAGGATTCACTCTCTCCAGCTGAACCCATAACAACCCAATACCCTCAAACCATCAATTCAATAATTTTGGTTTTAAAACCTCTCTCTCGAGCAAGCCAAAAAAACAAAGTTAAGATTGTATTTGCAACTACAACCCATTAAATTCAACCATAATTATTGAACGAAATCACTTTTAAACAACAAATAAACCAACAAATAAACTATCAATTAACAATACCCAGCAGTTAAATCAACCCATAATCACATAATCACACCCCAAGAATTGGGGTTTTAGGTAGACATAGTAAAAAGATAGAAATCGATACCGAAATGTGTTTCCATCAACTGGGTATGATTAATATTGTCTTTTCAAACATCTAAGATAAAGAATCTTCAATACCCACTTCCAATTTCTTAGAAATGGAAATCTTGAAATCTTCAAAGCTAAGGAAAAATATCTTTCAAACTCAGTTCTAAATTCCAAACTTTAAAAACTAAATAATACTATAATATGAGATGCTAAGCTAAAAATTTAAACAAGTATTTATAGTTGTCAAAAAGTATGTTGCGAAGGACCAAGCCGCGCGGTAAGTCGAGATCGCCGATCCACTTGGTGATCCTCCCTTTGGTCATTAGTATCGCCTTTTAACTTTTGCCTTCGGCATCCTTGAGGTCCTGTAACTTTGGGTGATAAGGCACTGCATCATAAAACTGTTCAATGACTCGCCAACTGCTCATTTCTATCGGCGACTTAATTTTCTCCTTCTGGGCTTGGCACACTGGAACATTAGGCGAGATCAAGGTCATTCAGCGACTCGCCCAATGGTTTAGGCGATCCTTAGGCCTTCTTTTCTTCATTCTATCAGCTTTCTTCTTTCTTTTTGCTCAATAGTGTCCATGCTTTGTCCCTAAGTCCAAATACCTGAAATTCAAAGATTTACATCAATTATTGAGACAAAATATGCATTCGAGGACACTAAATCTATTAGAATTAAGCTATAAATGAGTCCAAATCATGGACTCATCAACACCCTCAACTTAAACTTTTGTTTGTCCTCAAGTAAAACTCAAGTTCAGCAATTCAAAAAAGATGTCTCAAACAGTCATACACAAGACTCAATCATGAATGCTCATAAAAAGACTCAACTTACACATGCAAGGATCAAATGTGCACTCAAAGTTTCAAGTTGTGGCTCACCATTATCAAAGAATCTCAAGTTCACAATACTTGCTTCAAATGCAAGTTCAAGCTCAACAAAGGAAATCAAATGCCCTCACACAAAGAATGATTCCATATTCACACACAATGGTTCAACATTTTAAGGCTCCAGAATCAAATGCAACGCTCACACTTACAAAGATGAACATAATGCATGACTTCACCCATAGGTTTGCCCTTATTTTTCAACCAACATTTGTTTCAGCTCACTCAAGAGCAAAAAGGTCTTTTCAAGGCTTGTAACGGGGCTGAGTGCAAATGTATGGTCATTTAGGCTCAATGGTTATAGTTCTTATGAGATGTGGTGTGAACAAATTTCATTTCCTTTTCTTCATCATTCTTCATTCATGCTCACAAATCATCCCATTATTCACTTTCCATGGATGTTAAAAACCCTATTTCTTTTTGTATTTTCACAACTTTATTCCACAACTTTTTCATTCTTTTTCTTTATCATTCTTTTCTTCTTTTCTCTCTTCTTCTTTTTTTTGTATGGAGGGATTCCATTTTTCTCAAAACATAGGTAAAAGGGGACTTTCTTGCACTCCTTGATTTACCTTTTATTTTCACCACACCCCCCAACTTAGGCTTTTGAGCTAAGTTGGCTATTCAAACAAACCACAATTCATGAGGATTATGGGTATTGGGTCAAGAAAGGTTATGTCTTCATCAAGTTTCTTCCTAGAAAAGGTTTAGGCTCAAAGGGTGTTCAAACTGGGTTCACACACTCATAAGGTAGGCCACAAAAAGAGGTATAATGTCAAATTGGTTCACCCTCTTTAAAGTTGCCTAAGATCATCTCAAGAGGTCACATCACTTAGTCAATCGGACCAACGGGGCAAATTCTAGGTGTCATCACCCATGGTTCAAAGTAAGCTCATCACACAAGGCATTGACACCAAAGTCAAACAAGACTCCACACTTTTGCTAGTGTGCAATGTTCATCACAAGAGACTCAATTAGATACTTAGCTAGTCACAACGAGAACTATGAGAACTATTCAAGTCATCGATATTGATCAAACCGATACTCAAATTTGCAAAAGAACAGCCACACTCAACACGAACAAGAGTTGGTAGAAAAAAAAATCGAAAGGGTCAAAAATCATTTACAATTAAAAACACAAAGCCATAAGCTCAAACTTCTACAAAAGCAGTGTAAAAACACAATTTCAGCTCAAAACCCCAAGTATATAAACAAAACATCAATATTCACAAAAGATCAAAAAAGGTAGGTCTCACCCACCACAAATAAAGTTATTTGTCCTCAAATGCAAACAAAAAAATCCAAAAGTCAAAATAAAGAAAGACATAGAGGGAGGTAAAAAGGGGTCCTATCTAATCAGTCGCTCCATCTGTCTGGGAATTAATGCCCGGTGCATCAGTCTGGATTTGGGTATCAGTGCCCGGAGTCATCTCAGAAGGAACAACAATACCAGATCGACTAGGGGCTGCCATAGAAATCTCGGTCAGTGATGTCTAGATCACTGACTGCATGATCGTCTCCTCAAGATTTGGCAAGTCTCCATATATGCTCTCCTCTCATCATTCTATTTGCTCATCATCGGATTCAACTACTGCTTCATCCATGTGTACATCTCTGGTGGTAGCTTGAGGAATCTCTAAAGCCTCATGAGAGTCCAAATCATCTACAACCTCTAGTAATAAAGTGAAGTCGGTAGACTTCAGAAATTCTACGTCTTTCATCAAGTCTGCTACCTTGGCTTTCAAAGCCGTAACCTCGAAGGTGTCCCCCTACCTGCTCTCACAAGACTTGACTCTCATGGTGAGAGTGTCAATAGAAGTCTGAAGGGGGATTAGTGTAGCTAAAATGTCATCCTCAATGATAAGAGGGACGTTTCTCTCAAGTCTAGTAGCCTCACATCAGCTGAATGGGCTAGATGCCCCATCCTCAGGATCATCGCCTGAGTAATCTTGGTCTGTAGGAGGGGAGTGGATGTGCCTGGAGCATATGAAGAAGAGGTAGGGGCAGAAGTACCTGAAGGCTCGAACGCCAGAGTAGGCAAAGATGCCTCTGCAGGCATAGCATCAACATCAACATTCAGATAAGTATTTGTTAGAGCTGCTCTCTTCCTATAAGCCTCCTCACGAGTATACTCAGCCTCAATGCATCGGATGTCAGTGGTGGAAGACGGGGTAACCTCAATATCTCTCGTATCATCTCGGGGTACTTGAGCACGCCGGCATAATTGAGTGATTAGGACTGGGAATGGCAAGGAGGTCTGCCTCTGCTTGGCCCTCATGGCCATCTATGTCGATGTTCCTCCGGGATATGATAGACCCAAGGCATCCTGCCTTAGGATAGAGAAGGACAGACTTATTCTGGGATGGCATAATGGTGTTGTTGATAAATCTAAACGAGAAATGGGCAGCAACAGTCCCTCTTTTCAATAGGGGCTCCCGCTTGATCCACCTCGGGGTGGTATTGGAAATCAAAGGTGCCAACCAGCCTTTTTAATCATCTAAGGACTGAGCAATAGGCAATCCATCATAAGGGTGCGTAGAGTGCAGAGCTCTACCCAGTATAGTGTTTATGTACTTACTATTGCACCCAACTTCCTTTCCCCGTACCATGACAGACTTCACAGGTCTGAACTGGCTCACATTTTTCTTGCTTTTCGGGACCAGGTCACTATAGGTTGTATAGAACTCCCGAACACATAAAGGAATGTAAGGGCCTCGGGACCTGGAAAACTGATCAAAACTATGGTAATGGAGGGTGTCCCTCACATCTGAGTACTTGCCTTCTAGTCCTTCTATCAAGAGTAACTTCTCCTCTAGGATGGTTCGCAAACCATCCCCTTTTAATAGGTTTAGAACTCTGGGAGGAGGAATGACAAGTGACACAGGTGCCACGGGAGGTGTCAGAGCTGGTACTGAGTCTGCTGATATGGGAACTGGAGGGACTCTGGCTGAGTCAGTGCAAGATCTGGCTCGGAGGTCGGATCACTGGGACTGTAGAGGTTGGTCATCCTTAGGCTCAGACAAAGAAGCCTGGGAACCAGTAGTCACCCTATCGGATATGGGCCTCTTGCCCTTGCCTTTGTCACCTGGAGGAGGCTTTTGTCTGCCCTTCTTTGGAGGATTTGATCCCCCTTCATTTATAGTGATACCCGATACTCTTTTATGGGATGGCATGTCTATATTTATTCATACCATATCTGCAAAACATCAAAAAAACAATTAGAAACATTTCAATTAAATTCACAGAAATCAGTTACAGACAGACTCACTGAAATAGTCGATGAGTCACAGAATCTCTTTGGCGAGCTAGGTCGGGATCACCAAAGGGATTGCCTCAAAAATTTTAGCAAGTCGGCAATGGGAAGGCCCTCTCTGCGAGTAAGAGCTATCCTGCAGAAAGTTACACTGCAAAAAGGTTCAGGGGTATAGATAAAAAAGCGATCAAGAAGACTTTCGGTGAGTCGCCGAGTGCTTTGGCGATCTCAGGCTTCTCGCCGAAAGTCACAAAGCTAAAATACTCATTTAGTATGAAATTAAAGGCAAGAAGGGGAACTTCGGAGGAACCGACAAGTGGTTCGGCGAGCTCGACCCAGCTCGTCAAACGACCCACCATGCGTACTTTCAATCCAACTTCTTAAATTCAACCCCGCAAACCCAAAAACAAAATCAAAGCATGCACTAGTCAAATTAAAGCAAGACCCATAACATCAATCACCCTGGGATACTCAGACTTCTCCCGATTTTGCCAAATTTGGCCAATTGACTTTTGCCCTCAGGAATGATGTCATTTGTTCTATCATTGGGCAAATTATGTCGTTTGGTACAAATACGGGCTACTCAGACTTCCCCCAACTAAACCCTACAACATGCAAGCACAATCCCATAAAATTTAATTCATTTTAACGCACATACTTACGGGATTTCAACATTCAAAACATTACGAGCAAGATTATAGAATTTAAAACAGGCATTTAAATATTCTAATCCTATCAAAGAGGCCCAGCACACGACAATCAAGATAATAATGTTGCAAATGCATACAAAATCGATAAAAATAGACTCGATGTTCAGAAAACCAGCCTTTTAAGTCAAATAAATAAAATTAAAATACTAGGCGGCAATGTAAACACCGATCAACAACTCAAATATAGTAAGAATAGAAGAAATATAGAAAATACTAAACGGGTGTGAGTTTGTGAAGGTAGAAAGTGAGGGAAAGTAAAGAGTTTTAAATTTTAAACCTTTGGCCCTTTAAAACCCGTCCAGTTCTTCGCCCATTCGGTAACATTAGTCATGCTTGCCGACCCACTCGGCTAAATGCCAAATGGTGACTTACCTCGCCGAGTTTTACAGGGCCTTTAGTTGATTTGGGTGCCCGAATGGCGGTATAGATCGCGATCGCTGACCTGGTCGGTGACTCGCCAATAATTTCCTAGGCTCGCCGAGTTTTACACACTCCACTTTGAAGTTGTCTTAAGTCCAACAGTGGTCCAAGTCGGGCTCGCTGACTCTTCGAGGAGGCGCCAACTGGAGCTTCTACTCACCAACCTGCACTTTTCAAACACTTTCCACACTTTAACCTGCAGATTCAACACACCATTATTTATCGAAAACAAAATGAAAGCAATAAAAGGTCTTATATTGCCTCCCAAGCAGCGCCTTAGTTAACGTAGTGGCTCAATGCAAGTCCAATCTCAAACCTCATTTTTGGGGTCGGCCATAGTATCACTAGGCGACCCCTCTTTATGTTGTAGGTAAAGACTTGACAACATTTGGTTTATCTGGGCGTCTTGTAGGTGAATGATCATGGAATGGGAGGTTGTCGTCTGATTAAGCATTAAAGCATTCTCTTTTATCTAATTCAACTTTGTATCTTGATCTTCAATTTTGTGTAGAATAAGTGAGAGGACCTCTTCATTTTGTCCACCCTCTTGCTACTTCATCTTTTGACACTCGTGAGGGGAAAGGTACTTGTCCTTCCTTTTGGACCTTGCTTCCAACTCAATGACCATCTTGGACAGAACATCCAGCTGAGTCAACAATGTGGCCCATTCTTGGTCTTTCTCTGTTTCCTTTTTGGCTTTAATCATGATATCAAAGAGTTGGGCTACGACTTCATAGGGTTGTTGTATTAAAAAACCTGCAAAAACTTGATCAATAACACTTCTATTTTCGGGACCAATACCTCTACAGAAGCATTCCAGTAGCTATCTATCTAGCATTCCATGAGATGGGTGATGTTTGCGTAATCAAAACAAAACTTCCGATTCGAGTGTCTACGATCGTACAATAGTAATATAACCCAACCAAATAGGTTGGCGTCGAGTCCCAAGGGAGCGGTTCTGAAAATTAATGGTTAATCACAAATTTGCTTTAGTCAACCATAGTTAAAAAACATTAATGAATAAAAACATTATAAATTAAAGGGTTTTGACACAAGTGTCAATTATAAAATGGGGGGGGGGGGGTTGTAGCAAGTAACAACTAAAAACATTGCAAATAAAAGAATACGAATTAAGAGACAGGGATTCTTGGGATGTGATAGGACTATGGGATAAACTAGACGATTGAGTAAATGCTATTGATAAAAAATAGTTGAATATTTGTAACTAGGCTAGACCATAGAGAGGGTACATTCTCTCTCGAGCAACTTACCCCGAATCAACTTAGTTTCTCTCAAACACCAAGCTCTCGCTTAAAGCACAGCCTCCACCTTAGCTTATTTACTCTCTCAAGCTGAATGTGTGTGAGAGGGATTAGGGTTCACTCTCTCGAGCTGAACCTCATGTCAACCCAATACCACCGACCATCGATTTAGTAGTCTTGGTTTTCGAACATCTCTCTCGAGCAAGCCAAAAATACAAAGGTGAAATCATATTTGCAACTACAATTTCATTATGTTCCACCATAACTAGTAAACGAAATCACATCAAAACAATAAATAAACCATCAACAAGCAAGACCCAACAGATAATCTAACCCATATTCACATTATCACACCCTAAGAATTAGGGTTTTAACTAGACATCCTAAATAGATAGAAATCGATACCAAAAGGTGTTACCATCCAATGGGTATGGAGAATTAAGTCTTTAAACAAGTCAAGGTTGAAGAATCTTGAAAACCCATACCTAATTTCTTGGAGTTGAAACCCTTCAAGAACAATGTCTCCCGAAACTTAGAGCTAAAAGCTAGAAAATGTAAAAAAATGTTTAATATCTGTCTAAAATTCCCCCTAAGAATAAAAACTGAACTAGTATTTATAGAATTCAGAAAGTGTGTTGCGAAGGATCCACTCAGAGCAGTTAGTCGGGATCACTGATCCAATTGGCGATCCAACCTTCAGTCAAGTCTATCACCTTTTCTCTTTGGCCTTCAGAACTTCTGACTCTGTTACTTTGGGCGATAGGATACTGCTTCACGGAATTGCTCGACGGCATGACGACTGCTCGATTTCATTGCCAACTCAATATTTTCCTTCAGGGCTCAGCACACTAGAACAAAAGGTGATCTCCACGCCCATCGGTGACTCGCCAACTAGGCTCGGCGATCTTCAGGCCTTCATTTCTTTTCTCTTTTCTGCTGCCTTGTTCCTTTTTGCCAAGTAGTGTCCATGCTTTGCCTCAAACTCTAAATACCTGAAACTCAAGGCTTTTCATTAGATATTGAGACAAAATATGCATTTGAGGACACTAATTCTATCAAAATATAGCCCTAAATGAGTCCAAATTTTGGACTCATCAACACCTCCAACTTAAACTTTTTCTTGTCCTCAAACAAACTCGAGTCCAATCGTTCAAAAAGGGTGTCTCGAACAGTGTTGCACAAGACTCAATCATGAATGCACGTAACAAGACTCAATTTACTTATGCAAAGGTCAATTTTGCACTCAAAGATTCAAGTTGTGACTAACCATTATCAAAGAATCTCATCCTCACAATATTTGCTTTAAATGCAAGTTCAAACTCAACCAAAGTGTTCAAATGCCCTCACACAAGGAATGATTCCATATTCACACACAATGGTTTGCAATTTAAAGCTTTGAAATCAAATGCAACGCTCACACTCACAAAGATGAATATAATGCATGATTTCACCAATAGGTTTGCCCATATTTTCCAATCAACACTTGCTTCAGCTAACTCAAGATCACAAAAGTCTTTTTAAGGCTTGTAATGGGGCAGAGTGCAAAGGTATGGTCATTTAGGTTCAAGGGATATAGTCCTCATGAAATGTGGTGTGAACAACACTTCCTTTCCTTCGCTTAATCATTCTCACTTGTGCTCACAAGTAGTCCCATTATTCATTTCTCTTGGATAGTTGGGAACCCACCAATTTCCTTGTATTTCACAACTTTTTTCCACGTATATTTCATTCTTTTTCTTCTTCTTTTTTTTCTTTTTTCTTTTATATATGGAGGGGTTCCATTTTTCTCAAAATCATGGGTGGAAGGAACTTCCTTGCACTTCTTGACTTACCTTTCCTTTTCACCACACCCTCAATGGCCTAAGTTGGCTATTCAAACTAACCACGACTTCATGAGGATTATGGGTAATGGATTAAAAGAAGGTCACGTTTTCATCAAGTGTCTTCCAAAGAAGAGTAAGGCTCAAGGGGTGTTCAAAAGAGGTTCATACACTCACGAGGTAGGCCACAAAAGAGGAATATGTCGAATTGGTTCACACTCCTTAAAGTTGCCTAAGATCATTTCAAGAGTTCATATTACTTCAGTCAATTGGACCAACAGGGCAAATTCTAGGATTCATCATGCACAATTCATGGTAAGCTCATCATGTAACACTCCTAAATACTAACCAAGAGTCGCATGTCGATTTACCATTGCTTAATTACTATAATATGTTTTAGTCTCATTTTGGGAACTTGAAGTGTTGTGATAATTGCCAACTTGCTTAGCATAAATTCTTATCGTAATTTAAGGATTTGTGATGGTGTGTTTAGGTAATATTCTAATTAGAATTATGTTTAACTTTAAAAGGAGATGAGGGATATACATATAGGTATATATGTATGCTTTATGGGCAGCCAACTTTTTGTTTGGGCAGCCCCTTTTGGTGACACCTGTACAGGTGATAACTATCACCTTTGTAACTATATATTTTCACACCTCCTACAATTAATTTCATTTTCCTCAAGTCTAAGAACATTAGAACCATAGCTTAACAAATTGTTCTTCAAAATCACAAGAAAAACTTGGCCCTTTTGGCTGGAATTCAAGAACACGCACTTCTTTTTGGTAAGTGACGAAATTTGTTTCTGAGTTGGGTAGTGTTTGGTATTTTATGCATATCTCTCGCTCTATAACTTATTTTATAGTGAGTAAATATGATTTGGAAAGCTAATTCGTATACCTAAAACTCTTATGTTTATGTCAAACTCTGATTCATCTGTTATGGATTTGAAATATGGGATGCAACATAGGAAAAGTTCTGTCCAGATTTTGGAATTTCAAATTCTGTATGAACAGCTGTTAGTGTTTTGACTATATCTTGTTGTACAAAATGCATTTTACGGTGATTCTTGTTTGTTTTCAACCCTAATAGATGTTTCTACATATTTCATGAAGGTTATAAAGTCTAGTTTTGCTATTTTCCATTTCAAATCTAAGTTGCGACATGAGGTACTAGGTTGGCCAGAATCACTATTTTGGGAGCATTGTTGTGTTTGTGCAGGCTAATTTTACTTCTGAATGATCCTATTTTACATCAATATTATTGAGCTACTAGGGATTAAAGAAGTTGTTTAATTGTACTTTAAAGGTTGTATATACTCGTGAACAAGTTGAGGACCTTGATACATTGGCTGGACTGTTTCTTTGCAAAAGCACTGAGGTTTGTGTATAAACTTGTACTTGCACTCTTTTAACCTCTAGTATATCTGAAATTGGATCTTGGTACCTTGGTTACCTATTGTCACTTTGCATTGTTGTGTTGGTATCCTTTGAGACATTAAAGACGCTTGTGTAACTCCCCCACATGTATGGATTGTTTGATCACCTGGCACTCTTGTCGGGACCTTGTCCTTCTTGTGGCTACGACTTTGTCACTCTTGGCATGCCTCTTGATTCAGATCATTTGCCATCTTGACTCTGGATTTTTAGTTCGTCTTAAGTATGGATGTTGTCCATTGTAAGTACGAATTAGAAAGCCATTTTTAATATGGTTCTTGGTTCTCTTGATTATTGGTCTTTGACCCTTCTTGATATAGGGTGTCGACCCTTCTTGATACTTGGTTGTACTTGGTGTGAGGACACGATGTACATATTAGGCGAGCCTTGTTGTTGAATCTCTTGAAAAATGATGCTATGAATGTTCTTGACATTTGGGTCTTTAAATATCGAACTTGATACTCTTTATATATTGTTTACTTGATTTATTAATTATGTTCAATTATGTTGCCTATGACTTGAGAAAGTTTGTTTTGTGAATCAGATGGCTCCGAAACTATAGTTTTGCACCACTAAGCTATATGCTTAGCAATAGTTATTTCTATCGTAGGGGAATGATCGAGTGGATGCATGAAGCTGTCCATTGGAGATGGAAATTTTAAGAGCCTTAAGGAAGATCTCATTTGCATATAGACATTTATATTTTGTATAAACCTTGGGACTTGTACATGAGCTATGTGTTGTATATTTACATGAAATTTTGAGGACCAATTTGATCATGTCGCCATGGGTTGTAATATAAGTATGGCTCTATGTTTTGACCTTTTGGGGTGTGTAAGCCCAAGTCTTGTAATATATTAAATTTATCACTAACTTTGTATGATTGTGTGAAGCATGAAAGATCTAGTTCGGGTACTCGGGAGTTGGTGGTATTCTTTTACGTCATTTTCATCTAGTGTGAGGGTAATATATGTATAAAAATAGCGTAAGTTATTGGCTTATATTATTTCGAAAGGGTCGTTACAATTATTAGTATCAGAGCCTAGGTTTGTGGTTCTAAAACTTTTGTTGTGACTTACTTGTGTACTTGTTCACATTCAAAAAAAGGTTATATTTGTATTATTTGTTCACTTGCATGGTTTATAATATTTTTATCGCATGTAGTGTGCACATGCATCATATACATGTCCCTAATGCAATGTGATCTTCCCTTTTGAAGGATTAAGTTATGGCCTCTTCTTCTGACCCACCTATGGAAGTTGCTCGTGAAGGTTCGGGTACCTCTGTCCCCAACCTCATGCACTAGAAGAGGTTGTAGAACCCTTCTCAAATCAATATGTTCCCCACACTAGTAGGTCTGAAGTGGGAAACCATCAGGGTGTAAGAGTGGATTCACATCCTCAGATGAGCCGTGGTACTCAAGCCATGAATCCTCCATTTCAACAAATGGCTGAATTCTTCCACCACATGGCTGAAGCGATGCATGATCCCAATGTGATTAACTTTGAGAAAATGAGGAAAATGGGTGGAGTGGAGCTTGAAGGCACTGTTGATCCCACAGATGTTGAACAATGGCTGGAGCGCATGGAGAGGGTATTTGAGCAGTTGGAGTGTTCTGATGTTGCCAAATTTAAGTATGTTATTTCACTATTACAGAAGGATGCTTATGATTGGTGGGTAAGTGTTCCAAATGCCAAGGTAAAACCTCTTGTTCTTACTTGGGATGATTTTCTTAGGGAATTTCGTATGAAGCATGTCCCACCTACTTATTGTGATGCAAAGAGAAAGGAGTTTTTGAATTTAAGGCAACGAGGCATGTCTATTGCTGAGTACCAACAAAAGTTTCCAAGACTCTCTCGTTATGCTGGAGGTATTATTAAAGAGGAAAAAGACAAGTGTAGAAGGTTTGAAGATGGTTTAAATGATTCCATTAGAAAGAATGTGGCGATCCTGCAACATGATAACTTTTGTAAGTTAGTGTCTACTGCTTTTACTTGGGAGCGACTTGATAAATAAGAAGCTAGTAGAAATGAAAACAAATTCTGAAAGCCTAGACTAGATTTTGGGGGTCCATCAAAAAGAGGAAGGTTTGATAACTCTAAGGCTAGTAGTGATAATAGGCCACCGCAACAAAAGCAAAACAAATCAGATTTTTCTACAGCTAGCACTCTAAATTATGGCCAGGGTAAGCCTTGCGTTCCCACTTGTCCGCAATGTGGAAAGAATCACTATGGTACTTGCAGGAGAGCTTCTGGTGCATGTTTCAATTGTGGGAGCTTTGATCATAAAGTGAAGGATTATCCAAATCCTAATAATGCTCCTTCCTTGAGAACTGAAGGTTCAGTTCATAAGCCTTCTATTAATCCTCCTCAAACTAATAGAGGTGCAAGACCTAAAAACACCCAAGCAGCAGGTACAAGTGGAGCTAATCAAGCTAGTGGACAAAGGGCTACTGCACGTGCTTATGCTATGAGGCAGAGGGATGATCAAGATGGACAAGACGTGGTTGTCGGTAAATTTCACTTATTTGGCTTATGTGTGTTTACATTGATTGATCCGTGTTCTACACATTCATATATTTGTTCATCACTTGTTCTTCTTGAAAATGTGAAATCTGTGAAACTTAATTATGATGTGCTGGTTGAAAGTCCTTTGGTTTATCAGGTTGTGTGTAATCGAATTTATCGTGATTGTACCTTCGTGATTCAAAGCCTGGTCTTCCCTGCTGATTTGATTGAAATGCCCTTCAAGGAATTTGATGTTATTATTGAGATGGATTGGCTTCATAAATATCATGCAGTGGTAGATTGTACATCAAAGCATGTAACTTTTAAAGATCCGACATTTTCACACAGCATTGTACAAAGTGAGAGATCATTGACAGCTAGTATTATTTCTGCGGCCTTGGCAAGAAAATTGATGCGTCAAGGATGTGGGGCATACCTTGCTCACATAGTTGATACACGGTTGGAGAGTCCTTGTATCAAGGACATACCTATTGTATGTGATTTTCTAGAAGTCTTCCCAAAAAACCTTTCTGGATTGCCCCCGAAAAGAGAGGTTGAATTTCCAATCGAGCTTATTCTTGGATCTACCCCTATTTCTATCACTCTTTATAGAATGGCTCCGGCAGAATTAAGAGAATTGAAAGCTCAATTGCAAGAACTTCTTGAGAAAGGTTTTATTCGACCTAGTGTTTCTCCTTAGGGAGCCCTTGTTTTGTTCGTCAAGAAGAAAGATGGCACTCTTAAGCTTTGCATTGACTATAGACAATTGAACAGAATAACAATAAAAAATAGATATCCGCTACCAAGGATCGATGATTTGTTTGACCAACTGAAGGGAGCTAAAGTATTCTCAAAGATTGATTTAAGGCCTGGATATCACCAACTGCGTGTTAGAGAGGAAGATATTCCTAAAACTGCTTTTAGAACTCGATATGGGCATTGTGAATTTTCGGTGATGCCATTCGGATTGAAAAATGCTCCTGCGGTATTCATGGATCTAATGAATCGAGTATTCAATCCCTATCTTGATCAGTTTGTGATTATTTTTATAGATGATATTTTAATATTTTTCAGAAGTAGTGAAGACCATGATAAACACCTCCGGATTATTTTGCAAATTTTGAAGGAGAAGTAACTTTATGCTAAACTTTCCAAGTGTTAATTTTGGCTTGATGAAGTGACATTTCTAGGACATGTTGTATCAGCCGAAGGTGTGAAGGTGGATCCTAGTAAGATACAAGCAGTTGTTGAATGGAGACCTCCCAAAAGTCCAACCGAGGTAAGAAGTTTCCTAGGCTTAGCAGGATACTAAAGAAGATTTGTGAAAGGCTTTTCCATTATCGCCTCTCCTTTGACTAAACTCTTGCAAAAGGAAGTGAAGTTTATTTAGGATGACAAATGCCAAGAGAGCTTTGAAACTCTCAAATCCTTGTTGACTCAAGCGCCTATACTTACTCTACCAATTAAAGGGAGAGTATATGTAGTATACAGCGATGCTTCTCACAATGGTCTCGGATGCGTTTTGATGCAAGAAGGGAAGGTTATTTCTTATGCCTCTCGGAAATTAAAACAGCATGAATTGAATTATCCTACCCATGATCTTGAACTTGCTGCTGTAGTGTTTGCTTTAAAAATATGATGGCATTATTTGTATGGAGAGAAATGTCATATATTTACAGATCACAAGAGCTTAAAGTACTTGGGTACTCAGAAGGAGCTAAACCTTCGACAACGTAGATGGCTTGAACTCATTAAGGTTTATGACTGCACAATTGATTATCATCCAAGTAAAGCCAATGTGGTTGCCGATGCCTTAAGTTGAAAATCCTTCGCAAGCATTTCCTTGAGTCTTTTATCCTTGCTTCTTGAATTAAGAGCCATGAATGTTTGTTTTACACCTGATTCAAATGTTTTAGTTATTGCTAATTTGCAAGTAAAGCCATTATTACATGAACAGGTGAAGGAAGCACAAAAGATAAATGAGAAACTTGTAAAATTGACAAGAGAAGTTCAAAATGGGGAAAAGCTTGATTTTACATTAACAAAGGATGGTGTCTTATTTTACCAAAACAGGTATGCATCCCTAATGATGACAGCTTGAGGAAAAAAATATTGAATGAAGCACATACTTCACCATATGCAATGCATCCTGGAGGTACAAAGATGTATCTGACCATCAAAGAACATTATTGGTGGAATGGTATGAAGAGAGACATTACGGAGTTCATTTCTAAATGTTTGGTTTGTCAACAAGTAAAGGCAGAACATCAGGTCCCAGTTGGTTTACTACAGCCCTTGTCGATGCCGGAATGAAAATGGGAGAGAATAACTATGGACTTTGTTTCTGGACTTCCTCGCACTCAGAGAAATCATGATGCAATATGGGTGATTATGGATAGGCTAACCAAGAGTGCTCATTTCTTAGCAATCAAGATGGATTACTCACTTGAGCGTTTAGCCGAATTGTACATTAATAAGATTATGAGACTACATGGGATCCCTGTGTCTATTGTATCTGATCGAGACCCAAGGTTTACATCTAGATTTTGGGGTAGCTTGCAGGAAGCTTTGGGTACTAAGTTGAAATTTAGCACTTCGTTCCATCCTCAGACAGACGGCCAGTCAGAAAGAGTGATACAAATTTTGGAAGATATGCTTCGAGCTTGTATTATGGAGTTTGAGGGTAGTTGGGACAAACACTTGGCTTTGATAGAATTTCCTTATAACAGTAGCTACCAATCGAGTATTGGAATGCCTCCCTATGAAGCCCTTTACGGAAGGAAATGTCGGACCCCTCTTTGTTGGAGTGAAGTTGGTGACAGAAAGCTTGTTGGTCCTGAAATTGTGCAACAAACAGAGGACAAGGTAAAAATTATCAAGGATCGTCTAAAGATTTCTTTGGATAGACAAAATTCATATGCTGATCTTAAAAGGCGGGACATTGAATATCAAGTGGGAGATAAAGTATTCCTAAAGGTGTCTCCATGGAAAAAAATTAAGAGATTTGGCCAAAAAGGAAAACTCAATCCCCGATTTATTGGACCTTCTGAGATACTTGAAAGGGTTGGACCAGTTGCATATAAATTAGCTTTGCCACCGAAGTTGGAGAAGATCCACAATGTTTTTCATGTTTCTATGCTCAGAAGATATCGTTCGGATCCATCGCATGTTCTCCCAGTTGAATCTATTGAGGTTAATCCTGACTTGACGTATGATGAAGAACCTATTTTAACTCAAGCTCGGGAAGTGAAGCAACTTATAAACAAGAGAATCCCCTAAGTAAAGGTACTTTGGAGGAACCATTCTGGAAAAGAGCTACTTGGGAAAGAGAAGAAGACATGAGGACCTAGTATTCGCACTTGTTCCGGGACTAGCATAAGGTAAATTTCGAGACGAAATTTCTTTAAGGGGGAGAGAATTGTAACACCCCTAAATACTAACCAAGAGTCGCATGTCGATTTACCGTTGCTTAATTACTAGAATATGTTTTAGTCTCATTTTAGGAACTTGAAGTGTTGTGATAATTGCCAACTTGCTTAGCATAAATTCTAATCGTAATTTAAGGATTTGTGATGGGGTGTTTAGGTAATATTCTAATTAGAATTATGTTTAACTTTAAAAGGATATGAAGGATATACATATAGGTATATATGTATGCTTTTTGGGCAGCCAAGTTTTTGTTTGGGCAGCCCCTTCTGGTGATATCTATACAGGTGATAAGTATCACCTTTCTAAATATATATTTTCACACCTCCTATAATTAATTTCGTTTTTCTCAAGTCAAAGAACATTAGAACCTTAGCTTAACAGATTGTTCTTCAATATCACAAGAAAAACTTGGCCCTTTTGGCTGGAATTCAAGAACACGCACTTCTTTTTGGTAAGTGACGAAATCTATTTCTGAGCTGGGTAGTGTTTGGTATTTTATGCATATCTCTCGCTCTAGAACTTATTTTATAGTGAGTAAATATGATTTTGAAATCTAATTCATAGACCTACAACTCTTATGTTTATGTAAAACTCTGATTCATCTGTTATGGATTTGAAATATGGGACGCAACATAGGACAAGTTCTGTCCAGATTTTGGAATTTCAAATTCTGTATGAACAGCTGTTAGTGTTTTGACTATACCTTGTTGTATAGAATACATTTTGCTGTGATTCTTGTTTGTTTGCAACCCTAAGAGATGTATCTACATATTTCATGCAGGTTATAAAGTCTAGTTTTGCTATTTTCCGTTTCAAATCTAAGTTACGACATGAGGTACTAGGCTAGCCAGAATCACTATTTTGGGAGCATTGTTGTGTTTGTGTAGGCTAATTTTACTTGTGAATGATCCTATTTTACATCAATATTATTGAGCTGCTAGGGATTAAAGAAGTTGTTGAATTGTACTTTAAAGGTTGTATATACTCGTGAACAAGTTGAGGACCTTGATACATTGGTTAGACTGTTTCTTTGCTAAAGCACTGAGGTTTGTGTATAAACTTGTACTTGCACTCTTTTAACCTCTAGTATATCTGAAATTGGATCTTTGTACCTTGGTTACCTCTTGTAACTTTGCATTATTGTGTTGGTATCCTTTGATACATTAAAGACGATTGTGTAACTCGCACACTTGTATGGATTATTTGATCACCTGGCACTCTTGTCGGGACCTTGTCCTTCTTGTGGCTATGACTTTGTCACTCTTAGCATGCCTCTTGATTCGGATCATTTTCCATCTTGACCCTGGATTTTTAGTTCGTCTTAAGTATGGATGTTGTCCATTGTAAGTATGAATTAGAAAGCCATTTTTAATATGGTTCTTGGTTCTCTTGATTATTGGTATTTGACCCTTCTTGATATAGGGTGTCGACCCTTTTTGATACTTGGTTGTACTTGGTGTGAGGACACGATGTACATATTGGAAGAGCCTTGTTGTTAAATCTCTTGGAAAATGATGCTATGAACGTTCTTGACATTTGGGTCTTTAAATATCGAACTTGATACTCTTTATATATTGTTTACTTGATTTATTAATTATGTTCAATTATGTTGCCCATGACTTGAGAAAGTTTGTTTTGTGAATCGGATGGCTCCGAAACTATAGTTTTGCACCACTAAGCTATATGCTTAGCGATAGTTGTTTCTATCGTAGGGGAATGATCGAGTGGATTCATGAAGTTGGCCATTGCATATAGACATCTATATTTTGTATAAACCTTGGGACTTATACATGAACTATGTGTTGTATATTTACATGAAATTTTGAGGACCAATTTGATCATGTCGCCATGGGTTGTAATATAAGTATGGCTCTATGTTTTGACCTTTTGGGGTGTGTAAGCCCAAGTCTTGTAATATATTAAATTTATCACTAATTTTGTATGATTGTGTGAAGCATGAAAGATCTAGTTCGGGTACTCGGGAGTTGGTATTCTTTTACGTCATTTTTGTCTAGTGTGAGGGCAATATATGTATAAAAATATCATAAGTTATTGGCTTATATTATTTCGGAAGGGTCGTTACACATCACACTATTCATTGACATTACAGTCAAACAAGACTCCACACTTTCGCTAGTGTGCAACGGTCATCACAAGAGACTCGATTCAATAAGAGGCTAGTCACAACGAGATGCAAAGAGTTCATCTATTATCTATGCAACTTCATTTGGCCTCGTTGTAGCTGTACATTCATGTTTGTTTGATTAAGAGCACTATTTGAGTCATCGGTATTGATTGGAATTGAGACTCAAATTTTGCAAAAGAACAGCCACATTCAACACACAAGAGGTGGCAAAAGTTTTTTGGAAGGGTCAAGGGTCAAAATCATTTTGCAATTTAAAACATGGAGCCATAAGCTCAAACATCCACAAAATGCAGCGTATAAACACAATAATTAATCACAACCCAAAATATAGTCAAAATACAATAAATATGCACAAAGGTAAAGTGGACCTCACCCCATCACAAATAAAAGTATTTGTCCTCAAATGCGAATAAAAGTATCCAAAAATAAAAATAAGTAAGACAGAGAGGGAAGTAAAGAAAGGTTATTTTTATGCAGTCGCTCCCTTTGTCAGGATCTCTGTCTGAATCAGGGCATCAGTGTCCGGAGCATCTGTCTAATCTTGGGCCTCAGTACCCAGACTCACCTCAAGAGGAATAGAAGTGCCAGATCCACTAGGAGTTGTTGTGGACGTCTTAGTCAGTGATGGTTGGATCACTGGCTGCACATTCGATCCCAAAAGATCTGGCAAATCCTTGAATATGCTCTCATCACGGCTCTTCTATGTCTCCTCCTCGTGCATTGCTATAAGCTCCCCGTTGGTCTCTGCATTCGACTCTTCCTCTGTTGTGCCACCCCTCTGCATATCTCTGGTGGTAGCCAAAGGAATCCCTAAGGTCTCAGGAGCATCCCTGTCATCAGCAGCCTCTAGTAGTGAAGTGAAGTCAGTAGACTTAAGATAGTCTACGTCCTTCCTCAACCTCGCAACCTCAGCTTTTAAAGTGGTCCCTCAGAGGCCTCCTCCTGTCTACTCTCACAAGCAGTGACTCTCACTGTCAAAGCATCAACAGAAGTCTAGAAGGGGGTAAGTGCTGCTAGTATGGTCATGTCGATCATCTCTAGAACAGACCTCTCCAGTCGGGTAGCCCGCACATCAGTTGACTGGGCCAAGTTCCCTACCTTCAAGATCATCGCCTGAGTAATCTTCCTAGTTGGGAGGAGGAGGAAGAAACACTTGGTACATGTGAATAAGAGGAAGGTGTAGATGTACCTGAAGGCTCAGAGGCTGGATTAGACGTAGATGGCCCTGCTCGCAACGAGTCAACATCAACCTCAGGAGTTGTGTCTGTCGGGGCTGATCTCCTCCTATCAACCTCTTCTCATGTGAACTTAGCCTCAATACGCCAGATGTCCGTGGAGGATGAAGGTATGGCCTATATATCACTCGCAGGATCTTGGGGTACTCTGGCACGCCGGCATAACTCAGTGATCAAAATTGGGAATAACAGAGAGGTAAGTCTCTGCTTGGCTCTTATGGCCATCTCTTGCGAAATCAGCAGTCCTAGGTTGATCCGCCTCCTGGCCATGATAGTACCGAGGCAATCCACCTTAGGATGGCGTAGAATAGACTCGTTCTGGGATGGTATTATGGTGTTGCTAATGAAGCCAAACCAGAACCTAGAAGCGATGTTCATGTCCCTCTTCTTAATGGGAGCTCCTGCATCGATCCACCTTGGGGTGGTGTCAAAAATCAGTGGAGCAAACCAACCCTTCAAATCATTCAGGGACGGAACAATAGGCAACCCGTCGTAAGGAAGTACAGAGTGTAGCGGTCTACCTAATACAACATTAATATGCTCGTTGTGACACTCCACTTCCTTGCCTCAGACCATGACTGACTTCACCAGTCGAAACTCAGTTGCCTTCTTCTTGTTCTTAGGCACCAAATCCCCATAAGCTGTGTAAAACTCCCTAACCCAGGGAGGAAGGTAAGGGCCTCGGGGCCGTGTGAACTTCTCAAACTCATGGTAATAGAGGGTGTCCAAAACATCTGGATATTTGCCTTCCATACCCTTCGTAGATAGCAGCTTCTCCTCTATGATAGTCCGGACTCCTTCACCTTTTAGTCTGTTCAGCAATCTAGGTGGAGGAGCAATAGGCAGTGTAGGAGTCACTGGGGTGCTTGAGTTGGCACTGATTCAGTAGAAGATGGGATAGCAGCTAAGGGAGCTCCAGTGGAGGTATGGTGAGATCTAGTCTGGTGTCAACTCCTTCAAAGAATAAAGAGCTCCTCGTCTTTCAGTTCAAGAAAATCAACTTCTGGTTCAATAGTTATCCTTTTCCTAGATATGTGTGTTTTATTTTTCCTTTGTCTCCTGGTGGGAGATCTTGCTTTTATTTTTGTGGAGGATTTGATCCTCATTTATTTATCGTAATGCTCATTACCTTTTTCTAGGGTGGCTCGTTTAGATTTGTGCGTACCATATCTGCAAAAGATCGAGAGAAATTAGGAGAAAATCAAACACAATCACAGAAAATCTTATTGCAGAAAGATTAACCGATCGAATCGGTGAATCGCCGAACCTCTGTGGCAAGCTAGACCGTGCTCACTGAAGGGTTTAGCTTACAAATTTTGAAAAATCGGTGATAGAAAATCCTGATCGGTGAATCGCCATATAATTTCGGCGAACAAGTGATTATCCGCCGAAAGTAACAGTGCAACATAGATTCAGGGGTGCAGACAAAGAGCGATAAGAATACTTTTGGCGAGTCACTGAGTGCTTTCGGCACCCTCAGGCTTCTCGCCAAAAGTTACGGTATCAAATATCAATCAAGGCACCAAATTATCGGCGAGATGGACACATTAGGCGAACCGCCGAGTCGTTCGGCAAGCTCGACATAGCACGCCAATCGACCCAACGTGCCTATTTTTAACCCATCTTATCGAATTCAACCCCACAACCCCCAAAAATAAAATCAAATCATGCACTCATGGAATTCAAACAAAACCCGTACTACCCATCACCCCGGGATACTCAAATTTTTCTCAATTTTGACAAAATTGGCCATTTGACGATATTTGCTCTTAAAAGTGGTGTCATCCACTCTATCATTGAGCAATTTTCATCATTTAGCACATGCATAGGTTACTCAAACTTCACCCAATCAAGTTTCATTCATTCCAAGGCATAAAAATACGGGAATTTTGACTATCAAAAAAATACAGGCAAGATTTACAAATTAAAATTGGCAATCAATCACTTTATTCCTATCAGAGAGGCCCAGCACACATCACTAAGATACAATCATAGAAAATGAGTACAAACTTCAATAAAATAAACTCAGGGTTTGGAAAACTAACCTTTTATGCCAATTAAAATGCGATTGACAAGCTAGGCAGCGAATAAATCCAACTCCGAGCACTAATCAACCAACCAAAATACTAGTAAAATGCGAAAATAAGGAAAATACTACCTTGGTGTGAGTTTGTCAAGTTTAAAAGCGAGGGAAAGTGAAGAATTTCAAATTCTAAGACTTTTGTCCTTTATAAACCATCCAGTTCACGTCCATTCGGTGACATTAGTCGCACTCGGCAATTCACCGAGTTGTTACTTACCCTGCCGATTCCTATAGGATCTTTAATTTCTTTGGGGTCAAGATGGCAGTCTGGGTCGTTATCGCCGAACTGGTCAGCGACTCGCGAACTGATTCTCAAGCTCACTGAGTTTTACAGGCTCTAAGTTAAACTTATGTTGAGCCAAACGGCGGGTCAAGTCGGGCACACCAACCTCTTCGGCGTTGTGCCGACTGACCATTTTTCTCGCAAATTTGTATTTTCTAAATACTTCCTGCATTTAAACATGCACAACTAACGCACCATTATTTATGAAAGTAAAAATAAAGCAATTAAGGGGTTATGGGTTGCCTCTCAAACAACGCCTTAGTTAACGTCGTGGCACGACGCAAGTCACCCTTTAAACTCCATTGTTGGGGTTTGTCCTAGTAGTACCAGGTAACCCCAATTGTTCGTCTTGGTGGAGATGAGGCACTACAAAAACAAAGTTCGTCTAAGCCAAAAAATTTCACATTACACCACTCCCCAACAGCAGCGCCATTTTGATGTTTGTATAATCAAGACACAACTTCCAATTCGAGTGTCTATGATCGTACAATATTAATATAACCCAACCGAATGGGTTAGGGTCCAGTCCAAAGGGAGCGGTTTGATGAGTCCACAAATTGGACTCATTTAGGGCTTTATTTTGATAGAAATAGTGTCCTAAAATGCTTATTTTGTCTCAATATCTAATGAAAACTCTTAAGTTTCAGGTATTTGAAGTTTTAGTGGAAGCGTAGACACTTAGGCACAAAAAGGAACAAAAAGGCTAAAAAGAATGAAGAAGTTGAAGCTTGAGAACCACCAAGCACACTTGGCAATTTGCAGAAGGGACGCACTCCACCTTTCATTCCAGTACGCGAAGCCCTAAAGAAGCAGGATCAAAAAGGCGATGAAAGAAGCAGTCGGCGTTCCATCGAATAGATCCGTGAATCAGTACTATGTCGCCCAATGACACAGAGCACGAAGATGTTGAAGGCTAGTGCAAGACGATAACGAACTACACTAAAGAGCGAGGCACTGGGTTAATCGGTGATTTCGACTAACCTCGTCGAATGATCCGCCAACACTATTTTCTAAAGTCTATAAATACTAAACTTATTTATTAATTTTAGGGAGTCAAACATTTATTTTAATTTTCAAAATAGCATAGTACTTTTTGGATATTTTCTTCAAGTTTGGAGAGGGTTTTTGCGAGACTTGAAGAAAGAAGGGTTTCATCTTCCCCAAGTTGGAAGTGGGTCTTCTCCATTCTTCTTCCTTTTCATAAATCAAGATTTAATTTCTTATACCTACTTGATTTTACTATCATTTTAGGTGTATTGTGTTATTTCTTAATGTGTGGCTAAAACCCCCATTCTTGGGGTGTGATTTAGCAAATATGTGTTGATATCATTGTTGGGTCTTTCTCGTTGATAGGCTAGATGTAGTTTAATGGTGATTTCACCTAGTGGTTGTGGATTAATCTAAAGGGTTTGTAGTTGCAAATACAAAGTCACCCATGTGTTTTCGACTTGCCCGAAAAGGAGGTCACGAAACCAAGACCACTAGACTAATGGCCTAAGGAGTGGGTTGACATGAGGTTCATCCCGAGAGGGTGAGCCATAGTCTCATATCCTAACACTCATCGAGAGAGAGTGAGTGGGGTAAGGCGTAGGCTGGTCTTCATGCGGCAAATGGGTGTCCGAAAGGAACGCATTTGAAACAAAGTAAGTTGCCCGAGAGGGAACTTATTTCCATTTAAAGCTTAGCCTAGTCACTATTATCTTACAAATTTCCTATCAAAAGCATGTACCCAACTACCTATCTCAACTTGTATTGCGGTCACACCCCAAGAACTCTTCCCCATACTTGATTTTCTTGTTATTTTAGTTGTTTCTACTACTTTTTACAAAACCCCTAATTATTTCTAATTAGAATTAAATTTTATTTTTCTATTATTTATCTAAACCACTTCCTTGGGACACGACCCCAACCCTTGGTTGGGTTATTATATTATCGACGATCGTAGACACTCATACCGTAGGTTAGTGTCGTTGGTCACGATAAGCATCAAAAAGCTTCCGCTGCCGAGGAGTGGTGTTATTTGGGAATTCTTAGTTAAGTAGAATTCTTGGTTTTTCTTAGTTTTAGCTTTACTAATCTTAGTTGTAGTTTTGTTTTGCTTGTGTGAAGACCAACGCAGAGAAACAAAAAAAATGGATGGGCACTATGAATATCACACAGATCATCATCTTCTGATGTTATTGAACCTCAGGGATAACCTACTAACGTTCAAATAGGCAGGGGAGGAGACAATTCCAGAATTGTGGCAGAGATTCAAAGCAATTTTGCAGACATGCCCATCCCATGGAATGACTGATAAGACAATGTTGGATTATTTCTATCGGGGTCTCGAACCCTAAAATAGAAGCATAGTTGAGCACCTTTTTGATGACGGAATGTTAAACCAACCCTATGAAGTTGTTGCAACACTACTTGATAAATGGTTGAAACCAACAAATAAGCCCAAAAGAAATATGAATGGGTTAAATTGGTGGTGCAAGTAGATGGTCTATCCAAACGGGTGATGGGATTGGAAGAGCAAGCCAGGGAGAAGGAAAAGAACTTCTCCCTTCGAGAGTGCAAACAGGGAAAGAGGCATGAGGGTATGCAAAGTAACGATACCTCCTCACTCATCCAACAAAAACTTGATGAGTATGATAAGAAATTGAATGACATGAAAGACAACATTGATATGCTAAATGAAGTAACTACTTCGAACTCCATGACCATTCAACTGCAAGATGCTCAAATCACCCATTTGATGATGAGTCACTATCCTCCATTCGCCAAAGACTCACCTAATTACACCATGGGTGATTCCGAGGATGAAGAGTAGTCTTTGGCTTGTGTCATGCCGTGACGTTAACTCAGGCGTTGTTTGGGAGGCAACCCAAAACCCCATATTATCTTATATTTGCATATAAGTGAAATAATAGTGTCTTAGTTTTACAGATTGAAGTGTATTAGGTGTCAAAGAGGTGAAGAATAGCGAGCAGCAGATCCAGTTGGCGAGCTGCCGAAGACGCCGGTGATCAATGATATTTCACTGTTTGACTCAAGGCACCCTCTAAGACTAGAGTCAGTAAAACTTGGCGAGCTCAAGAAGGTTTTACCGATTTTCCAACCTGATCAACGACCCCGATGGGCACCGCCGTTTGAACATCCACAGCTGCTGAGAAGTTCTATAAAACTTGGCAAAGTAAAAAAAATTGTTTGGCAAAGCGCCAAATCTCCTAGAAGTCAAAGCGTTATCGCCAAATGAGAACGAATGGGATAAGCTACATGCCAACACACCAAAAGGTAGATGATTAATCACTCTAGAGCATGGGTTGAAGATAGGCGCATTGGAATACTAAAAGTTGTACAAGCTTGAAGAATCACTCAAAATTGCACCAAACGCCCCCAGCATACCTTCTAGTTTACACGACATCTGTTGAAGGACAACCAGGATTATTCTCTAGCCCTATCTCTGTCTTTCATTAATTTTACCTCTGGATTATTGTTATATATATGAGGACAAATAAAACTTTTTATTGGGGTGGGGTGAGCCCACACTTTTGTGTGTTGTTTATGACTTGTGCTTTGTGTATATTTGGGTTGTTCTATTTTAAAATTGTTGTTATACTATTTTCTGTGGATGTTTGAGCTTGTAGCTCCGTTTACTTTAAATTGCACAATGATTTTGACCCTTCCGAAAAGTTATTATTATTTTTCGAATAGTTTTGCCACCTCTCGTGTGTTGAAAGTGGTTGTTCTTTTGTAAAATTTAAGTCTCAGTCTCAATCAATACTGATGACTTGAATAGTGCTACCTATTGAACAAACATGAATACACGGCTACGATGAGGCCAAATGAAGTTGCATAGACAATATGTGAACTCTTTGCATCTCGTTGTGATTAGCCATTTATCAAATTGATTCTCTTGTAATGAACATTGCACACTAGCAAAATTGTATAGTTTTGTTTAACTTAAGTGTTGATGCCTTGTGTGATAAGCTTACTTTGAACCATGCATGAATAAACCCAGAATTTGTCTTATTAGTCTGATTGATTTAGAAAGGTGTCCTCTTGATATGATCTTAGGAAACTTTAAAGAGTGTGAGCCAAATTTGAAATATACCTCTTTTGTGGCCTACCGGTGAGTGTGTCAAACTCTTTTGAACACCCCTTGAGCCTTACCTTTCTTTGGAAGAACCTTGATGAACCCTAGACCTTAGTTGACCCACTACCTTAGTTGACCCACTACCTATAATCCTCTTAACTTGTGATTTAGTGAATAGCCAACTTAGGCCAAAGTTGGGGGTGTGGTGAAAAGGAGAAGGAGAAGTCAAGAAGTGCAAGAAAAGTCTCCCTCAATCCCATGGTGTTGCCAAACAAAATAAAAACCCTTAAAAAAATATGGGAATATAAGTGCAAAAGGAAGTGGGTTCCAAAGCAATACATCGAGAGTGAATGGAAGGATGACTTAGAAGCACTAGAAGAAAAAATGATAAGGGAAAGAAAAAGGATGTTTTGAGAACACCACATCTCACGAGAATGAAGAAGTCACCAAACCTAAATGACCATACCTTTTCACTTAGCCCCATTACAAGCCTTAGAAAGACCTTTTTGATCTTTAGTGAGCCAAACCGAAAATCGATTGGAAAATAAGGGCAAACCTGTGGGTGAAAACTTGCATTGTGTTCCTCTTTTTGAGTGTAAGAGTTGCATCCGATTCCTGATCTCTAATTGATTCACCTCTATGTGTGAATATGGAATCATTCTTTGTGTGAGGGCATTTAGATACTTTTTGTTAAGCTTGAATTTGCACAAGTAGCAAGTATTGCAAGCATTAGAATTTTTGGTAGTTCTGTGCCACAACTTGAATCTTTGAGTACACAATTGAATCTTCGCATAAGTAGTTTGAGTCTTGTTGTGTACATTCATGATTTAGTCTTGTGTAGCACTATTTGAGACACCTTGTTGAACGGCTGAACTTGAGTTGCTTGAGGACAAGCAAAAGTTTAAGTTGGGGGGTATTGATGAGTCCACAAATTGGATTCATTCAGGGTTTTATTTTGATAGAAATAGTGTCCTCAAATGCTTATTTTGTCTCAATATTTGATGAAAACTCTTAGGTTTCAAGTATTTGAAGTTTTAGTAGAAGCATAGACACTTAGGCACAAAAAGGAACAAAAGGGCTGAAAAGAACGAAGAAGTTGAAACCTGAGAATCGCCAAGTACACTTGGCGATTTGCAAAAGGGACACACTCCATCTTTCGTTCCAGTACGTGAAACCCTGAAGGAGCAGGATCAAAAAAGCGATGAAAGGAGCAATTGGTGTTCGGCCGAATAGATCCATGAAGCAGTACTATGTCACCCAATGACACAAAGCACGACGATGTTAAAGGCTAGTGCAAGACGGCGACAAACTACACCAAAGGGCGAGTCGTCAAGTTAATCGGTGATTCGAACTAACCTCGCTGAATAATCCGGCAGCATTATTTTTTGAAGTCTATAAATACTAAATTTATTTATTAATTTTAGGGAGTCGAACATTTATTTTAATTTTCAAAATAGAATAGTACTTTTTGGATATTTTCTTCAAGTTTGGAGAGGGTTTTTGCGAGACTTGAAGAAAGAAAGGTTTCATCTTCCCCAAGTTGGAAGTGGGTCTGCTCCATTCTTATTCCTTTTCTTAAATCAAGGTTTAATTTCTTAAACCCACTTGATTTTACTATCATTTTAGGTGTATTGTGTTATTTTCTTGATGTGTGACTAAAAACCCCCATTCTTGGGGTGTGATTTAGCAAATATGTGTTGATATCATTGTTGGGTCTTTCTTGCGGATAGGCTAGATGTAGTTTAATGATGATTTCACCTAGTGGTTCTGGATTAATCTAAAGGATTTGTAGTTTCAAATACAAAGTCATCCATGTGTTTTCGGCTTGCCCAAGAGGGAGGTCGTGAAACCAAGACCACTAAACTAATGGCCTAAGGAGTGGGTCGACATGAGATTCAGCCCGAGAGGGTGAGCCCGTAGTCCCATATCCTAACACTCAGCTCAATAGAGTGAATGGGGTAAGGCCTAGGCTAGTCTTCATACTGCAAATGGGTGTCCGAAAGGAACGCATTTGAAACGGGGTAAGTTGCCTGAGAGGGAACTTATTTCCATTTATAGCTTAGCTAGTCACTATTATCTTACAAATTTTCTATCAAAAGCATGTACCCAACTACCTATCTCAACTTTTATTGCGGTCACACCCCAAGAACTCTTCCCCATACTTGATTTTCTTGTTATTTTAGTTGTTTCTATTACTTTTTACAAAACCCCCATTTGATATTTGACCCTTTCGTGTCACCCCCGTCAATTTACTATGTTTTTCATAGTTAATGTTTTTAGCTACGACTAATTAGAATTAAATTTTATTTATTGATTAATTCTCAAAACCACTCCCTTGGGACACGACCCCAACCCTTGGTTGGGTTACTATACTATCGACGACCGTAGACACTCGTACCGTAGGTTAGTGTCGTTTGTCACAATTAGCATCACGGTTCTGAGAATTAATAGTCAATCACGAATTCTCTTTAGTCAACAATAGCTAAAAAACATTAACGAATAAAAACATTATTAATTTAAGGGTTTTGACACAAGTGTCAATTATAAAATGAGGGGTTTGTAGCTAGTAACAACTAAAAACTTTGCAAATAAGATAATACAAATTAGGAGACAGGGATTCTTGGGATGTGACAGGAATATGGGATAAACTAGAGAATTGAGTAAATGTTATTGATAGAAAATAATTGAATATTTGTAACTAGGCTAGACCATAGTGGGGGTAAATTCTCTCTCGAGCAACTTACCCCTAATCAACTTAGTTTCTCTCGAACACCGAGTTGTCACTTTAAGCACAGCCTCCGCCTTAGCACATTTACTCTCTCAAGCTGAATGTGTGTGAGAGGGATTAGGGTTCACTCTCTCTAGCTGAACCTCATGTCGACCCAATACCATTGGCCATAAATTTAGTAGTCTTGGTTTTCGAACATCTCTCTCGAGCAAGCCGAAAACACAAAGGTGAAATCGTATTTGCAACTACAATTTCATTAAGTTCCACCACAACTACTAAACAAAATCACATCAAAACAATAAATAAACCATCAACAAGCAAGACCCAACAGATAATCTAACCCATATTCACATAATCACACCCCAAGAATTGGGGTTTTAGCTAGACATGCTAAAGAGATACAAATCGATACCAAAAGGTTTTACCATCCAATGGGTATGGAGAATTAAGTCTTTAAACAAGTCAAGGTTTAAGAATCTTTAAAACCCACACCTAATTTCTTGGAGTTGAAACCCTTCAATAACTATGTCTCCCAAAACATAGAGCTAAAAGCTGGAAAATGTAAAAAAAGTCTAATATATGTCTAAAATTCCCCCTAAGAATAAAAATTGAACTAGTATTTATAGATTTCAGAAAGTGTGTTGTGAAGGATCCACTCAGCGCAGTTAGTCGGGATCGCCCATCCACTCGGTGATCCGCCCTTCAGTCAAGTCTATCATCTTTTCTCTTTGGCCTTCAGCACTCACTTTGGGTGATAAGATACTGCTTTGCAGAACTACTCGGCAATGCGTCGACTGCTCCATTTCATCGCCAACTCGATCTTTTCCTTCAGGCTCAGCACACTGGAACAAAAGGCGATCTCCAAGCCCATCGGTGACTCGCCAACTAGGCTCGGTGATCCTTAGGCCTTTATTTCTTTGCTCTTTTCAGCCGCCTTGTTCCTTTTTGCCAAGTAGTGTCCATGCTTTGCCTCAATCTCCAAATACCTGGAACTTAAGGCTTTTCATCAGATATTGAGACAAAATATGCATTTGAGGACACTAATTCTATCAAAATATAGCCCTAAATGAGTCCAAATCATGGAATCATCAATGGGCATTGCTGCAGTAATGCCTTAAATCTCGGTCACATCTCATAGATAGTCTCACCCCTACTTTCTTGAACGTTAGGAGGTTGTCCCTAAGATTCAACAATTTCAATAGAGGGTGGTCCATTTGGTACCCATAGTTACCATTTATACTCATATTTCCAGTTTCAATACACAAACAAGCAAAACAAAACTAAAAATAAAGTAAGTTTAACTATCACTAACTAGAAAAAAATCCAACTTAACTAAAAATTCTCAAGTAACACCACTCCCCGACAGCGGCTTCATCCAATACTAAGCATCAACGATCGTTCAATAGTAATATAACCCAACTAGTGAGTTGGGGTCGAGTTCGAAGGAAGTGGTTCGTACTCAAGAATCAATAGAAAAGCATAAATATGCTCAAGTCAATCATAGCTAAAAATATTTATGAAGAAAAACATGGTTTAAATTATAGGTGACACAAGTGGCAAATATAAGGGGATTGTTTGTGTTATCAACTAAAATAGCAAATAACATGAAAATACAAATATGGAGACGGGATTCTTGGGATGTGATAGGATTATGGGCTAAGGTAAATAACCGGGTAATTGCATTTAATAGCAAACATCTGCAAATCAGTGAATAAGCTAGACTTTAGTGGGGATAAACTCTCTCGAACAATTTATCCTGAATCAAATTAGTTTCTCTCGAACACCAATAAGCGGCAATGAAACACAACCTTCTCTTTAGTCCATTCACTCTCTTGAGCTGAATATGTGGAAAAGGGTTTAGGATTCACTCTCTCGAGTTGAACCCATAACAACCCAATGCCCACAGACCATCGATTCAGTAATTTTGGTTTTAAAACCTCTCTCTCGAGCAAGCCAAAAACACGAAGTTAAGATTGTATTTGCAACTACAACCCATTAAATTCAACCATAATTACTAAACGAAATCACTTTTAAACAGCAAATAAGCTATCAATTAACAATACCCAACAGTTAAATCAACCCATGATCACATAATCACACCCCCAAGAATTGAGGTTTTAGCTAGACATAGTAAAAAGATAGAAATTGATACTGAAATGTGTTTCCATCAACTGGTTACGATTATTATTGTCTTTTCAAAGTCTAAGATAAAGAATCTTCAATACCCACTTCCAATTTCTTAGAAATGGAAATCTTCCAATCTTCAAAGCTAAGGAAAAATATCTCTCAAACTCAGTTCTAAATTCTAAACTTTAAAAATTGAATAATACTATAATATGAGATGCTAAGCTAAAACTTTAAACAAGTATTTATAGTTGTCAAAAAGTATGATGCAAAGGAACAGTCGGCGCAGTAAGTTGGGATCGCCGATCCACTCAATAATCCACCCTTTGGTCATTTGTATCACCTTTTTACTTTTGCCTTCGGCATCCTTGAGGTCCTGTAACTTTAGGCAATAAGGCACTGCATTGCGAAACTGTTCGATGACTATTCGACTGCTCATTTCTATCGCCGACTTGATTTTCTCCTTCAGGGCTTGGCACACTAGAACATTAGGTGAGACCAAGGCCATTCGGCGACTCGCCCAATGGTTTAATCAATCCTCAGGCCTTTTTTTCTTCGTTCTTTCAGCTGTCTTGTTCCTTTTTACTTAATAGTGTCCATGTTTTGTCCCTAAGTCCAAATACCTTAAATTCAAGGATTTACATCAGTTATTAAGACAAAATATGCATTCGAGAACACTAAATCTATTAAAATTAAGCCATAAAAGAGTCCAAATTATGGGCTCATCAATAACCTTCGTTTTGGGCCACTAATCAGAAGTCAGAAGTTAGGACATTTGGCTAAGTTGCACCAGATTGGGTCCATGGCAAATTACCAAAAAAAGTTTGAGTAGATAGTTTCCCGAGCTGGTACACTCACATAATTGTAAAAAATTGTACTTTATATTAGTGGTCTTGTGGATTATATAGCAATTGAGGTTGAGTTGCATAATCCTCTAGATTTGGCTATAGTGATGAGTTTATCTTGGCTTTATGAGCGCAAGGGACAACCTTTTAGTTCACAACTATTAGATGGCCGCAGATCCAAAACAACAGACTTCTCACCTCCACAACGTACCAAATTTGTAAGGAAATTGACTAGATCTGAGATGGATGAAAGGGGACTTAAGGGTCACCGCTTCAACTGTGATGAAGTCTTCACTCGAGGCCATCAGTGCAAGAAATTATTCTGGATTCATTCCATGTATGAAAATGAAGAATCACTGAAGTAGGAGACAAATCCTAATATAGATTGACCTGAAATTTCATTGCAAGCCATCATTGGTGTCACAGCTCCACAAAATATGTGGTTACAAGGCAAATGTTAGGGAATCCAGTGGTGTCATTAGTCAATTATGGAAGTACTCATAACTTTGTGAACTCTAAAATTGTGTCATAGTTCAATCTTCAAGATGAGAGGCGAGAAGGGCTACGAGTAGTGGTGGCAACTAGAGAACGGGTCAGAAGTCCGAGACAATGCGAAGGAGTTTCAATATGGTTTGGTAATTATTCTTTCCATATTGATTTATATGTCCTCAATCTAAGTGGATTAGATGTGGTTGTATGTGTGAATTGGTTGAAGATCATAGGACCGATACATTGGGACTTTACATATATGTGGATGTCATTCTTCAAAAATGGAAAACAAGTGGAGTTACAAGGTGTTAAATATCCTAATCCAACTCAAAGAGCAACCACTCATGTTATGTTGGCTAACAAAGATAATTTGGAAGAACTACAGATCATTTTGAAAGAGTTTGCTTGCCTCTTTCATGAACCTGTAGGGCTCCTTGCTAAATGTGATTGTGACCGCAAAATTTTTCTAGAACCATGGACACAACCTGTTATGGTTCGACCATATAGATGTCTACATAATCAAAAGGATGAAATTTAACGACAATGTTCAGAGAAGTTGAAGCAAGGAATAATCCGGCCAAGTCAGTCTCCATTCTCTTCCCCGGTGCTTCTTGTTCCTAAATCTGATGGCTCTTGGCGTATGTGCATTGATTATCGTGAGTTGAATGCAAAAACAATCAAAGATAAATTTCCCATTCCAGTAATTGAAGAATTGTTGGAGGAATTGTGTAGGGCTAAATATTTCTTTAAATTAGACTTACGCCGAGGTTATTATCAAGTTCGGATGAAAGAGAGTGATGCAAAGAAAACTGGTTTTCGTACTTACCATGGACATTTTGAGTTTTTTGTTATGCCCTTAGGCTTAACCAACGCTCCATCTACCTTTCAATCATTAATGAATGACGTATTTCAATTTCACTTGAGAATATTTATTTTTGTGTTTTTTGATGATATTCTTGTGTATAGTCACACTTGAGTCGAACATATGTATCATCTGCAACTTGTCTTCAAGTTACTCTCCGATCATTATCTTTTATTAAGGCAATCAAAGTGTTCATTTTCCCAAACTGAAATTGCTTATTTGGGCCATCTCATCACTATTGATGGAGTTTCTGCTAATTTTAGCAAAATTTCAGCCATGACTGAATGGTCCAAACCTACAACTCTTAAAGGGTTGCGAGGTTTCCTAGGCCTTATAGGATATTATCGTAAGTTTGTGGAAAATTATGGATCCATAGATGAACCATTAACAGTCATGCTCCATAAGAATTCATCTATATGGACTGATCAATTAATATAAGCTTTCGAAAAACTCAAGGTTTCTATAAAACTACTCCTGTATTGGCACTTCCATATTTTTCTCAACCTTTTGTTATTGCATGTGATGCTTCAAATCTGGGTATTGGGGCTATTTTATTGCAGAATAAACAACCCATTGCCTTTTTTACCAGAGTATTGGCAAGAAAACACCAGCCACTGCCCGCTTATGAAAAAGAATTAATAGGTCTAGTGAAAGCTATTTGGCATTGGCGCTCTTATTTACGGGTGCAACATTTCATAGTTTGTACTGATCACCACAGTTTGAAGTTTTTATTGGAACAAAAGGCACTAACTCCTCCGCAACAACATTCGTTGGCCAAGATTCTGGGTTACTCATTTTCAGTGGAATAGAAGGTTGTGGTTTAAACATTATCACTGATGCCTTATCCAGTCGAGATAATCATAAAGCTATTGTTCTTGCCATTTCCATGCCTCAATTGAGCCTTTTTTATGACATAAGAAATGAACAACAAAACTCTCTTGATGTCCAACAATTAATATATGTTGTCCATGATGATACTGCATCAGATCAGTGGACTATCAAGAATGGGTTGCTTCTGTATAAACACCGAATATTCATGGCATCAAACTCTCTTTCCATTCAGACAGTCATGACTGCCTTGCATAACCAAGGACATGAGGGGTACCAAAAATCACTTTTCTAGATTGCAAGGGATTTCCATTGGATAGGTATGTACCCAGGTCAACCCAATACCCACAAACTATCAATCAATAATTTTAGTTCTAAAACCTCTCTCTCGAGCAAGCCAAGAACACAAAGGAAGAACTGCATTTGCAACTACAATTCTTAAATTAAACCATAATTAATGATTGAACTCACTTTTAAATAGAATTTAAACTAACAATTAGCAATACCCATAAGTTAAATCAGCCCATAATCACACCCCAAGAATTGGGATTTTAGCTAGACATCATAAAAAGGCAAAAGACTGTTACCAAACTAATTATCCATCAACTAGGTAAGAGATATTTGGTCTTTACACAGCTCCAATTTGAAGATTCTCAAAGACCCACTTCCAATTTCTCAAAAGTGAATTTCTTCAATCCTTCAAAGCTAAGGAAAACTAGATAAAAATGTCTCGAGATGTTCCAAACTTAACAAAAACTCTTTTGATAGCTAAAAACTGATAAAAGATATGAAACTGAATGTTCAAAAAAGTATTTATAGTCGCCAAATATAATCTACAAAAGTTCATTCAATGAAGTAAGTCGGGCTCACCGAATCACTCGGCGAGCTGCCTTTGGTCTCTTCTATCGCCCTTCTCTCTTGGCATTCAGCATCCTCAAGGTCTTTAACTTTGGTTGATCTATCTTGGCTTCGTAGAATCACTCAATGATCCACCGACTGCTCTTTTTCATCTCCAACTTGGTTCTTTCCTTCAGAGCTTGGCACACTGGAACTTTAGGCGGTCTGATGAGCCATTCGGCGACACGCCGAGTGATCTTGGTGATCCTCTGGCTCGCCCATCTTCACTTCTTCAACCTGTTTTGCTCCTTTTTACTTTTTAGTGTTCTTGCTTTGTTCCTCCATCCATATACCTAAAATCAAGGATTTTACACCAGCTATTGGCACAAATTAAGCATTTGAGGACACTAAATCTATATAAACAAAGCCCTAAGTGAGTCCAAATCTTGGACTCATTAAGGGCTCTCTCAATCATCCCAGGGATTGTTGCATATAGCCTGGAGGCATGCCTATCAGCAGAATGGGCTAGCTTTCCCATCCGTGGTATCGCAGATTGAGTGAGTGCAGGTCGGGAAGCAGCAGGAACAACATTAGCACCATACCTAGGGGGCAAGGGAGCAGTAGAGAAACACAGAGTAATAGAAGGGGTAGCACTAGATATACCTAAAGGCCCAATGGCTGGAGTAGGCAATACTATCTCTTCAGGTAGAGTCTCAATGTCCATATCCGGGGAAGAATCCACTGGGGATGCCTTCTTCTTCTTAGCCATATCCTTTAAGTACTCAGCCTCGATTCACCGAATGTCAGTATATGAGGTGAGAATTACTTCCACGTCCTTCTTCTCATCGCGAGGCACTTGGGCTCGTCTGCACAATTTTGTGATCAACACTGGGAACGGAAGTGAAGTCTAATGCTGCCTAGCCCTCATGGCTATTTCTTGGCCAATAATCATACCCAACTTTTGACTTGTCACATCAATGATGCAACCAAGACAGGTTGCTTTCGTGTGGCGGAGGATAGACTCATTCTATGATGGCATGATAGAACTGCTGATGAAGCTAAACCAGTACCTCACTACTATATTGAGGTCTTTCTTTTCTATGGGCGCTCCAGCCTTGATCCACCAAGGAGTACCGTCAGATAACAGAGGGGACAACCACTTTTTCATAGTGTCCAATGATTTTGTCTTGATCATGTATTGATAGTCATCTGAAATGTTCTGGTGCACTCCAAAACTACGTTGATGTCATCATTTTCACACTTTACTTTCTTGCCCCTAACGACCACATAGTCTACCGGTTCGAATGTGGCAGTCTTCCTCTTCCCTTGTTTCACTAGAGCTCTATAGGCAGTGTAAAACTCTTGAACCCAATTAGGAATGTAAGGGCCACAGGGTCTAGTGAAAATCTGGAACTTGTGGGACCTCAAGGTGCGCCAGATCTTTGTATATTTGTCTATCACTCCATCTGTAGACAACCTATTCTCCTCTATGACGGTCCTCAATCCCTCAGCCTTTAATCTATTCATAGACCGAGAAGGAGGAACCTGTGCAAGTGGCTTTAGGACCACAACCTGGTCTGGGACAGGAGGGGAGGTATGGGTCTGAGGCACCCTGATCCTAGATTGATCATGCATCCTCTTGGAACGTAGCTCAGCTCTCTGGGCCAATAGAAACTGCTCATCCTCAAGCTTAGAGATGGCAACATGAGGGTCCTGGTGCTCTCCCTCACTCTCAGAGTTAGTGAGGTGACTGGTGTACACTCCCTCACTATCGGAGCTGACCTACGATGACTCAGGAGTCGATGCCCTTCCTTTGCCTTTACCCTTAGCACATATGGTAGGGAGTTTTGTGGCCTTTGCTTTGGATGCAGCTGCATCCTCGTTGATAGTGATTCCCTTTACCCTTTAGCGGGGTGGCATGTCTAGGCCTGCTACTTTTGGTCTAGCCATATCTGTAAAATACATCGGAAATAGTAAGAAATAGTCTAAGAAAACTACAGAATATAGGTTGCAGTAGGACTCACCGAACCACTCGGCGAGTGGTTGAGTCACTTTGGCGAGCTGGATCGGGCTCACCAAACCAATTGGCCTAAAATATTCCCAGAAAATAGCAGGTCGGCGATAGGCAGGGCAATTCGGCAAATCACTGACACCATTCGGCAAGCTCATACTAGCCCGCCAAAAGTTACAGTATGTTTTAGGGGTTAGGGGAGCAGAAAGGGCGATTAAGGGATACTTTCACGAGTGAGCTTAGGCTTCTCATCAAAAGTTACAGAACCACACTCAACCATAACGTAAAATTAAAGGAGATCAAGGGAGACTATGGATAACCGTCGAGTGGTTTGGTGAGCTCGACCCAGCTCGCCAAACTGCCCAACGTGCCAATTTTTGACCCCTCTTCCCAAAATCAAACCTGTAGCCCCTGATAACAAAATCAAACCACATACTCAATTAATTAAGCTTAGACCCTAAGATGTCAACGGACATATCACAATCAACACTCAATCAAAGAAATTAAAGGAATCAAGGCTAAGTCTACACGGAAACTGGAGATTCATCTTAAGCTTTATTCTTGGAAAATAAAGATCCCTTGCCTTCTTTTCCAAGGATCAACTCTCTTGGGTTGCTATCTCTTCAAAGGAAATATTCAAGAATCTAAACACTATAAAAGAGAGCTCGATTGCAAGAGGAAAAAATGTACAAGTCTGAATCATCTCATATTCTCTACTTTACTTTTAACAAGCATTGTATTGCCTAGTTCTACTTTGTAAGCAAAAAAGAGAGAAGAGATAAACATTGTTGGTAAGGCGTTGTATCAAAACAAAAGAGTATTAAGAATAAGTATCCCCTTTAGTGAGTTGATGATTTTTATTAACAACTTCAGGGAAACACTTGTTTTTATAAAGTAGACCTAAAATTTGGCTACCATCAGTTGAAAGTAAGAGACAGTGATACTTCAAAGACAACATTCATGACCCGTTATGGTCATTATATGTTTCTCGTTATGTCCTTTGGCTTGACTAATGCTCTTACAGTGTTCATAGACCTTATGAACAGAGTGCTTAAGCCATATCTTGACATGTTTGTTATCGTGTTTATTGATGACATCCTGATCTACTGGGGAGTGAGAAGGATCATGCTACTCATTGTAAAATAGTCCTCAAAACTCTTAAAGATAAGGAGTTGTATGCTAATTTTCTAACGGTGAGTTTTGGCTTGAGTATGTGGCGTTCTTAGGCCATATTATATATGGTGAAGGGATCTGCGCTGACCCTCAGAAGATTGAAGTATTGCAGAACTGGCATAGACCTACATCTCCAACTTATATAAGGAGTTTCTTGGGTTCAGCTGGTTATTATAGATGGTTTGTCGATGGTTTTTCATATATTTCATTCTTGTTGATAGTAATGTTTTAATGGTCTGAAGGTTGTCGAAAAATCTTTCAGTAATTAAAAAATCTGGTTAACTATTACCCAAGTATTCACCCTACCGCAGGGTACACAAGGCTTTGTTAGGTATTGTGATGCGTCCAGAGTGGGAGTTGGTTGTGTATTGATTCATGAGAAGAATTACCCAAATCATGATCTCGAGTTTGTTGATATAGTATTTTCTTTGAAAATATGGCATCACTATCTCTAGAGTGTTCATGTAGATGTGTTCATCGAACACAAGAGCCTTCATTATGTTTTCAATCAGAAAGAGCTTAATCTTAAACAACGGAGGTGTTTACAATTACTCAAGGATTACGACATAAGCATCCTCTATAACCTAGGTAAGGCTAATGTTGTTGTTGATGCTTTGAGAAGGTTGTCCATGGGAAGTACTACCCATATTGAGAAAGGTAAGAAAGAATTGGCCAAAGATGTTCACAAATTTGCACATTTGGGAGTCCGTTTGTTAGATTCCAATAAAGGTGGAGTGGTGGTGATGAATGGGGATGAATCATCACTAGTGTCTGTAGTGAAGGAGAAACAAGACCAAGAACCTATTTTTCTTGAATTAAAGGCTAATGTTCATAAGAAAAAAGTGATGAATTTTGAACAAGGGAGAGATGGTGTATTGTGGTATCAAGGTAGGCTATGTGTGTTAAAAGTGGATGAGCTCCAAGAAAGGATCACGGAGGAAGCACATATCTCCAGATATTTCATCCATCCCAGTTCTACAAAGATGCATTGTGACTTCAGAAAAGTCTATTGGTGGAGTAGTATGAAGAGGTGTACTGCAGATTTTGTTGCTAAGTCCCCAAATTTCCAACAAATCAAGGTAGAGCACCAAAGACCCGGTGTATGGATCAGAATATATATCTTCTAGAATGTAATTAGGAGATGATTAATAAGGATTTTGTTACTGGCTTTCCGCGATCTCGCAAGCAACATGATTTGATTTGGGTAATTATAGATAGGATAACTAAATCAACCCATTTCTTGCCGATAAAGACTACCAATTCAGCCGAGGACTATGTCCGATTGTATATTGAAAAGATAGTCCAACTTCATGGAGTTTTCGTGTATATCATTTCAGATAGAGGTGCATAATTCACCGCTAAGTTTAGAAAGTCTTTTTAGAAAGTTTTGGGTTCAAAGGTAAATTTGAGTACTGCTTTCCATCCTTAGATTGATGCTCAAGCAGTGCGCATAATTAAGACCTTAGGCAATATGTTAAGGGCATGTGTCTTAGATTTTAAGGATAATTGGGATGACCAGTTGCCTCTCATACAGTTTGCTTACAACAATAGCTATCACTCCAGTATACAAATGGCTCCTTATGAGGCTCTTAATGGTAGAAGATGTAGATCACCTATTTGGTGGTTCAAGGTTGGTGAATCCAAGTTGACAGGACTAGATTTGGTTCATCAAGCAATAGGAAAGGTGAAGATTATTCAGGAAAGGTTAAAGACAACACAAAGTCGTCAAAAATCCTATACAGATGTTAGCAGAAGAGACTTAGAGTTTGAGGTGGATGCTTGGGTTTACTTTAAGGTTTCACCCATGAAGGGTATTATGAGATTTGGCAAGAAGGGGAAACTCAGTCCTTGGTATATTGGTCCTTACCGAATATCCAAGAGAGTTGGCAATATAGCTTATGAGTTGGAGCTACCGTCAGAGTTAGCAATAGTCATCTGGTGTTTCACATTTCTATGTTGAAGAACCTTATGGGTGATCCTTCACTCACTGTTCCTATAGAGAATATTGGTATTAAGAACAACCTATCTTATGAGGAGGTGCCTGTTCAAATTCTTGATCATTAGGTTTACAAGCTGAGAACCAAGGAGGTTGCATTAGTCAAGGTCTTATAGAGAAATTAGTTTGTTGAGAAAGCTACTTGGGGGACTGAGGAGGATATGAAAAGAGACACCCACAACCCTTTCCGTCCGGAGAGTGTCCAAACCAAGGTACTAATCCTTTGTGAGGAACTCTTTAAGTTAATATGTTAAGTTATGTGAATTGCATGTTATGTACTTGAGTTGGGGTTGTTAGATGCTTTTCCTTCCCCTTTTTGCTTCTTGTGATCTCATTCGAGGACGAATGTTACCAAGGGGGAGATATTGTAATAACTCGTACTTTAAAAAGTCAACTATCGATTCGTACAACTAAAATTTCTATTTTAGTTTTGGGGTCAACTTCAAACGACCATAACTTTTAGCACATATAAATTTAGGTGGCCCATAAGGTATCAAATCGAAGGTCTTTGAGTTCTCTTTCCAACCCCGCCTAGTTTGCTAAATTCCTAGCTCGAATGGAGTTATGCCTGTTAAGGTAAAACCTCTCTAGTTAAGACATTTAGTCCATTTTAAGGAAGGGTATTTTGGTCTTTTCCCTACCTTCACTAGGCCTAAACGTTTTTGTCACCCAAATAGTGATCTAAAATGATTTATATCAGTTTTATTCATTCCTAAAATGCTTAGGGCTTTTAGAGAGGACTTTCAAGAGGAGAAAGGAGAAGGTTTCAAGAGTTCATAAAGAAATTTGGGGAAGATCGCCAAGAACTTAGTTCTTTTGAGGTATGTAAGCTTTCATAGTGTTGGATTTGTTCGCTCTCACACCAATCATGTAAATTTGTACCTATCAATTAATTTTTGATGTTGATTGATTGAGTTCCGGAGCTTTAGCAATCAATAAAGGCCTTTAAGTTCATGAAGTGAAGGTTTTGCGAATGAGTTGAGTCTCCTGATAGATTTTTGTGTGAGTTTAATTGAAAATGTACTGGGTTTATGAAATTTCATGAATTTGGACAATGAAATTGCATTGGGTATGAATTGAATCAAGTTTGGGAGAGGAACAAAAGAACAACCAAATAATTGTGCCCAAGGCCACGTCACATATATGTTTTAAATTTTCCTCCTTCAGATGATCCCCCCCCCCCCCTCCTCATTTTGAGAAGTCTCTTACAGTTATGTACAACTTCATTTAAGAATTGAGTAAATGTGTAGGACAATTAGGAAAGTTAAGTTTCATATTAAAAAATTAGTATAAGGAACTACGTATTCCCAAGTGTGTAATACTTTTACATTTAAGACGAGAGAAACATTGATTTCAAAATGAGTTTATGAGGAATTTTGAGCATCACATCTTCTAAGAGGATCTTTTGAGTAATTATCTCAATTCGAGAAAAGAGTTATGTTTTAAACATATGAGCATGAGTTATATATTTTTGGGAGTAGTATTGAGAACCGATATGGGGATGAGTTCAGACAACTCAAAATCCTTATAAACCATGTATGCCAACATAGGTTAAGGGTCGTACTTTTTAGATGATTCCTTATTGGTCTTAAGAATTACTTGGTGGATCCACATAGTTGAGGAGTTCTATACCCCAGTGAGGTATAGGACAGTTCTAGCATTGTGGACAAGACGTATCATTACGTAGCTCATAGTGATGGTATTTGGTTATAGAATCTCACAGATAAGAGTAAAGAGTTTATTATTGTATTTTTATTATTATTGAGTTGATATCTACTATTTCAAAAGCTCTTATTGTTGCCTTCACGTTTGAGTTGAGATGAGGTGAGTATTTATTCCCATAGTATCAGTCAAGTTGCTTATGATTCATCTTTCCCCTTACATGCTCGTACATTCAATGTATTGACGTCATTCGATCTGCATCATTTTATGATGCACATACAAGTGTTCAGGGTCATCAACAGGCGCTCCGTTGATACCATTTGTATTCCACCTATCTTTGATGAGCCTCCTTGCTTTCTGGAGGGTTACAAATTTACATTTTTGCTTTGTTAAGGTCTCGTGGGTCTTGTCCCGACATCTATCATAGTATTTAGAGGCTGCATAGATAGTTGTAGTTGAGGAGTCCTTCACTATTTCCCTTTGTTGATGTTCTTAGACTTGGAGATTATTAATTATGGTTATTTAAGTACTTTCTTACATTTATTTGATGTTGAGTTGTTTGAGATTTTATGAGTTAAGTTTGGTAGTTGGAGTTTCCATTTTACTTGAGCAAGTCTTCTGCTAAGTAGTCACCCATGCCAAGGGTTTTCTTGGGACCACTGATGGTTCTCAAGTGCCTGCCACGTCTAGGGGGTAGGCTCTAAAATGACAGATACAACTGTTGAGCATCCTAGGTACAAATTCCAAAGCACCTAAGATGTCAAAACATCCCCTAAAATGCAAAGACGAAGAGAGATTTAGATCAATTATCATCTTACTAAGTAGTACACATTCAGATTATCATTATGTCATATATTCTTTAGTGCCTTGCTCATTATTTAGCGATACTAATGCCATCCCTACCAACTTGCATGAACCCCAACTAATTCACTAGGAAACTTGCCCGTCCTACAAGCACAGATAGGTGCACTAGGTGTTATAGCTAGGATTCAAACCTAGAATGGCCAAGTTGTTAGTCCTATGCCTTAACCACTAGGGCATCTCCTCAGAGACCAACATTATTTTGTTGACAAAATTTATTATACATGTTTTTGTACTTGTCAATAGGGAAATTACGAATAATAGGTCAGTCAATCACTTGACTACTAGCAATGAAAGGTCATCCAAAAACAGACATGAGCTGAATCTGAATTAGTAATAACTGTACATGATGAACAATTCTTACTTCCAACAAGGAACTAGAGTAGGATCGCAAGGGTGTGTTGTAGATGAATTCAACATTTGACTCATTCACAGTATCTGGACTCCTATGCTCCAGACTGGTAGAACCACCCGGGCCTAAAAATAGGCTATATTAATAGGATGGAAGTACAGAAGTAAATATTTTTTTCTATGAGAGCTTTACAGATATTGATGGTGTAATGAAAATCAATTTGAAAGATAATATCAACATCATTTTAAGAAAAAACTATTCAGATTGTATGCTAGAAAAAGAAATTTTTGAAGAATAATAGTATGAGAAAAGGACAAATCAAATTAAGTAATGAATACAAAAGATGGTGGTGAACACTTAGCCTTTAGATAATTGTACTACTTTTCTGCTCTCTTCAGTGTTTTTGGCAATTTGAAGATTCTGAGATTTCGTATATCTTGTTGATCCTAATGGCCAGTGCACTGTGCTCTTCTCACAAAAAGAGTTTGTAGTTTGAGCTCTAGACTTGCTAAAAATCCATCGAGTCAAGGTTTCCATGGATTTGGTTGACACAACTCTTGAGAAGACAATATTTATTAGAGGAGATCCATATCTCTTGGTGCTTGATGATAGACTAAGTGCTTCTTCAACAAGTAGGTATCTCATTTTCCCGGTCCGTACCTCCTTTTCCCAATTACTATGTTTCTTTTGTTGCACAACAAATCTTTTCAGAGGCATGTAACTTGGACCCCTCAGATTTTCTATTCCACTTGATGAATACATTATCTTTTTGCCAATATCACATTCTTCAACACCAATCCACTGGTGCATCAACATAATACCCCAGCGCAATATCTCAAAGGAAGAGAAAAAAGCTGATTTTTTTAAAACATGAAAAGGACTATGTATGCATAAAAGATATAGACAAGATTTATGAGAATTAAGTGCCACAACATGCAAAATAGATTCCAAAAAAGGAAAGAAAGATAATCTAACGAGCAATTTCTTCAAGAGGGATAACCCATTGTGTAAAAAAGATCAACGTCTCTCTTAGAAATGTCAAGTAAACTAAAAAAGAAGGGGCTTGGGATTGAGACAATATTTGAGGCTTACAAGGAACACATAAATATGACACAAGGTGATGATGCTTGATAAAGAGTCATGGTTTTCGAATTTTCTAACTGATTGTCCACCTTTTCATGCTAAAATTAGAGAGAGAGAGAGAGAGAGAGAGCTTAACTATAGACGTAAACATTGTTACAATGATAACATGTAATTATTGATTTTTCAAAACCTGTATCACCGCAAATTTCACAAATCTTTTTCTGCAAGTTCACATAGAAACACATGAAACTTAGAAGTTGAGAAACTCTTGATTGGAATTAAGATTACAATATGAATAGAATGAAATACGTGGAGACAAAAATGTCATTGGATAGAGAAAGCTAAATCATAATTTGTTAGAGTTTCCTCAAATTCATTTTTCCCACTAATTCTTTCTAGTCATGTATGGATGTTCCAGCTTGTCTTGATATTTCCATAATTTCAAGAAAGCTAAATAGATCATGGGATTATAGTGCAGTTTACTGGGCATCAGATTTCACTGGAAGTGTAGCCTATTTTTCTGGACATTTTCTATTTCTTTGTGGCAGATATATATTTATATTCTTATAACTCCTAGAAGTACAATTGTACTGAAAATGAAAGAATAAAAGAACCTTCTTTGTCCTTTTTTTTGCTTCATCATTTTGAGTTCTTAAGGACTTGTTGTACTCTACCTTCTACATAGTGAATTTGCTTGTTAGTACTCGTGGTTTTTTCTTAACTTGGTTTTTCACATTAAATTATATGTCATTTGTTGTGTTTCTAGATTTCTTTCTCTATTATTTACATCTGTCTTGTTTTTTGATACATTCTATTTCATAACAAGTGATATCACAGCAAGGTTCAAGTATGCCTACTGTAACCAAGTTTGATATCGAGAATTTGATGGAAAAATTAGCTTTAGTATCTAGAAGATACAAATGAAGGTTGTTCTCACACACAATAGTTTGAAGAAGGCTTGAGCAGGAAAGTCAAAGAAGCCTGATTCTATGAACGGTGAACAATATGAAGAGTTGGATGACAAGTCACTTTCTTCAATTCAACTTGGTCTTTCCATAGAGGTTCTGCAAGAGGTTATTCGTGAGACTTCTCCTGCAAGTCTTTGGATGAAACTTGAGTCTCTCTATATGACCAAAAGTCTAGCCAATAAACTCCATCTCAAAGAGCATTTATATACGCTTCGTATGTCTGAAGGTTTATCAAATCAATGTCATCTTGATGCATACAATTCAATTATAATATATCTGGAAAAAAAAGAGTTAAAATTGAGAATAAGGACAAGGGTGAGTTGTTAATTGTCTCTCTACCATGTACATGTATAAACTTCAAGAAGAATACTTTCTATAAAAATAATGACACTTTGTTCTATGAATATGTTAATCAAAATTTGTTGTCCAAAGAAAATTTGATCTTGACGTTCATTATGAGGATAAAGGTGAGGCCTTGTTCGTTAGAGGTAGATCACAAAACAAAGGGAGTACATCTAAAAGAAGTTCAGATCTAAATCCAAAGGGCATAATTTCAGCAGGACATGTAACTACTACAATAAACCAGGGCATGATATTTTAGACTTCTATAAACTACAAAATAAAAAGGACATGGAAGAAAATAACAAAAAGATATCGAAAGTTGCTGAAGCTAGATTTGTTAAAAGTGATTCCAAAGGTGTTGTTTTTTGGTTGTCTCTGTTGATAAAAGAAACTCGTCCGAATGGATTTTTGATACTAGATGTGCATATCATATGTGTGCTCATAAGGACTAGTTTGCACCATATGATAAAGTTGAATGTAGCGTTGTCCTAATGGGAAATGAGGTCCAATGCAAAGGTTTTGGAATTGGTATTGTACAAATAAGTACATGTGATAGCGTTATCATGACTTTGACCAACATTCCTCACATTTCTGACCTAAACCACAACCTGATTTCTCTAGGTACTCTTCAATCTCTTGGTATTCTTTATTATATCAATTCAGTTTTATATGGGAATGTTCCATCTCTTGGAGGAAACGCTACATGATGACCCTCACTGATGATTTTTCACGCAATGTTAGAGTTTATTTCTTGAGACATAAGAATGAAGCTTTTCTTAAGTTCAAAAACTTCAAGGCTCTTGTTGAGAACAAAATTGGAAGGAAGATTAAAAAGCTCCGTACTGATAATGGTTTGAAGTTTTGCGAGTCAAATTTCAATGAGATCTGCACAAGTCATGGTATTGCTACACACAAGGCTCTTGTTGGGAAACCCTAACAAAATGGAGTTTTAGAACGTATTCTCTCAAATGCGGGATTGTGGAATCGTCGTGATATTTGCACTGAGGCTATTTCTATAACTTATTATCTTGTCAACCGATCTCCACACTTATCCATTAACTTCAAAATACCAAAAGACCACGTAATCCTATGAATTTCTGATTAACATTTCAAAGACAATTCATCCAATTCTAAGTGTCGACGATCGTTAGTCAATATATAACCCAACCTACTAAGTTGGGGTCGATCCCACAAAAAGTAGCTTACTTTGAATTCAAATACGAAAGTATGACAATGACCTTTGCAGCTGAGCAACACAACACTTGAGAGTTTCATAGTCAAAATTCAGGATGTTGTTACCAACCCACTTCAAATAATCAACAAGAAACAATCAGATAACTAGAAAACACTTGGGGGATTGACTAACCAATTGTCGAATTCAACTTAATGGGTGTATCTCATTACCGATAATGCTAATTCGCCGCGGGTAAACTAGTCTATAAGTAAGGCAACTTTCTCTCGAACAATTACCTTATTTATGTTGAGTTCTCTCGAACCTCAACACGATCTAGAGATGACCATCCCACATTCTCATCAAATACACTCTCTCAAGCTGGATACAAACGCTAGCTCTAGGATTTCACTTTCTCAAGCTGAAACCTTCAAGACCCACTACTAAGGATGACAAATTACTACGTTGGTTCTGTACTTCTCTCTCGAGCAAGCACAAAACTCTGAAACGATCACACTAAATATCCAATACGGAAATTAAACCACCATAATAATTTAGACCTGCTTCAAATTAACACCAAAAATTAATAATCGATAACACAGAATTAGTAAAATTCAACAAATAGTCACATCGTCAAACCCCCAAGGTTAGGGTTTTAGTCAATCATAGTGAAAAGATGAAATTCAATACTTGCCATGCTTTCCATAGCTGAGTAAACGAAATTAGAAAGTTAGAATTTACTAAAATCTTCTCTTTTACAAAATTCAAATGGGAAACCTTGCTAAAATCCCTTGAAATCCACAATGGTAGTATTTTTTTCTCTCAATCTTTTGTTCCTCACATTTTTGAATGCCTTTTCTCTCTTCCAAAAATCAATTTATGCAAGTCTGATGTGTGGATCTTTGGGACCAATCGGTGAGGTAAGTCGGGCTTCGCCGACCATTCGGCGACTCACTAATTATCCTTCATCTCGCCTTCTTCTTTCCCCTATTCTGAGTACAACCACTATAATTTTAGCAAGCCAGATCAGGATCACCGTCTCATTACGCGATGTGCCCTTTTTTCTTTCATCTTGCCCATCAACACTTATCTAGATCTCCATCAGTACTTTCAGCGACCTGGTCATCCATTACCGATGTGATCGGTGACATGCTGAGTGGAACTACTGCTCACCAAAACCACTCCTAATCTAGCCTTAGTGTTCTGTAACTTTAGGCAGTAGAGTGGCGACTTTGTGAGTCGCCGAGTGACATCGGTAATCATCAGGCTTGTTTTTCCCTTCTCTTTTTTGCTCGTGTTGTCTCTTTTGCCCATTTTTGTCTTAGCTTTATTCCTCAATCCATATATCTGAAGATCAGGAGTTTTACATCAGTTGTTGGCACAAAATTATAAGCATTTGAGGATACTAAATCATTATAAATAAACCCCTAAATGAGTCCAAATCTCAGACTCATCAACACCCCCAACTTAAACTTTTGCTTGTCCCATAGTAAAACTCAAGTTCAATAGTTCAAAAGGGATGTCTCAAAGAGTGCTACACAAGACTCAATCATGAATGCCCTCAACAAGACTCAACTTGCTCATGCAAGGATCAATTGTGCACTCAAAGGTTCAAGTTGTTACTCACCATTCTCAAAGATTCTCAAGTTCACAATACTTGCTTCAAATGCAAGTTCAAGTTCAACAAAGGTACTCAAATGCCCTCACACAAAGTTGATTCCATATTCACACAATATTCTTCAACAATTTAAAGTTTTGGAATCACATACAACTCTCACACTCTCAAAGATGAACACATGCATGACATCACACATAGGCTTACCCTTATTTTCCACTTAACATTCATTTCAGCTCACTTAAGATTAAAAAGGTCTTTTCAAGGCTTTGAAACGGGGCTTAGTGTAAAGGTATGGTCATTTAGGCTCAATGGTTGCTATCCTCATGAAATGTGGTATGAACAACACTTTCTTTCCTTTTCTTCAACATTTTCATTCATGCTCACAAGTCACCCCATTATTCACTTCTCATGGAATACAGGACACTCCATTTCTCTTGCAACTTTCACAACTTTATTTCACAACTTTTTCATTCTTTTTCTTTTTCATTTCTTTTCTATCTTTTTTTTATATGGAGGGGTTCCATCTTTCTCACAACTATGGCTCAAGGGGGACTTCTTTTGCATTTCTTGATTTACCTTCTCTCTTCACCACACCCCCAACTTAGGCTTTTGGCCTAAGTTGGCTATTCAAACAAACCACACTTCATGAGGATTACGGGTGAAGGGATATAGAGAGGTCTCATTTGCTCAAGTTTATTCCAAGAAAAGGATAGGGCTCAAAGGGGGTTCAAGCAAAGTTCACACACTCACAAGGTAGGCCACAAAAGAGGTATAATGTCAAATTGGTTCACTATTTGAAATTGTTGCCTAAGATCATTTCAAGAGCTTGCATCATTTAGTCAACTAGACCAATGGGGTAAATTCTAGGTGTTATCACACATGGCTCACGGTAAGCTTATCACACAAGGCATTGACACCAATATCAAACAAGACTCTGCAATTTCTCTAGTGTGCAATCCTCATCACAAGAGACTCAATTTGATAATCGGCTAGTCACAAAGAGATGCAAAAAGTTCACATATTGTCTATGCACCTTCATTTGGCCTCATCATAGCCGCACATTAATTTGTGTTGTTCGATTAAAAGCACCATTCAAGCCATCGGTATTGATAATAACTGATACTCAAGTTTGCACAAGAACAATCACAATTAAACACACAAGAGGTGGCAAAAAAAATTTCCAAAAGGGTCCAAACACACAAGGGACTCACTGGTCTAAGCACACACCCCCACCAAAAGCATTCAACATTGTCCCCAATGTGAGTAGAGAACGACCACTCACACAAATAAAATAAAAATTAACAAATAAAGATAAAATTCAAGAATGTAAACATGCAGAGCAAGGTGACGAGGAATCTTCACTAAGCGCCCAGTTGGTGAGAAAATGAAACAGTCACCGAATGCCTCGGCGATGCGCCCAATGGTTCTGATATCGCCCTAAGTTCCAGTGTGCAACATTCTCAGAAAGGGACAAATCGGTGGAGATGAAGGATGTCGCCGATCAGGTCGACGCTTCTCATAATGAACTTGTAACATTCCCAAACAATCATTATGTTAAGCTATCCGAGATAGAGTAAAAGAGCGGGAAAAATCAGGTTGTCTAAGCACATCAGCGATTCACCGAGTGATGAAAGTATCCCACCGAATGTTTTAGTGTCTCAGCTCCATTTTAAGTCCATAAGATGGACTATGTCGTGCTCGCCAAACCGATTCGGCGATCCGCCAATATCATCCTCTTTTCACACAATATCTTGCACCTGTAAAATCAACACACATTATTTGAAACACTAACACTTGGGTTGCCTCCCAAGAAGTGCCTTATTTAACGTCGTGGCACGATATGGAAGTTCTCTCGAGCATCTTCCTGGTACACCACCTCAATCAGATAAATCTCTTGGCACTCGCTAAAGTATAACTTCAAGTATTGCCCATTCACCTTGAATGGAGGTCCTTCTTGACCTTCAACTTCAATGGCACCATTTGTGAACACTCGTGTCACTCTAAACGGCCCTGCCCATTTGGACTTGAGCTTTTCCAGAAAGAGTCTAAGTCGAGAGTTATATAGTAACACCCAGTCTTCCACTCTGAACTCCCTTTTAAGGATTTTAGAATCATGCCTTTTTTTCATCTTTTCCTTGTGAATGGCTGAAATTTCATAAGCCTTGAACCTGAATTCGTCCAACTCATTTAATTTCTCTACTCTCTCTTTTGAAGTCTTTGTCCAGTCTAGATTTAGAGCTTTCAATGCCCATAATTCATTGTGTTCCAATTTGACTGGTAGATGGCAAGATTTACCAAAAACTAGCTGATACGGATACATACTGATTGGTGTTTTGTATGCTCTGCGATAAACCTATAGTGCGTCATAAAGCTTTCGAGACCAATCAGTCCTATTAGCATTCAATGTCTTGGCCAAGATGCTTTTGATCACCCGGTTTGACACTTCCACTTGGCTGCTCGTTTGGGGATGATACAGAGTTGCTACTTTGTGTTTCACTCCATACTTACTCAATGCGGCTGAGAACCACTTGTTGCAAAATTAGAATCCCCCATCACTAATAATAGCTCGAGGAGTACCAAAACTAGCAAAGATGTAGCGTTTCAAGAATTGAACAACACTTTTCCCTTCATTGTTTGGAAGTGCAAAAGCCCCCACCCATTTAGAAAATAGTCTACGACCACCAAGATATACTTTTTACCAAACGAACTCACAAATGGGCACATGAAATATATTCCCCAAACATCAAATAACTCAACTTCTAAAATGGCCGTAAGAGGCAACTCGTGTCTTTTGGACACTCCACCTTGTTTCTGACACTGAGTACACTTCTTGACAAACTCATAAGCATCTTTGTAGAGTGACGGCCAGTAGTAGCCACTTTGGATGACTGTAGCAGATGTACGTACACCACCATGATGACCCCCAACTGGTGAAGCATGACAAGCATGGAGAATTTCAATGGCTTCTTCTTTCGAAACACATCTTTTAATGATATGGAATGCACACACTCTGAATAAATATGGTTCATCCTAAAAGTACTTCTTAACATTGAACAAGAACCTCTTTTGTTGGTAGAAGTTTAGTTCGTCCGCCATTAATCCACACACTACGTAATTGGAAAAATCAGCATACCAAGGAGGTTGTTTGAGAGTAACCATGAATACCTATTTATCGGGAAGAGAATCATTTATGTTGATCTCTAGCTCTTCATTTTCCTTGCCTTCCAATCCTGATAAGTTGTCAGCCACCGTATTTTCACAACCTCTCATATGTTTGACTTCAAAGTCGAATTCTTGCAATAGTAGCACCTACCGTATCAATCTTGGTTTGGCATCCTTCTTTGCCATCAGATAACACAATGCAACATGATCAGTGTGAACAACTACTTTAGTACCTAGCAAGTATGCCTGGAACTTCTCAAACGCATAAACTACCGCAAGTAACTCTTGTTCTGTAATTGTATAGTTATGTTGAGTACTATTTAGAGTTCTGCTTGCATATTAAATGGGGTGAATAGCTTGTTGCATTTTTTCCCCAATGCAACATCTAATGTTGTGCCACTTGCATCACACATTACTTTAAAGGATTCCGACCAATCGGGACTAATGATAATCGGGGTGGAGACCAATTTTTCTTTCAAGCACTTGAAAGCCACCATGCAAGCATCATCAAAGTCCTCCTTCTCCAAGATTTTGCATAGAGGATGTGTAATCTTTGAGAAGTCTTTCATGAACCTCAGGTAAAAACTGGCATGTCCCAAGAAACTACGAACACCTTTCACTGTAATTGGTGGTGGTAACTTCTAAATTACTTCAATCTTCGCTTTATCAACCTCCAGCCCCTTTTGCGACACTCTATGACCAAGAACTATACCTTTCTTAACCATGAAGTGGAATTTTTCCCAATTTAGGACCAAATTTGTCTCCACACATCTTTGGAGAACTTTTCCTAAGTGTGCTAAACATGCTTCATAAGTGTCACCCACAACCGAGAAGTCATCCATGAATACCTCCATTGAATCCTCCACCATGTCAGTAAAAATAGATAATATACAACGTTGGAATTTTGCTGGAGCATTACATAACCCGAATGGAATCCGTTTGAAGGCAAAAGTTTTGTATGGGCAGGTGAAGGTGGATTTCTTTTGGTCTTTCGGAGCAATGGAGATTTGGTTATAACCGGAATACCCATCCAAAAAGAAATACTAACCTCTCTCTGAGCGTCGATCAAGCATTTGATCCATGAAAGGCATGGGAAAGTGATCCTTTTCAGTCCACGAATTTAACTTTCGATAATCCATGCATACTTTCCATCCGGTCACCGGTCTCATAGATACAAGCTCCCCCTTTTCATTTGGGACTACTGTGATGCTTCTTTTTTTCGGTACACATTGTACCGGGCTTACCCATTTGCTATCCGCAATAGGGTAGATCACACTTTTGTCGAACCACTTTATTATCTCCTTTTTCACCACCTCTTGCATCGATGGGTTCAATCTCCGTAGATGTTCAACACTCGACTTACAATCACTATCAAGCTAAATTTTGTGAGTGCAAATACTGGGAGGAATGCTCACTAGGTCAGCAATATTCCAACCTATACCTTTGATATGTCTTCTCCACACCTCAAGGAGTAATTTTACTTGCCATTCAAGCAAGTCAGTTGTAATGATCACCGATAAGGTGTTATTTTCCCCAAAGAAAGCATATCGGAGATGGGAGGGAAGTACTTTTAACTCCAAATTTGGTGGTTCTTCTGTTGATGGCTTTGCGGGAGGACTTTCTCGATCTTATCAATGTCCAACTTCAATGGAGTCTTTGAATACCCCCCCCCCCAAGCCTGAAAGAGCAACTACTACCTCTTAATAGCCTTGAATTTCAAATTCATTATAGTTAGCAAGCACAACTTTAAGTGGTTCACTCATACTCATCAATTGGCTCAGACTAGCCATCGCCTCGTCAATAACATCAACAGTGGAAACCACGTGAATATCACTTGGGTGTTGCATTGACTTACAAACATTAAAGGTTACTTCATCTTTGTTCACCTGAAGCTTCAGTTCTCCGCTTTCAACATCCACCAACGCTCTCCCAGTTGCCAAGAATGGTCTTCCCAAAATGATGGGAATTTCAGCATCTATTTTAAAATCAAGAATGAAAAAATCAGCTGGGAAAATGAATCGGTCAACCTTTACCAAGATGTCATATAGTATCCCCACAGGATGTTAATTGATCGGTCTGATCCATCAAGAGTCTCACTGTTGTGGCGTTCAGTTCATCAAACCCAAGTTGTTTATAGATCGCATATGGCATTAGGTTGATGCTTGCTCCCACCAAATCGCATAGCGCTTTAGCAAATTGGAGCATGCCGATAGTGCAAGGGATGGTGAACGCTTCGGGATCTTCTCTCTTTTTGATCAGCTCATTAGTTATAATTGCACTACAACTATGAGAAACTTCGATTGTCTCAAAATCCAAGCTCCTTTTCTTTGTGACTAACTCCTTCTTAAATTTGGCATAACCCAACATTTCCATCAATGCTTCCACTAGAGGGAGATTAATTGATAATGTCTTGAACACAGATAAAAACTTCTTGAACTTCTGATCCTCATTCTTTTTCTTGAGACGTTGGGGAAATGAAGGAGATATTTTGGGTAAAGGTTCCATAACTCTTGGGATTGGATTGTGTTTCTCCATATCTTTTTGTGGTTCTTTTGCAATGCTTTGATGGATAGGTGTCTCTTATTCCTCCATACCTTTGTCTTCTTCATGCATTTGAGCTTCTTCATTGCCTATCACATCGCCTATTGCTACCTTTCCACTACGAGTAACCACAACCAGCCCTCTATCATCATCTTTCATTATGATTTTTGGTTTCAATTGTGCTGAAAGTAAACTCAACTAACCTTCAAGTATCTTGATTGCATATGCGTGAGAGTTCATTTTATTGTTCAATGATGAAAATTCAGCTTTCATCCCTTTCACCAAATCATCCAAACCTTCAACTTTATCAAGGATGCGTGGCAGCAAATCATTCGCCCGGGGACTACTTGCACTCCATTTTGATTTTTGGCTCTCACTCGAGTGAATGTGGTCCTCTTCATGGTCATCCTCCATTTTCCAATAATCACTTGCTCAGCCCAATCTTGATAGTATCTTATTTGCTCATCCCCTTTGTGACAGTTCCAACCTTGATTTCCACCTCGCGGTAAATAGCGTGGGTAGAAACCCTCCTCGTATCTCTTGGAGTTCCAACCTTGATTCTCCCCTAATTTCGAATAACCTGAGGAAGAACCCTCCTTAACTCTAAAAACTCCACTTGTACCCTTGGGCTTTCCCACATTCTCTATCATATGCTCTTGTAATAGCTCCATTTGGGTCAACATCTTCTTGATGTTTTCATTTCTTTCTCTTTCCTTATCAAGTTGTTCTTGTGTCATTCTAAAACAAAAAGGAGAGGCTTGATCCTCTTGAGTGTATCAAGCTTGATTTATTTTTGTCATGTCATCAAGAAGAAATGAAGCCACCTCAAATGATTGCAACATTATTCCCTTTCATACCAATTGATCAGCCACTCCTTTATTAACCGAATCAAGACTCTGGTAAAGATACTGGAGTAGCAAATCATTTGTTAGCCCGTGAGTTGGGCATTTGAGTAAGATTTTCTTAAAACTCACCCACGTTTCATGGCTGGGTTCACCCTCCCATCGCTTGAAACCTTGAATGTCATCTCTAAGTTTCATCATCCTTGATGGGAGAAAGAATCTCGCATTGAATGCTATAATTAGCTCCTCTCATAATGCGATGTAATTGTTTGGTAACTCGACCAACCACTTGATAGCCTCCCGTCAAAGATAGTGGAAATAACCTAAGCCGAATTGACTCTTGTGACACATTCTTGAATGAAAATGGACTGCACACCTCTATAAAATTTCATGCATGCTCATATGGATATTCGTGATCTAGCCCTCCATAGAGTCCTCTCATTTGAATAAGATGAAGAGTCTTGCTAGTGACCTCAAATATTCCATTCCCCTAAGTTTATGGTAGGCAAATTGCACCCAATTCACCTGGTTGTGATGGGTTGTAAACACTATTGATTTCATCAATATCGTCCTGATGACCTGCTTGACTATCATTCACCTCTTCCTCACTCATTTTTACTTCTATTTAGTCCAACCAACACTACACAAGGTAGTCTAAGCTGATTCAACTACAACCAATAATACACAATGCAGTCTAAGCCGATTCAACTACAACCAACAAATTCACAAATCAAATCTTTGATAAAACAACTTTAAATTACGCTACTCCCCGGCAGCGGAGCCATTTTGATTAACGTTTCAAAGACACTTCATCCAATTCTAAGTGTCGACAATCATTAGTTAGTATATAATCCAACCAACTGAGTTGTGGTCAATCCCACAGAGAGTAGCTTTCTTTGAATTCAAATACGAAAGTATGACAATGACCTTTGCAGCTGAGCAACACAAAACTTAAGAGTTTCACAGTCAAAATTCAGGATGTTGTTACCAGCCCACTTCAAATTATCAACAAAAAACAATCAGATAACTAGAAAACACTTGGAGGATTGACTAATCAATTCTCGAATTCAACTTAATGGGTGTATCTCATTATCAATAATGCTAATTCGCCACGGGTAAAGTGGACTATAAGTAAGGCAACTTTCTCTCGAACAAATACTTTATTTGTGTTGAGTTCTCTCGAACCTCAATACGATCTATGAGATGACCCGCCCACGTTCTCATCAAATCCACTCTCTCAAGCTAGATACAAAGGCTAGTTCTTGGATTTCACCTTCTCAAGTTGAAACCTTTCAGACCCACTACTAAGGATGCCAAATTACTACGTTGGTTCTATACTTCTCTCTCGAGCAAGCACAAAACTCTGAAATCGATCACAATAAATATGCAATACGGAAATTAAACCACCATAATAATTTAGACCCGCTTCAAATTAACACCAAAAATAACTAATCGTTAACACCCATTTAGTAAAATTCAATAATTAGTCACATTGTCAAACCCCCAAGGTTAGGTTTTTAGCCAATCATAGTGAAAAGATGAAATTCAATACTTGCCATGTTTTCAATAGCTGAGTAAACAAAATTTGAAAGTTAAAATCTACTAAAATATTCTCTATTACAAAATTCAAATGGGAAACCTTGCTAAAATCACTTGAAATCCACAATGGTAGTATTTTTGCTCTCAATCTTTTGTTCCTCACATTTTTGAATGCCTTCTCTCTCTTTCAAAAATCAATTCATGCAAGTCTGATGTGTGGTTGTTCGGGACCAATCAGTGAGGTAAGTAGGGCTTCGCCGATTCTTCTTTGTCTCACCTTCATTTTTTACCTCTTCTTAGTCCAACCATTGTAATTTTAGGTGAGACAGATCAGGATCGCCGTCTTATTTCGCGATGCGCCTTTTTCCTTTTCATCTAGCCCATCAACACTTATCTGGATCTCCATCAATACTTTCAGTGACTTAGTCATCCATTGCCGATGCTATCGGCAATGCGCCGAATGGAACTGTTACTCGCTGAAACAACTCCTAATCCAACCTTAACATTCTGTAACTTTAGGCGATAGAATGGAAACTTGACGAGTCGCTGAGTGACATCGACGATCATCACGCTTGTTTTTCCCTTTTATTTTACGCTCGTGTTGTCTTTGTTGCCCATTTCTTTCCTAACTTTGTTCCTCAATCCATATATCTAAAGATCAAGGGTTTTACATCAGTTATTGGCACAAAATAAGCATTTGAGGACACTAAATCATTATAAATAAAGCCTTAAATGAGTCCAAATCTCGGACTCATCAATTTCTCAAATTTAAAATTATTTGGATACCCTGGTTTTGCCCATGTTATTGATGGGAAGTTATCTCCCAGAGTTGTTAAATGCTTATTTCGTGGCTATGCATTTGAATAATAAATGTATCATTTATGGTTACCTGATTTGAGAAAAATCATTTTGAGTAGAGACATTACTTTTAATGAAAATGCATTGTTGTATTTTGGAAAAGAACAATATGTATTATCTTCTAGTATAGGTGATCAACAAGGTACCAATGAGAAGGTGGAGTTGCAAGTGTTAACTAAATCTCATAAGGTTGATCTTATCTCTTCTATAGTTCCACAGTCAAACAATGATACTCGCATTGATGAACAAGATTCCAATACCACCCATCCCGTTGAGCCACAATTTGTTGATGATTTTTCTATTGCTCATAATAAACCAAGGAGAGTTATTAAAAAACACAACAGATATGGTGATAATGATGGTCTAATTGCCTATGCATTAACAATTGCATAAGAGATTTCTTAAGGAGTTGAACCTACTTCATATTGAGAGGCAATCACTATTTCTAATTCATGACAGTGGTTGATAGCAATGCAAGAAGAAATTGAAAGTCTTCATAAGAATAGAAAATGGGATTTATATGAGCTTCTTAAACACCTTTGTTCACTAGGCTGCAAATGGATCTACAAACGAAAAAGATGGAATTTATGGGGTTAATTATGCAAGATGGAAAGCCCGTTCAGTTGTCCAAGGCTTTGGTCAAAAGGAAGGTATTGACTTTAATGAAATTTTCTCTCCAATATTTCATCATTCTTCCATTAGAGGACTTCTTTCCTTTGTTGCACTATTTGATTTGGAATCAGAGCAATTACATGTTAAAACTACTTTTCTACACGGAGAATTAGAGGAAGAAATTTATATGAAGCAGGGTGAGGGTTTTGTTGTTCATGGCAATGAACAATGTGTTTGTCGTTTGAAAAGGTCCTTGTATGAACTTAAACAAGCACCTAGGCCGTGGTACAAGCGATTTTATGGTTTTATGGTAAGCCAAGGCTACACCCAAATTCAATATGATAATTATGTGTACTTTCAACAGTCTTCAAATGGGTAATTTATTTAGTTGTTCTTGTATGTGGAGAGCATGTTGATTGCTTCAAAAGACATGTATTTGATCAACAAGTTAAAGTCTCAACTTTGTAATGCATTTGAGATTAAGAACCTTGGTGCAACAAAGAATATTTTGGAATGGAGATTCATAGAGAACGACAAGCTCGAAAGTTATACTTGTATTATAAAAAAAATACATTAGGAAGATCCTTGACAAGTTCAACATGAGTAAGAGCAAGCCTTTCTCAACTCCTCTAGCATCTCACTGCAAGATATCTTCTCAATTTTGTCCAAAAACAGATGAAGAGCTTGAAATGATGTACTCTAGTGTTGTTGATATTCTTATGTATGTCATGGTTTGCACTAGACCCGATCTTGAATACGCAGTGAGTATGGTGAGTTGGTATATGCACAATCTTAGCAAGTATCATTGGGATGTAATGAAGTGGATTTTTGGATACATGAAAGGTACAGTCAATCATGGCTTGGTTGTTGACAAGAACAAGGTGATATCTAATGATGTTGTTGGGTTTGTTGATTTTGATTAAGGTGGTGATCTTGATAGGCGCAGATCTCTGTCCGGATATATCTGTACTTTATGTTCTGGTTCTATCAATTAGAAATCATCTTTGCAATTCATTGCTCCTCTATCCACTACAGAAGCGGATTATGTTGTAGCTACTGAAGGGGTGAAGGAGGTTACACGGTTGTGTTGTCTTATTCTTTAGCTTGGTGTTTTACAAGATACTACTATTGTATTTTCAGATAGTCAAAGTGCAATACATCTAACGAAGAATGATGCATATCATTCCAAAACTAAGCATATTAGTGTGAAATGTCATTATATCAGAGATACTGACTAAGGAAGAGATTGTAGTCAAGAAAGTACACACTTTGGGAAATCCTGTAGATATGCTTACTAAGCAGCTTCCCATTGCTAAGTTCAAATATTTTTTGAACATAGCTGGTGTTTACAACACTTGATTGCCCTTCGGAGATTTTATGGTAATGAAGAGCATATATTAAATTTGTGGCAAGGTGGAGACTATTAGAGTTGCCTCAAATTCATTTTCCATTGATTCTGCCTATTAATGTAAGCATGGTCCACCTTGTCTTGATACTTCCGTGATTTCAAGGTGGAACTCCTCAAAAGTACCAGAAATCTCCTCATCAATGGCATAATTAGCTAGGCTATCTGCCACAACATTTCCTTCCTTGTACACATGAGAAAATTAAATTTTTTTTATCCCTCAACAATGTAATAATTTTCCTGACTATTGTATTAACAGCCCAAGGTTCAGACACCTTTTGTATCATGATCAGTCTAGAAATGGTTGAATCAGTCTCAATAACAACATTTGTGAAGCCTTTATGCACACTAATTTCAGCAGCTAACTGAATATCATATTTTAAACATATATATTTACCCACGTGGACATAAAAATTAATGCAAAATTATAAATAGTAATGTGTCCATGTTGGCACATATATACCTTTAAAATACATTATTAAATAGTTCAGGGGGTAAAAAATACGGTATTAAATAGTCTAAAGAGGTAATAGATCCTTATGAAAGTTTAGTATCGCAACAGCAAATCCGACCAAAGTTGGGATATTTTTCAAACCCTTATCCCTTTTTAAAAAGATATAGTAGTATATTGAATTATATTTTATTTATATTTTTCTCTTTTTTATATGATTTTACATTGTTTTATTTATTGTTTCTCAATTGAAGGGTGACACCCCGACAAAAAATCATGTTTACGTCATTGTGCTTTTGATCATGATAAATAAGACACACTTATCCTATATTATTGTGTTTTATCCATAGAATGTCGAGAAATAATAATGACAAAGAAAAAAAATTAATAATAATTTATTATCTGACATGTTATAATTTTTGCTAAATTACCATGTGATATTCTATCATATATAAGCGGCTAAGGGAAGCAGCAGTTGGACGACATGTATGTTTCCCTGCCGAGGGGTATTTTAGAGATTTTACCTGCGCTGGTAGGGATATTTAGTACTGTGTAGTCGAGATGTGTAACAATTCTCTTCGTGGTTTTTATTTTTAAAAAAATTACCCATTTTTTTGAGTTTAAACCTTTTAGTAACTTTTATAAATAATTTAGGACTTGTGAGAATGAGTGATATACTTTCCAAATTTAATAATAGAGTATTTTGTTGCTATTAATAAAAGAAAAAAAAAGAGTAAAATTGGTCAAGCCCAAAAGATAATAAAAAATAATAATTTATCAAATAAATAAGTTAACAAATAAATAATAAAATAAAAAAAATGAGCAAGTACCAAAAAAATCAAAAGAGAAAGAAAAGGGAAAAAGGTGTCTGGCTGCTGTGAACAGCAGCAGTTCACGCAGAAACAAGGAAAAATATGTAGTGCAATAAAAGGAAAGAAAGGGAGAAAAGGAAAGAAAGGGAGAAAAGAAAAGGAAGAAATTGGGATTTTCATCCCAAAGCGTTAAGGTAATGATTCTCGTCCTTTCCATTAAATTTTTATGTAATTACAAATATATTTTTACGATAAAAACATGTATAATTTATACTGATTTAAGAAAATATAAGTCTAGAGTTCTTAGAACAAAATCTTGATTTGGATGTCGAATAACGATCCCTTTTAACTAAAATTTTGCATGCGAGTTTGTTTTATCATGGATAAACAAAATCTGAAAGAAAGTTTTAGATTTAAATTTTGTGGCTCAAGATGACTTTTTGACCCGATTTTCAAGCTGAAACTAAATATAGTAATATGGGTGTTATTAAATTCATATTCTTATGTGGATTATATATTTAATAGATTGGTAGAACTTTGAAGCTTTATGAAAGGGGAAGACTCAAGTTACGAAGACATTGCTCGATTATTTGAGGCAAGTGGATTTCAAAACCCTTGTTAAGTGTATAGATTTGCGTATTTTTGTGGTGTGTGTTAGGAAGTAATGGGACTTGGTGATGTGTTGATTTGTCCATATTGAATAATTCTAATGATGAAAAAGGGGAACTAAAAGGCAATGTGATTAATTATTGGTGTGTGGTGTGTTAAAAATGGGTTGAAAGGCTTATTGATTCATTATTGTTATTGTATTACGATTGTGTTGTTGTGAATTGTACATTGTTATTAAAATGGTCATCTCCTCATTATTTGTGTGAACATGTCATTTGCATTGTCTGAGGTATGATTGTGATAAATGTTATGTGAATTGAGAAAGAATAAGAAATGAAAGAGGACGAACCATTTCGAGGGATGTGTCGCGCACTGCAATGAACTCTATTATCGAGGGACGTGTCACACACTGCGATGGATTCTATTAACGAGGGACGTGTCGCATGCCGCGACAAATTTTATTATCAAGGGTCGTGTCGCACACCGCGAGCATGCATGGACGAGATATGTCCCCCATGGGTCCCAAATTGAGAGACATCGGATGTGTATCATTAGGTCATACATGCAACACTATACTTGACATTCCGTTTCATTGCATTCCACATCTTTATCATTGATGAGCTTGATATTGTGTGTTACTAATCTTGTGAGTGCCTTTATTTGGAACTTGTGATTGATGAATATTGAGTTTGTTATTGAGGATATTGTAACACCCCAGATTCGAAAGAGGGCAACATAATAGATTTTCAGAGATTACAGGTGCCAGCCACGGAGGCCAACTACGGCCCGTGGGTAGAACCATAGACTGTAGGCCTGGTCCGTGGACTTGGGCACCTGTGTCTGCCCAGAAGTCCAAGAACCACGGCCTGACCAACAGACTGTCGGTCAGACCATGATTATATATAGGGAAAACTTAGGGACTCCATGGAAGAAAGGATTCCATGGATGAAAAGCCAGCATACCTTAATTACAAAGCCTACAAATGCTTAAGGAATGGAGACTTGACCTTAATCCTAGCTCCAAGTTCTAGAGAGAGAAATATTTGAGAGGAAGACTTAAGGATATCTTTTGGGTTTGGAAATAATGACTTGAATGAACTAATTTGAGGGTTGAAATCCTTTATATAGGGGTCTTAAACATAGGCAAAAGGAAATAGTATCAATATGAAATAATTAGGAAAAGACCCAACTACCCTTAAATTAACTACTAGTTGCTGACCCACGAGACTCATGTTTAAAGAGGAGTTATCTTCTTGAAGCTAAAAGCATGCTCAACACAATCTCATGGAGCTCATATGCAATTCGATCTCATAAAGCATAACTAAAGCATGTTCATCAATTCATCTCATGAAGTCTATAGGAAACTCATACTCAATGCACTACAACATGAGGAAAATCAATCATATAAACATATTTTCTTTCAAAACACAAGTTTTCATGAACATGTATAACATAAGGGAATCATGGGAACATTTAAAACACACATGACTTCAAACAACGAGTAAATCACGAGGAGACTCATTACCTCAAGAAAGAGTAGAAGGAAAAAGATGAGGATATCGGGACTTCATATCGGCCTCAGCCTCCCAAGTAACACCCTCAACTAAATGATTACTCCACAATACTTTCACGAAAGCAACTTCCTTGCTTCTCAACTTCTTAACTTGCCGGTCTAGGATCTCAACTGGTACATCTTCATATGAGAGACTTTCATCAACCCCCAAACCTTCTAGGGGACCTATGGATGTCGGGTGGCCAACTCACTTCTTAAGCATAGAGACATGGAACACCAGATGCACCGTTGCAAAATCATTAGGAAAATCAAGCTCATAAGCAACTTTACCAACACGTCTCAAAATTTGATACTGGCCTATGTATCAAGGACTAAGTTTCCATTTATTCCCAAATCTCATCACACTCTTCATGAGTGAGATTTTCAAGTAGACCCAATCACTAACCTCAAACTCAAGATCTTTTTTTCTAACATCGGCATAGGACGTTTGTCGGCTTTAGGATGTTCTCAACCTCTCCCTAATAAGTCAGACTTTCTCCATAGCCTCATGAACTAATTCGGGTCCTATCAAGGCAACTTCACCAACCTCAAACCACCCTATGGGAGATTTACACCTCCTACCATAAAGAGCTTCAAAGGGGGCCATACGAATACCTGAATGGTAGTTATTATTATTTGCGAACTCTATCAATGGCAAGTGATCACCCCAATTTCCCTTGAAATCGATGGCACATGCTCTCAACATATCCTCTAAAGTTTGGATCGTTCGCTCCTCTTGCCCATCGGTCTGTGGGTGAAAAGTCGTACTAAGCTTCACTTTCATGCCAAGACCTTTTTGGAATTACTTCCAAAATTGAAAAATAAGTTGAGTAGCTTTATTAGAGATAATGGACAAGGGTATCCCATGCAACCTTACCATTTCCCTCAAATATAACTTAGCATAGTCTTCCGCCACATAAGATGTCGCAGTGAATAATTTTGTTGGTGTGAACACAACTAAGGACTAAAAGAACATTCATTCTATAGTTGTTTACTTGAATCTTCGGAAGTGAATTGCAGTTTTGAAGACAATTGCCAGGGAAGTGTAACACCATGAAATAGTGCGTTGGACGTAGAAGATAACGAGACGACACCGAAATTACCTTGACCCAAAGTTGTACCTCTCTCCTTGAAAATTAGAATGCGTTGTTAGTATAGTATATTGTACATACTAATGAGAGTAATTTATAGATGATGTTATCTATTCCAATTTTAATTTGGATTAAACCTTTCTTTTCCCATTTCCTTCCCTATACAAAAATGGATCCTCACTATTTCTTAAAAGATGAAAATCCTCACACTGCCATGTCTAATAGTTTCAAATTTAACTATAGGTTTGTTTCATTCTAAACTATTCTTCTCGTGTGTTTCCTATTCTTTTAGCGATTAACTTAATTCAGTATGATTTTCATTTTCCTAAATAAGTTTCTTAAACAAGATATTTGTGAAATAATTTATTAACCAAATTAAAGAGCATAATTTAAGGGAGGGAAACAATACATAACAACCATCCAAACATATATAAGGTAAATTTCTTGTTAAAACCTCTATAACCTTCAATTTCAACCCCCCTCCCCCACAAATTCTTCATTTTAAATCTTGATCGGAGACATCTAAGGAAGATATAGACATAACAACCATCTCAAAGGCTTCAAGAACTACATTATTTGAGTGTGAGTAGTGAATTGAAAATCATCCTAAACTCTCCCGTGCTCCAGAGAATATATAGGTGTACATTAATGTACGAGTATAATTGAGTAAAATATATAAATGGTCACTCAAGTTAAAGAAAATTATAAAGCAAAGTTATTTTTTTTGTTTTTTATAAATAAAATTACTTAACTTGCGTGTTATAGGTTAAATAAAAACATTGATATTGTCGTATAGTTAACTATCATTCACCGAAAGCACTTGTAGTCATTTGAAATACCATGAATAAATCTAACTTATGTATTGTTGATAAATAGAGGAGCGTTATGAAAAAGACAAGATTCTGCTGGACTATAGTAGTATTTTATTTGTATATTTCACAACAAAATGCCCCTTCCATTTTATAGCAAAAATTATGTCGATGGCTGAAAAGTTTTTAGTGTTTTTTTACTTACATGTAGTAATGCAGCAAAATGTTACTGTAGATGACTAAAAAAACCCTAAATGCATTAGAGATGATGTGCAAAGTTTACCCACGTAATTAAATTAAAATAGACTCTTTTTTTTATTAGTACAACTTGAACTTGCATGATTAGAGGTGGTGATAAAATTAGCCCATAAAATATACAATTAAAAAGCCTAACACAGAGAACATATACATATACAAACATATTTTCCTGGATACAGACGAATTAGCACCGGATTTATACAAATCGCCATGATTTATACAAATCAGATGCTCCATAACAAACATAATATGGCTATGGAGCGCAAATAGAAAAATTGTAGTAATAGAGCTCTAATATGATTATTATTTTTGCTATCCCTTAATTTTACTTGTTTTTATACCCCTCCGGATCCGACACAACAAAATAAAGAGTCGATCCAAACTGACCGATACAAGAGGGATTGTATTGAAAGTGGATGTGGTAATTTTTCAAGCCCCGCGATATTTTTATAGTTAAAATATTATTTTAAAATATTTTTTTAATTCAATAAATATAGGTTTGTTAATGGAAAAAGTAAATGTGCATCATTTATTAAATGACGGTGATATATACATTCACTACTTTCTTAACGAGAAGTTTTATCTACTCTTAATCACAAAATTGAGAGCCATATTTACTTCGCTTGAAATCAAGAATCCAATGGGTTTAACTTTTAATTTAAGTATCAAAACGAAAAAATACAAGACAAATAGAGACAAACAAAATGTGATCATATTATGATGATTGTATATCAATCTGGTATATTGATGAGGACCGAAAAAATGACTTGAGAGAAGTAAAAGTGAAACAAAATCTGAGCATACATTACATACTAAAAAAAATTCCAATGGAAAAAATTCTTCAATAATCTAGCCTTTAGGACTAACATTGTAAAACCAATTGTTGAATATTTCCTTAACTAACTTTCAGGTTAAATAAACTTGAAAGACCAAAAATCACCTAACTAAAAGAAGTTGAAGAAAATATTATTCTTTGCTCATTTTCACCATTTAGAGCATGACATCCAAACTTTGATTTGTTTTGGCAATTAAGTAGAGATCTTTCTCTTTTGCTGCACTTAATCCACTTCTCGCTCATATCCAAATCTTTAGGAATACTTCTTCCACATGGAACTCCACAGTTAAAGTGGTAGACGAGCCAAGCAAGAGGTTGTTTAACATTAGCTAAACAAAACTGCATTACTTGACAAATCCTTTTTCATGCACCAACCGGGAGATACTCATAGTTATTTCCTAGATAGTCAATAGGAGAAGTTTCAAATCTCTCTAGTATGAAACTCTCAGGATCCACCCAAACCTTGGGATCTCTTCCCATTGCCCATGTATTTACTAGTAATGTGGCCTTAACAGGTATTCTACATCCATGAATAATTGTTTCTTCCCTACATTTTCTATGGACTATACTTGGAGCGTGTAGCTGTAACACCTCGGATTTTGAGAAAGGGCTAAAAATGGAAGACATGCAAGTCCATGAACACAAAATTGATTTGTCACACCCCGAGACTAGCCCCTAGACGTAACAAGGGACCTAGGGTCACAAGTAACCCCAAGCTAACCCTGAAGCTGGCATATCACAAACATACTAAAATAATTCTATGTAAGAGGAAGCATAACTTAAAAGTGAATAAAAACTAAAGCAACTGAGTTTGACTCTATGCATGAAAGCCTTTAATATTGATGAGTTGTTGGGACAAGTCCCAATCTAACTCTAAATTGTTGAAACTAGTAATGAACTAACTAAGCTAAAAGCATAAATAAACGTCCTCGGATGATGAGGACTCACCCATAATTATCTCTGATTTGGTACCGGTATGACCTAATCATGTGGTTGAACCTAAGAACCTGAGTCTGCATCATAATAGTATGCATCATAGAGTATGCACCGGCACTTTAGATATACAGAGCATAATGGACATGGAAAGCTGACTGAATGTATAAACGTGCTAAAACACTGGTCAAGTATGTAAACTGAATTATGGTAAAGTACATCGGCCTAAGATATAATAATGCATAAAAACTGAAATGCAAGAGTAAATTAGAAGCATGCTGGAAAACAGAGAATAAATACAGTTACAGCCCTACAATACCTTACTAAAGCTAATATTGTGGGAGATTCTATGAACCAACATAAACCACGTAAGCTAAATATGGAGTCTCATTATACACCTCATCGAGAGGACCCAATATACCTTGCTAGGGTATAAAGGCATGACTGTGGTGTGATCACTAAAACTAATGCCCAGCAGAGGGTACTCATGAAACTACGGTGGTATATAGTTCTGGGACTTGAGGGTACGCCGAACCCTAGTCTAACTCAGTGCTAAACACTACTCCTTTAATGACCCTAAAATCTAGTAGGTAAAACTACAGCTTAACGAGTTTCGTTTTGAGTTTAGTTTTGGGTTATGAGTTATAAAGTGTTGTCCCGAGCTAGGTTGATGGGTTTAGGGGTTAAACATCAAGGTACGACTCCCCAAGGACCACCCTAAGGGTCCTTGAGGAGGACCCTTAGCCTAACCCACAAGACCCCAAAGAAAATGAAAGTTACCAAAAGTTTGGTGACATACGGAAGGGGACCACACCCCGTAGGTCCATCCACACCATGTGGATGGCCTCCGTAGGTCGGGCCCCAAAATTAGCAGCCTATGACCCAGACCACGGACATCCAAGATGGCTTGTGGTCCCACCCACGGTACGTGGGTGGTGGTCGTGAGTCACTGTTGGTTTTTCTAGTTTGGCTCGGCTATGGTAAGGGCTATTTGGTAAATTGTTTTTATAATTGGTTAAGTTGAGGGATGGTTATTTTGGGTTACTTATGGTATTTTAAGAGTATTAAAAGTATTAAACTCTATTTTCCAATTCATTATTTCAAAACCCAAAATACAAACTCACCTCTCTTCTCAATAGTTCTCTCTAGAAACCTCCATTGGAGGTGAAGGATTCAAGCTCTCTAGGTCAAGTTTTCAAATTTTTCATGGGGATTTTCGTGGAGTTATTCCATAGAAAGCATGGTGGCCTTCATCCTTGACTTAGTGTCTTTCAAGGAGCCAATTTCAAAGATGATTTCATATCCCCAAAGTTCCCCAAGAACCTTAGTTTTCAATCAATGCATGGGTCCAATTCCAAAACGTTTTTAAAGGTTAACAAGAGATGAATTATGAATAAATTGTTGGTTTAAATGTTGAATTATTTTATATTTTGAAGAATTCCCCCAGGGACCATGTTTACCCCCAAAATTCAAAGCGATTGACTGTGAATTGGGTTTGATTGATCATGAATGTATGTTGAATTGTTTATGTTTATATTGAATTAGTTATTGAATCATGTCAATTTCCTTATATATTGTAGTAACTTAGATTTATGGGTTGATGTTGATTCAGGGCCTTGAAAGGCGAGTTCATGAAGGATCTATGAATAACTATGATGTGAAATCTATATGTGTGATCTCAATGAAAGGGTTATGATCATGTATAGAATGTAATTGTGTTGTTGATGGAAGCATATTCTCAATTAACACTCATGAACGATGATGATAGAATGTGAAGGGTTTCTTCTATGTAATATATATCTTGAATTGGTAGCCTTATGCATACTTTTCTTGTATAAAGGAAAGTATTATGATTATGGTATCTTGAATTGGTAGGCTTACGTATCCTCTTCTTGAATGAATGAAAGTATGGTTGAATGATGTACCTTGACTTAGTAGCCCTTTCCTAAATGAATGATAAAGTATTCTAGTCTATGTCTTGAACCGGTAGACCTAATGTTGGTAGCCCTTATTGATGAGTCTAGAAACTAATGAATGAATGATAAACCTTGGATCGGTAGACCTAATGTTGGTAGCCTTTTCTTGTGTGAAATGATGAACCTTGGATCAGTAGACCTAATGTTGGTGGGCCTTTCTTGGAAAGTCAATGAGCTATCCTTATAATGTACCTTGAATCGGTAGACTTAATATTTGTGGCCCTTTCATGTCTAATGTATCTTGGGTCGGTAGGCCTAATGTTGGTGGCCCTCTCAAGTACACTAATGTTAATGAAAATGAAATACTCTATGGGAATGTAGGCTAAGCACCGAATGGGTATGGTAAGATTGAAACTCCCCTAATGTTAGGCAAGGGTTTCAATAAATGTCTTTACTATCTCATAAATATGTACCCACATAGGATAGCTAGTGGATCCACTTAAGTTAAACACTTAGTTCTACCTTAGGCAAGTAGAACACCTATTTACGGTGTGGGTCATATGACACCGGATTCCATGATCTAACTCTCATGGTCTATGTCAGTTAAACGCTTATTCCCATCATGTGAGATGTGCACTTTAGTTACTAAAGAGGTTTTATGAAGTGTGGGTGGTAGTATGGGATGTCATCCATGCATTGCATGAGTAGGCTTTGAGAGGGCTATTGTGAGTTCTCTAATGTCTTATGTTGACATAAATAAATGTGTCCTTAATGAAGCTAATGAAGAATGTTGACTGAAATGTGTAATGTAATGATGCATGCTATACTTGAATTGTATTATAAGTTACTTCCTTGTCATGATTTATTGAGTATGAATGTGCCTTGTCTATGGTGATTTAAAAGGATTACTTAGTGTGAGTAGTAGTATGGAATGCTACTTGCACATTGCACAAGCATGACTTAGGGTTGCCTTAGGTGATGGTCCTTATGTAATGATATGACTTATGAAATGTTTATGTCTCTTATGTATGAGAAATGTCTAATGATGGAAAAGATGAATGGTAATTTCACTTTTGGTGATGTTAATGTGGTACTTTAGTATGGATGGTGTATGGGACACTATTCATACATTGCACAAAGTATAGCTTGAGGGTTACTTGAGGTGAAGGCTTAATGTGAAGGTAATGACTTATGTGCTTATTATGTCTCCAATGTGATGAAATGACTTGTATGTTGGTTATGTTTGAATATTATGCCTCTTATACTTATGTCCATAAAGTTTTCACAAATTGGCATAAAAGCATGACTTTCAGATAAATGTCCGTTTTAAGCATGATTTTTGCATGGCTATCATACTTAGTACTTAATTGTGCTAACGCATATTTCTTCATGTTTTACGACAAGCGTAGGTTCTGGCAAGTGAGTTGCTTTCTCTCTAGTTGAAGCTTGGATTTGAGATTCTTTCAAGACTAAGTGGTATGTCCTCATAGATCGAGGACAAGTACTTGATGTTCCATTTATTTCATGTAATAGACATTTATTAGTCTTTTGATTGTAAGGGTCGGGACCCTACTTTTGTTTCAAGATATTGTTAGATGGCCATGTGAGACAATAGACTTCCGTTGTGTTTTACATAAAGTTTTGATTGTATGGATTTTAAATGAGTTTTAATTCCATACCATTTTCCTTATATCGAATGTTATGAATGATATGAGGCTTTTTGGAGTCTTGTATGTCGTGTCGCATCTAGGGGGTACCCTGGGTCGTGACAAACATGGTATTGGATCATAAGGTTTTGGGAATGGTTTTTAGGATTGATGTCTCACAAGCCACGTCTAGTAGAGTCATGTTCATCGGTGTGAGTCGCGACACATCTATAAGTGAGAGGCTATAGTACGTTAGGAAGCTACACTTCTTTCATTATTCTTTAAGTCATACCATAGAGTGTAGATCTATAAGTGTCTTTTTCCTAACCCTTCCCTTCTGTTTATAGGAGATGAATATAAGGGTTAATCCAAGGAAAACAGAAGAGGAGAATGTGGATGAGGGAGTTCATCCCCAAGGTTTTCAAGGTGGCCAAGTTCCTCAAGACAATCAAGGCAACCAAGTTTCGATGGATCCCCCGGCCATGACCAATGAAGAAATTAGGTCAACTTTTCTAACCTAGGCCCAATCCATGATGGCCCAAGTTAATAGGGATTTGGGGCCTCGAGTGAATTCTAATGAGAGCACTATGGCTTCTAGGTTGAGGGATTTTGTGAGGATGAATCCTCTTGTGTTTCTAGGTTCTAAGGTGGGAGAAGATCCCCAAGAGTTTTTAGATGAGGTATATAAGGTAGTCAATGCTATCAGGGTGACTTCTATAGAAAAAGTGGAACTTGCCTCCTACCAATTGAATGATGTTGCCCAAGTTTGGTTCACTCAATAGAAAAGAAATAGGCCTAAAGGAGCGGGTCCTATAGAATGGGAGTTGTTTAAGGAAGAATTCCTTGGAAGGTTTTTCCCCTGTGAGAAAAGAGAGGTCAAAATGGAAGATTTTATAAACCTAAGGCAAGGTAGAATGTGTGTGCAAGAGTACTCCTTGAAATTTACCCAATTGTCTGAGTATGCTCCATCATTGGTGTCTAACTCAAGAGATGAGATGAGTCATTTTGTGACGGGTGTGTCCAACCTAGTTGAGGAAGAGTGTTGTACGATGATGCTCCATAATGATATGAATATCTCTAGGCTTATGGTTTATGCTCAATCTATTGAGGAGTCTAAACTTAAGAGAAAGAATATGGAGTTGAAGAGGTCTAGGCCCGATAAGCAAGGTCAACCTATGCTCAAAAAGAGAGCTCCAAACCAAGATTCGTCAAGTACTCCTAGGGTTAACCAAGAGAAAGGAAGTGGGTTTCCATTTCCTAAATCTATTTGCACCACTTGTGGGAAGAGGCATCATGGGAAGTGCCTAGCTGGTACTAGTGGGTGCTATGGTTGTGGAAAGAATTATCACCAAGTGAGAAATTGTCTTACTCTTACGACTAAGGGAAGAGAGGCCAGCAAGCTTCTCTTGATGGCCTGGATCCCAATGCTCCAAAGAGAAACCATTTCTATGCGATTCAAGCTAACAAGGACAAAGGAGCTAATCCGGAGGAAGGCACCGGTATGTGATAGTTCCTTATAGATTGTCAATATTGTATTAAGGTTCCTATGTTGTTTTCATGATTAGACTTAGTTGGGTTTACTCCCAAGTGGGGGATAGTATGTTGAATAGTAAGGTTGTGAGAGTTTCAACATCCTTATATCTTTCCTTCTATTCCTATTCAAGCTTGAGACCAAGAGTTCCTTGTAGCTTGTTTCATGTTTTGGAGTCATGTGTGATTATGTGTTTCCATGATCTCCTTATGTTATGCATGTTCTTGGTGATTTTATGTTTAAATGACAAAATGAGTTTATATGAATTATGTTCCTCATGTTAATGTGCATTAGTATGAGTTGCCTATATGCTTCATGAGATAAATGTTGAATATGCCTAAATGTACTTTTATGAAGAAATTGCATAAATTGCTTAATGATGTTGTGATGAGCATGATATGAGTTGGAGAAGGTAATTCCTCCAATATAATGAGAAATGATTGAAGTTTTGACGCATAATTAGTTTGTAGATGTAGTTCCTACTTTCTTGTGTTGCATTGAACATGTTTGACATGGAGTTGATGTTTCCTCCTAGTTTTATGCATTGGTTATGATGTTGCATGCATGATGGGCTGCTAGTCTTGAGTTGTTAACCCCTTAATGTGTTTAAAGTGTCATTCGAGGACGAATGTTCCTAAGTGGGGGATAATGTAACAATCCTAAAATCTAGTAGGTGAAACTAGAGCTTAACGAGTATCGTTTTGAGTTTAGTTTTGGGTTATGAGTTGTAAAGTCTTGTCCCAAGCTAGGTTGAGGGGTTTAAGGCTTAAACGTCAAGGTACGACTCCCCAAGGAACACCCTAAGGGTCCTTGAGGAGGACCCTTAGCCTAACCCCCAAGACCCCAAAGAAAATGAAAGTTGCCAAAAGTTTGATGACCTAAGGAAGGGGACCATGCACCGTAGGTCCATCCACTCCCCGTGGATGACCTCCGTAAGTCAGGCCCCAAAATTAGCAGCCTCTAACCCAGACCACAGAAAAGCAGGATGGCTCGTGGTCCCACCCACGGTCCGTGGATGGTGGTCGTGAGTCACTGTTGTTTTTTCTGGTTTGGCTAGTCTAAGGTAAGGGGATATTTGGCAAATTGTTTTTTATAATTGGTTAAGTTGAGGGATGGTTATTTTGGCTTAATTATGGAAATTTAAGAGTATTGAAAATATTAAACTTTATTTTCCAATTAAGTATTTCAAAACCCAAAATATAAACCCACCTCTCTTCTCAAAAGTTCTCTCTCTAGAAACCTCCATGGGAAGTGAAGGATTCAAGCTCTCAAGGTCAAGTTTTCAAGTTTTCCAAGTGGATTTTCGTGGAGTTCTTCCATAGAGGGTATGGGGGTCTTCAACCTTGATTTAGTTTCTTTCAAGGAGCCAATTTAAAAGACGATGTCATATCCCCAAAGTTCCCCAAGGACCCTAGTTTTCAATCTATGCATGGGTCCAATTCCAAAACATTTTAAAAGGTTAACAAGTGATGAATTATGAATGAATTGTTGATTTAAATGTTGAATTATGATGGATTTTGAAGAATTCTTCCATGGACCCAGGTTTACCCAAAGTTATTGAATGTGAATTGGGTTTGATTGATCATGAATAGATGTTGAATTATTTGTGTTTATATTGAATTAGTTATTGAATCATGTCAATTTCCTTATCTATTGTAGTAATTTAGATTTATGGTTTGATGTTGATTCATGGCCTTGAAAGGCGAGTTCATGAAGAATCTATGAATGACTATGATGTACAGTATATATGTGTGATCTCAATGAAAGGGTGATGATCATGTATAGAATGTAATTGTTTTGTTGATGGAAGCATATTCTCAATTAACACTCATGAACGATGATGATAGAATGTGAAGGTTTTCTTCTATGTAATGTATATCTTGAATTGGTAGGTTTATGCATCCTTTTCTTGTGTAAAAGAAAGTAATGTAATTATGGTATCTTGAATTGGTAGGCTTAGGCATCCTCTTCTTGAATGAATGAAAGTATGGTTGAATGATGTACCTTGACTTAGTAGCCCTTTCCTAAATGAATGATAAAGTATTCTAGTCTATGTCTTGAACCGGTAGACCTAATGTTGGTAGCCCTTCATGATGAGTCTAGAAACTAATGAATGAATGATAAACCTTGGATCAGTAGACCTAATGTTGGTAGCCTTTTCTTGTGTGAAATGATGAACCTTGGATTAGTAGACCTAATGTTGGTGGGCCTTTCTTGGAAAGTCAATGAGCTATCCTTATAATGTACCTTGAATCGGTAGACTTAATGTTTGTGGCCCTTTCATGTGTAATGTATCTTGGGTCGGTAGGCCTAATGTTGGTGGCCTTCTCAAGTACAATAATGTTAATGAAAATGAACTACTCTATGGGAATGTAGGCTAAGCACCGAATGGATATGGTAAGATGAAAACTCCCCCAATGTTAGGTAAGGGTTTCAATGAACGTCTTTATTATCTCATAACTATGTGCCCACATAGGATAGCTAGTGGATCCACTTAAGCTAAAAACTTAGTTCTACCTTAGGCAAGTAGAACACCTTTTTACGGTGTAGGGTCATATGACACCGGATTCCATGATCTAACTCTCATGGTCTATGTTAGTTAAACGCTTATTCCCATCATGTGAGATGTGCACTTTAGTTACTAAAGAGGTTTTATGAAGTGTGGGTGGTAGTATGGGATGTCATCCATGCATTGCACGAGTAGGCTTTGAGAGGGCTATAGTGAGTTCTCTAATGTCTTACGATGACATAAATAAATGTGTCCTTAATGAAGCTAATGAAGAATGTTGACTTAAATGTCTAATGTAATGATGCATGCTATACTTGGATTGTATTATAAGTTACTTCCCTGTCATGATTTATTGAGTATGAATGTGCCTTGTCTATGGTGACTTCAAAGGAGTACTTAGTGTGAGTCGTAGTATGGGATGCCACTTGCACATTCCACAAGTATGACTTAGGGTTGCCTTATGTGATGGTCCTTATGTAATGATATGACTTATGAAATGTTTATGTATCTTATGTATGAAAAATGTCTAATGATGGAAAGGATGAATGGTAAGTTTACTTTTGGTGACTTTAATGCTGTACTTTAGTGTGGATGGTGGTATGGGACGTTATTTATACATTGCACAAAGTATAGCTTAAGGGTTACTTGAGGTGAAGGCTTAATGTGAAGGTAATGACTTATGTGTTGATTATGCCTCCAATGTGATGAAATGACTTGTATGTTGGTTTTATTTGAATATTATGCCTCTTATACTTATCTTCATGAATTTTCACAAATTGGCATAAAAGCATGACTTTCAAATAAAATGTCTGTTTTAAGCATGGTTTTCGCATGGCTATCATACTTAGTACTTAATTGTGCTAACCCATATTACTTTATGTTTTACTACTAGTGTAGGTGAGTTGCTTTCTGCCTAGTTAAAGCTTGTATTTGAGATTCTTCCAAGACTAAGTGGTATGTCCTCATTGATCGAGGACAAGTACTTGATGTTCCATTTCTTTCATTTAATAGACATTTGTTAGTGTTTCGATTGTAAAGGGTCGTGACCCTACTTTTGTTTCAAGATATTGTTAGATGGCCATGTGAGACAATCGACTTCCGCTGTGTTTTAAATAAAGTTTTGATTGTATGGATTTTAAATGAGTTTTAATTCCATACCAGTTTCCTTTTATCGAATGTTATGAATGCTATGAGGCTTTTCGGAGTTTTGTACGTCGTGTCACATCTAAGGGGTACCCCTGGGTCGTGACAACTCCCAAACTGAATACTAGTAGCTCATTTTAAACTCTGGTCCTATATTCATTAAACATAACTAAACTGATCTGAAGACAATTTCTATGATAGGCTGTGGACAAAAAACAGACTAAATTATATTTGAAACTAAATGCTAACACCTTTAGCTCAATTATATAGAAGAGTTAATTCTTGTGAAAATACTACAATTTCATGCTAAGTTCTTTCCCTTTCAAATCTCCATAAAAATTCATGCAAACCAATTTAAATAAGTGTCACGATCCGAACCTACACCCTGGATGTTGGCAACACTCGAGAACCATTATTGGCCCCCAAGTGAACCCTCATCCTGGTTGACTACAAAAGGAAGACTAACTCAAGCATACATAAGCATCAAATTGAAAGAAATGTTTAAAAACAACTTTCAGAATCTTAAAACTTATCTGAATATACTGAGTATGAAACATAAGTTTTAAATAACGCATATGACAATTGAAAGACTCTCAAAAATTCTCTATCTATGAAGCCTCTATTATTAAGAAAGGATGCTAGGACAAGACCCACAACACATCATAACTACTAACTGGAATGTAATTGTGAAGTCCTCTCAAATACAAAAAGGTTCACCAAAGCTAACTGGAGTGTAGAATGATCTCAACGAAGCGCATGTTGATAATCATGAACACCTATATCTACATCATAAAAGGATGCAGGTCTAATGACATCAGTCCATGGAATGTACGAGTATCTAAAATGACTGAGTAAACAAATAACTGAACAGAATGACTAAAAGAAACTCAACTTAATTAATACATGAACATGAAGTTAAAACCATTTAAGCTTTACAATAAATAAACAATGAAAGAAACATGAAAATAGTATACTTTACTTGTAGGGAGTTTCTCTAGCCGACAACCATTACTATGAGCCTAACAATGATACAACGTCCCGCTGCACGTTGCAAAGGCCCATCTTATACCTTGCCAGGGGTATAAGATGATAGTGTGACTATGAATCCATCTAATTGGCCTTCTTAGAGGCAGTGAGGAGTCGCATGAAGAATCAATGTTATCCTATCCTACGCTGGCTATGTAGTTTTGTGGGACTTCCAAATCATAAAAGACTCTAACCCAAATCAGTGCTCGATACTACTCCCAAAATAATTTACATAACTTTGTGCTCAATACACCCATTACAAAGAATGGGCTTCTTACATTGCTTGAAATACATTTCAAAACATGAGACGTGTTTACCTTCTTGAAAATATGCACTTCTGAACTTATCATTCAAGTCCAATAATCAACATAGATATATATTTATGGCTATGAAAATGAGTAAATATTAGTTATCTAGTTAGTCTTTTCGTTTGAAGTTGAGTTATTTTATTCTCCTTGTTGCATCAATTTTTGTTGATTTATTTAATTTAGCCACATAAAAATATTGTAATTGCATAATTGAACTACTATCACAATCTTCCTTGTGTTAAGAAGAAGAATAGAAAACGTACAAAATTCAAAGTGTGAGAAAAACCCCATATTTATAGACAACAAAGGATAGTATGAAAAGGTGCTTATTGTGCCTTATCAGATAAGTGACAATCCTTCATAAAAATTACAGCTTTTCAGAAATGTTATAACTCATCGAAAAAGTCACAACTCTATCAAAAAGTTACAACCCTTCGGGAAAGTCACTACCCATCATTATTAAAAGGTGTCAGCCTTTAATATGATATAGAACAAATAAATAAATATGATATAAAAATACAACATATTTACTAAAATGGGTGTGTTAAGTTGGGTGTATCATTCAAGTTAGGGAGTTCATGCTTTTAAAATAGTATGTATATATATACTACCTTAAAAGCATAAACTCCCAAACTTGAATGTTGAATTACTATAATACCCTCAATTAAAAATACTCAATTTATTTTATTCATTAATTTAATTATTTGTACTATATTAAAAATAAATACCTTTTCATATTAAAGAGTTGTGCCTTTTCCAAAAGGTTGCAACTTTTTAGATGGGTTGTGACATCTTCGATGAGTTGTGACTTTCCGAAGGGTTGTGATTTTTCCAAAGGGTTGTGACTTTTCCAAAGGATTGTGACTTTTTCAATGAGTTGTGACTTTTCCAAAGGATTGTGACTTTTTCGATGAGCAATGACTTTTTCGAAAGGTTGTAACTTTTCTGATAAGGCACAATTAACACTATTCATACTACTATTTGTTATCTATAAATAGAGGAGTTTCCTCTCATTTTTAAACTACAATTTTTTTAAGTTTTGTACTCTTCTTCTTCTTAAAAAATCTCAAGGGTTATTTGCAACAATTGATTAAGTTCAAAATTCAATGAAATTCGAGGTATCACATAAGAAATAGTTGGTGAACAAATTATAGCAAATCATTCAACAATTCACACTCATATTTTTCTTACGATTTTCATGAGTTAACACTGACGAAAAGTTTTGGGAAAGACAATAATAATAAACAAATATGAAAAAAGTCACAAGATTTGGGTAAGATATTTCTTCTTTGTTTTTTCATTTTTTATTCTCTTACCCTCACGAAGGAGTTTCTTTCTAATTATGCTAAAACAACGGGCATCAACATGGTCCATTGAATTATTAATTTGGATGTTAAATCCACTATTTCAAAAATAGAATTTAACTTTTTCTTATAATATGATAATATAGTCATGATAATAATTATTTTTTAATAGATTTGTAAGTCAAAATGAACAGATCAATTAAAGTTTTGGTGGCAAGAGATTCAATCAAATGGAACACTATAGTGAATATAGCATGAACATATACTTTCGTCTTCCTTCTTCGTTGGCTACATATTGTTCCATATATTTTTTTCTTATTTATATTTATATTGACTATGGAATTTTCTTAGTATAATTTTCCTATTATTTTGTGTTCATTTTAATTGAGAAAATGTTATGTCACAAGATACACTCCTTGCTAGCTATATAAAAATATATAAGAAAATAGTGATTGATAATGATCTTAAATCAAATTAAAGATTCTATAAATAATACTGAATTTTATTCATCTATTAACATTTATTATTGAAAAAGTTTAATATTTTATATCATGATACATCTCCTATAAGATACTAGATTCTTTCATTAGACAACAACTATATGATATGTATGCGGCAACCACAAGGAGAAGACTACAATTCTATAAAGATAAGGTAGAAAGAAATGGAAAATAATTTCACCAAAGGTGATGTTGTTCATATATTATAATTAAATTATGCTACTAATATATATACACATACACTGAGACCTCTATTTAACCATCATTCGTTATAACAACAAAATACTTTTTTTTTGTTATTGTAAAATGACCTCTCTATAATAGTCTTACTCAAGTAATAATTAATTGAGTAATAATATTTTGTAAAAGATAGACTGTGTATAAAGATAAAATATTGAAATATTTATGGTAATCCTTATTAGTGTCATTCACCTACTACATTTCAAGTATGAATATTTAAGAGAAAAATAGTACTTAAATGGTGTCCATCATTTATGTTCTTAACCTCAAGAGGAAAGGCTATTGGTGACATTTTTTGTATTGATAACTTTTTTTTAAAAATTGTTGGTTAGATTTGCTTACAAAATTGAGTGAAGTAAAAATACTACTAAAGAAATGTCACTTTCTCCCCACATATAAACTTTGAATGTACTTTTAAATGTTTCAATGATATCTGGTCATTTTGATCTCAAAATACAAGTAACTCCATGACAATTTGTATTAATTACTTAAAAATACATGGCCTATGTTCTTTCAATTATAATTATTTACTAAAAAGCTTTAAATTAGTAATATTAATTCTATTTTACAGCATTGTATACTATATATACAATACACACGTGCCGTAAAACTAGTATGTATGTATATATATATATATATATATATATTACCTTAAAAGCATGAACTCCTAACTTGAATGTGAAATTACTAAATATCCATTACTTAGATTGTGACTTTTTCGATGAGTTGTGACTTTTTCGATAAGGTGTGACTTTTTTCAAAAGGTGTGATTTTTCAATGAGTTGTGACTTTTTCAATAAGTTGTGACTTTTTCGATGAGTTGCGACTTTTCCGATAAGTTGTGACTTTTTCCAAAGGGTTGTGATCTTTCGATGAGTTGTGACTTTTCCAAAAGATTGTGACATCTCGAAAAGGTCATGACTTTTCATATTAGAGACCAAAAATACTTGTTCATACTACCCTTTGTAGAATATAAATAGAGGGGCTTCCTCTCATTTTTTAGCCACAAGTTTTTTAACCTTCTACTCTTCTTCTTCTTGCATTTTAAAACTTTTGTGTGATTTATTATCATTTAGTGAGTTCGAAGTTTAGGGAAATATGAGGTACCACTATTCTGATGAAGTAAATCATTCGATTCTAAGAGGGTATATTCTATAATCTCAAGTACTTGAAAAAATAATTTTGATAAAAATAATTATTATTATTTTGCTTAATATACATATTAGTATGTAATGTTCATATAAATGAAGTTAACATGGTGTAGTCTTAATATACAAATTGTTTTTGTTAACAATTACTCTTGTGATATAGATATATGCTTCTGAATATCTTTTTTGAAAATTTAGAGAATTCTCTTGATTTTCCTTTTTGGATGCTCAAGACAAAAGAATGACTTTATTTATCAATGCTACTTAAGTGATTTACATTGTCAAGAAGTTTGCTTTAAAATAGTTATTACTATATAAATATTTGTGTTATGGTCCCCTGATATGGATCTAGTTATGGGGAGTCGTAGTGTGAAATCAAATGTTTTCTTCCTACGACGTATGGTGATGGTTCGTTAAGAAAGAACCTGCAATCTCTTGAGTTTGAAGTAATAAAAGACTAAGTAATTTCTGCATAACATGTCACTGAATTCAAATACATTCAATACAACACTGAAAACAAGGAAAATAACAGCCTACTGCTTACTACAACTAAACGAGAAAGTGGAGGAATAACCTTCTTACTGCAACAACTGCTACACAGAAAGTTAAAACATAAATACTTAAAAGTTGTAGTAATCTAGTGCGAACAACTAAATAACTTATAAGCTAAAGTAATCTACTTTCTAGTTTCCTTAAATCTCCCATGTGTAGTTGGTAGACTAAAGGAGTGCTAACATTACTCCCCCCTTTCAAATCATGCTTGTCCTCACGCGAGAAGTGTGGAAAGCGTTGGTGTATAGAAGAAATAGTTTCCCATGCTACCTCAACTAGAGAAGCATGCTGCCAATGTATCAAGACTTCTGGTACAGTACAAACAACCCGATGTTCAAGCACAGTTATAGGATGGGGTGAGGGAACTTCTAGCAAACTTGAATGAAGAGTAGCAGCTGCAAAAAAGTCTTCTTAATGAAAAAGGTTTAATTTAGAGACATGAAAAATCGGATGAAGTTGTACCCGGTGGAAACTCTAATTTATAAGCCACAAGCCCAATACGCTACTCAATTTTGTAAGGACCATACAACTTGGACAACAATTTCTGGGGACAACGAGTACCCATAGAAAGCTCTTTATATGGTTGTAACTTCAATAGAACTCTATCCCCCACCTGAAACTCAACATGTCAATATTTGGAATCAAAAGTAGACTTCATTCTCTGTTCAGTATGTAATAAATTGTCTTAAGGACTGCAGAATTTGATCCAGAGTACGTAACGCTATATCCACTGCATCCAATTTGGAAATTCCATGGGAATAAGGCAAAAGACGTGGCGGAGGACGCCCATACACCACTTCAAAGGGTGTCATTTTCAAGGTAGAATGAAAACTGATGTTTTATGAATATTTTTCCCAGGACAACCATTCCATCCATTTGGTAGGATGTGCACCGGTAAAACACCTCAAGTAGATCTCTATAGTTCGATTGACAACTTCAGTTTGGCCATCAGATTGAGGGTGATACGCTAAACTAAAACACAACTTGGTACCACTCAGGCGGAAGAGTTCTCTCCAAAAAGAACTTGTGAAAGTTACATCCCGATCACTAACCATGCTTACTGGTAAGCCATGTAATTTGAAAATATTGTCAAAGAAGTGTCGGGCAATACTTACTGTAGAGTATGGATGATCAGTTGACAATAAGTGGCAATATTTAGTGAAATGATCTACCACCACTAAGATTACATTTTTACCACATGAAGTAGGTAAGCCTTCCACAAAATCCAATGAAATATTTGACCATATGTGCTCTGGAACTGATAAAGGCTGAAGAAGACCAGCAGGTTGCAAAGTTTCTGTTTTATTTCGCTAGCAAACACCTTAAGCACGAACAAGGGTGAATCTAAAACCTAATCCCACACATTGATCTCGAGAGAGTGAATGAATTAAGGTGTGGGGTGCTCTTATTTTGCATGCTTGTTGATGTTCAAGAGAAATCAACCTGATTTGGGGTAAATTGTTTGAGAGAAAGTTTACCTCCACTATAGCCTAGCCTACTCACTAATATCTATATATTTTCTAATAGTTGCAATTACCCATATGTCTATATTAGCCTATAATCAATCACATCCCAAGAACCCATCTCATTATTGTTAATTCGTATTATTTGTGACTGTTTGTAGTTGATAATCAAAAACCAAAACCCCCATTTGGCATTCGTGTCACCTCCTAATTTGAATGATGTCTTTATTTAATAATTTTTATTCCTATGACTGATCTGGCCGTGTTCATAATTCCCAACTGAATCTGAAACATGTACCACTCCATGTGAGATTCGACCCCAACTCATTTAGTTGGGTTATATACTGATTAACGATCGTTGACACTTAGAATTGGATGAAGTGTCTTTGAAAATGTTAAAACTAATCATCCCTCACTGCTGCTGTAACACCACTTAGTGTGTCTATTGATACCTTCGCGGCAAGGATAGAGGTTTGTGATAGGGCCAGGGAGCGACTAATGAGGTAACCACCCTAAAGGCCGCAATTGCTGAATTGAGGAAGGACGTGGACTAGTTGAAGTCCATGGATATGTCGATGATTTTGGGACTGTGGAGATCCCCGACTAATGTTTGCGTAATCAAAACACAACTTCCAATTCTAGTGTTTATGATCGTATAATAGTAATATAACCAACCAGAATGGGTTGGGGTCGAGTCCCAAGGGAGCGGTTCTGAGAATTAATGGTCAAGCACGAATTCACTTTAGTCAACCATAGCTAAAAAATATTAACGAATAAAAACATTATAAGTTAAAGGGTTTGACACAAGTGTCAATTATAAAATGGGGGGGGTTGTAGCAAGTAACAACTAAAAACATTGCAAATAAGAGAATACGAATTAGGAGACGGGGATTCTTGGTATGTGATAGGAATATGGGATAAACTAGACAATTGGGTAAATGTTATTGATAGAAAATAGTTGAATATTTGTAACTAGGCTAGACCATAGTGGGGTAAATTCTCTCTCGAGCAACTTACCCCGAATCAACTCAGTTTCTCTCAAACACTGAGTTGCCGCTTTAAACAAGCCTCCGCCTTAGACCATTCACTCTCTCGAGCTAAATGTGTGTGAGAGGCACTAGGGTTCACTCTCTCGAGTTGAGCCTCATGTCGACCCAATACCACCAGCCATCGATTTAGTAGTCTTGGTTTTCGAACTTGTCTCGAGAGCAAGCCAAAAATGCAAAGATAAAGTCGTATTTGCAACTACAACTTCACTAAGTTCAAACACAACAACTAAACAAAATCACAAATAAACAACAAATAGACTAACAATAAGCAATACCCAACAGTAAATTTAACTCATATTCACATAATCACACCCCAAGAATTGGAGTTTTAGCTAGACATGGTAAAGAGATAGAAATTGATACCAAAAGGTGTTACCACACAATGGGTATGGAGAATTAAGTCTTTAAACAAGTCAAGGTTGAAGAATCTTGAAGACCCACACACAATTTGTTGGAGCTGAAACCCTTCAAGAACAATGTCTCCCAAAACTTAGAGCTAAAAGCTGGAAAATGTAAAAAATGTCTAATATCCATCTAAAAAATTTTACAAGAATAAAAACTGAACTAGTATTTATAGATTTCAAAAAATGTGCTGTGAAGGATCCACTCGGCATAGTTAGTCGGGATCGCCGATCCACTCAGGGATCCACCCTTTTTGTCTATTTCATCGCCGTCTTGCGTTAGCCTTCAGCATCGTCGTGTTTTGGATCATTAGGCGACATAGTACTGCTTCGCTAAATTGCTCAGCAACACGCCGACTGCTCCTTTTCACCGCCGATTTGATCCTTTCCTTCAGGGCTCAGCACACTGGAACGATAAGACCTATTGGCGACTCGCCGAACGGGCTCGGTGATTCTCAGATCTTTATTTCTTTGTTCTTTCAGCTGCCTTTGTTCCTTTTTTGCTAAGTAGTGTCCATGCTTTTCCTCAAACTCCAAATACCTGAAACTTAAAGGTTTTCATCATATATTGAGACAAAATATGCATTTGAGGACACTAATTCTATCAAAATATAGCCCTAAATGAGTCCAATTTGAGGACTCATCAACACCCCCAACTTAAACTTTTGCTTGTCGTCAAGCAAACTCAAGTTCATCCATTCAAAGAGGAGGTCTTGAGCAATGCTACACAAGACTCAATCATGAATGCACACAACAAGACTCAATTTACTTATGCAAAGATCAAATATGTACTCAAAGATTCAAGTTGTGACACGCTAATATCAAAGAATCTCATGCTCACCATACTTGCTTTAAATGCAAGTTCAAGCTCAACCAAAGTGTTCAAATGCCCTAACACAAGGAATGATTCCATATTCACACACAATGGTTTGCAATTTAAAGCTTCGGAATCAAATGCAACGCTCACACTCACAAAGATGAATACAGTGAATGATTTCACCCATAGGTTTTCCCGTATTTCCAATCAACATTTGTTTCAGCTCACTCAAGATCAAAAAGGTCTTTTTAAGGCTAGTAATGGGGCTGAGTATAAAGGTATGGTAATTTAGGCTCAGTGACATTCATTCTCATGAAATGTGGTGCTCACAACACTTCCTTTCCTATTCCCTCATAATTCTCTTTAGTGCTCATAAGTAATCCTATTATTCACTTCCCATGGATTTTTGGAAACCCCATTTTCTTTGTATTGTCACAACTTTATTCCACTTCTTTTTCATTTTTTTTCTTTTTCTTTCTTTCTTTCTTTCCTTTTTTATGTATGGAGGGGTTCCATTTTTCTCAAAACCATGGGTAAGAAGGACTTTCTTGCATTTCTTGATTTACCCTTTCTTTTCACCACACCCCCAACTTAAGCTTTTGGCCTAAGTTGGTTGTTCAACTAACCAAAACTTCATGAGGATTATGGGTAATGGATAAAGAAAGGTTATGTTTGCATCAAATTTCTTGCAAAGAAAGGTAAGGTTCAAGGGGTGTTAAAAAGAGGTTCACACAATCTCGCAAGGTAGGCCACAAAGAGGTATATGTCAAATTGGTTCTCACTCTCAAAAGTTGCCTAAGATCATCTCAAGAGTTCACATCACTTTAGTTAATTGGACCAACGGGGCAAATTCTAGGATTCATCATATGCACAATTCATGGTAAGCTCATCACACTAGGCATTGACACTATAGTCAAACAAGACTCCACACTTTCGCTAGGGTGCAACGGTCATCACAAGAGACACGATTTGATAATTGGCTAGTCACAACGAGATGCAAAGAATTCACATATTGTCTATGCAACTTCATTTGGCCTAGTTGTAGCCGCGCATTCATGATCATTCAATTGAGAGCACTATTTAATTCATCGATATTAATCGAAACCGAGAGTTAAATTTTGCAAAAGAAAATCCATATTTAACACACGAGAGGTGGCAAAAATTTTTGAAAGGGTCAAAATCATTTTTCAATCTAAAACAAAAGGAGCCACAAGCTCAAACATCCACAAAAACAGTATTAACACAACATTATAGCTCACAACCCAAATACTCAAACAAAACACGATTCACGAGTGGCACACAAAGGTGGACCTCACCCCGCCACAATAAAAAAAAACATTTGTCCTCAAATGCAAATAACAGAATATCCAGAATTTAGAATAAAGAAAGACAGAAAGAGAGGTAGAGAAAAATCATGTCTACACAGTCTCTCTATCTGTTTGGGAATCAGTGCCCGATGTGTTCACCTGGAATTTGATAATGGCCCCCGGAGCTTCTTCAGAAGATTCAGCGGCAGCTGACTTACTAATATTGTCCAAGTCATGAGCCGCCAAAAAGGATTGGATAGTTGTGAAGAATCCACGTCTTCACGAGGGAATAGTGGGGTCTTTGGGATTTGTTCTCTGGCACTGGGCTTCTTACCCTTAATATACGTTTTGGGAGGATTTGTTGCCTTTTTATTTTTCCTAAAAATTTTTGCTCTTGTTTGTCAGGTTGGCATATCTCTTTCAGCTACTTTCGATCTAGCCATTTCTGCAAAACTTCGAGAAAAAGTTAGAAAGTATTCAGAAAAAAGCAAGGCAGTTCAATTGCAGAATCACTTCGCCGAACTAGTTAGCGAAGCACGCAACCACTTAGGCGGTTCGCCGAGTGCAGTGCATAGAGAATGCAAGGGTGCAGACAAAGGACAAACCAGAAGTCTTTCGGCAAGACACCGAATGCCTTCAGCAACATCATGTTTCTCACCGAAAGTTAAAGAATTCAACATCACATTTAGCATTAAATTAAAGGCGATATGGGGATTTTAAGCAAACCATCGAATGGTTCGGCGAGCTCAAGCCAGCTCGCCAAATGACCCAACGTGCCTACTTTCGACCCAACTTCCCGAATTCAACCCCGCAACCTCTAAAAACAAAATTAAGGCATGCACAACTCAAATTAGGCTTAGACCTAGTGACAATCATGCACAACCTACGATTTCTCATCCAATTTGTGCAACCTTCAAGAATTAACTATTTAACTTAGTACGGGAAAAAATTGCGAAACTAACAGGCAAACAAATATTATAATCCTATCAGAGAGGCCCAGCACACATCACCAAAGTAATGCAATTCATTTGAGTACAACTTTCAATACAAGATGCTTAGGGCTTGGAAACCAACATTTGGTGCCGATTAAGATGCAATTGAGATGCTAGGCAGCAATGCAATCCAAATCTGAGCACAAATCAATGACAAAAATACTATATAAATGCAAAAAATATAGAAACTAAAGTGAGGGTGTGATTTTGTGAAGTTCGAAAGTGAGGAAAAGTGAATGAGTTGGAAGTTCAAACCTTTGGCCTTTTAAAATCCATCCAGTTCTCGCTCATTCGGTGACATTAGTCGTGCTCACCGACCCACTCGATGACACGCTGAGTGGTCACTTACCTTGCCGAGTTTTATAGGACCTCCAGGAAATCTAGGGGTCCAAACGACGGACTAGATCGCGATCGCTGACCTGGTCGGCGATTCACCAATAGTTTCCTGGGTTCGCCGAGTTTTACAGACTCCACTTTGAAATTGTCTTGGTCCCTTAAGTCAAACGGCGGATTAGGTCGGGTTCGTCGACCACTTTGGTGACTCGCCGACTGGAACTGTTTCTCGCCACCCTGCACTTTTTCAAACACTTTCCACACTTCAACTTGTACAAACAACACACCATTATTTTACCAAAGCAAAGTAAAGCAATAAAAAGGGTTTTGGGTTGCCTCCCAAACAGTGCCTTAGTTAACGTCGTGGCACGACGCAAGTCCTCATTCAAACTTCATTCATGGGGTTTGCCATAGTGTCACTAGGCAACCCCCCTTGTTGTCTTGGGACCATAAATATTACATTCCCATCAGCTGGTGGTAGGCAAATTGCACCCATTTCTCCAGATTGGGTTTGGTTGCAAACACTATTAATATCATCGATACCATCTCGATGACCTACCAAGCTACCATTCACCTGTTCCTCACTCATTTCCTCTGCTTAAAATAGCAACACACAAAACAATACTACAAATAAAGTAAGTATCACTATAACTAACAAGAACAAAATTTAACTTGATTAAAAATTCTCAAGTAACACCATTCCCCGACAGCGACACCATTTTGATGTTTGCGTAATCAAGACACAACTTCCAATTCGAGTGTCTACGATAGTACAATAGTAATATAACCCAACCGAATGGGTTGGGGTCGAGTCCCAAGAGAGCGGTTCTAAGAATTAATGGTCAAGCACGATTCGCTTTAGTCAACCATAACTAAACAATATTAATGAATAAAAACATTATAAATTAAAGGGTTTTGACACAAGTGTCAATTATAAAATGGGGGGGGGGGTTGTAGCAAGTAACAACTAAAAATAGTACAAATAAAAGAATACAAATTAGAATACGGGGATTCTTGGGATGTGATAGGAATATGGGATAAACTAGGCAATTGGGTAAATGATATTGATAGAAAATAGTTGAATATTTGTAACTAGGCTAGACCATAGTGGGGGTAAATTCTCTCTCGAGCAACTTACCCCGAATTAACTCAATTTCTCTTGAACATCGAGTTGCCGCTTTAAGCACAACCTCCGCCTTAGCCCATTCACTCTCTCGAGTTGAATGTGTGTGAGAGGGACTAGGGTTCACTCTCTCGAGTTGAACCTCATGTCGACCCAATACCACCGGCCATCGATTTAGTAGTCTTGGTTTTTGAACCTCTCTTGAGAGCAAGCCAAAAACGTGAAGATGAAGTCGTATTTGCAACTACAATTTCACTAAGTTCAAACACAACTACTAAACGAAATCACAAATAGACTAACAATAAGCAATACCCAAGAGTAAATTTAACTCATATTCACATAATCACACCCCAAGAATTGGGGTCTTAGCTAGACATGCTAAAGAGATAGAGATCGATACCAAAAGGTGTTACCATCCAATGGGTATGGAGAATTAAGCCTTTAAACAAGTCAAGGTTGAAGAATCTTGAAGACCCACACCCAATTTCTTGAAGTTGAAACCCTTCAAGAATAATGTCTCGCAAAACTTAGAGCTAAAAGCTAGAAAATGTAAAAAATGTCTAATATCCATCTAAAAAATTTTACAAGAATAAAAACTGAACTAGTATTTATAGATTTCAAAAAATGTGCTGTGAAGGATCCACTCGGCATAGTTAGTCGGGATCGCCGATCCACTCAGGGATCCGCCATTTGGTCTAGTTCATCGCCGTCTTGCGTTAGCCTTCAACATCGTCATGTTTTGGATCATTAGGCGACATAGTACTACTTTGCGGAACTGCTCAGCGACACACCGACTGCTCTTTTTCATCGCCGATTTGATCCTTTCCTTCAGGGCTTAGTACACTGGAACAAAAGGCAAGGATAAGACCTATTGGCGACTCGCCGACGGGTTCGGCGATTCTCAAATCTTCATTTCTTCGTTCTTTCAGTTGCCTTTGTTCCTTTTTTGCTAAGTAGTGTCCATGCTTTCCCTCGAACTCCAAATATCTTAAACTTAAGGGTTTTCATCAGATATTGAGACAAAATGTGCATTTGAGTACACTAATTTTATCAAAATATAGCCCTAAATGAGTCCAATTTGAGGACTCATCACCAACATGCCAGCTGATGCAGATGTGCTTCTGGCTACCACCGGAGATGAGGTTCGAGCTGAGGAGGTGGTCGTTGCTGAGTCTGAGGCAGAGACGGATAAGGAACAGCTCGGTCTCCAAGAGGAGACCACATATGAGGGTCTTACAAAGATTGAGGAGGCTATGGTGGATTCAACCATACAGATTTCATTAGCAGATACACCCATGGCAGACTCTGGTGGAGCTAGTGTTGATGTAACCTCAAGCATTGATGCCCCAACAGATGGAACGACTATGTAGATAAGACCTTTCTTTACCTCCCTTTATATCGTTCTTATTGACTTTTGATTATTTTGTTGCATTTGAGGACAACTGTCTTTTTGTTTGTGGTGGGGTGAGGAATTTCCATACATACCTCTTGTGTGACTATATTTTGTATATATTGGGTTTTGTGTTTTAAATTGTGTTTTTGGTTTCAATCTAGTAGATGTTTGAGCTTATGGCTTCTTATTATGAATGGAAATGGTTTTTGACCCATCTAAAAAAATTTGCCACTCTAGTTGTGTTTGAATGTGGATGTTCTTATGCAAATTTGAGTATCGGTTATGATTGTTGACATCCAATTTTGACCGATCTATAACCCTTTTGGAAGTGCTATTCGGTTAAATACATTTTTTTTTTAAAAATATTTCAAGTTTAGAATGTTAATCGATTTTGTCTTAAAAAATCATATATTTTAGTGTGCATAATTTACAAAATTATTGTATTTAGTATTAAATTATTATATTTATCGATAGTTAAACTAGAAATAATTACTTTGCTTAAATATTTTAAAATCTTATTAATTGAATAGCATCTTTCTAATCTTCCCTAAAATCATTTAAATCATAGCCTCATTTGTCCAATTTTATTTCAAATCTAGCCCCTTTCTTATTCAATTCATTTCAATCCTAGCCTTTTCAATTTCAATCCTATTTCAATTATAGCTTTCCAATCCGTTTCAATTGTTGCCTTTTTAAAATCCAATTTCAGATCTCAATTACCCTCCTTTAATCCCAACCGTCCATCCTTTAAGTTAAATCCTAGCCGCTCATCTAAACTAATCCTACGGTCACGATTTGATTCCCTAACCTTTCTATTTTAACCTAGAAAGACTATAATTCCTAAAATGTTTCAGTTTTTCCTCTTCCTCTCTCAATCAGCGCCGCACCTCCCTCGTCTCTCATTTCCGTCTTTCTTCTCCAAACCAGGTGGCCACCGACGAAGCCCCGGCGCCGTCCTCTCTTCTCTTCCCTTTCCCGTCGCCTCTTTCTCTCTTCTCCTCCGGTGAGAAAGAACAGCCAGCAGCTCCAGCGAGCCGGCTCTGGCCAGCAACGAGGGACGAAGACCAACAGCAGCTAAAATGGTGGGCAACAAGTGTGCGCCGCTCGTCCCTCTCTTCCTTCTGCTCCGGCGAAGCTAATTAGCAGCAACCGCCAGCGAAAACCACAGCAACGAGGCAGCAGCTCTAACGAAATCTTCTCCATCTCCGGTTAAGAAGCAACATCAACGAGGCAACAGCCTCACGAGACCCTATCAATCCCTCCACGCGCTACTGCTCCGATCAGCGGCGATACAGCGACAACACAATAGTGTTTGGATGGGATTTGGCCGGCACAAGGCTGTGAGATTTTGAATTGTTTAGAACGGATCTTAACAGATCCGTTCAGGTTAGCTCTTTAGTTATTTTCTCTTGAATTGGTCTGTTAAAGGTTTTATTGCAAGCTTAGTCCGTGAAAGTTTAATGGCCGTGAAATCTACTGTTCAAGCATGATGGTGTTCTGCAAACTTGTGCGTTTAGTCTTATTTTATATTTTGTTCTTATATTTTCGTGATAATTTGATTGGTTCTAATCTCGTCCCTTTGAATGAGCTTTGATGTTATTAGTCTATCGTTTAAGCACTTAACCTAAGTAATCATTTCATCAAATGACTTGTTGTAGTAACTCCAAAATTAGCTCTTGTGATGAATATTCTCTTACTTGTTTATTTGGTAAAATTTGATTGCTTGTATTATTTTACTCAATGTATTTACGGTGGTTGATTGATGTTTACTGTCTAAATTTCCTTATTTGTGGTAGAATTTTGATACAGTGAATCGTATTAATTGATAGCATGTGTTGATTGCTTAAGTTAATTCCTCAATATGTAAATTTCAAGGGCTTTGTTTTCTAAAAATAAAATAAAATATGTCCTGTTAGTGATCCATTCTTAGTAATTTGTTGACCGTTTTGCTGATTTAGTCATTATTTATGGTAATCAAAATATTAATTTGTGACTTTTGGACTGATCTGGCTTTCTTCTTATTAAGGAAAAAATATTTTATGGGCTTAATTTATTCTCTTCCCTTATTTGTTGTGCTCCCTCTTGCTATATAAAATCAGACCTTTATTCTCATTATTGGAACACTTTTCACTCATGCTTATACATGAATACACATTCTAACAACTAAAAAGAAAAACACGCTCTACTCTTAAAAAAGAAAATAAGACCTGTAGTAAAGCTTTGGATCATTCTTTGTGGTATTGTTGTGTTGTTGTTTAGGTGGGTATCTCTTTAAAGCACTCATTGCTGATAATTATTTCTGCTTGATTGGTTAGTAATTACTTCATTATTTTAAAACTTCGTCTTGCATCATCTATTATGAATATTGTCTTATGTTTGAAATAAATAAAGGAAGCATACGGGTCACTTCTCTTGTCCTTTCTTGATATGTGTGATGTTATATACGTGATTTCATATTCGTTGTGTTGTTATATTTGCTACTTGATTTAATGTGTGTCCTCTCAAAATAAATGATATCATCTTTGCTTGCATATCTCAAAATAAATGATATCATCTTTGCTTGCATATCTCAAAATAAATGATATCATCTTTGCTTGTATATCTCAAAATAAATGATATCATGTGTCTTTGGCATTATACTTGTGTTTGTATCTTTTGTTATCATTTAGCAGGTTTGAACACAAGTTCAAGATATGGAGAGTTTCCATAGGAGGGAAACACTAGCCAGGCTAATTTTATTTAATTTGGGTTTTGTATATTATTTAATTTCTATTATTGTCTTGTAATAATTTGTAAACTCTAACTCTCTTTATATATGAAATATTTGGGGGAATCGCCTAAGGGGGGAGGGGAACTACATGCTAGTTGTTTAATTTACCGCAATCTATTTGTGTTAGGAAGCATGTCTGTAGGATATTGCTATATACTTTTGCATACTCGTAGATTTCATATCCTTGAAATAATCCAGAAATGGTTGCTTATTAAATAATGATCCATAATGATATCATATCAAGCTTACTATTTGTTAGAAGAATACATAGAAATTTGTATGAAGCATCTGATTAGGATTACACGACTCTTGTTTTAGTATGATCTAAATGTGTATTAACCGGTTTCTAAAAGTAGATATCATACTTGTGGTGTACGTAATAATATTTGCAGATAATCAATATGATACTAAGTTTGTCTACATTTAGCTTTAATCTACGTGCTAATCACTAGTTAAAACAATAATAATAAATATATCGCCAGTAGATAGTTAAGTGTTATTTAAAGGGTAGATATCATGACTATAGGATTTAATTAATAAAGTTAGGGTTAATCAGTTTAAATAAATATAGCATGAATTTTGAATTTGTATAATTAGTAAGATTAATAATTTTGGTAATTCATGCTTGATTTATTTAAATTGATTAGCCCTAGCTTTATTAATTAAATTCTATAGTTATGATATCTACTCTTTAAATAACACTTAATTATCTACTGGCGATCTATTTATTATTATTGTTTTAATTGGTGATTAGCATGTAGATTAAAGCTAAATGTAGTTAGCTATCACTTAACCATTTAGAGTAATTAGCTACTAATTATAGCAGATTGATCGGTAAGTTCAACCAAACAGTTTTAAAGTTGTGTTATCAGTTGATTATTTCAATAAATCTTGTATGTCAATGGCTACAGCATGTTAAACTTTTAGTACAAGTATGCTAATCGCTTAGACAGTATGTCTATAGGCTTCTAATAATTTTCAGCATGTTTTAAAATTGAAATAAATTTGCCACGAATTTTTCTGCATCATGATTAATTATTTTCTGCATATCTTAAAATCTGCTACTACCTGCTGCCCTATTAAGTCTGCTCGATTATAAATATTTGTTCTGCCACTTAAAATCATTTCATGCATTTGCTACTAGCTTGCCATAGTTAAATATTGCTATTAAATAATTTTTTGCATTTAATAAACTGCTGCCATTTAAAATAAACATTCTGCATTAATAATCTGCTACTGCATTCTTAAGTTTTTTCTCTGCAATAAAATTATGTCTGGTTTTAAATGAGCTATAATCATGTTGTGTATATCACTCTTTTGTCAAAGTCATTGTTCAAATCTGAGTTGACTATGACATTTTAAAATTTTATATAAGCACTATCTTCTAACCTATAGCTAGCGGAAAGGTCAAAGGAAATACGAGGTCTAATTTCAATTTTCAAATTAAACCAAGGCATCCCCGGGAGTACCACCAACCCAAGATTTTACAAAAAGGGATTATGTAAATATTTATGTGTTTATGTGTAAACAAAAATCTTTTCAGTTGTCTTCAAATAAACTATTACTAATTTTCTAATACCGACCTCAAATAAAAATTGTTTTTATGGTCGAGGAGCGCGATTAACAATATTGTGGTATCATCCCTATAAAAGAAACAACATTTTTAAAAAAAATAAAGAACTCTATTCATAATTTGCTCAATTTTCAAAACTAGTTCTTTGCACATTTTATTCTTGTTTGGGGTAGCTTAATAAATAAAATCGATTTATATTCTATATCTATTTGTGTATAATTCTATCTTCTCGCTTATCTCCTTTAATTGTTTCATGCTTAATATTTTGTCTAATGTTTTATTTATTATATCACTTAGTTTGCATGCTTAACTAACTAATTAATAACATAGACCTTAATTGTTACTTGTAACTTTCACATAAATTGCATAAGATATGGTTGGGATCCATATTTGTGGACCTCGAGGGATATTTAACATTTTCCCGTCATGGCAATTTGAACCGTTATTCGATCTCTGGTTCGTTGACCTTTAGTTAGGTTAGATAGGTGTCCTAACGTGCCTTAATTCGTTAGGTGGCGACTCTTCAATCTTTAAAATCCAAAAGAGTTATTAGGTCGTGCCTCGAAAACTCATTTTGTGAAAAACGGGGCGCGACAATGATCAATACCAATGACTTGAATAGTGTTCTTAATAGAACAAAAATGAATGCACAGCTACGATAAGGCCAAATGAAGTTGCATAGACAAAGTGTGAACTTTTTGCATCTCGTTGTGACTAGCCTATTATCGAATGAGTCTCTTGTGATGAACATTGCACACTAACGAAAGTGTGGAGTCTCGTTTGATATTAGTGTCAATGCTTTGTGTGATGAGCTTACTTTGAACCATGTTTGATGACACCTAGAGTTTGCTCTGGTGGCCCGGTTGACTAAGTGATGCAACCACTTGAAATGATCTTAGGCAGCAATTTTGAAGAGTGAAAAACAATTTGACAATATATCTCTTTTGTGGCCAACCTTGTGAGAAGTGTGAACCTTGCTTGAACCCCTTTGAGCCTAATCCTTTTCTTGGAAGAAACTTGAACAAATGTGACCCCTCTTGTTCCATTCACCCATAACTCTCATGAAGTGTGATTTTTTTGAATAGCCAACTTAGGCCAAAAGCCTAAGTTGGGGGTGTGGTGAAAAGAGAAGGTAAATCAAGAAATGTGAAGAATTCCCTTTGAGCCATGGTCTTGAAAAAGATGGAACCCCTCTATATAAAAAATAAAAAATAAAAAAAGAAGAAAGAAAAAGAAAATGAATGAAAAAGTTGAGAAATAAAGTTTTGAAAGTTACAAAAGAAATGGGGTGTCCGAAAACTCATTTGAAGTTGAATAATGGGGTGAATTTTGAGAATGAGTAAAAATGTTGTAGAAAAGGAAGAAAAGTGGTGTTCAGACCACATTTCATGAGGGTAGCAACCATTGACCCTAAATGATCATACATTTACACTCAGCCCCGTTACAAGCCTTGAAAATACCTTTTTGATCTTGAGTGAGCTGAAACGAATGTTGATTGGAAAATAAGGGCAAACCTATGGGTGAAGTCATGCATTTGTTCATCTTTGTGAGTGTGAGAGTCATGTGTGATTCCGGAGCTATAAATGGTTGAAAAATAGTGTGTGAATATGGAATCATCTTTGTTGTGAGGGCATTTGAGTACCTTTGTTGAGTTTGAACTTGCAGTTGAAGCAAGTATTGTGAACTTGAGCATCTTTGATAATGGTGAGTCACAATTTGAATCTTTAAGTGCACAATTCATTCTTGCAGAGTAAGTTGAGTCTTGTTGTGTGCATTCATGATTGAGTCTTATGTAGCACTGTTTGAGACATCCCCTTTGAACTGCTGAACTTGAGTTTTACTTGAGGACAAGCAAAAGTTTATGTTGGGGGTGTTGATGAGTCCGAGATTTGGACTCATTTAGGGTTTTTTTATATAGATTTAGTGTCCTCAAATTCTTATTTTGTATCGATAACTGATGTTAAATCCTTGATTTTCATGAATATAGATTGAGGAACAAAACAAGGACACTAATAGGCAAAAATGAACAAAATAGGCTAAAAAGATGAAGATGGGCGAGCCTAAGGATCGCCAAGAGCACTCAGCGTGTTGCCAAGTGGCTTATCAGACAGCCTAAAGTTCCAGTGTGCCAAGCCCTGAAAAAAAGAACCAAGTTGGCGAAAGGAGCAGTCGACGGATCGCCAAGTGATTCTGTGAAGCCAAGATAGATCGCCCAAAGTTACAGACCTTGAGGATGTTGAATACCAAGGCAGAAGGGCGATGAAAGACACCAAAGGGCGGCTCGTCGAGTGGTTCGGCGAGCCCGACTTACTTCGCCAATTTACTCTTTCTTAGCTTATTTTTGGCGACTATAAATACGTTTTTGAACATTGTTTTAGTAATACTTTTTAGAACAATTTTGTTATTAAGTTTTGAGCATCTGGAGACGGTTTTCTCTAGTTTTTCTTAGCTTTGAAAGATTGAAGAAATTTACTTTTGAGAATTTGGAAGTGGATCTTTGAGAATCTTCAAATTGGAGCATTGTAAAGACGAAATCACTCTTACCCAATTGATGGATAATCAATTTGGTAACGATTTTTACCTTTTTATGATGTCTAGCTAAAACCCCAATTCTTGGGGTGTGATTATGTGATTATGGGGTGATTTAGCTTATGGGTATTCCTAATTGTTAGTTTAAATGCTATTTAAAAGTGAGTTTAATCATTAATTGTGGTTTAACCTAAGAATTGTAGTTGCAAATGCAGTTCTATGTTTGTGTTCTTGACTTGCTCGAGAGAGAGAGGTTTTAGAACTAAGGTTTTTGATTGATAGTTTCTGGGTATTGAGTTGACTTGGATTCAGCTCGAGAGAGTGAATCCTAAACCCTTTTACACACATTTAGCTCGAGAGAGTAAGTGGATTAAGGTGTGGGTTGTTCTTAATTTGCATGCTTGTTGATGTTCGAGAGAAATCACTTGATTCGGGGTAAATTGTTCGAGAGAAAATTTACCTCCCTTATTGGGGCCTACTCTAATACCTAGCTATTTACTAATAGTTGCAATTACACATATGTCTATATTAGTGTTACGACCCAAGGGTACCCCCTAGACGTAACATGGCACATAACACCCCTAAAGGCACTATGTAAGTCACTTGCATATCATCACATAAGTAAAGAATAATGAAGAGTAAAAAAACACCTTTTTCAAGTCTTTGAGAAGTTTTCATAAAAGCAAAGAGGAAGTCTAGACATAGTCTCATTAGCCATCTATTACAATCGAAGTCTCAAAAAAAACAAAATAGGGTCACAGCCCTTACAATAGAAAATCCGAAAGCTTATTATAATAAAAGAAACGGAACAACAACATAGCACTTGTCCTCGGATCCATGAGGACATACCACAAGCTTTGAAGAATAGTAAACCCAAGCTTTAAACTAGAAGGAATCGCCTCAAACACTGGAACCTACACTTTGTAGAAAAATGTAGAAGAAATATGGGTTAGTACAAAAATGCACTAAGTATGGTAGCTATGCATGAAAACCTTTAACATGCTAAAAAGGGACATTTTAGTTGAAATGTATGCACATTACCAAGTTTAGAGTTCATCATGAAAATTAGTCTAAAAGCATAAGATACAAGCATATTCAACATATTGATCATCATATCATAATGGAAACAAACCATAAGCACCCTCAAAGTATCTTTGTGCAATGCATGAATAACATCTCATACTCCTATCCACACTAAGGAAAGTTTATTAAGTGACTATAGTTCATAACACACCATCTAGTTCATTCTATCATAGTGGAATTAGCTTTAATCGATATAGACCATGCGAGCTTAATCATGGAATTCGGTGTCTACCCCACACAGAAAAGGGGTTGTCCTACTTGCCAAAGGTAGAACCAAACTCTTAGCTTAAGTGAATCCACTAACTAAATACCTATATGGACACATAGTTTATGGGATAAGGAGATAGCTTCTAGAAACCCAAACTCAACTATGGTAGAAGGTTTCCATCTCATGAGATAACTACTTTGGGAACCCGGACTCAGCTAGTGTAAAAGGAACCCATTTGGAAAGCCGGACTCAACTAGTGTAAAAGCTTCCAACTCATATTCATATCTACTCAGTGCTAAGCATTAATTCCCATTGAGTTCATATTAAGTCTTGACTTAAGTCAATAATTATGGAAGAATGTCTTGACACCCAATCGAACAACTCATACTAAAGCTCCTAGATTTAATAGGTGAGACTAGTCTTCAAACCTTAGAATCACTATATGTGACAAACCTTTCACATTATATGACATTCATACCTAAGTGTGTACATGAGGATAATCATCCAATCAACACCACAATTAGATCATAATATAAGCACTTTACTCTCAAAGCAATCCAATTGTATATACACAAGTCTCATACACATAGCTAGTTCTCATGTTTTACCCTTCAAGGGCTATAGATCACTTTCAACCAATCAATCTAGAATCACTACATTAGATATAGATGGTAACATGAATCAAATAACTAAACTACTACAAGTACTATTTCATAGTTACTATAATTCACCTAAATCACAAGTCATAAATTAGGGTTATGGGGAAATCTTGGATCCATGGGATATTTTATCATAAAACCACCATAAAATAGTAATTCAATCATAACATAAGACAATTAAATCATTGAAAACGTTTTTAGGAAGAATCAATGACTTGGAGTGAAAACCCTAGGTTTTGGAGACATTTCTGCTTTGAAATTGAGAGTTTAAGGACTTCATAGATGAAAAGCTAACCATGAATCAAAACTACCATACCTTATATGAATATTCTTCATGAATTTGGGTAGAAAAGATGAGTTCTTGAGTCCTAGACTTCAACTTCTTCTTCTTCTTCAATGGAGGTTTTAGTGAGAGAAATATTAGAGAGGTTTTGATTGGATTTGGGGATTTATGAATTATGATCTTAGATGGGTTATTTTAGGTGGTAAAAATACTTATATAGGTCTTTAAAATAAAATTAAAATGACACCACATAACCATTTAATAAAAAGGAATTTACAAAAGAACCCCTAACCTTAACTACCAAATGGCAGTTTCAGGCATGACCTATGGTTGGTGACCTATGGACCGTACCTACGGGCTATCCTGCAGGTCCGCAGGTCATGGTCTGGGGCTAAGAAAAATAGGGGAGGTCCAGCCTTGACCCACGACCCCCACCTATGGGGCGTGGTCCATCCACGGATCGTGGATGCCTTCGTGGGTAGGCTGTTTTTGACAGCTTTTTGGGGCTACCTTAGGGACCTCCTCAAGGACCCTTGGTTGGTCCTTGGGGGGTGATACCTTGACGTCTACACCCAAAAACGCTTATATTGAACACCTGAGGTTATTTTACAACTCTAACCTTTACGTTAAACCCTATTTAGGCTACTAGTTTACACATTAGGCTCTAGCTTAGTCTTCTAGTTTTAGGGGGCGTAAGAATTAGCCTATAATCGATCACATCCCAAGAATCCATCTCAATATTGTTAATTCGTATTGTTTGTGACTGTTTGTTGCTGATAATCAAAACCAAAACCCTCATTTGACATTCGTGTCACCCCTTGATTCGAATAATGTCTTTATTCGATAATTTTTATTCCTATGACTGAGTTGACCACATTTATACTTTTCAATTGAATTTGAAACACATATCGCTCCTTGTGGGATTCGACCCCAACTCGTTTAGTTGGGTTTTATACTAATTTATGGTTGTTGAACACCTAGAATTATATGAGGTGTGCTTGAAACGTTAAATCAAGCACAAAGGCAAACCATCATTGATGAGGAGATGCAGCAGCAGTGGGTCCGAGAAGATGATGTTGGCCCATCTGCGTATTGAGCACTATTGGGGTGTTCCAACTACTAATAAGAGCGCTACTGATAGTGTCCCTAGTGTTGATCCAGTTGGTTCCGGGATATCGAACCCACCCGCTTCTTGATGGGTCTTTGGTGCATTTGCGCCACATGTTTGTTTCACCATATGCTTTACTTTTTATTTTGTGCATTGAGGGCACTTGCACCTTATTTTGTTGGGGTGGAGTAAATGGGTTGTGAGTAACCCAACTTATAATCCTCCCTTGGGATTTTCTTGCTTGTGTTCTTTTCCCCCAAGGGACTGTTTACTTTTATGTTGAACCGGTATGTTTAGGATTGTAGGTGTAGAAGTAAGTAGAAGAATGAAAGCATGATGGCAAAAGAGCATGAAATTGATACCTATCCAAAAAACTTGAAATGTGCTAGATCTATAGGCTTAATAAGTTGAATGTATTAGATCTTCATATGGCATGATAAGGAACCGGTATGATTTTATGACTTAAGCTAAAACTTGAACTAGGTAATTCAACAATCTGATAATGAAACAATGTGCCAAGTGCGTAAAAAAAGTTTGAATGTTCATGCAGTATGTGCCATTCTAGAACTTGCATCGTTGGTCCTGCTAAGATAATCTAGGCTTGAAGTTGGGAAATGATCATAGCCCCTTGTTCAAATAAGTCCACTTAAGCCTAAAAGTCAACCAATAGAAATAAACTTTCCCTTTGATCCAAATGTTTGAGTCTAACGAATACCAATTTTTCAATACACCTAATTCACCTTCCCTAAAAATATTGTTTTAGCCCCGGTCCCTCCTTGGACATGTGCACCTTAACGTAGGACAAAAGCCTAAGTAGAGGGTGGCTAATTCAAAAAGTTACCTTAATCTTAGCCCTGGTACAACATCGGATATTGTGCACCTCAACTCATGCAAAATACATAAGTTGAGGGTGGCTATGAAAAAGGAAACCGAAAGAAAAAGGGTATGAAAAGAGTTTTGTGTAGAAGAAAGAAAACGATAGAAAAAAAATGTGAATGAAGTCAAAAGAAACAAAAAGAGGAATGACAAAAATGCTGAAAAAAACAAAGAAAGATGAAATACAAGGAAAAGAAGAAAGTGAAAAATAAGAGCGACAAAGTCAAAGTCTCATTTGTGCTGAAGAGAGTCAAGGGAAAGAGAAGAAAAGAAAAGGGTGTCAAGAATTGGTTGAGAAAAGAGCTAAAAAGTCAATGTAATTTCAAGGAGGGCAGAAAAGTCACTAAAAAGTACCCAAATGTACCCTACATGACCCTGAGCCTACGTAACAAGCTAAGAAAGTCCTATAGTGATCCTAGTGACTAGTTTGGTGAATCTATGCAGCGAAAATAAGGGCAAGCCTATGGTATTAAGAACTAACTGTACTTGAAGTCACTTCTGAGCGTGAGTGTTGAATGAATCCTTAAACTTAAAATTCATATCTATTGTGTGAAAAATGATTTCTTTTGAAGTGAGGGCACTAGTTACATTGTTGGAGAGTTGGTACCTTGGTAATTGTGAAAAGTGTATGTTGTGATGTCTATTGGTCGATCTATGTCATATTTTGATCCGCATGAGTTAGCTTGTTGAGTCTAGATGAAAATATTTTCACTAAGTGATGGAATTGATTGAAAAAGCCGTGTGATTGCTTGAGTTTGTATGTTTGCTTCTACGTAAGTGTTGTTTAGAGTTTTAGTGTGTCGCTTGAGGACAAATAACAAGTTTAAGTTAAGGGTGTTGATATATCGTGAGTTTACGGTGTTTTTGATGCGTTTCACTTAAAGTTTGTGCGCGTCTTGGGCCATTTTGTTATTAGAAATAATGTGTTTATGTAATATTTTGCAGGAAATTGGTTCGGAAGCGGATTAACAGAAAAATGGATTAAAGTGATAGCAACAGCAACCAACGATGCCATCGACGGAACGTAGGTCCAACGATGGCCCGTAGGTGCTGCAGTAGAAGTGGAGTTCAGGGAATTCTGACCAAGTGTGGAACCACGAGAGTCACCTACGAACTGTAGGTCGAGTGACGGACCATCTTGTACATCCGTCGATGCGATCAGCAAGTATCAAGTTCCAGTACCTGAACCACGGAGGCGACCCACGGACCGTAGGTCAATCAACGGTCTGTAGGTCAGGCCGTCAGTCAAGTCCGAGTCCAGCCCAATTTTATTTTGTTTTCCTAGTTGGTTTAAGACTTTAGTACTATAAATATAAGTTGTTATTTCCGTTTTTGAGAGTTAGACACCATTATAAGGTTTTAGCTTTGTTCTTTTGGGATTAGTTTTGCAAACTCTTAGCAATTTAATTTCTGGAAGTTGGTTTATACAATTTTCACTTTGAATTTCAATTCAAGATTTCAGGTTTCATCTATTCTAATTGTAAGTTCATGAATTCTTTCAACTTAATTATGAATTGTGAACTCTCAAGCATGAGTAGTTAAATCCACAACTAAGGTTATGGGAACCATGAGCAATTAACAATGTATGAATAATAATTAAGTAATTCTTGAATAGTGTTTATGCGTGTATTGTTAATCCCTCGTTTAGAAGTCTTTTTAACGTAGGACAACGTTAGAACTCGCCTCGTTCATACTTGTCGGACCAAGGAGGTAATGAATGAGAAAATCATTAAACAACAGAGATTTAGTGGATGTTATCTAATAGTCTGATTTCAATTTAAGTGAGGGTGAAACCAAACTAAATTGATATGATGACTAATCTGCGGTAAAGGTAAGGGTTAGTAAAGCATACACCCGTAGACTGACCAAGTTGCGTGGTGAAATTCCCTATTTGGAGGACCAATCACTTAGGGATGCCTAACTTACCAACCTTGCATGACAAATACTAGGAAAGGATTACTATTATTAGGATTACTGCATTAAGAGCTCATAGGGAACACATATGCCCTAGTTTTCATCTCATATTGATAATTCAAAATTTGAATCTTGTTTACTTGTCACTTAATCAACAATCAATTACTTTAGTTACAAAATTCCCCCTGTTTACTTTTCTCGGAAATAATTTGACTAAACGGAGATAATAGTGAGGTAAGTTTAAGTCTAGATCATATTCCTCGTGGGATCGACCCTAACCTACAAGTTGGGTTCTTTATTTGGCAACGACCGCTTATACTTCTTTAGTGAGTTGTAATTTGGGTGTATCAGTATTCTCTAGATGATGGACTAACTGTTGATTGGTGGAGGCAACCTAAGAACTGTAGAAGTATATACGAGTCGTAGGTGCCCAACCATAGACGACACTACCCAAACCAAATTTACTTATCTTTCCTTTTCCTACTTTATTTAGGATTTGTTTTCTATAAATATTAGTTGTATTTTTCGTTTATGGGTTGTTAGACTTTTTGAGATATGTACTTTTGGCTTTTAGAATTATTTTGCAAACACTTTTGGCATTTAATTCTTGGAGTGTAGGTTTATGAAATTTTATTTTTGTTCTTCAATTCAAGATTCTGGAATTCATCTATTCGAATTGTAAGTTCATGATTTATTCTATTAACCCTATTGTGAATTGTGATCACACATACATGAGTAACTAAATCCACAACTAGGATTGTGGGAACCATGAGTAATTAACAACGTAAAACTAAAGTAACTCTAGAATAGTGTTTATGCATGTAATGTTAATCTCTTTGTTTTGAATGATTTTTAACGGTGCACTGCGTTAGAACTCGCCACATTCCTACTTTCCCCACCACAGAAGTAATGAATTAGAAAGAGATTAAACAACGGAGATTTAGCGTGATAATCCACCATCTAATGCAGAACCCAAATAAGTGAGGGCTAATCTGAGGTCAAGGGTAAGGGTTACTAAAGCATACACCCGTAGATCGACCAAGTTGCGTGGCAAAATTTCCAACTTGGATGACCAATCACTTAGGAGATACCTAACTTATTGACTTTGCATGTTGAACACTAGGAAATAGTTACTATTATTAGGAATATTGCATTAAAAACTTATGGGGAACACATGTGCCCTAGTTTCATCTCATATTGATATTACAAACTACGAATCTTGTTACTTGTTACTTGTTGCTTATTAATGCAAATGAATCAATTGTTATTATATGTTACAAATCCCGCCTTTTTATAGAAGTAATCTGACTAAATGTACAATCAACAGTAAATTAGCCTAAGTCTAGACCATATTCCTCGTGGGATCGACCCTAACCTCAATTAGGTTCTTTATTTGACAACGACCGTTTATACTTCTTAGGGAGGTGTTATTTAAGCATATCAATGGGTAGTTTTATGAATTGAATCAATTATATAGGTCTTAGGATAGGGGTTAAAACAACATAGCTTAGGTAACAAACACATAGGGGAAAGACTAAAATAGCCCAAACTTAAAATTTGACGGGGTGACCTAGGATCCTTGAACTGTATGTATAAGTCACCACTTGTCGTTTAGGGAGCCGTATAGATCACCCAATTTCCTTGTTGCCTTCAACGGCCAGGCTACTTCACCTAAACTACCAGTGATTCCCTAAACGGACCATTTAGGGTTCCGTGAAGGGTTCATGATCCGTTTTGGGTTTATGGACTTGCCTGTTAACCTCTTATACCTTCTCCAAAGTCTAAGGTGTTACAATAGCAGTAGCACCTTAGGTTTCGGGGGGGATCTAAGATAGGTCGTGGTGACTATTGTATACATAGTTCAGGTCAGACTTATATGTGTGTGCATTTTGGGCCTTTGGGAGTTGGAGCTCATTTTACTCCAGATTGGTCTTCGCAACAAGTTGCTCTTGGTGACGATTGCTACGAGTGTGGTGAAGTAGGCCCCTTTGTTAGAGATTGTCGTAAGGGCCCGATGTAGTTGGCTAGGGGTGGTTTTGAGTTTGGTGGAGGTAGACATGGCAACTCATCGCGTTCTTCATGCCAGGAGTCAGACTCCTATGCTTGTGGAGAGGTTGGTCACTAGTCCAGGAAATACGTACTCACAATTCTAATGCATGACATTTTTGTTACTTCTTCAGCCTATTTTTTAGTACAATAATATTTATATTACTTGAGAGTAATATGTATAGAACTACCTGTTGTAAATTCTTAGAAATAATTTGTCTTTTTTGGATTGCTTTTGTGAAAATATTACTAAAGTTTTTGGATAAATTATTTGGAATTTAAAAAAATGTTGATTTGGTCAAAATTTCTTGCCCAAAATAAGCTAATTACATAAAATGGTCATTTAGCCACTTCTAATTTCAAGTGCAATGCTTTTCGATATTGTTTTTTCTTTCTACTTTGTCTTCTTCCAACAACTATTGGCTTCTTCCTTCATTCATTCTTCTTTCTGGTTTCTTTGCTTCTTTCTTTCTTCCTCCTTCTTCCATGTTTAAAGCTCAACTTTAAAAATCGACGTGCAATAAACCTAGATCTTTTTGAGTGAATAATATATATCAAAATACTCAAAGCATTGAGAGGAGCTCTTGTTTAAAATTTGGGACTATTTAGAGGAGATTTGAATTGATTGAGATTGAAAAAAAAAGATATATATACTTCATTGTATCAACAACGTATATATATCTCTGATACATGATTATACATTATTTATACATGATTGTAAACTATGTATACAATATCAATAGATTGTACATACATAAACATACATTAAATATACATATAAGCATTTTGTTGAAAATATTTTTTGTTTTTACGTATTGATAAGTAAGCCTAAATTATTGAACTTAGAGAGAGAATGAGAATTATATTGTATTTGAATTTATAAAAGAAAAGTTGGTTCAAAAATAAACTATTTTCTTCTTTGACAAACAAAAAAAAAAGTGAAGATAATGGCAAGTCACAGCTACTATTGCATATGCCAAGTAGGTAGAGTAATAGTTGTCTGGTGGTCATAATAGGCAGCAATATTGATTGTGGAACAGACTTGTCGACATGCATGCCCAAAAGGTCATTTTTCTTAGAATGGCCTCCAAGTTGCCAATTTCCATCCTTATTTTGCAAATACCAAACAGAGGTTTTATCTTTGATTGCTGCTCCTAACAATTTGACCATCACAAGACACCAGACTCTGCACAGGAGAAACACAAATCATTTCAATGATACAATTCCATTAAAAAAAAAAAACTTCTGCACCAAGTACCCAATGTGATACAAGATGGTGCAGTAAGAGGCAGAAACATATTTTATTGTTTCTACACACACCTGACCTGGGCCTAACATCCAGTAAGCCAGGAAAGGGGAAAGGGCTCAACAGAACATCAAATCAGTGATAATGCATAATGTACCTTGAGCCAATACTGATGGAAACTCAGTTCTGCTATCATATTGTGCCTTCCACAATTTCCAAGCAACCCTTACTTCTTCTAATTGAGAATCTGGAATGCTTGTGTTTGCATCCAGTATTTCTACCCACTCACTCCAAGGGGACTTTGAAGGGTCTAAAAATCTAGACAGCTGAGGTAACATTGTAGAGTAATAGAAGTCATCAACTGCCTTGAGAATATCATCTGATTCCAACAATGTCAACATTTCAGGTCTTATTATGTTGCCTGGATGGTTTCTCAAAGCAAAATTGTTCCCCTTCAAAACCAAAACTTCTGATGGGGCTAGGGGTAAGACAATCCTTGAAAACTTGCATAACGACATTCTCAAAATATCATGTGGTAGAAGATTGCGTTTTATCGCAACTGCTGTCCCTACCATTTTGCGTATCTGGAAAAGAGCAACAATATAGGCTTAGATGCATACAACATATCTTGTCAACAAAAACACACATCACAACAAAGCACATGTAACTGAATAAAGACAAGAAACAACGGCATGTAATGAAACTCAAGAAAGTTAACAACAGTTCATTCTGCTTGGTCATTAAGCTGCCGTATTGAAAAATCACTGGCCATTTTTTTGGCTCATGCATGGACTCAAGGACGAGTATCCCATATAGTTATGTATACAACAAGCACAATAAAGTTCTAACAAATTTTGGTGTATCAAATAAAAAAAGATACCAGTGTATTTTGCAGGATCCATAAGAAGGATTCACATTTATGTCCACCCCAATTGAAATGTGTACATCAAAGCAAATGAGAATCTTGGTAATGCAACTACAATACATTTCTTCCTGTGGACAGACAGATCCTTGCTTACCAAGCGGCACCCTTGTTCAATGGACAAGTATCCAGGTGTTATAAATATTTTTAGCAAGTTCAAGAGTGTTCCCTTTTAAAACGTTTTAGAAAGAATGAACAGGGCAAAATGATAATCAAAGAGAATTACTTGATGTAACATGAATGACTCTCCACAGATGGAAACTTCAACATAATTCATGCCGAGCAACTTCTCCAATTTTCCACAATGACAGTGAAAAATCCTTCGGAAATGAGCAGAGCTAAGTTTATCTCTTGCATCGGGTTCATGGAGCCATCTTGCTTGAATTGGTACAACAGAATTGAGATCCTTTGAATGACTAACTTTCTCATTACAGTTGCCTTCTGGATTTTGATTTTCAGCCTCAACAATCGTCACAACCCCCTTCTCTTTACCGTTTTGTTCTCCATCACTTTCCTCAGACCCAGATATTTCTTTCTCACTAGAGGGCCTCCCTTTTTTTAAGAGACTGTCATTTTTTAACAAGTTTCTGGCAGGAGATTGTTTCCTGTACTTGGATCGTATTGTGTAATTGTGGAAAGGATGTTCTCCCTGCAACCCAAATCCCAAACAGCAAGTGAAGAGAGCAGAATCATTGTCTTTTATCAACGGAAAACGACTAGATATCATAAAATGAAATCACTCATCTACTGAATTGGCACGTAACATTTTCTAAGTTTCGTGAACTATTTCTCCCAGTGAAACCTAAGGTCAGTCCTCTTAGGACTAATATGAAGAATATTCTTTTTTTTTATGACAAGGAAACCCGCAGCCGCTACTATTTGGGTGCACACAAGGTAAAACCCCTGCTCCTACACAATAGCTCACAAACCACACATGAGAGCTCTTTAAGATACAAACCAGAGAAAATTGAAGTTTTGTAAGGTATGCCATATGAGCACGATACAAATCACTTATACAATGAGGAATATAAAAGAAAATTTTAAAGAACATGAAACACAGCCATTAAAAGAAGATCAATCTAATAGACTTGAAAATACCTCAAAGGAATTCAGTATGTCATTAAAATTGGCTATATGGTACTCAATTTCAGAAGAAGTTGAATCATTCTTTATCCCGATGATTTCAGCAGGAATGAGATAAGAATACTTGCGTGCATTACACTCTCTTCTGGCATCAAACCTCCTGAAGCTCGTTTAAAATGAATTAACTATAAAGGAACAGAAAACAATAACTGCTATATCATTTTCAAACTGAATAAAGACATATCATACAGCAGACAGACTAACAAATGATCAAATCGACCAATATCATGCAACAATGTAATGAAGGAACCTCTCCCCCACCTACTAATAACTAACTGACACGAAAAGAAAACCATAACTGCTACATCATTTTCAAACTGAATTAAGACAAATCAAAGACAGCAGATAGACAGGCAAATGGCACAAATTGACCAATATCATGGAACAATATAATGAAGGAAGCTCTGTTCTACCTAGTAATAACTGAAACGACTCAAAAAGAATACAAAATGTGAATTATGACTTGCGAGAACGGATGACATGGATCCCGAGGGACATGGATGTATTTTAGAAAAGAATACTAAATACTAGAAGTTAGGGAGAAAACAAAAGGTTTAACCAAAATCAACATTTGGAGTAAACGAGCTCAGAATCAAAATTTGAAAGCTCCTGTAGGTTCAGAAAATGATTTAGGACTTGGTTGGATGGTCTCAAGGGACTCGGGAGTAATTCGGACACTTAGGTAGTAAACTAGTGAATTAAGAAAATAACAGCTGACCACGGTCAAATATATGCCTAGATGACACTGGATTGGTAATTTGAGTATTCCAACGGATTTATAGGGTTTTTTGAAGTGATTTGCATATTTGGTTTCCATCCCAATGGATTCGGATGTGTTTTGGGCAGCAGAGAGACCAATTTTTTTATTGTTGGTGCCATCAATTGTTGTTCTTCACAGTTGTGTGGACTGTGCCGTGGTCATGTAGGAGGCTAAGCTCATGACTCATGGTTTTGTGGGCTGGTAGACGCAATCGTTAAGGGGAATGTGTCCCAGGGGTCACCGTGGTTGCGTACGAGGAGCTCACAACCGCGAAGTGCAAGGAATCAAGGACCCACGATCGAGAGAGGTGGACCTGACGTTCATAGAGAAGGAATCTGGGTAGACTTACGAATCCCCACTTAAAACTTACTATTCAAATTACATTTTTGGGAGCTCTAAATCTCGGATTACGGCGATTTTTTAAACAATCAACTCAAACTGATAAGAGGGTAAGTATCTAACTTTGATTCTAGTATTTTCCTATGATTCCTTAATCCTAATTAGCGCTTTAATCCAATTTGGGGATCGATTAAGGATTGGAAAGATCTATAGGATTATGAGGGATCCAACTCTAGAAGATCTTTATGGTTTTGGACACAGTGGCTTGACGCTAGAGTTTAGTTGACCGAATTCTTTTCATGTCAATACAGGACTTCATCTTCGACAATCGTATCCTCCCTCCAGCAAATAAGGTGGGGTGGGCAAGGGTATGACTAGATAATCGAGGAGATCGTAATTTTTAATGGATTGGGAGCTATAAAAATCATTACAGAAAAGAAAGTCCATTCGTTGACATTGTGGCACTTGGTTCGAGGTAAGTTCAGACTTGACCTTCGATAGGGGATAGTTTTCCTTAATTAAACAATTAATGTAGTGTATTAAGGGTAAGGGTGTGCCCTATGAGGTGCTGAGAGGTTATGGAAACATCGGGTGACTTGACATGTGTTAAGTGCTTAATTAATTTAATTACTTCAATAGTTGATATGTAAGAGGAAATTCATGCTAAATGACAAATCCATTAATATTGATGCCAGATAGGCTTTATCTTGAGCTAATTGCATATAAGATGACATGATTACTTGAAAACTCACTCTATGGAAATTTGCCTATCATGCTTTTATCTAGTGATTATAATCGTGATTGAGAAATTGATATGAGACAAGCACGTGGAGACTATTTGTGCTAAGTATGAGTTATTGATCATAAAAGGTGCATGTTGAGATCGTTCGTGATGATAATGATAGCACGTTGATATAGTATGCACTGCACGTGGAGTACAACATATGGACAACCCAGTTCTCCCCATGAATCGTTGGGCAGACCAACTCCAAGCCCATCCAGGTGTACATAGGTGTTGAGGATATTGATTTATTTGGTGTTGTCCATGAGTTTCCACTTTACATAATATGCATTGGATTGATATACACATCTCCATTTGATTGAGTTGATTTGTGCTAAATCCCACCATATTAAATGATTTATTACATATCGATGAGTTATATCTTTCTATTTGTTTATTAACTATTAAAGATTATCTTATGTCTAAGTGTGGTCGTAAGCATTTCAAAGACCAACCCTCACCACTACTTTGTCGAGGTCAATGATTTATTCTTCTTGTTACATATCGATTATTTATTTGTTACTTTCTATTTGTTACTCTAATGAATCTTTAGGGAAGGTTCGATTCACGGGGCAAATTATAAATCAACTCGTTAAAGGGAGGCTGAAACCTTAGAGTTCATTAAAAGAGAGAACTCTGATCTTTTCAACTCTTCAAAGGGAGGCTGAAACCTTAGAGTTCAATGGAAGAGAGAACTCAACTTTTTGGTGAAAAATGACTTAACGATTTATTCTCAAGAGCCCTTTTAAATAGGAGTCTTATTACATCAATAGGAAGTCTAATTCTTATGAAAGTAGGAGACCTAAATCCTATTCCAAATTAATAACTATAACTTAACCTAATCCTTATGAAATGCATCCACAACATTACCCCCCTCTTACGTTGAAAAAGCTTGTCCTCAAGCTCGAATTTCACAACAACATCTAGAAAATCTAGATCAGTATCAACATATCCAATTCCAGCCCTAGCTTGAAGTTGACATTGATAAATTTCGACTCTATCAGTTTGCTGAAACATGACTAATTCACCCATCAGGTTGCTATTTTCATGAGGTCCAAGTTGCTGAAATTCTTCCCAACTCATTGAGTCTTTCGCTCGTTTAAGTTGATAATACAATAATGGTGCTAGTTCGAACATGTGAAATCCAGCCACACCAACATTTTTTTTGCTTTCGTTGTATGTTGATTTTTTTCAAAAGATTGTTCACAATGATGTGCCCGAATTAATGGGTTACTGGTGCCATTATAAGTAGGTGGTGTATTGCCTTTTGTAGCAGGATTGTTGATCTGCTAGTTGTTTGCGCACTATTTGACTCAGGTTTGTCATTTGTGGGTTGCTGGTTTTGTGGAGTCAATTCTCAATCTAGGCAATTGTTCTTGGATGACTTGGACAATTTTTTCGCTGAGGCGTTGTTCCATTCCTGCAATTTTAGAGTCCATTAGGATTTCTGTAATGGTACGTTCTCCTTGAAATCGAGAACGGATCTCATCACCCATTGTGTTAGGCTCTAGTACCAAATTGTTATGAATCTTTAGGGAAGGATCGATTCACAGGGAGATATATAAATTAGCACGTTAAAGGGAGGCTGAAACCTTAGAGTTCATTAAAAGAGAGAACTCCGATCTCTTCAACTCTTCAAAGGGAGGCTGAAACCTTAGAGTTCAATGGAAAAAAGAACTCTAATCTCCTGTTTTTTTGCTGAAAAATGACTTACCGATTCATTCATCAAAAGCCCATTTAAATAGGAGTCTTATTACATCAATAGGAAGTCTAATTCTTATGAAAGTAGGAGACCTAAATCTTATTCCAAACTAAATAACTATAACTTAACCTAATCCTTATGAAACTATGAAACATAAATCATATTCTAAAATAATAAATAAAGCAACTAAAAATATAATTAAATACTTAATTTAAGGGATTCCAACGCATCCACAACATTTACATATCAATGATTTATTCTTGTTGCTTATGACTAAACAGCATTTACTGGGCTACGTCATCCAGCGGCACCGATAGAAGTCGAGAGTTCTGTAACAAAGTCTCGACCGAGACAACAAGGAATCAAGGCAGTGATTCTTCTCATTTATCTTTTCAATTTACTTCTCACATGCACAATTTGTTTGTTTGGTAATTTCTGGTTGAGGAACACTTGGGCACCTAACTGGAGAAATAGAAAGCTTGAACGAGACCAGAAAATGAACGCCTGGAGAACAGAAATCTCGATGGTAATCACTTGGCTACTAAACTCCTTGGAATTTGACATAGGTAAACCATATTTGGTCTTCCCACTGCTAGGGAAGTTTGGGAGGCTGTTAGAGAGACTTAATCTGATGTATATATATAGTAAATGCCTCTCCAATTTTTTAATTAAAACTTAAACTGTGGAAAGCTAGGCATGGGGAAGAGAAGTGTTACTATTTACTATACTGAGATGGTTCCCTTATGGCAAGAATTAGATCAATGCTATAATGATGAATGAGAGTGTCTTAATGATAGCGTATAAGTAATGAAAAAGGAAGAATATGAAGGAATATCTACTTTTAGCACGTGTCATAAAAAAAAATATCTACTCTTAGCAGGATTGAACCAAGAATTCAATGAACTTCGTTCACAAATTCTTGGAGAAGCGCACTTTGAAGGAAACTTTCTTTGAGATTAAGCGAGAAGAAACAAGGAGAAATATGTCACACGGTCTTGTTAAGTCTTATAATTAAACAAAATGCTCCCAGGCACTTTTCCCTAGGTGGCTTCTAGAGATCCCTTCTGGGTGTCTAGAGCCCCTTTTCTGATGGTTCTCTGCCATCGGAATCTCTTCCTTTTCTTGCCTTTTTTTTCCAGGTAGCATTTAGAACATGGAGAACAGGTTGTATTTTAAGAAGGGAGGAAAATCTTATGATCTTACAGAATCAATATCTGCTTCAGAGAGATGGTTTGAATCGGTGGAGAGTACCAGGATGTCTATCAGGCGTATGATATTGAGTAGGGGAGCTTTACTTTGGTTATACAAAAGATTAAAGGAAGCTTCTGAAAGCAGGGGGGGGGGACTTCAAAACATGAAGATGCAGAGACATTTCGACATATATTTATTGCTCCCTGAAGTTCAATAAGTACGGTTCATTTATTTCTATTATTTTACAATGAAGGGGCAGAGTAGATCAGTAATTATTATTCCAGAAAAAACATTTAATGAGGGATGGGGTAATCTGGTAACAAAAGTGGAGAACTTCATTGAGAGAAAAGTAGAGAAGAAAGGGGAATTTATTACAAAAAGGGAATTAAATCTCAATACAATCGTTGGGAAGGGGGATTACAAGGGAGCTCGGCACAACAGTAAATGGAGCAAGAGAGAAATGAATGTAACCAGTGAGAATTCAATGTTGATAGTGTCTTCCGATGTAGATGACAGCAACATGTTACGACGATGTCTCGTTGGCAAGTTTTGTGGAGAAGGAGATGCGCCAATTCGAAATGAAGTGCATAGATGGGCCCAACAAATGTGGAAAGGAGCTCATAATATTCAGGTGTACAACATGAATGGCTTCCTCTTCCTCTTCGAATTTCAGACCAGAAGGATGGCTGAACATGTTATCATGGGTGAATGGACGAGACAAGGTCTAACCTTGAAGCTGGAATGGTGGTCTCCAACGATAGGAGTCATCCCAGATGAAAAAAGGTTTGATTGGTTTTGGATTAGGGTTTTAGGGCTACCATTGCAACTCTGGAACAAGGAGATGGAAAAGATAGGTGATGAATGTGGAGGGTGGCTACAAAACTTAAGAGGAGACATAAATTAAAAATCATCTGAGATGGGCAAGAATCAGAGTTAGAGGACCAAGGGAGAAGATCCCGACGAAGTTAATCGTTCTTACCTTAGCAAGTAAGGACATCTCTTTTCGGTGTGGGATAGACACCGGATTCCATGTTATAGCTCACATGGTCTATATGTCGGTTAAAGGTAAATCTCCCACAATAATGAACAAAGGTTACTTCTAGAAGTATCTCACAAGTGTTTTAAAGATGTTTAGCATGCATTGACCATGCTTATGATTTATGTTTTCTAACCCTTTTTAACTTATGTTTTAGCTTGGTCATTGCATGTCATATTAAGTCCCTTTTTCGGATGCCTTCATACACTTGTGCATTGCTATCATATTTAATACATTCCATGTACTAATGCATACTTGTGTCTACATTGTTTCTCTAATGTAGGGTCAGACGCTTCCATTCCGCATACTCGGGGCTAGTGATCTCATAATGAGCTTTGAAGATTGGTGAGTCCTCATGCTCCAAGGACCGAGACTCCTTTATTTCGTTTCATGTCTTTTCCTTTTAGATTGTTGTATGTGAGGTATGGGTTATGTCCCAATCACTCCTTTGATGTAATAGATGGCTTGAGACTTATGTTTAGACTTCCACTACTTGTGTCAAACTCTTTTATATGAAATGCTACTTTAAAACTCTTTTGCTTCTATTATCTTGTATGATGTACGCTAAGTGGCTTGTGTAGGGCCTCTCGGGGTCTTATGCGTCATGTCAGGTCTAGGGTGTACCTTGGATCGTGACAATAGAGGGCAACCAAAAATATGGAGGAACTTATGGAAGAGTCCATCCCTAACCCAAGGTAAAATGTTTTGCTTGGTTGGTGGTTAAAAGAGCATGCCTTAACCACCTTGATTGGAATTTTTTGCTTGAGACCCTTTCCAAAAGGGATTTGGAGGCAGATGGATGAAGTTCTGCATAAGCACAGCTAAATTCTCTATCCTTATCAATGGCACCCCTATAGGATTCTTCTCCTCACAGAAAGGTCTAAGGCAAGGAGACCCACTATCTCCTTTCCTTTTCATCATTGCCATGGAGAGCCTAAATGATATGTTGAAAATTGCCCAAGAAAATAGTTGGTTGAAGGGATTCAAAGCTTCACATAGGGAAGGCTCTAACTTGGAGATTACTCATTTGCAATATGTTGATGATACATTGATCTTTTGTGAGGCCAAGTAGGAACCAACTCATTATTCTCAGGGTCTTTTTTGTTTTTTTGAAGCAATCTCAGGGTTACACATCAGCTGGAATAAGAGCTTCTTATATCCAGTAAATGAGGTTCCTAATTTAACTTCATTGGCTTGGATTCTTGGTGGAAGTAATGGGGAGTTACCAAGTGTCTATCAGGTCATGCCATTGGGAGATTAGAATAGGTCTTTAGATATATGGAATGGGGTGGTAGAGAAGTGTGAGAAAAGGTTGGTGAACTGGAAAAGTCAATACCTCTCCTTAGGAGGAAGACTAACACTAATCAATAGTGTTTTGGACTCTATGCCTACTTATATGATATCTCTTTTCCCTATCTCTGATGGGGTCATTGAGAGATTGGATGCTCTAAGAAGAAATTTTCTCTCGAAAGGAAATAGTGAAACTACGAAATTTCACTTGATAAAGTGGGATGCACTGATTAGGAGTAAACAAAAAGGGGGTATGGGGGTGAGGAACTTAGAAACTCAGAATCAATGCCTTATGATGAAGTGGCTCTGGAGATTTGCATCTAGTAAGTTAGCACTCTAGAAAGTGGAAAGAAGCAATCCAGCTGAAGTATGAAATGGCAGATCATTGGATCACCAAAATCACTTATGGAATCAATCTTTGGAAGTCCATCAAGAATCTATGGCCAAAGCTTAGAGAGAATTGTAGTATATGAACAGAAGATGGCAGGAAGGTTCTTTCTGGGAAGACAATTGGTTAGAACAAGCTCCCCCAAGGGATACCTTCAATGACATTTACATCCTAAACCAACAGCAAAGGGCCATTGTGGCTGAAGTTTGGTCAAATTAGGGATGGAATTTGAGCTTGAGAAGACCTTTCAATGACGGGGAGATTTTGAGGTTAGTTGAGTTCTACAGCAAATTGGAGCAATTCAAAGGAATTTCAACTGACCAATATAGATTGGAGTGGCAGGGCCATAATCATAGTAGATTCAGTGTGAAAGAGGCCTACAAAAAGTTACCCTTATGATAATCAGATTGATGACCGGCCTTGGAAGCTTATATGGAAAGTTAAAATTCCTTATAAAGCTTCTTGTTTCACTTGGCTATTGGCTAAACAAGTTGTGTTACGCAAGAAAATCTCATGAAAAGGGCGATCCATCTAATCCCTGGGTATTTTTTTTTGTGAAGAAAAGGCTGAGACAGTAACCAATCAATTTATACATTGAAGTATTACCTTTCAACTATGGGAAATCTTCCTAAGTATGAAGGGTCTGAGTTGGGTGATGCCAAGCAAAATAGATTAGAAGATCAGGAGCAGTTAGGCTAACATTTCGGATCATAAGGATAGATGGAAAATTATATCAGCTTGCATCTGATGGACTGCTTGGACAGAAAGAAACCTCAGGTGCCACCAGAACAAGAGCAATAGCATCCAGAAGATGAAGATGAAGTTTTTAGTTTTGTTTCATTTTTGGTGTAAACAGCAGTATATGGAAGATCTAGAATCAATTATAGATGTCTTAAGATCTTTGTAATTTTTTTGTTAAAAGGGTTGAAGATCTTCTGGATACTCCACCTCAATTGTAATTAGGAAACCTGTAACTTGTTGTGGTACAGGTTTTAGATTTTTTGGAAATAGAATACAAGTTGTTACCTTCTCAAAAAAAAACATCCATCTATCTTATTAATAGGATGTCTTCTTATGTTCTAGGTTTTAAAACCTCTTTGAGTATGTTCAAGACATACTTTCCTACGTCTATGTTGACTGTCGATCTATCTTTGAGAGTCTTTGGGAGTACTGTATTTGTTCATGTCATGACCATAATAGGAGTAAACTTGATCCAAGTACTAAAAATGTATTTTTGTTGGCTATGCTCTCATTCAAAGGCATACAAGTGTTATAACCCAAATACTAGGAAGCTTATTGTCACAATAAATGTCACACTCTTGAATCTCCGTTGTTTTTGGGAACTCACTCATCTTCACGGGGAGAAACATAGTGAAGATTCAAGGGATAAAAAGGATTCTCTTGACCTCACACGTGAGAAACAATTATCCTAGTTTTATGATAGACATGAGAATAGTACTTTTGGTAATAACAACCTAGATAAGGTAAGAGATCCCAACTTAAATAATGAAAATATGGAAACTCAAACATTAGAGCCTTTTCATGATACAATTAATGAAAAGGACAGGGAATAAACAAAGAAATTACAGGTTTACATGACGAGAAACCAAAACCAAGAAAAGAGATGACTCTCATCAGATTCAAATGTCCACCCCGCAAGATCGCACTGATATACAAGGTTACCCTCTAGAACCTACTTTTTATTTACCCCTTCTTACTCTAGACCTTGATCTTCCAATTTTTAAATGTAAAAGGGGTAAGAAATGTCACAAACCATCCCATGTCAAATTTTATGTCATATAGAAACTTGTCCCCTTTCTATATAGCTTTTCTTTCTCAATTATCTGGAATGGAGACATCGAGAAACATGCAGGATGCTTTGAACGTTCTAGAGTGGAAAAAGACAATTCCAGAAGAGATGAATGCTCTCAAGAGAAATGAAACATGGGAAATGGTAGAACTACCACGTAAAAAGAAACAGTGGGATGCAAGTGGGTGCTCACCATCAAATTTAAATCAAATGAGACCCTACAGAGGTATAAGGCGCTTTTGGTAGCAAATGGGTTCACTCAATCCTACAAGATTGACTATCTCAAGACATTTGCTCCAGTTGCCAAGTTGAACTCAATCAGAGTTCTTCTGACCTTTGTTGTCAAGCTTGATTGGCCCCTTCAACAACTAGACGTAAAGAATGCAATCTTGAACGAAAAACTTGAAGAAGAAGTCTACATGGATCCTCCTCTGGGTTTTGAAGAAAGGTATGGAACTAGAGTGTGCACACTAAAGAAATCTCTCTATGAGCTTAAACAATCTCCAAGAGCATGGTTTGAGAGGTTCACTCAATTTGTAAGAAAACAAGCACACTCCAGGGCAAGCAGATCATACCATGTTCATTCGACATTCTCTCGAGGGAAAGAGAACTATCCTGATAGAGTATGTCGATGATATTATATTTTTATTTTTATTTTAAAGGGGAAACTTGTATTCCTCAGCATTAAGGGCTATGTTGGCCACCTCCAAAAAGTATCAACAGAGAAGAGAGAAAAAAAGAAAAAAAGAAAAACAGAAATACTTACAAAGAACCTACGAAATCAACTAATTGGATTTCCTCTTCTATATTTTGTTCTTTACACCAAAAACCTAAGGAAGTAATTACTTTCCATTTAATCTTCTGTATTGAGCATTCTTTTCCTTCAAAAATCCTCTGATTCCTTTCCTTCCAAATATTACACCAGATACTAGCATGTACTGTCCTCCACCACTTCTTTTCACTCTTGCTGCCCCCCCTTCTGATCCAAGAACTCAATAAATCTGCCGTGTGTTCTAGCATACACCAGTTTAGGCTAGCTAAATTGAAGAATAAAACCCATACTTGTGTTGTTACTTTGCAATGCAGAAATAAGTGTTTGTTGGTTTCCAATGCGTCTTTGCATAGTATGCATCTAGAGGCTATGTTGATACCCCTTTTCTGTAATGCTTCATGCGTCAAACAGGCTCTCCTAGCTACCAGCCAAACAAAACACTTCACTTTAGTAGGAGCCACACTCTTCCAAACAGCACTCCATAGCCCTGTTTTCCTTCCTCCAGTTACTGAGAGACCCCACTTGTACAATCTGTTGACAGAGAATCTTCCATCTGGGTGTTGTCTCCATAATAGACTGTCTGTTTCCAAGTTAGTGTCTGGAAAGCCTTCTATCATATTCAGTAGCTCAATTACCCCTTCTATCTCCCAGTCATTTAACAACCTTCTAAATACCAAATTCCACCCTTGTTGAGACCACATCTCACTGATTTTGCTATCTGGATGCATACTGATAGAATAAAGTCCAGGAAACAAACTTTGAAGAGATCCTTGACCAATTCAGTCTTCTTTCCAGAATAAAACCTTATCCCCCCTCCCAACTTTAACTTTTGTATTAACTTCTAGAGTCGGCCAAAAGCTTCTGATAGTCCTCCAAACTCCCACTCCTTGGGTATTTTCCTACCGTCGTTGGCCACCAGAATCCTTGCCCACTTCATGTGATTTTTTATCTTTGTTTCTTCCTCAGTTGCAATCCACCCTCCACAGACTCCTCCAATCTCTTGAAAGACTTTCTGAGACCACAAGTGCAGGGGAATGCCCACCACTCTGATCCAAGTTTCTTTGCATGTTAAAGAGTTGGGGATGCTTCCTATTAAAGGGTTCCACCATTCCAGATAGAAGTTGCAGTTCTTCCATCTCCATTGCCCTTGTAAGGTTTGCTCCGCCATGTGTTTGTTTGGAAATTCAACCATTAAGCTTGTAGATGTTGACACCAAAAGCTTTCTTCCAGTTTATTGAGGACCACCTTCTAATGTCAGCAAGTGTTGGCTTTTCTTTCAACTCCTCTCCGCAAGAACCAACTACACATCTCTTGAGTAGGCTATCTGCTTGATCGTCCATTCTATCAGTCACTTTTATGTTGCCATTCCTACTCTTTATCTCAGCAGTACGGAGACTTTGTGACTGCCATTTACTCTCTCGTACAATTGCTGCAAAAGGGTACTTGGCATCCGTCACTCTCGGAGGAGGTATCTGTACCTTTCTCCTCTGCCATTTAATGAACCTTTCTATCTTTAATGCAATATCCATCCACCCAACATTCAATGTTATCTCAGGAATGATTAAGCCAGACCTTCCCCCTCCATTCAATGAGATTATGCTTATAAATCTCCCATGTTGATTGCTCTTTCTAGTGCAAAAAAGGTCTGACTCCTTTTCTGAAAATCTCCATCTCCTAATCTCCTTCTTCTGATCTTTCGATGCTTCTTCCATACAAAAGCATATCCATTCCATAGCTTTTCTGCTCACAGTGGACCTTCTCATCATCTTTCTACTCCTTTCCACCCATTCATACCATTCAGACATGCCATTTTCCCACCTTGTGATATCCAATGATATAAACCCTGCGTTGAAATAGATCCTATTGTCCTCCATGCTTAAAAATAGAATTTCTGGTTGAGAGAAGTGCTCAAAAGGGCGAAAAAAGAGTAACCACAGGAGGTGATAAACTCAAGGAGGTGAGAGAGAGGTTTTCCAGTAAGGAGTGCCGGAAAATGTCAAGAAAAGATGTTTCTCCCTCCTAGGAAGTAGGAGAGAGAAGATTTTTGGTTTTCGTGCCTGAGAGCATTTTTCTTTTGATAGAGTTAACTAATTGTCGATGATATTATACTTACAAAAGATGATTTGTCAGAAATGAAGAACTTAATAAAACAATTGGCCTCAGAATTTGAGATCAAATATTTTGGTCATTTGAAATATTTTTCTTAGCATGAAAGTAGTGAGATATCAAGTGACGGCATTATTGTGTCACAAGAAGTATGTGCTAGATCTAAGAGACAGGGATGAGTGGTTGTCGTCAAGCTGAAACACCTATTGATACGAATATAAAATTCGGAAACAAAGAAGGAAACTGAGTTGACCAAAGTCAATATCAGAGACTAGTGGGGAAATTGATCTACTTGTCACACACTCTGCCTGATATAGCTTTGTTGTAAGCTTAGTCAGTCAATTATTGCACTCTCTAAAGGAAGAGCACCAAGAAGCGGTCTAACATGATTCTAAGATATATAAAAGTTCACCCGGGAAAGAATTGTTTTTAAAAAGCATCAGCATAGGAGTACTGAAAGCTTTACCGATGCAGATTGGGCAGGTTCTACTACTGACAGGAAGTCAACGTCTAGATATTGTACATTTATCTAGGGAAATCTCATGACTTGGAGTAGTAAAAAGAAGAATGTTGTAGCCCGTACTAGTGGAGCCCACGGTCGTTTTTGAGCGTTCGTGAGTTGGAGATTTTGGGTGAGCTGATGGGCAAATCTGCAACACCAGATTCTCTTTCTGTTTATTTCATTATTGTCTTGTTTCGTTTCTAACCGTGCATCACTACTTTCAAATTTATGTTGATTACTCTTAGAGACACCTATATTCATATCACCAGATTTCGGGTGTGATTCCGTCATTTTCGCATTTATGATTATCGAAACTAAGTTATGACTTATTGTGATTCACATGTTTAATTTTTTCTGCTTAAATTAAATGGAAATTGAATAAAACTGGAAATGGTTAGCCTATCGGGTTGGGGTGTACTGCCATCACGGCTTGGGGATTTTGAGTCATGAGGTTTACCCATATTCAAGTAACTAATGCACTACCCAAAACATAAGGCACTGAACAACTGATCTGCAGAAAGGATAAGAAAACATAATAATGCACATAACAGTCTGCACTAGAATGCTTTTGATGCTATGTCGTAGCCTTCCAATTAATGAAGTACATTAGGGAGTATTTTCTTACTTTATGAGTTATGCTTGTTTCAGGTTAGCCCAACAAATTTACTTGCTATAACCCGCAGGAAGGAAGGAAATATGTTTTTTTTTTTCACTTCTAACCTTAAAATCTGCGAATTTACAAGTTTCTTACAAGCAAAGTTACAAGTTTTTCCTTCACAATTAATGATAATGCAAATTCAATTCTCAACTAAGATCAGAATGAACAAAAGTCTCTAGGTAAATGTGCTTCTATCTGTGGTTATCAATTGGACAAGAACTAACGTGAAAGTCACAGGCTAATTCAGAAATAAGAGACAGAAACTAACTTTTTTGAGGGTAGAATACTGAAAACTCTGATATTCTCTGGAAGACTTGAGTTCACACAATTAGCAAGAGTGATCCCATTTGGATCATCCTCCCATGCATCTGCAGGAATCTCCATTTTAAGAGATATCATTGTCGCCAAGGAATGAACCTAATATGTATTTTTGAAATAAAATCAGCATGATGGCAAGAGAAGACATACTTTTAGGGGGGAACAAAAATAAATGTGATGCACAAGTTATTCTAAATCTCTAGCTTACTCCTTTATCGGTTCGACTACTTCTCGCCCAGCCAATTTTATATAAATTTCCAAAATTACTGTCTCGAATACCACCAGCTTTGAAGATAGCTTTTTCCAGTTCACCTTCAATGGCTGCATTACAGAACTTGCAATGGTTTAGTGAAACCCCACACATGACATCTAGACTAACGGAACATGTATACAAGTCAAGTTTTATGCATCAGGTAAAAAAATAGATGATTGCCAAAGGGAAGGCTAACTCAAATTATCATACACAAAATATTGAACAAAATTCCACGAAAAGTTCTCCTCCAACAAAGCACATCCATGAAGCAGATGACCCAAATTTACAAGGATAATTATACATTAAACCCTGCAAGTTCCAATTCACTCGATAATATGTTTACTTTAATACCCCGAATGCTAATCTCCCAAGCAAGACAATCCAGCAACCTAGATAAAATTGCTACTAGTGAATACATCAATCATAAATATCACTAAATAGTCCTGTATTAGTATATAAGCCATTTCCAGTTGTACTTCTATGCTGAATATAATGAGTAACATTAAGGGGTCGTTTGGTTTGAATTCAAGTTATGATGGGATTAGTTATGATGGGATAAATTATGATGGGATTAGTTATGATGAGATAAGTTATGATGAGATAAGTTATGATGGGATTATTTTTTATTGAGTGTTTGGTTTGTTGTATTCAAAATAATAAATTTTAAGAACAATTTATTTGTTTACAAAAATGCCCTTCATTAATGTAAAAAGTGATATAACAAAAGGGTTGAAAGAGACATTTTTGTCATTTACCTATTTTATCCTGGGATAAGTTATCCCGGGATTACTATACCACCCAAGGAGAGGGATAACTTATCCCGGTACTAATTATTAATCCCAGGATAAGTTATCCCGAACTTGCCAACCAAACAACAAAATAAGCGGTACTATAATTTAATCCCAGGACTATTTGGTATTATCCCTCACACCAAACGACCCCTAAGTGAAACCCAATAAAAGACCACCAAATATCAAGAAATAGTGGGAGTTTGCCACTAGTTATCATAAGTCAAGCAAATCATAAACACCTTGAGAAAAATTCTAGGACAAAACAAAAGACATAGAACTTCCATTCCATTTCTTTTTCTCCTCTCACCATAGAGAAGGTTGGAAGTAATTATTTTTAAATTGGTAACATAAAGAAGGTTGGAAGTAATTGAGAAATGTAAAAAACTAACTTCTAATAAAGTATTATAATTTTCCTGTTAGATCTTTTAAGAACTGAATCATAGCATACAGGAGAGAAATATCAATTTATTTCAAAAAGTAGGAGGTAGATAACTGATCATGAGCCCATTTATTGTTTTCTAGTAATATGTTCAGCCAATGTTAAGTCTAGATTTTGATGAATATTTACATTCGGAGTTCATCTGTTCTCTGTCTCTTGTGATATTCAATTCTTTGATCCTTCGTCTTAAGTTATAACATTTGGTATATAAACAAGAATCCTCTCCTCCAATCTAAACTTTGGCAATGAGTGGAATAGCTGAGGACCATACCAAAAATACCTTTTAACAACTAATGTGGGACATTTATATTTGTTAACCAGTTCTAGGGTTTACACATGAATTGAAATTCCTTTATTTTCTTTTTTCCTTTTTTCATTTGAGGCAAGGGTCTTCTGGAACAGCCTCTCTACCTCCACTAGGTAGGGGTATGGGCGTACACTCTATACTCCCCAGACCTCACTTTGTGGGATTTCAAAGGATATCTTGTTGTTGTTGTAATCTTTTAGAAGAACAAAGTGACTCAACGGGCTGAAGAGTATATTCAGCAGAAAGTGAAGGCTGAACAGTGGACCTAATGCAAGGAGAAAAGTGGCTCAAGAGCCTAAGGAGTATTCTTGCCGTCTATGTTGCTCGGACTCTCCAAAAATGTTGCTGCACCCGTGTCGGATTCTCTGAAAATGCACAATTTTTGGAGTATCTTACATGCACCTGTCGACATTTTTGAAGAGTCCGAGCAGCATAGCTTGCCGTACAGTTGGTGTCTCGATGGGCTAAGCTGAGAAGTGGAACTCGGAGCGACTAACAGACTAAATTGAGAGAGAGAGCACAAAGATATAAAACAGATGAGAGCTAATGTATGTTGTTGACTATGATAACATGTGAAAAAATCTGACCATTCAACACTTACCAAAAAAATTGAGAATCCAAACCCAGAACAGAACCATTACAAATTACTTTGAGAACACTTTAACATGTTTATTGCAGCAGCTATATTTTGATAAGCTTATGCTCTCTCTCATCGCGTCTGCAAGCTTCATCCAACATTATGTTCCACAATTTGATGGTCATTATGACCAGTGTTTCAGCAGAAAACTTTCTAAAATCAAAACAAAAGTGGAAATAGCTTTAAGAGTTCACCACAAGTGGTCATGTGAACAACTGAAGCACAAAAGGCAGAGGTAGACTAGTCGAAATCAACAAATCTGAAGGCTATAGGCAATAGATCATTTGATCTTCGAGATAGTTCTTTCCAAAGTCACCTCCAAGCACATATGGACTCTTATCAAAAAAGTACCCAGGTTCTTCTGTCACTTACAGGTAGAAACTTCATGCACTCTGAATTGGCATGCTACACCAAGTTTGAAGCTTCCAGGAAGTCAAAGAATCAGTCAAGAATATGGTGATAAGGCAAAAAGATGTGGTAGGATCCTCAAGCCCTTCAAGTCTCTACTCAAGTAAGCATACAGAACAACAGCAAAGAAAGAATTTACCCAGGTGAAAAAGTGAAATCCCCTAGTACATGAAAGAGTGAATAAGTGTTTTTGCTTTTACATAAGTAGAAGCCTTCACATCCTAGCAAAGGTAGTACATCACGAGATGTGTGGTAGGTGCACATCAATGGTTTAAATCATGTAGTGGAACCAGGTTTTATTTAAGAAAGGGTAGGGGCAAGCCCATTATCCACTGAATTTTATTTTATTTTATTTTGTTTTTGAAAAAGTTAACTTGTATTATGAACAAAAGGAATACTCAGAAAAGTATTCCAGTAATACTTACAAAAAAATTACAGAGGGAGCGGTGTCCCTACTAAGCTTCATAAATAATCTAAAATACTAGGAATATCCTCTTCTTCTTGAGGATATTTGTGTTTACACCAAAAAAAGAAAAGGACTAGACAGTTCACCTTCAATTTCTGCAGAGAGCAACTCTTGTTTTCGAAACATCTCTGGCCACTGAATTTATTTTTTTTGAGAAGGTAACATTATTATCCACTTACTTTTGAAGTTGTAAATGTCAAATTATCAATTATCAAATCAACAACTATGCGTCTATGCCTCAATCCCAAACAAGTTAGGTCGGTCATATGATCCTCACTGGCCACGTGATGGTGGTGCTCAAGTTTCAAGACCCTTCACTCGTAGCAAAGCTAAGGAGCTAAAAGCATTGGAACTACTTATGTCGAAGTGGGGGGGATCAAAGGACCACTTGGAGAAGTCCACTTCATACTACACATTACCTGGGTAGAAGAAAGATCAAGGAATAAAACTCAGACTTGAAGAGGGAAAAGAAAAGAAGGTTGGGACAAAAAGTTGGAGCAAAATGTCACCACATTTCAAAATGCGGAAATGGGCTAAGAGGAGTGCCAAGAAGACACAAGAGAAATGTCTCCACGTTTTCCAATCGTTGGATCTTTTCCTTCCATTCTGCCCTATTTTTTGCTAGATCCAAACAAACTCCAAGAGATGATAAGTCTTTCAAGATAGTGTTCTTCCACATGATTTTAGGTCTACCTTTTTATAAATCTTCATTCACACTAGTTCCACACTTACAAATCGGTGCATCTAGAGGTCGACGTAGGATATGACCAAACCGTCTCAAATAACCTTCTCTCATTTTATCATCACTACCAACACTTGCAACTTCTACCGGATATAGTCATTTTTAAGCTTATCTAATCTTGTATTACTGCACGTCCAAGAGAAGTGCCAAGAAGACACAAGAGGAATATCTCCACGTTTTCCAATCATTGGATTTTTCCCTTCCATTCTGCCCTATTCTTTGCTAGATCCATGCGAACTCCAAGAAATTACAAGTCTTTCAAGATAGTTTTCTTCCACATGATTTTAGGTCTACCTTTTTATAAATCATCATTCACACTAGTTCCACACTTACAAATCGGTGCATCTAGAGGTCGACGTAGGATATGACCAAACCATCTCAAATAACCTTCTCTCATTTTATCATCACTACTGACACTGGCAACTTCTACCGAATATAGTCATTTTTAAGCTTGTCTAATCTTGTATGACTGCACATCCACCTTAGCATCCGCAATTCCGGAACACTTATATTGTGAATACTTTTGACTTTAGAGACCCAACATTCACTCTCACACAATATTGTTATTCTTACAGTTATATAAATTTTTCCTTTTACTCTTGTAAATATCCTTTTATCACATATTACTCCGACAGTGCTTCTCCATTCAACCATCTTATTTTATTCTTAGTGTAAATCCCTCATTTATGTCATTTCAGTCTACTTTAACATCAAATCTAAATATCTTAGTTGTCTACATCTAGGCAACGTAGTCCGATCCAATTACAGCTTAACTTCACTCTTCTATGCCATAAATGTCAAGTAAAAGATGTTCGAAAAGAAAAACAATAAAAGATGTAGCTGCCAAAGACAATTGGCACTGGGTTGCACTAACCATATGTGTGGTAAGAAGAAAATTTCCTCAACTTGAGAGAAATCTTCAGAGACAATGTGAAATTTGAAGATAACTCGAAACTTCCCAAAATAGGAAATGTCAGAATAGAATTGAACAAAAGGGATACAATTGATTTAAAGTCCTTATATACCCTTTTGACCATGCGGAGGACCTACTAACTAAGCATCTGCTAATAGAAGCCTATCAAGTGAATTAAGGATGTCATGTGCAAAAGATAGAATTTCACATTTGTAGCACAAGTAAGCAAATTATGTTGACTAAGTTGTGGTGGGATGGTTGGGATCCCTCCACCCTTAACCAAAGGTCTCGGATTCGAGCCCTGGGTATGGAAAAGATCATGTTGGGAACGCTGCCCCAAGAAATGGGCCCTGCAATGCGCAAATTCGGATTAGTCGGGATCCAATGCGAGTACTAAACACCGGGTGGGAACCCAAGGAAAAAAACCAGTCATGTTGAACAGTCATGTTTTACTTCTTTTATTTGGTGAAGTAATTAAATTGTATTAGAAGTCATCAAGGAGATGCAGCGGTTACAGCTAAAAATAAAATTGCTTCAAACAGAAAAAAAAAAAAAAACATGAAGCTAACTGAGCAAAAACCTGCAAAGCAGCCAAAAAGATACCCCCTTAAACCCTTCTGTGCTAGAATTAGGGAGCTAACAAAATCCAAAATTATCCATACTATTTAAGGGGGAGAGAGAGTGACATGAAAAGACTAACTAAACACCTAGTCTTAATGGTATTTATGGGAGTTGATATTCCATCAAAGGCCAAAGCATCTGCAGTTCCTCTCTTTCTAAATGCTCCAAAAAATTATTGTTGCAGTCAGCCTCCCGATCCTTTTGATAGTGTTGTCAACTCTCCACATATACAGCTAGCATAAGCAACTTTGGTGGAGAGGGGTATAACCCATTGAAGGCCAAACAATGAGAAGAAGAAATGTCATATGCCAGCTGTTATGGGACAGCGCAAAAAAAGATGGTTGACACTTCCATTGTCTTGTTTAAAGATACATTATCAACTAAAGGAGACAGCTTGGTTGGGGCTTTTAAGGTATGAGCACTTGCATTTCGAGGAGAAGAATTTTTTACAATACAACATAGTCACTGGTATTCCAAATTTACTAGAATCTGGTATTTGAGAAGATAGTGTCATCGGAAGAAGCACAAGGAGTCTTTTCTGAAAAGGAGGAACTCAAAAATCAGGAGAAGTGACAGAACTTGTCCACTGAAATAAATATTGGTCTATAACCGAACTTCAAATGGTGGAAAAAGGTAATATGCGACATTTATGATTGAATAAGGAAGAAAATCTCCGAGTATTTTTGGACAAAAATCCAAAGCTTTCAAGATGTTTAAATAAACAGCAAAAAATAACGAAGCAGGAAGGAGTAAGGACCATAGTATGACTTGAAGTATTTTTTCTAAATTTTATGAGTTTAACGGGATTAAGAGATAGATAACGGCGACCTACACTCCACAGCAAAATGAAGTGGGTGAAAGGGAGAACTGAATCATGAATATGGTGAGAGTCTACCAGGATTAAGAGACAAAGAAAATATAGCATGAAGCAGCATTGAAGTGTGCATAGTCTCAGTAGGAGTCCCAGCATTTGCTTTGTAAGACATGAGACCCAAAGAAACTTGAAATGGACAAAGACTTGATGGGTGTTGTTATTTAAAATTTTATTTTGCATTGCTAATGCACACGTACCAAATGCAAAACAAAGGAGAGAAGTGTGTGATTTGTGGCTAAAAAATTGTACAAAAACTGTCCAGCCTCAGTATATCGACAAGCATAATTAGCACGGAATCTTTTACAAGGAAGAGCTTTGGTAGTGGGACAAAGACAAAGCAAGGTATCATATGCCTAAAATACTGATGCCAAATAGCAAACCCATGGTGGAGAAAGCTGCATGATATATAATAGCCAAAGGAGGTTTAACTTGTCATGCAAAGCTACTCGTGAGACCCCACCAGAGTGTGGATACGTTTGAATGGTAAATTATGAGGTAACTGAAAAAACTAAATGTATGTCAGAGAGCATTCAAAGTAGGCAATAAAATGAGGAGATGTCAACCATTAAAAGACTTCAAGTTCAATGCCAAAGATCGAAAATAGTTTAGGAGAATGGGTGTTCAAGACAAAAATGAAGAAATAGACAACGATCAAGTAAAACTTGTAGCAAAGGATCCAATTAGGAGAGTGAGAAAGTGTATGCACCTGTTAGTGAGGCATTATACAATCAGATTGATATGCAATTGAAAGCTCAATATGAGTAAGAAATGGTAGTGTGATCCAATTTGCGCTAGCATGAAATTAAACAAGGTTTCCATAACACAAAGATATTGATTGAACACCAATGAGATAGTAGGAAGTCTGCTACATCCCACGCTCACCTGACATATGTATGCAATCAGCCTTATGCTTATCAGTATGTAGATGGACAAACCTAAACAAATTTTATGTCCTTGCACCAAAGCACATTGTGAGATATTATTGAGGCATCATAACCAGTCAGGATTTTGTGTAGAGTGAAGGAGGAAAATAAATGTTGATGGGTTTATGATTACATAGGGGACCTAGTGTCAGTGACGTAGCTACCCTTATGTCAGGGTGTCCAATTGGACCTTCGTCGGAATATTATACCGTATATACAAGTAAAATGATAAACAAATTGGCTAAATAACATATTTTGGACACCCTTGACACAACAATAGGATGTAGCCTAGTGGTTTCAGGCGCCTTGAAAGAGTAAAGACACACAAACTTAAAGTGTTTGTGTGTTCGAATCAATGCTACTGATAATAACACTAGCACTCTTTATAGCTAAGTTATTGGTGAAGCAATAATAGTTAATTAAATTGAAAAGAGAAATAGGTAGAATATCTTACTGGAGAGTTGATGTTCATCTCTTTGCATTTGCAAACCTGCAATAAACAATATTAGGGGAAAAAACAACATTTAGGTATATGAGCTTGTGGTGAAAGAAAAAGAAAGCACCTCGATAATCAGAGCCCACGTATCCCACGCGCATTACAACTTTCTTTTTGATGAAAGGATCCCATTTGTTGCTTTGCACAGATAAGTCTTCAGGTAATGTCGAAAAGCACCGCACTATCTTTAGGGTGCCTGAACGTGAAAATCTCAGATTTGTGACAGGGATTTGAGGAAGCCGCACACAAAGCCCTGCCATGACACACGCAACTATCCACAATCAACATTCACTGCCATTTCTCTTATCTCACTCCAATTAACGCGTTTGGGAGTTAATTGGAATTGGTATAATTACATACCCTAATAATTATATCAACATGATTCTTTGCCCTATTGCAATTACTTCACAATTATGTTCTTAACTAATATTATGAAAAATAATTAATTTAAATCTTTCAGATTAGTATATTTCAATTGAATAATCATAAAAACCTAGAACACAAGATTTTATGAATATCATAAAATGCATGTTTGATAAAAATATTAATATTATAAAAAATGTCATAAATTATTAAAATATTTGACAAAAATATAATCTATCATGTCTAACTAAAAAATAAATGACTTGCAATGTGAAGTGTCAAACCAATTCTATTAAAACAAATGAAACTGAAAATATAACATAAGTTCTATATTCAAAACAAATTAGTCTTATGTCAAATTTCAACATAACATATATAAATATGATTTAAAAGAAAAGAAAAATGTAAATCTATAACTTTACTCATTAATGAATTCTACTTTAATTTAAAAATTAATATACTAAAAAAATTATGTCAATTTTTTTTATAAAAAAAACATGACATAAAAAATAGATAATACGAAAATTGCATGAAATCAAATGAAGTAAAGGTTGAGAATGAGAAAGAAATGAAATATAAAAAATAAAAAAATAAAATATAAACATTTAGAATATTTAGAATAAAAAATTTAATATAATAGAAATAATAAATAAATTAAAATGAAAAAATAAAAATAATAATAATCAGCTTGTAATTACATTATATAATTAGCAGCAATTCACAACCCCTTCCTGGGAATTGGAGAGTCTAATTACTCCTTTCCAAACAAACCCTAATTATCTCATCACTCATAAAATACATCTCTAAAATAAATTAGGAAAAAACAACTCATATACTCCTTAATTTTATCATTAGAGTGGATATATAGCTAGTTGAGAAAATTGAATAAAAAATGTTAAATAAGTTTTGATTTTGTTTTTAGTGATACTTTGACCAAGAAAAGGTCAAACTAACTTAAAAATCTAATTAAGTTAATTTGGGACCAAATTAATATTTTCACAACTTGTTAATCATTTCAAAAATAAAAAAACACCCCATTCTTCAACGACTTTAATTCAAACATAACAATTTTAAAAAAACATTGAAAACTTCTCACTTCTCTAACGTTCTTTCTACCAACAACGCTCCTCTACAACCAACAGATTCTCTGTCTCGTTGGCGGCGGCCGTCACTCTGTATGAAACTCAATGTCGCTGTCGACCTCACTCTTCTACCAAGTTAGTTGTTGTTTTGTAAATTTTAGGAATTGTGAACAAAAACACTGTTGAAAATAGGATTTTGAATTTTTCTATTGTGAGAAAATTGAATAATGGGTTATTAATGGGGTTCGTTGTTTACTGTTTATGGAAAAATCGAGAAATTCAAAAAATCATAATTTTCTGAAAATCTTTAAAATATGTGATATGTGATGTGTTCTTGTTGTTAACTGAAAACTCATTTTTTGTTGCTTTTGTTCTTTTTTTTAGCATTTTGTTGGTTCAAGTAGACATATTTATCTTCAGAGTAGACATATTTGTTGAAAGTAAACAGTAGTGTCATCCATTACAATAGATGACTCATATATTGGTAGAAATATAGTCAGTTCAGTTGTACAACATAATTGATTTGTTGAAAGTAGTGTCATCTGTTGCAACAAAAGAGTCATATGTTGGTAGAAATTCCAACAAAGTGGTCATTAGTTGTTATAGGTCACTCATATGTTATAACAACAGAATGTTCATATGTTGTAACAAGTGATCCATACGTCACCAAAGATGAGTCATATGTTATAACATGTCACTTATGTGTTGCAAAGGTTCATCTATGGCAACAAATGGATCGTATGCTGCAATAAATGAACCATTTTTGAAATTAACTATAACTTTTTTGTTTATCTTGTAGATAAAATGTCAGAAGTAGGACAAACAACAAATGCTAAATATTTTGTTGTTTCCTCTTCTAACCAAAATTACATTTCCTGTCAATGCAAAGTATGTCATCCAAAACATGATTATTTCTTAATCATGTTAAGGAATTGACAAATACTATTAAGAATTTGACATATGATATTATTGTACTTTCATCAAAGAAGATTGCACAACCTTTGAAGTTTAGGAGATTGAAAAATTCAATTTTCAGATCACTGTCTAATCTCAAAACAAGACAAATATCAAGTCATGCTACTCCACTATCTGTTCTACCTTCAATAAATTTTGGTTCAACCTCAAAAGGCAAGGAGAAAGTCATTGATGTGCCGCACCAACATCTATTTGAAGGTTATAACATCTCGAGTGAATGTCCAACTCAACTATTGTCCTCATTCTCCGAATGAATACGCGAGAGTCTTTACAAGCATCATGCACAAAAGTAAGTCAGTCAACTATTATTAATGTTCTTAATGTCCACTAATTAATTTTATTTAATATTTATACAATGACACCAAATACAAAGATGGGAACTAAGTACATGGCTAAATGCTCTAGAGTTGGATTTGAATAACTAGAGTTTGTAGTTGCATTTCCAAAGACAAAGGACTAATTTTACCTAATGTCCCAACTCAACAAGTGTTGGAATGATGAGGTATGACCATGCTCACTTATATTTGGATTAACACCCGTTGATATATATATACATACATCATACATACAAACAAATAACACATACATAAATCGTTGATGCATGTGTGTAACATCTGGATGTAATTTATTATTATCTATAGAAGAATTCAAAGCAACATCATAATTCATAATATTGATATACTACTGCTAATTATTTTTTTCAAAATATACATTGAAAAGGCTAATTATGAGGAGAGAGTTGTTAACATTATCAAGGAATTTAGTATACCTGGTGGACTGCCTTGATACCTAACAGATAAGGTTTATGCCTCAGTAAATTGTGATGGTGAGTTTCATTGGATTTTGACGATTGTTCTATTGAAGGAACGATGCATTAAGGTGCATAAATCGATGCTCTTATTGAGGAGAAATAGAAACAAAAAATTGCCCAGATTCAAAAGTTAGCTACAATGTTATCATAGTTCCTTGAATACAGTAACTTTGTCTTACTATTTACAAATATGATCTTATTAGCTTTTTAATAAATGATACACAATGAAGAGATTGTGGACTTTTTATTGCTGAGTTTCTGAGTGATCGATTACAGGTAGGGGTGTTCACGGTTTGGATAAAAATCGATCCAAATCGAAAAATCGAACCAAACCAATAAAATAAAACCTATTTTATTTGGGTTTGGTTTGGTTTGGTTTTAGATTTTTGAAAATCGATAGTATTTGGTTTGGTTATGGTTTTATTCGAAAAAACCGAAAAAATAACCGAACCGAACCGATGAACTATACACATATATTTTATTAATATACATACTTAATATATTGTTTTTATAAACAATTTTAAAGATCTTATACATATTTTCATCAAAATTTCTTTATAATTTACCTATTGAAAGCAAAAATGTCCAAGATAAAACATTTATTATATAAGTGTCTATGACAATTCTTTGTGGGACTGAAAATGTTATTGTCCCTTCCTTCTAGGCTAATGTAGTGAATTTTAAAGCTTTATTGATAGTAAATTTAGTGATCGAAAGTTCAGTAACTTAAGTCATTCTAACTATTTTTCGTTTTGAATGGATTGTTGTCATTTTTTTCACATTTTGAATGAATTGTTTCTTTTATTTTTATGTATGGTTAATAACCGAATAACCGAACCAAACCAAATCAAAACCGATAACCATCAAACCGATAAATGTATATTATATTTGGTTTGGTTTGGTTTTGATAATTTTAAAACCGATTAAGTTGGTTTGGTTTTGATTTTGACCAATAACCGATCCAAACCGACCCATGAACACCCCTAATTATAGGTATCATCTTCTATTGTTGTTGAATCCCTTTGCACGAGATATGTTTCACTTTTAAAATTATGAGGTTTTAAAGGCTCAAAGTGGCTATGTTAGCAACAATGAAGACCTGCATAGGTTTTCTAGACCCACTACAACAAATTCAATAATCAGCAACAAATGATTTCGTCACTTATAAATCATATTTCGTCACCAAAGATCTTGTGTGACAAAAAATATTTCGTCAATCAATCGTCTCTAAACATGTGTCACTAAAAGTATATAAAGACGATTTAGTGCGTCGTCGCTAAAAAGATTATATTAACTACAAAAATAAAAAAAAATAGTCCCCAAATGCGTAACATTTGTGACGGATTTATTTGTCATAAAAAATGTAACTTTTGTAGTTGAAATTATGATTTTGTCACTAAAAAAGCTATTAACACCGACAAACTACATAGTCACTAATTATTTAGTTCAATCAATGACGATCCCAACTATCTCTAAAGTTATATGTATTTCGTAGTTGAACAAATGTAATTTTGTCACTAATGACTACTTTTTATATACAAAAAAGTGTTTCGTCCTTAAATGTATACATTAGTGACAAATTTATTATTATAAAAGAAGTTAACAGTTTTGTAGTTAAATCTATCATCTTGTCATCAAAAGTATTGCTTTTACCGACAACATAAAATTGTCACTATATTATTATAATTAGTGAAAAATATATTTTTGTCACTAATATAGTCAACTTATGACAACCTAATTTATTTTGTGACAAAATCATTTATCTTGAAAAGATTAATTTAATCGTTGCTAATAGTTAATCCATCTAACATAAATTTTTTGTTACTAAATACTAACATTTGATGGCATTTGATTATTTTATATTAGAATATATATATATATATATATATATATAAAGCAGAATGATAGACTCGCTGATGTGGCATGCCTCTAAGGGCTGGAATCATATTTATCTTCTTTTTTTTTGTGGTTTTTTTGAGTTTTTTCTTCATTTTAAAAGACATGAAATATTATTTCAAGTTTTTGCAGAATATTAAAGTTTAGTATTTAATTACTCCTCATTAATGGATAAACATAAACACTTCAGTTATCAATTCTTTACCATAAAAGACATTTTTCTTAATTATAAAATTTAAGAGGATTTAATCCTTATCACTTAATTACAGAATTTGAAAGGTACTAATATTTATAGTAGAGTAGCTAATCACAAAATATTTCAAACAATATGGTAGAAGGTATTCATCAATTTATATTTGATGTGTTTATTCTTGTCGGAATAGTGAAAAAAATCCATGATTTGATTAGCTCTTTTCTCAATATTTCATTTTTTTTAATGTACAGTTGTGTTTCAGACATCGTTTATATTTTAAAATATTTTCTTTCTTTTCTTTACTTTTTTAATTTCGCAGGAACATTAAACAATATTCATTGAACATACACATACCGGTGAGAGAAAAAATTCAGCAATGCACCGAAACAGTAGCAACAATCATGAAGAAGAGCAAGTTAACAAGCAACGGAAAAAGAACAACAAAAATGAAACAACACACTGAAAGCTCATTTAGAGATGAGGAGAAGAGATCTTAGAATGAAAAAAAAATCGCAACTCCTTTACTTTGTCTCTTCTTCTTCTGATGATGAAATGTTATTTTTTCATGAAAAGAGACGGTATCTCATGATCCTTTTGAAGATATTGATGTAAGAAGAAAATAAGATATTTTTAAAGAATGTTGCACTATAATTTCTTCTATAAAAAAAAAATATATTGAGGATTTTTTTTTTCTTTTTATTGTTGTTACTTATAGAAAGAACAATAAGTGGTCCAAGAGCAAGAAAAATTATTTAGAGAGATATTCAATTTATTTGTGGAATTCATATTAAATTAGGAGGAGAAATTATTTAGAGAGATAATCAATTTATTTATGAAATTCATATTAAATTAGGAGGAGAATAAGGAGAAATATATATTCTAATTCCGTTATTTGTTTTTCTTAAAAAACATTTTTCTATTTTATTTTTCCTTATCTATTTTTAATGAAAGTTTGTTTTATTTTCTTTTATATATTTTTAATTGAAGTTTGTTTATATTTTTGTAGTTTTTTTTGTTGTTGTTAAAATATATATTTTGTTTCTGGTTTTAAAAGATTGAAAATGTGACCAGATCTAATTTCATTCATCATACTAATTTATTTTTTTACTTTATTACCATAATTTGATCTCACTCATTTATGTCTTTTCTTTAAAGAACTTCTTTTACCCTTTTTTTTTTTTTACTTTTTTATTTATTTATTATCAGAAATTAGTTATCATAACTTGGTAAGAATTGCTTATATTTTTTTTTTACTAAATTTGATTTATTTTATTTGAATTTAGATTATTTCTTCTGCTAAAGATTCATTATTTAAAATTAGAAAATGATGACAACTTTCTTATTTCAGGTATTTATTTATTTTTATCAATATTTTTTTGACATTTTCTCTTATATTTTCTTATATTAATTGCTAAAAATTGTGTCTGGAAGTTTATTTATTTATTTTTCTAATTTTTTAGTATTTTTAAAAATTTTAAAATAATGAAAAAATTACCTTAAAATCTTACTGAATATCAAATATGACCATATTTAAATCTTTTCATCATTGAGGTTGTTAATTTTTAAAATTTTCTTTCCTTAATCTCCCCATTAATGTAATTTATATTATTTTCTTAAATCAATTCTTTCCTTTCTTTGTTCTTTGTACTTTTAATTTATTTATGCATTTTTAAAATTATTTTTATAACAGTATAATAATTGCATTCTTTATACATAAATAGAATTTGATTTGTCATTTATTTCTAATTTTCGTTTTAATTCTTCTTAAAAATGTTTTTTTCCTTATCTCTCTTTAATTAAAGTTTGTTTTGTTTTATATAGTTTTTTTTTTTTTTTTTTAAATTATATTTTTTTTATTTCAGAAGACAAAAAAATTACTTTCAAATTTTATAGAATATGAAATTGACTACATTTAATTTCATTCATCATCAATCATACTACTTTTTAACTTCATTATCTTAATTTGATTATTACTCTCATTTAGGTTATTTTCTTAAAGCACTACTTTTACTTTTTTATTATTATTTTTATTTTCTACTTTTTTTATTTATTTATTACAAGAAATTAGTTATTATAACTTGGTAAGAATCATATATATTTGTTTACAATATTTGATTTTTAAAAAAATAAAAAATAGATCACTTTTTCTGCTAAAGATTTTACACACATATACGTAATATAAGAAAATTAAAATTAGAAAAAGACGACAACCTTCTTATTTTAGATACTTATTTTTATTAAATTTTTTTGACACTTTCTCTTATATTTTCTTAAAATAATTGTTAAAAATTATGTGGAAATTTATTTATTATTTTTTCTATTTATTTTTTGTACTTATAAAATTTAAAAGACCGGAAATTTTAGCTTAAACCTTATAGAATATCAAATACGATCATATTTAAATCATTTCATCATTGATGCTATTGATTTTTTAAATTTCTTTCCTTAAACTCACCAATCACCATTAATGTTATGTGTATCATTTCCTTAAATTACTTCTTTTCCTTTTTTTTTTTTGTTCTTTTTACTTTTTATTTCTTTATTTATTTCAAAAATTAATTGTCATTACTTTATAAAAAATGCATTTTTTATATATATCAATAGAATTTGATTTGTCTTTTTTTTTTTTATTATTCTTAGATTATTTCTTCCACTAAAGATCGATATATATGTAATAGTAAAGCTAAAAATATAAGAAATGATGTGGCATCCTTCTTAGTCCATATATTCATTTATTTGTATCAATTTTTTTTTTGACATTTTCTCTTATATTTTTCTTAAACTAATTGTTTAAAAATGAAGTTAGTTTATCAAAAAATTTATAATAATTACTTGCATTGCTCCCTTGAAAAGAGAAAAAAATAACTGTATGAGAAATAAAGTATGCATGTACTGTTCTCTGTTTTTAATAATTTGTTTTATTTTCATTAGAATAGAGTCTAAAAAATATTTATTTTGAAATCGCTCATTTTAAATCTTCACATTTTCATTGTTCATTATTTTATGCGAATAAATACGCATCTTTCTTATACTGATGGTTATAATGCACTATACATAACCTGAAAATCAATATATTAAAAATATTAATTTCATTCTTATTCTTGATTATCACTAGACTATTATTAACTTATGAATTTAAAGGTTTCGGCAAAAGAAAAAAAATCATATGAACTTGAGGTATGGCAAGTTATAATTTATGAATAGGTAATTTATAAAAAGTTTATTTTAAATTATTGTTATACCGCGCAAAGCGCAAACAAGTTTCCTTAGTTATATTTTAAATTAGAATTGCATAAATTGAAAATATAATAATAAAATATACCAAATAATAATAAAATACCCATGGTCATACAATTAAGAACTAAAATTACACCAAGACAATAACTCATTACAAGCTCCTTAAATAAAAATAAAACATGTCCAATAAAAAGAAAATCTAACAAAAATATACTAAATATTACGCCTAAACTAAGATAGATAAGTGGAGGTTTCTTCCAAAGTACCAATAATATGGTAACACTTAGCTTGAAACTAGTCTTGATTAAATTCTTACCTTTAATACCTGTGAAAAAAAGAAGAAAATTAAGATTTAATTTAAAGTGTTCATATTGATGTCAAAACGTAGTATTTGGGACAAAATCTGTGTCTTACATGTTGTAATGCTCAGCTTTATAAGCACCACAAAGACGAGGCATACTAATATAGAGGTAGTGAGCAACATTATGTTCCTACCAAGCAGTTTTTCTTGTAGAGAAATGAAAATAACATTATCCTTGCACAACCTACTGCACATGAATTACCAAAATGCTAATGTTTAAGGATTGTATTAACTCAGCATCTAACCTGAAAAGTACCTAGAATATGGAAATATTTAGTGTACAGATTAACTACATGCACCATGTTGAGTTCGTATTACCAAAACCTTATCTCCTGCATTGGCACCATCTGGATCTATTTATTAGTTGTAGATCTTTTACCGGCCCAAATAAAAATTGTTTGTTCACTAGTTTTCAACACACAAATTCAAACAAAAATTAACTTTCAAGGCATTGATTCTATCTTAAGACTACCACACAAGTAAAAAATTACAAGCCTATTAAGCACTTGTGGCAATAAAACTCCCTATTTTAGTTTGAGATTAGGACCCATCCTATTTCAATCTGCTAAAGAACACCTTTCAAGTATCTATATCACAAACTTCCCAACAAAATCTTTCTAAAGAACCTCAAACTATCAAAGCAAGAAACTCAATAAATTGTGACATCAAACTGGCAAATCAGTAGAGCAAGAGAGCTGAAAATCCCATAAAAGGTCAAGTCTTTGCTGCCTTTATCACCAACACTATTGCCGTCTTATGATGAACATCTTTCAAAATATCTAAATCACAAACTTTTCAGCAACAATTTTACTGATCCAGCCCAAATTTTCATGTAAAAACTCACTAAAGAATGGCATAATAGAACAACAAAAGAAGATAAAAATGACTTTAAAAGTACCACTGCATAGGGAACCTAAAACCCCAGATAAAGGAATATGGTTCCTTGATACTATAAGGAAGATCCTTGAGTCTTACTCCAGAACACCCCAGACACCTTTCAAAAACAAAGTTATGTTTCCCTAAGAAAGTATTACAGAACCATTTTTATAAGACACATATTTTCGCCCCCAAGGCCTAGCTCAAGTGGCAAAAGGTGGAGGATTTGTGGCTTAGGTCGCAAGTTCAAGCCCCACACCATGCAAAGCGAAGCCCGGTATTTAAGTGGAGAAGGGTAGAGAGGCGGGCCCATTATCCACTGAGTTTAGAAGGCTGTGATTGATTCAAAGGGCAGGTCACAGACAGATTTCTCGGTTATAAAAAAAAAAGAAGACATATTTTCACAAGAATAGTACCATGAGAGAACCAATAAAAATAACAATTAACACTCTAAGCTAGAAGAGAAATAGAAAAGCAACACATCTTACCATAATAATCAATCTTTCTAGATATGGAGATCAATCTGACAACCATTCAAAATCAAATGCCTCAAACTTGATTTTTTTCATTACTAAGCTTCTCTAAGTTGGGTGAGTTGGCTGATTTGAACCAATTTCTGCCATAATCTAATACATCAAAGTAAAAGTAAGAATTAACTTGTAAATCTGCACCACAAGTTAGTGAAGAAAAATATACAAATATTTAACCATGAATAAGTGTCTTTTGAAACCTATACAAAAAAATTCTATACCATTCACCTACTAGAATATTTTGAAGAAGGAAAGGAAAGAACACTTCATTGCATGTCTATAAGCCATATACCTGAAGGGAATTATTACATTTGTAGTCAAGAGTTAAAAATATAATATACAAAATATCAACACTCTTAACATAAGTTCAAGTATAAGTAGGAAAGAGATACTCAATGAAAGCAAAAGAGAAAAACAAACACCTCAGAAGAGCTAATAGAGATTTTCAAATATCAACTGTCCAACTAATGGATAATCAACAAAAGTATAGCAAAATTGAACGACAATCTATAAAATGATATCATCCCTTTAACCAACAGAGGACAAAACAACAAAAATAACATAGATATCAGTCATCATCCCAAAGCACCTTTTTTCTTTGAATCTATAAAGCACATAAAAAGGGAACAAATACATATGTGAAAGAAACCTATAGTTAAGATAAACACTAACCATTAATTTAAGAGCATATATTTTAAGAAACCCACCTCTTGTTACTCCAGAACCTCTCTTTAAATAAGCACAATTGTACAAAGAGATACAAAACTTACAAGTTGTTGTTGTCAGATCTCTTCCCACAAGAAAATTGCAAACCATAATACAAAGTCTACTTCACAATAAGGGAAAACGATAAATAGTAATTAAAAGTTGAGGGAATATTTTACAGTGGAAGAGGGTAATAAGGAGGAATTGTAAACAAAGGATGCTTCAACACCTTAGAAGACTCAAAGAAAGGGATTTCGGCGGAAACACCTTAATTTCACATCAATCTTTGGTTTCAACTATTGAATCTCCTGCTGAAAAGCAGGACAAATGGAGTAAAGCATCTCCTTTTACCTAAAGCTCAAACTAGACCTAGAATCAACGTGTGCCCCTTTTACCAACATTGTTCAAGAAATATGAAAATTACATATTACAAAGAAGTGGCTAAAGATACTCTAAGGGTTCATGTTTGGGAGTATTATTGATATGAGGTTGAGGTAAAACTCTCAACCTCATTCGAAATCAGACCAAAACATGAGTTAGAAGTCCAACATCTGCACTTTAATTTTTCACACTTAACTCCCCCAAAATGCTATCCACAATTTCTTTAGAAGTGCATCGGTTTCTTTGTCTTTGAAGCTCTAAAGTCTTATTTTGGTGTAATAATTTATATATTTTGAAACTTTTAGAAACTATCGTTAAATTCTTATACATGTATACCAATATTAAATTACAAATTCTCATATTTTTTAGAAACTGTCATAAGCTTCCTTTGTCTTGTGGTATATATTAGGGATAAAAATTGCCATAATGCCTATCAGTTGCTAAATCAGTGTCAAAAGGTTTACTGTTAGCCAACTTCGTCCTCCATCAAGCTAGATTAACAAGTTTTGTTCAATAAAAATAAAGTTAACCATCTAATTCCCATGCATATTAGTTGCGACATTAATAGACCTAATTAATTATGTAAGTTAATTTATATTGATATGTGGTTGCTCCATTTATCCCTGGAAATTTCCCTATTTAGTTCACACTATTTTATTTTATTTTTGGAGGCTAGGTATTATGTTCATTTGTTGTTGTGTAAGAACTTGGTAAATTATTTGGTTTATAATGGTAAATACAAGAGCTTTCTTTGATAACTACAATGCCAATTCATAGAAATAGTGTAAACCAACCTTAGAGAGAAGAGAAGACTTATTCACAATTTTTTACTAATGTAGTGTCATAGTTTTATTTTTTAAGTTGTATTAAGGATGTAGCTAAATGCAAACTTACTAGATATTTTACTTTTTAACTCATAGTTCAACGTATAACTTATAGCTTCTTTTAGCTTTATAATATATGGGATACAAGTGCAACACACGTGTTCAAAAATTAATTAACAAATAAATGGGGAAAGGGCAAGGGGTCTGCATTGTTTAGTCGGGAAACTCATGAGAGTTCTCCCCTGTTTTATGTACTTTCACCATACACAAGCAATACAACATTTTAAACTAGTTGATATTCAGATTGTATATAAGCATATAGCAGGAGATGAATTCACATCATAAGCAAGGCAAAATGAAAGTACAATTATAGTTTCATTCCTATCTTACATGTCTGTATCATGAATGATCAAAATGGTCCTTAATGTATGGGGTTTGAAGTGTTATGGTCCTTCATATATACCACTTAATTGAAATAGTCCTTCATGTATACAAAATATGATCATTTGTCATAAGCCCTAAAACATAATGGTTGTTATTAAACTTAATGGAAGAAATGCATAATGTCTATCTTTGCTCGTTTAACTCCACTCTTCCCCTTCCTCTGCCTCCTTCTTGTTTCATCACTTCATTATTAAGTAAGAAAAACCAAAATTGACTAGACAAAAGTAATCAATATTAAGGTGCTTTCTCTTTCATTTGCGTTTTCTTTTTGTTGGGAGAGAAAACTCCTAAAATAAATATAAATCAATCATTTGCTTCATTTTACCTACAGAAGATTCATAAAATATTGGAGAAGATTTTCTTAACAAAGAAATATGATAGGCAATTCAGCTGAAGTATTTCATTTCAATAACAAAAGGCAGCCACTAGTTCGAATTTAATTGCATATATTTAGCATCAAGACCAGTAAGTTCGACATCATCAAAGTTCTCGCCCACTTTTCAAGTACAAATTTGATAAGAGTCTAATATTTTAGAGTACTTGAGTAGCATTTGCGAATTAAAAGCTTCATTTCACATGCGAGAGAGATTTTATCCGATTTCTTTAAGTGAACTCAAGATTTTTATGGCAGCATCTATGGGGTAAATGCCACCATAAAGCCGGTGAACACCACCCAAGTCTCAAGTTCAATCACCGCCGCTTTCCAGGAAAATTCATGAGCCCACTTGACAAATCATCCATATTGAAATCTCAATTTAATTTGCAAACATCATTCCTCCAGGTTCAGCAGTAGAAAAGGAAAATTTTAAAATTTCTTGGTTAAATTTTAACAATAACCATTATGTTTTAGGGTTTAGGACCAAAACAATCATATTTTGTATACATAAAGGACTATTTCAATGAAATGGTATATATTAAAGACCATAACACTACAAACCCCATACATTAAGGACCATTTTGATAATTTTCTCTCCATATCATTTTAACTACATTAATTCCATCTCAAACCATTTCCAACAACTTAACAGAGAACTTAATAGAGAGCAGAGAGTTTTAAAAAAAATTAAAAATATATATATATATATATAATAACTTGAACCTAATTAAAATTAAGCACACACAACTAATTGACAAGATGAAGTTACTGAAAATCAATTAATGAATAAAGTAAAGAAAGCATAAATTACCTTTATTAGAACAACTTTTGAGACTTTAGTTGAGGACCTTGACCGCAACAGCCTTCGACCACAAAAGAATGAAACTCAACAACACGAGAGAAAAATGTTACAACTTTTTTCCAACAAACTGACATTCCTACATAAACAAGCAAAGAACTTGCTTTAGTTTTAGAATTCAACAAACCACACTAAGGTATTCTGATGCAATTCAAAGAATTGCAAGAAGGGAGGAGTGGAGAAGCTTTGCCTTTGCGGATAGTCGGAGAAAATAAGAACCATTAAGGCTATTGCCCTAAATGGCCGGAAAAGGCACGAGACACTTGCTATTGTATGACATATGACGAAGGAGAGAGATGGGCAAAGGGGGCTACGGTTTCAACGTTTTGGCTCTAATGAGGAACCCTAAAACTAAATCGAAATTAAAAGAGGGAAGATTTGGGGGGAAAGGAGAAATGTTTTGGCGCCTTGGCATTTTTGTGAGAAAAGGAAAAAGTTGAGATATTTTAGGCCACAAGCTAACAATTTGTTGAGAAAAATATTACTAATTTTATTACTAACAATTAAGATAATTTTCAAAAACATATTGTTGTCAACAGTAATTAGATTTACTCGTTTTATGTCATAACTTATTAATTACTGCGTATGTCTAATGTTTATAGTACGTATTAGATAAAAGTTATGGGATCTATATATACTCTTCTATGGAGTATATTAATTATATTCAATTATTAATTATAAGCTCAACTAATTGGAATTTTTAATTAATTCAAATTAATAGTAAATCATAAAAGTATTATCCAAATAGATTAGGTTCAAGTAAAATAGTAATTCTTTAAACATTTGATTTAGGATAACAATTGAGTTAGATTTAGCAATGTTTTGTCAAATTAAATCAACTCTAATGGTGAACACACTTAGTTACTCTAAATCAATAAAAATATATTCTCAATAGATCATATCTGAGTCACATAACATTAATTTTCAAAACACATGATCATGCAATAAAGCTTCAGTGAGACTTTGTTACGTTTTGTTTAGATTCAATATAATTAGTTAACCAAAAGTAATTCAATAAAATCATCTATTTATTTGACTTATACTTGAAACAAACAAAGTAATATAACGTAAAATTGAATCTAATCAAATCGAACTAATTATACTAAATTGCTAAAGGTATTGTGTGAAACATATAAAATTATGAAAAACACTTGGTCAAGATAAATTTTGAGTGAGACTTTGATATTATTAGGTAATTGAAGTTAATGTAATCACTTACTCTCTCCGTTCCTTTTTATATGTCATCAATTTCTATAAATAGTTGGATCATGATACTTATCGTTTTATAAAATCAATACATAAACTATCATATTCTTTCCATTATACCCTTGATAGAGTAGTTAATTAATCTTGAAAATATATACTTTGACCAACTTAAGAAATCTATAAGTAATTAATATCATTGGAGTACTTCATACATTAACTTCTTTTTCCATTCACTATTCTAAAAAAATATGATTTTGAAAAAGAAATATCAACAAACAAATTAAAACATTTTAACACAAAATATGTAGGAAAATTGAGGTAGAAAAATTTAATTTTTAAAATTTTTGGATCAATTGGTGAAGAAATTTGGCTCCAAAAATAAACTAATTTTTTTAAATAGTCATCCAAATGACTTTTAATTTTAAAATCTAGCATATTCATCATTTATTATAAAGTTGACTTAAAGAAAATATTAAATAAGGGTAGAAGGATAAATTTACTTAATTTCTTAATGCAAGTGCAAATTAAAAATGTTACATATAAAATGAACGGAGAGAGTATTTATTTCATTTATATTTAATACTTGCAAGGTGTAAAATTGAATTGAACTATTAACACGTCCAATTACATTACATTGATAAAAAATATTATTCTAATGAAACAATTTTGATCGAGTCAAATAACAATTTTGGAAACACTTGATTTAGCTTAGCTTTAGCGAGACTTAGGGTGGTTTGGTATGAAGGAAAACATTTTTCGGAAAATATTTTCTAATTTTCTCATGTTTGGTTGGGCTAAATGTTTTGGAAAATGTTTTCCAAATCAACTCATTTTCCTCAAATTTAAGGAAAATAACTTCCCTTCTAAACTTAAGGAAAACATTTTCCAAAACTCTCTTCCAATTTCAAATTACAATTATTTTTTTGTTGAAAAAATCAATTTATTTTGTCCCTACCCTCAATTTCAATTTTTTATTTATTTTGTAATCACCTATTTATTGAAATTTATACTATATAAGCAGTGGCGGAATCAGGATTTTCAATAAGGGGGTTCGAAAATCTGAAAAAACAGACACACGAAGTAGTCGAAGGGGGTTTGACATACTATATATACCTAAAAATTATTTTAACCATGTATGAATAATATAATTTTTCGCCGAAGGGGGTACGGATGAACCCCCTACTTGTAAGGTGGCTCGGCCACTGTATATAAGTGTAAGAGGGTGTTTGGATTGACTTAAAAGTTGGTCAAACCTACTTTTATGTCAGTTTTTTACTTCTGAAAATGTTTGAAAAATAACTTAAAATAAGTTGAGAAGTGTTTGACAAGGTCAAGAATGACTTAAAATAAGTCAAAAACCTAAAGTAGACCTCCCCCTACTTTTTATTTTTTGACTTAAAAGTCATTTCAGTTTGATTTTTTATTTTTGACTTAAAATCTACTTTTTTTAAGTCAATCCAAACGGGCCCTTAACTCGTGACAAAAATTAATAATTAGCTATGAAATTTTACTATGATAAAATAAATGGCTAAATCTTATAATTGTTGCCACAACTCTTTATAACTTGAAGCAAAAACGCGAAACCAAAATCATCACAAATGTGTCTTTCATTCCTAAACTAACTCTCAATCTATCAAAAGCATGAATTATGAGTGAATACGATGCACCAACAACAAAACAATATTTTTCTTTTAAAAAATAGATTAACCGTAAAATAAGGAGCTGAAATATGAAATTTTATCAAAAAAATAATTTAGATCGACCCTCAAAAAACACAAAAATATGATTCTTAATTTTTGGATAAAAATTCTCAAATTTCTTTGCTCATACACAATTTTAAATGATGAAACTGCTTAATCAGAAATTTAATGTCAAAATTGGTTTACCCAAAATATAAGGACCTTAAGTTTCAAATATCAACAAATTCAATCACAAATCGATCATCGAATCAACTATTTTTAGATCTCGTATGTTTGAAGTTTCGAATCTTAACTTTTATGACTCAAATCATTAAAATCTAATGAGTATTATTGAAAAACAAACAAAATATAGTTAGAATCACATACCCAACATTTATATATATATATTATATATATATACAATTATCTTTACAAAAAAAATTCATAACTTCCTCATATAAATTCGAAATGCAACATTTTCTTTCAAAAGTACAATATAGTTCAATATACACACCATTTGTAGTTCGGGATAAGGCACAAATACCCCTCTGAACTATGATCGAAATTCCAGCAACACACTTCAACTTAACTAGTTAAGTTTATATGTGTAGCTAGGATTTCAATCATAGTTTAGGGGTGCTAATGCCTTATCCTTTTGTAGTTCATTTGCTTTAGGTGGTACTATTAAAGTTCATCAAAACACCAATTTTCGAACAAGCACACAAACTCATCTGAGCAGGGGCAGACCCACCCTATGTCTAGGGGTGTCATCCGACACTCCTTCTTCAATTTTTTTAATATTATATATAAATCTGAAAAAACACAAGGTACTAGTAAATTTAATATAAATGATACTCCTTAAACAAATGTGTTGCTTGGCTTGTTGGTTTGGCATGCGGCTAGAGTGCCTTAATTGTCCCAGCTTTTCCTGGTTCAAATCTCATTAGGAGCAATTTTTTGTTTGATTTTAGCTTTTCTTGTAATTTTTTTCCCATAAAAGTTAATTTTGTTGAGATTCGAACCTCCAACCTTCAATTCCTAATAAAATTCGAATAAAATGGACCAGTTGAACTAGAATATAGTTTGTGTAGTATTTTAGTAATTTAATCACTTGTTCGAAATGAAACTCAACACAATAATAAGTAGGGGCCGGGCGGGCAGTGAAGGCTCATTTAGTAGACAGCGAGCGAGCTGCAAGCACCTACTCCTATCAAAATGAAAAGCAGCAAGCGGAACTTGAACTTGAAGAAGCGGGCCTCTATTAGAGAAAGCCATTGCGCGAAGTTATAAAGTTAAAACTAAGTCATCTAGGCAGTTGTTAGTACACTTTAAACAATTTTATTAATATAGTTTTATCATATCAATTATTCATTTATTTATTTATTATTATATATCGAATTATATTTAGCTACGATTTTTTTTCCGTAGCCAATAGTCAAATTATTCAACTACAAATTTTACATCATCGCTACTAAACATTGCATTTTTTGTGACAAAATTATGGTGTTACTAAATCGCATGTTGATTAGAGACAATAAAATGATCGTCACTAATTGCTTGTATTATTAGTGACAAAAACTAGTGTCACAATTAAGAATATAATTTTGTGGCTAAAGCTTAAAAAATTTAACTACGAAGTTTAATTTGTCGCTATTGCAATAACTTGTTTTTTGTGACGAAACTTTTTTGTGTCCAAAATTGTAACTAATTTTATGACAAATAATAGTTTGTCACAAATTGGATACACTAATAGTGATAAAATGAGGTGTCACTAATAACATAAAAATCGTCTCTAATTGTACTTAATAAATCACGCCAAATTATTTTTTGGTGGGAAACTTTAGTGGATAAAACTTTGCTACAAAATTATATGTTACATCACTAAAAGTATGTTGCTTATGCATTTAAATAGAAAATGTAATTTTTGTCACAAAAAGTGAATAATTAGGGACGAATTTTATGTCGTACCTAATAATTTTGTAGCTAAATATCACTTTTGTTGTAGTGACCTAAAAAATCAAACTTCATAGCTCCAAATAAAAATGTGATTACCATTGAATAAATTGAGATGTGATGGTTATGTATATTATTTGAATTACTTTTTTGTTCATAAGTTCTTAAAAATCATAGGTGAAGTGTTCCTTTTTGGTGGCGACTGATTTTTTGATTAACGTTATCAAAGACACTTCATCCGATTCTAAGCATCAACGATCGTTAGTCAGTATATAACCCAACTAAATGAGTTGGGGTCGAATTCTACAGGGTGTGGCACACGTTTAAGATTCAATAGGAAAGTACGAATATGCTCAAGTCAATCATAGGAATAGACATTATCGAATAAAAACATACTTCAAATCAGGGGGTGACACGAATGTCAAATAACAAGTGGTTTCGATTGTAATTATCAACTACAACAGCAACAAACGACATAAAAATAACAATAGTGAGACGGGTTCTTGGGATGTGATTCGATTATAGGCTAATATAGACAAATGGGTAATTGCAATTATTAGAAAATAACTGTAAATTAGTGAATATGCTAGACTATAGAGGAGGTAAACTTTCTCTCGAACAATTTACCCCGAATCAAGTCGGTTTTTTTCGAACACCGACAAACAAGCAATTAAGAACAACCGATGCCTTAGTCCATTCACTCTTTTGAGCTGAATGTGTGGAAAAGGGTTTAGGATTCACTCACTTGAGCTGAATCCATGGCAACCTAATACCTACAGACCATCAATCAATAATCTTGATTTAAAAATCTCTCTCTTGAGCAAGCCAAAAGCATAAAGGTAGGACTGTATTTGCAACTACAATCCTTTAATTTTAACCACAATTAATGATTGAAATTACTTCTAAACAACATTTAAACTAACAATTAGCAATAACCATAAGCTAAATCAACCCATAATCATATAATCACACCCCAAGAATTGGGGTTTTAGCTAGGCATCATAAAAAGATAAAAATCGTTACCAAATTGTGTTTCCATCAACTGGGTAAGATTAATCTCGTCTTTACAAAGGTCCAAATTGAAGAATCTCAAAGACCCACTTCCAATTTCTCAAAAATGGAAAACTTCAATTCTTCAAAGCTAAGGAAAACTTAGTCTTCCTATTCAGAGTTCTATGCCAAAGATAAAAATATGATAACTCTGAAAATGCAATTCAATAATCCTCCTAAACTAAATGTTCAAAAACGTATTTATAGTCGCCAAAAATATGTTGCGAAGGACCAATCGGCGCAGTAAGTCGGGCTCGTCGATCAACTCGGAGATCTGCCCTTTGGTTAGTTTCATCGCCTTTTTGCTTTGACCTTCAACATCCTCAACTTTCGTAACTTTGGGCGATCCAACACTGCATCACGGAACCACTCGGTGACACGCCGATTGCTCCTTTCTCTCGTCGACTTGATTTTCTCCTTCAGGGATTGACGGGCCGCCGGGCCTAAGCCCTGATTAACTGAAAGTGAAAGGTATTCCAGAGCCTCTCTTTCCTTGTATATCTTCGTAACCCATCATCTGGTCTTCGATGGCTCGCATACTGGAACTTTAGGTGAGGTAATGGCAATTCAGCGACTCGCCAAAGGGATTTGGCGATCACAATGCCTTCATTTCGTCGTTCTTTCAGCTCGCTTCGCTCTTTTTTGCAAATTAGTGTCCATCCTTTGTTCCTCAATCCAAATACCTGGAAATCAAGGATTTTACAAAGTTATTGGCACAAAATGAGCATTTGAGGACACTAAATCTATCCAAGTAAAGCCCTAAATTAGTCCAAATCGTGGACTCATCAACACCCCCAACTTAAACTTTTGCTTGTCCTCAAGTAAAACTTAAGTTCAACAGTTCAAAAAGGATGTCTCGAACAGTGCTACACAAGACTCAATCATGAATGCACACAAAAAGACTCAACTTACTCATGCAAGTTTCAATTGTGCACTCAAAGATTCAATTGCGACTCACCATTATCAAAGATTCTCAAGTTCACTATACTTGCTTCAAATGCAAGTTCAAGCTCAACAAAGGTACTCAAATGCCCTCACACAAAGAATGATTCCATATTCACACACAATGGTTCAACAATTTATAGTTCTGGAATAAAAAACAACTCTCACACTCACAAAGATGAACACATGCATGACTTCACCCATAGGTTTGCCCTTATTTTCCAATCAACACTTGTTTCAGCTCACTCAAGATTCAAAAGGTCTTTTCAAGGCTTGTAACGGGGCTGTGTGTAAAGGTATGGACATTTAGGCTCAGTGGCTGCTATCATCATGAAATGTGGTATGAACAACACTTTCTTTCCTTTCTTCATCATTCTCATTCATGCTCAAGAGTCACCCCATTATTCACTTTCCATTGTTGACACCCAATTTTGACCGACCTTTAACCTTTTTGAGAATGCTATCCGATTAAATACGCATTTTTAACATATATTTTGAGTTCTAAATATATTAGTCGATTTTGTCAAAAATTATACATTTTAGTATGTATGCTTTACAAAAATATTGTAAATATTATTGAATTTGTCTCTTAAGTTATTTTTTATAATCAATATTTGAACTCGAAATATTTATTTTACTCGTTTATTTTAAGGTTCTTAAAACTTAGATGTGCTTAATTTAGGTGAAAATATTCTAATATATGTAGTACTTCATTAATCAAATAGCATCTCGTTAAGTTTCTCGTAAATCATTTAAATCGTAGCTCTATCTATTCAATTTTATTTTAAATCTAGCCCATTTTCCTATTTAATCTCATTTCAAATCTAGCCTCTTTAAACCAATTGCTATTTCAATTATAGCCTTTGTTGATTTCATTTTTAGCTTTTTATTACAATTCAGATTTTTAAATGATTTAATCTCATCCGTTCATCCTTTAAGTTAGGTTCGAGATAGAATCCTAGCCCCTCATCTCTTCTAAAATCAAGGGTCAAGATCAAATTCTCAAAACCTTCCTATTTTAACCTAAAAGACCCTAAACCTAAATTATTCTTCAACTTCCTCTCCTAGCAGCCGCCTCCACCCTGCTCCTTTCTCCGACAACGCCGACGAGGCCACCGGCGAAATCCATCGGAGAGAGAGAGCTCTCCTCTCCTCTCCGCCCCTCTTCCTCCTCTCTCCCATCGTCTTCTCATCTCTTCCTCTCCTCTTCTCCTTCGCCTTTCCTCTCCTCTCTTCTCGCTGCCATAACAGCAATGAACACACATCCAGGCGAGGTGAACAGCGGTTCCGGCGAGACCAACAGTCGCTGGTCGCCTCCGCTTCCCTGCCCTCTTTCTCCGACAAAACCATCGAGCAGCCAGGTGCCTCCATTGGCGAGAACCAGCACTAGCAGGGACGACCAACAGCAGCTCCGGTGAGACGAGCAACAGCCAGCGAAGCTGACCAGCGCCGCCCCTTTTTTCTCCGGCAAAGCTCAAAGGCTGTGGAAGACAGATCTTCACAGATCTGTCCGGGTTCATTTTTTTTTTCTTTCCTAATTCGATTGCATGATGTTGCTATTTAATTATGAATATATGACTTGGCATGCTCGTGTTATTGAAAATATGATTAATGGTTGTGAAATTTCGTCCCAAGCATGTAAAGCTTTGATTTGTCGAATTTGTTTCATTAGTGTGTTGACATTTTCTTTACAGTTAATTGTTAACTTGTTGCATATTAGTTGTAAACTGATGGTACTGTTAACCTTCATTCTAATTAACGCCTTAATGCTTGACTTGTTAATATTATTAATAATCATCTAATTTTCTGGTTTGATCGACTCCTTAATGGCAGATTAAGTCATTTACTCATTTAGTGGTCCTCTATACTAAACTAATTATTTTCTTGCCAATGTACTCATTCATCTAATTACGGTAAGTTATTAAATTATTTAGGAATACTGATTTGATTTAGCCTGGGATTTTTATTTCTTTCCGTAAGTAATTATCGCCCATTGGTTTTATATATCAGTATTTGGTGACTGCTTAATTTACCTCTCTGCCTTTTTCTTACCTTTTTATTTTAGTAAAAAAAAAATAATAAAAAAAATGAATCTAATCCAATTGTGTGTATTTCTAATTCTTGAATAATTTGATTGGAGGTTGCTTAAATTTGGGAATCTGTTGATTGTATGCAGTAGTAATACTTAATTCAAGCACGAAAACATGTTTGACTTGGGCTGTAAATATTGCTTTCCTTCTATCACAACTTTCTCTGGCCAAACTGTATGGATTGTGTAATTTAAATATTCTCCTTACCTTAATTAAGCTTAGCCGAATATTACTTACTTTATACTTGGTAAATAATTTTTTTAATTGATTTTGGTTTCCTTGTGATTTAGGAAAACAATATTTGATCCCTAAAATAATTCTTTTCCTTTAATTTGGCACCTTTCATCTACTATATAAGAAGGGGCTTCTTATTCACTCTTGGCACTCACGGATACACTCCCATCCTAACGTATTGCTCTCACATCACTCAATACTTGAATACTAAAAAATATTTTGCTCTCTACTCTAAAAAATAGAATTTAGCTTTCCGGTAAACATAAAAAGCTTCTCTATACTTGTTGTTTTGCTGTGTTCGGGTCGAAAGTTGAATTAAGTGGTCTTCATTGCTGATATTTCTTGTCTGCCTAACTGGTTAGTAATCTTATTTAGCGTTTATATTATTTTGCATCCATACCTCTATGTAAGTTTGTAATGGTAAAGGAAGTATTCAGATTAGTTTTCGTTCTTCCCTCTCTCTATGTGTGATAATGTCATTGGTTATTATTTGTTTGTTTTGAGTCTTTGGTTTTACGTATGAAAGTAATTTGTTACTATGAATATTTGATGTTACGATTATTTTGCCACTATATATATGTGTTACATTATCCCTTTTAGCAGGTGTTGAACTTAGAGTTCAAGGTGGAAGAATCCCCTAGAAGAGAATCCCAGACAGGGCTTTTACTTATTTTAATGTTATATATATTTTATTCATTTGTTCTTTAATTTGGCTTGTAATATTCGTATAACTCTAACTCTACATATATGATATATATATTTGGGGATCGGCTAAAGGGGGGAGGGGATTACGTGCTAATTGCTTCATTTTACTTACTTCATTATTTGTGTTTTGCTAAGTTCATCTACGTTGCTTGAATCGCCTGAAGCATACGAGCTTTTCTAGCATATATACAAAATCGGCATTTCTTTTTTTAAAAATAAATAAATAGAAGAGCATGTTAATTAAATAGCCTATCTTAAGTAGAGTTAGTATTTCAGTATATTAGTTATTTCAACGAATCAACTTTTACTTGTTCATCACTTAGGCAGCATATCTCTAGGTTTCTAATAATTTTCAACATGTCCAAAACTGAAATAATTTTGTTATAGATAATTGTTGCTCACTATTTGATGATTTCTGCATCGTGACTACTCGTTTAATGCCATTTATGATATTTAATTAATTATTTTGGCCTAATTAAACTAATTAAAATTAATCTGCGTAATTAGTTATTGCTTTGTTAATGATGAAATATCTTTGCGTGTTTATCATTTAAAAATCATGTTTATAGGTTATTAGTTAAATTGTCAGTGTTACTAAGATTTGGAATTGTAATTCATGTTAGGATCTTAATAAATTAAGCTTTAATTATATGTCTATTGCAATTTTGATGTTTAGGGATCAGCTAATTTGCTAATAACTCCAGCATGTTTACACTTAGATACCATGCATATAGGAGTTATATATATAATATTATTTGGGTGTAGAAATCAAGCATATAGGCTTCAAGGGATTTTTTTCTCATAGGATGATTACTCAATTGTTGTGTCAATTAATTAAAATATCAAATAAAATAAATAGGTAATTTTCAGCACGTCAAATAATTGAGGTAATTTGTTTTTCCTTGGTTAAATAATTTTTTGCACCGTGAGTATATTTTGGCCAGTTAAATAAAATCAATCAACTGTTTTCCAGCATGCCTAATTGTTTAATATCTGCTGCTCGGTTAATTTTAGCTTGAATTATTAAATGTCTGCATTGTTATGCCACTTAAAGCCATTCCTTTTGCATCCTAATTAAATCTTTTATGCCACTTGCTTAATTAAAGATTTTCCATTTAAAATCTGCCCTACATGAGTTTGTTTAATTGAGTTAATTAGCCTGTTTTCCTAATAATATCCATGCTTGCTCAAATAACTATCAATACTTGCTCCTTGTTTGTATGCACACACTTAAGCATGAGACCTTTCACAATTACTTGTGTTTGTTAGCATATTAATTAAAATTAAGAGGTCAATATGAGATTTTACGTGCTAAATACTCGTTTAATATGTTTGACTTGGTGTCTAGGTGGGCCTATTAAGATTTTATTTGTCTAAAACCTTTCTAATAGTAGTCCAATGCCTCTTGGACCTTAAGCGGGGACGATAGGCACCTTGTAGAGACGAAAGCATGCGGTGGTGGGGTAGGGGTAGTTTAGGCCCTATGGAGATGATGACATCGACTCAGGCTTAAAGAGACAAACCTTGGTTTTGTCTATCCCTACACGGAAGCCTATCAAAAAATAAAAATAAAGTCGAGTGCTGATCCTAAAGTCCTTCAGAGTCTCCCTTTTCTTTGTCCCTTTATTTGTTTATAATTATATTTATTTGGGGTAGTTAAATAAAATAAAAATCATTTATCCTATCTACTTGTGCAATTTTTTGTCTCCTCGCTTCTCTTTTATTATTTGTTTAAATATTTATTTCTCATTTATTACATCACTTAGTCTCGCATCTTACTGATAAAAGTAACTAAAGTGCTCTTAATTGTTTAATATTTGTTGTTATCATGTTTAATAAATAACCAAATAATGAAATGACCTTAAATGCTACTTGTAACCCCACATACTGCATGAGACACGATCGGGACCCACATTTGTGGACCTCGAGAGATGCCTAACACTTTTCTCTCGAGGTAACTTGAACCCTTACCCTGATCTCTGGTTCGTTGACCTTAACTAGACTTAGTTAGATTAGATAGGTGCCCTAACGCGCCTTAATTTGTTAGATGGCGACTCTACAATCAACCCAAAGCCCAAAAGAGTTGTTAGGTCGTGCACCAAAACCCGTTTTGAAAAAAATGGGGCGCGACAAAATGGCGACTCCGCTGGGGAAATTAGGTTCTAACCATTACGTGTTTTATGCTTATGTGGGGTTTGCTTGGTTATTTCATTGTTTGTTTAGTTATTAGCATGATATGTTGTTATTATTTTCCCTTGTTTATTTGTTTCCTTATTTATCTTCTGTTTCCTATGTTCCACCCCTTTCCCTTTTTCCTTATTTGTTTATTTTCATGTTTCACCCTTTCCCTTTTTCCCTTATTTGTTTATTTGTCTGCATGATTCCGTATCCTCTTTTGCTTGATTCTCTACTATTTTTATATGTTTACTTCCTTTTATTTATGCATGTATTTATTTATTTATTACCGCTTTCATAAAACTGCTTATGTGTTACTGCTTTCCACTTACATACTAAATATTATTGCTTTGATAACTGACATTTCGTTCATACTTCTCCCAATTGGGACCTTCTTTTTTTTTTATTTGTTACCGTGATGTTGTGTCTTTGCACCTCTCATAACTACTCCAATTCTCTTCAAACACTTAATTATAGAGAGTCGACATATGCGTGGACGGAGCGAATAGTTTTACTACCGTGAAACCACGAGCCTTCTCGCATAAAATTCCTTTCAAGTCTGTGTCAAGTCAACTCTTAGAAATCTTGATTAAGTCATATATGATGCATAAACCCTAGGTGGTTTGACCCTTGGTGTCAATCCACATGATTAGTAACCACCTTATCGTCTAAAGGGCCCCAACACCCTTTAGACAAATTGCATATTTATGTGTCAATGTGGTCATAATAATTAAATTGAGCCAAATTTGCCAACATGAAGTTTAGAAATCGTTTGTTGTTTTGTTTGCAGAGTCATGGACACTTTCTACTCTCCAAACCCGAGAATGGTCGTAGAGATTAACTACAAGCTAAGGAGCTGGTGGATTGATATTAAGAGGGATTGCGAAAGAGAGATTCGTCAGTTGTTGGGTGGTCTTACCTACCTCATATTTGTCATACCAAACCCTCACCTGATTAGGGCCTTACTAGAGTTCTGGGACCCTGTGAGGATGGTCTTCAAATTTGCAGATTTTGAGTTGACACCAACGATTGAAGAGATAAGTGATTTCATTGATCTGCCATACCATGAGTGTGAAATGATAGTACCCTATAAGCCATCATCGAGGGAGTTTCTAAAGGGTCTGAGAATGAAGTCAAATCCATCCTTGCCTTCCCTAGACCTTGGGTGGATGCATTTTGACTTTCTGCATTCACACTTTGGCCGAGATAATGGTATTACTCTTTTATTGATGAATTTGAATGCTCCGTCGAGGAATGGGAAACATATCGCCTAAATGCCTTTGCCATTGCCCTATTAGGATCTCTGATTTTTCCCAAGACAAGGGGAAGGATTGACACACGCTTGGGTTATGTGATTCGAGGTTTAGCTCAAAGAGAGGGAGAGCCTAGGAAAACCATAGTGCCCATGATATTAGCAGAAATAATGAGGAGTCTGTCAGCATGCGTCAATGGTAGGATATTTTTCGAAGGATGCAACCTTTTGCTGCAGTTATGGGCTATTGAACACTTCTATCTACGGTCTGATGTGGTAGACATTTTTCTTGGTGATGGCAACAAAATTGATAATCATCCAAGAAGAATGATAGTTTTCAACACCCCTACAGGATTTGTAGATTGACAGATATTTTTGACAGAGCTCGAAAGTGATCGCATCCAATGGAAGCTCTATTGGTTGTCCACCCCTAATGCAATAGTCAGAGGTGATGACCGCTACTTCATTGAGCTCATTGGCTTAAAAGGCGTTCAACCATATGTTCCTCTTCGAGTACTCCGCCAATTTGGGCGAACTCAAGTAATACCACTCCGATCCGACATAGAGCAGTTCAAGTATGAATTTGGACTAGATAAACCACAAGTCCACAATATACTTCGAAGATGGGAGCGAGTGTTAATCATTCCTATGGGTGCACAACAGGCCTTATGCACATGTGAATATTACGTATGGATCCTAAAGGAGGTCAAATGCAGAGAAGTAAGTGGGGAAGGATATCATGGGATCACTGATGAAAGGGAAAACATATGGGCACGCAACATGTTGAAGATCAAGAATGAAGTCACTCCCTATGCAAGGAGTCAATTGGCGCCAAGTTCTTGGAATCAATATCTCCAAGATTTTCAGAATTTAGGATGACTTCCCCATTTGTTACCCCTTTCCCTTAGTTTATTTCAGTTTTTGTTTTCCAATTATGATGTATTGTCCGAATTTTATAATAAATAAAGATCATTTTTTTTATTTCTCTAACTCTAAACTCCAATTGGCAAATAAGGCTTGAGTTAATCGTTATGCATTACTTATATGTCGTCTTAGGCCTACCTCTGGCTCAACGAGGTCCCTTGCATCTAGGACGCTTATTTCAAACAACGTGTTATTATTATCATTATTTGCTCTAATCCCCTAACACTGTTTTCTGTTGATTCTATTGTTTTTCCCATTCCTAAGGTTGATCTACTCTTTATTCTGGCACATACACGATCAAAAGGGACCCCCCCTTCTCCTCCTCCTTCTCGAAGAACAGACAAGGGTAAAATGGTTGACAACAACAGCAGCAACGAAAGAGTAGAAACTTCTGAGGGAGGGCAACTTCCAAATGACCTCGTCCTTAGACTTGAGCGCAAGATTCTAGATTTGGAGGAAGAAGTAGCGCACATGCGCGATTTGGCCAAGTTGTCTATTTCTCTCGGAACTCAGTTTGGCGAAAATATAGACAATCCTCCTCACTCTAACCAAACAACCATGCCAAACAATCCTCCAACCAATATATCCCGACCTGAATCCACTCCTCCAAATATCTTTCTACCACCTCACGCCCAAAATACCCAAATCCCATTTTACCACTACCATCAACAAACCAAGCCAACCATCCCAGAACCAATTCCAAATGCAAACCCTTTGTATACTCCTGGAAATAACAACCTCAACCCCATCTATGTGGAAACTGCTCCCTTGACCCATAACTACCATGAATCAGAGTCCTCCCAAAAGGACCTTTTGATAAAAACCCTGACCGAGAGATTAGATAACTTGGCCAGCAGGGTGCAACATGTGGAAGGAAGCAAGAGGTTAGGAGGACTGAGCTACGAGGATTTATGTATACATCCCGACGTAGAACTACCTGAAGGATACAAACTTCCAAAGTTTGAACTGTTTAATGACATTGGAGATCCCAAAGCCCATCTGCGAATGTACTGTGACAAGCTTGTAGGCGTGGGGAGAGATGAGAGGATACTCATGAAGCTGTTTATGAAGAGGCTCTATCCTGGTATATTGAACAAGACCCTCGTAAATGGGATGAGTGGGTAGACATGGCAACAGACTTTATGAACAGGTTTGGATTTAATGTAGAAAATGCACCTGACTGGTTCTACATCCAAAACCTGAAGAAAAAGCCTAGTGAATCCTTCAGGGATTACGCCATAAGATGGAGGTCTGAGACGGCTAGAGCCAGACCTCCCATGGAAGAATCTCAGATGAAAGACTATTTCATCCGTGCTCAAGAGCCATAATATTATGATAGGATGATGCTGGTAGCTGAGAAGAGTTTTGCTGATATCATCAAGCTAGGTGAAAGGATCGAAGAGGGCATAAAAAATGGGACTATCATCAATTTGGAGGCCCTGCAAGCCACCAACAAAGCTCTGCAATCTGGAGGAATGGCAGAAAGTCGAAAGAAAACGGGCTCAGTCATGATGGCTCAAGGAACCAGAACCCCTTATAAGTACCAATCAACAACCTCACTTCCATCTCCATGTCCTTCATCTCTATATCCCCAAACTCCATATCCTTCAGCTCCACCACCTATATCTCCCAACCCTATGCCAGTATGTTACCAAAATGCTCCTTCTCAATACCAGCAAGCCTCATATCCTGTCTATAATGCCCAGCCTGCATACTTCCAAACTCCACCACCTACTCCACCACCAAACTACCGGAACAGACCACCATATGAAAGAAAACCTGTGAAGAACTATACCCCTCTGGCTGACCCCATAGCCCAACTTTATGAGAGACTGAAAGAGGCTGGCTATGTCACCCCAGTTTCTGCATTGCCTGTGGATGTCCGCGCAAAATGGTATGACCTTAACAAGGTTTGTGCCTACCATTCTGGGATGAAAGGTCATACTATTGAGGTTTGCAGAGCCCTAAAAGATAAGGTTCAAATGCTGATTGATACTAAGGCCATCCAACTCAAGGATCCAGCACCAAATGTTGCAAATGACCCTCTGCCTAACCATCAGGTCAACATGGTAGAAGCTGATGATACTTCGGATTGGGAGAAATCCATTTGGGCCCTTGAGCCAGAAGAAGTAGTGACTGCTACCGCCCAGACTCCAATGGTAGTACAAAGGCGTGCTCCGTTTGAGGTTGAGGTCGCCATACCCAAGACTCCATTCACTGTTTATAGGGCACATTCCCCTATCCGGTATAATACCCATGCTGCTCTATGGGACTACAAAAAGGGAAAAGCAAAAGTGGAAGAAGCAGACACTGCAGCAAGAGTTACTAGATTAGGAAGAATTTACACTCCTGAAAACCTGGTGCAGGGAAGATCTAGCAAGTCCAAGGCACCAATTGTAGAACTTGAAATTACAGGTGTTTGGAAGAAGGTGCAAGCAAAAGAGTACTCTATTGTTGAGCAATTGAGTAAAACCCAGTCTCAAATATCCATCATATCATTGCTACAATCTTCCGAAACTCATCGAAATGCTCTATTGAAGGTCCTGGGTGAAGCTTATGTCCCATCTAGCATCACTCAAAAAGAGGTAGCCCAAATGGTCGGGCAAGTTTTTGAGGCATACCGAATATCTTTCCATAAAGATGAGTTGCCAATTGAAGGAACAACCCACAATAAAGCTTTGTACATTTCAGTTCAATATCAGGACAAAATAATCACCAAAGCTTTGGTTAATTCAGGCTCCGGTTTGAATATCTGCCCTCTGAGCACGTTAACAAGGCTAGGCGTGGATAGTGCAAAGATCCAAACCTGGAAAATGAATGTGAGAGCTTTCGATGGCTCTCAGAGGGGTACTATTGGGGAAATAACCTTGGACATGCTTATTGGTCCTGCTACTTTCCCAATAGCTTTTCAGGTCCTGGACATTCCTTCTTCATATAACTTATTGTTGGGTCGTCCTTGGATTCATATGGCTGGAGCAGTTCCCTCTACTCTTCATCAATGCTTGAAGTTTGAATGGGATCATGAAGAAGTTGTAGTCCATGGGGAAAAGAGACATCCTGTATATGCGATAGAAGGAAGGGGTCATCTAGACGGTGAGATGTACCATACAGTTGAGCTTGTTGGCAACATTGAAGTGCAACCTTGGTTTAGCCAGAAGATCATAGATATGATGGCCTGGTTTGGTTTTGAGCTTGGGAAAGGTTTGGGCGCCAATCTACAAGGAATAGTTGAACCTATACAACCCGTTCGTCATTCAACCACTTTTGGCTTGGGGTACAAATATACTACTGAAGAGTGGCTTGATTGGCAACCACCTAGAGATGGGGATTACTATCCATTGAAGAAACCAATACCACCGTTGCACCAATCATTCAGATCAACAGGTTTCATGGGTGGTCTTATTGATGAGCTTTTGGAAGACATGAAAGGTTTGTCTCTGACCAAAGAGGAAGGAAAGGGCTGCAATGTCGTGATCAGCGAGGAGGAGAAAGGGGGTCCTAGAGGAGACAATGAAGCGAAGATCAGCATCAACACTTGGACTTCAACTCCATCCAGACCTCGTCGGGCATCTGGGTAGCTGTGGAAGAAATTTTCTATCAAATTTTTAAAGTTTTCAATAAATAATTTTAAATTTCAATTCTATGTTATTGTTTTCAAATACTAGTTTTATGAAACTCTTGAGTCTTAATCAATAAAGTTCTTTTCCCATCTATTTAATATCTTATATTTATTTGTGCGTTATTCTTTCTTCCAGCAAATTCTATTATAAAAATGTTGAATCTGAGACTATGGCATGTAATGAGACTGCACAGCTTAACATTAACGACTTAGAGGAAGTCGAAGAAAATGAGGTCCCTGAGGAGTTAATCAGAAAGGTTGAGGAATTCGAGGAAAAACCCAACCCGAATCTAGTGGAAACAGAGGTGGCTGTTTAGTCCCCTTCATTTCGAAAGCTCTTTCTATTTCTACATCTCTTTCTTCCTCACTTTCCACCCTTTCTTCTGTTTTTGAGGCTTCTTTCAGTTTCTTAGTAAGAATGGGTGAGGGTATTCTCAATTTTTTTTCAATTTCTAAACAACTATCGTTTGTGAATGTAGGTTGTGTCGGGGATATACTGTGGCTAGTAAGTCATTTCGTTTGCATTTTATTCAACGAGACCAAAAACACAACAATGATTTGTTTTATGGACAGTTATATTATTTCCAGCCCAAATGAGGTAGTGCCTAATGTCACGAGCCCAACAAAAGAGGCTCTCGAAAGAGAGCTTTCGACCTTTCTTTCTTCCTTTGGAAATAGGGAAGTTAGAAGGGATGTCTTGGAAGGGACAATAAGGAAACTCGACTTGAACAGCGCGTCCCCAGAAAAGCTTTTTTTTGAGGATCTGACAACTTATGCAGGAACTTTCCAACAGATCGGTTGCTGTGGAAACAGAGGTGGTAAATCTGGGAAATTCAGAAGTGGTACAAGAGACCCGAGTAAGCATCCATATGACAGAAGATGACAAGAAAGAATATAAAAAGTGTCTCATGGAGAATAAGGATATCTTCGCCTGGTCCTATGCAGACATGACAGGGTTAAGCACTTCAATCGTAGCTCATCGACTGCCTACTGATCCAGCATGTCCTCTTGTGAAGCAGAAGCTGAGAAAATACAAGCCTGAGTTGAGTTTGAAAATCAAGGAAGAAATATCAAAGCAATTAGATGTTGGAATCCTTCAAGTGACGGAGTACCCGACCTGGCTTGCAAATGTCGTTCCAGTACCGAAGAAAGACGGAAAGGTTAGAGTCTGTGTGGATTATCGAGATCTCAACAAAGCTAGTTCCAAAGATAATTTTCCATTGCCCAACATACACATTTTGATTGATAACTGTGCTAAGCATGAAATACAATCATTTGTGGATTGCTTTGCTGGCCATCATCAAATTGAGATGCACAAGGACGATGCTGAGAAGACTGCATTCATTACACCGTGGGGTGTCTACAATTACAAAGTAATGCCTTTTGGGTTAAAGAATGCTGGTGTTACATACATGAGGGCGATGACTACCTTGTTTCATGACATGATCCACAAAGAAATTGAAGTTTATGTGGATGATGTCATCATCAAATCAAAGAAGGGTTCAAATCATCTAGATAATCTACGAAAGTTCTTTGCCCGATTACGCAAGTATAATTTAAAGTTGAATCCTACAAAGTGTGTCTTTGGGGTTCCTGCTGGAAAGCTTCTAGGTTTCATTGTCAGCCGTCGGGGTATAGAATTGGATCCATCAAAAATCAAGGTCATTCGTGATCTACCTCCGCCGAAGAGTAAAAAGGAGGTAATGAGTTTCTTGGGACGACTCAACTACATTAGTCATTTCATAGCCCAGTCTACTGTCATCTGTGAGCCTATCTTCAAACTGTTAAAGAAGGATGCTGCGGTGAAATGGACAGACGAATGTCAACAAGCGTTTGACAAAATCAAAGATTACTTGTTCAATCCGCCTGTGTTGGTTCCACCAGAATCTGGCAGGCCACTTTTGCTATACATATCAGTGTTAGATAATGCTTTCAGCTGTATTTTGGGGCAGCATGATGAGACTGGAAAGAAGGAGCAGGCGATATATTACATGAGTAAGAAATTTACATCATATGAGGCTCGATACTCTCTATTGGAGCGTACTTGTTGTGCTGTAACTTGGGTCGCCTAGAAGCTGCGGCACTACCTCTCCTCACATACTACTTATCTGATTTCAAGGATGGACCCTCTGAAGTATATCTTTCAAAAGCCCATGCCTACGGGGTAAAAACGGCTAAATGGGATACTGCGAGCGAGTTTGACATTGTGTATGTTACACAAAAGGCAGTGAAAGCACATGCATTAGCAGATCATATGGCAGAGAACCCTGTAGATGATGATTATAGACCGTTGAAAACTTACTTCCCAGATGAAGAAGTGGCTTTTGTAGGAGAGGACATTTCTGAAGAATATGATGGTTGGAGGATGTTCTTTGATGGAGCTAAGAACTTGAGCGGATCCGACATCGGAGCTGTTTTGATCTCACCAACTGGACAACATTACCCAGTATCAGCTAAACTCAGGTTCCTATGTTCAAATAATATGGCTGAATATGAAGCTTGCATATTGGGGCTCCGACGTGCTATCGACTTGGATATCCAAGAATTGTAAATAATAGGAGACTCAGACCTATTAATCCATCAGGTCCGAGGCGAATGGGCTACCAAGAATCGAAAGTTGTTACCATACTTGGAGTGCGTGCATAGGCTGTGCAAAAGGTTCACCAAAGCAGAATTCAAACATGTGCCAAAAATCCAAAATGAATTCGCAGATGCCTTAGCCACTTTGTCTTCCATGATTCAGCATCCCGATCATAATTATATTGATCCTATTTACATCCACATATACAAGCAACCAACATACTGCTTTCATGTTGAGGAAGAGCCTGATGGAAAGCCTTGGTATGATGACATTCGAGGATACTTGAAAAACGGCGAGTATACAGAGGATGCAACAAGTGTACAAAAGCGTACAATTCGGAGGTTAGCGAATCAATTTTTTCTAAGTGGAGAAATCCTTTATAGGAGGACTCCCGATTTGGGTTTGCTAAGGTGCGTCGAAGCTGGAGAAGCCAATAGGTTGATTGAAGAGATACACGCAGGAACATGTGGTCCTCACATGAATGGTTTTACACTGGCGAAGAAGATATTGAGATCGGGATATTTCTGGCTAACTATGGAGACAGACTGTATTCGCTATGTTCAAAAATGTCACCAATGTCAGACTCATGCAGATATGATTCGAGTTCCGCCCAACGAACTCCATGTTACTAGCTCACCTTGGCCCTTTGCAGCTTGGGGCATGGACGTCATTGGTCTAATTGAGCCAGCGGCTTCCAATGGGCATAGATTCATTCTGGTTGCAATTGACTATTTCACCAAATGGGTCGAAGCCACCTCTCACAAATCAGTGACAAAGAAGGTTGTGGATGACTTTGTCAAAAATAATATTATCTGTAGGTTCAGAATTCCTGAGTCTATCATCACTGATAATGGAACCAACCTGAATAGTGATTTGATGAGATCATTGTGTGAGAAATTCAAGATCAGCCATCGAAATTCTACAGCATATAGGCCACAAATGAATGGAGCTGTTGAAGCTGCAAACAAGAATATCAAGAGGATATTGCGAAAGATGATCGACAATCATAGACACTGGCATGAAAAGCTATCATTTGCATTGCTGGGATATCGTACCACTATCAGAACTTCCACTGGGGTTACGCCTTATTTTCTGGTATATGGTAATGAAGCTGTGATACCTGCCGAAGTGAAAATACCATTTCTAAGGATTATTCAAGAAGCAGAGTTGGATGATGCTAAGTGGATACAAGTTCAAGCGGAGAATCTGGCATTAATAGATGGAGGAAGAATCAACGCCATTTGTCATGGTCAACTTTATCAAAATAGAATGGCCAGAGCTTTTAACAAGAAGGTTAGACCCAGACACTTCTCACCTGGGCAATTGGTTTTGAAGCGGATTTTCCCAAATCAGGATGAAGCAAAGGGTAAATTCTCACCAAACTGGCAAGGTCCATACATAGTCTCTCGTGTATTGATAGGCGGAGCCCTCATACTTGTAGAAATGGATGGAGAAGTTTGGCCCAAACCCATCAACTCAGATGCTGTGAAGAGATATTACATCTAAGTTTGTCTCATGCTCCTTTACTATATATTTGAAACTACGTTAGACCTGATTCCCGTTTAAGAGGGGATACGTAGGCGCTCCTTTGGAGTTCGGTCTTATCATAATAAAATTTTCATTTCCCATTTGACTGTTAACTGGGGCATAATTTTGAGAGGGCCTCAAAAATTCCATCAAAAGGACATCTTCTTGCAAATCACAATACTGGGGCAGAATTTTTGAGAGGAACTCAAAAATTCTTTCAAACTCATTTCTTCTCACAAATCAGTAACTGAGGCAGAATTTTTGAGAAGGTCTCAAAAATTCCTTCAATCTAGCATTTTTCTGCATAAATCAAGACTGGGGCAGAATTTTTGAGAGGATCTCAAAAATTCACAGCAATCAAGCCACATTCGTCAACAAAGATTAGATGACAGATTTGATATTGAGTCTAATGTTGTAAAGTCTCAAGCTATGCCATGGTCAAAGATTCAACATTACTTTTTACAAACTATATTTTTCAAAAAGCTTTTCAAAAAATTCTCTCTCCTTCTATTTTACACTTTTCTTCAAAGCGAATGCCCGAAAATGTCTGGATGGCAAGCCAAAGGGAGCATACCGGTCAGAGCAGATCAACCTCCCTTATTTTTAAACTCACCATTTTTATTTGAATGCAAAAAAGACAGGTATATATACAAGAAGCAACTTCAATACCATTTGAAGGATCAATCTGTCGATATATCCGACAAATCGCCAAGCAATGACATTCTGTCCTTTCAATAGGAAGAATGATCGAGCTACATTATTCAGAGCTCGAAAATCACCAATGAAATAACACATTGACCTTCAAGCCATGGGAGGGACCAAACTGCTCTAGAATGAGCCCAAGTCACCAGGCAAATGACACACTATCCTTTCGACATGATGAATCATCAAGCCATTATATATTGAGCCCGACAATCAATGTTTCAACTGCGCCCACTTCTTACAATAGGACGAAGTATCAAAGCTACAGTATTTCGAATTCGTCAACAAATGACGCTCAATCCTTTCAATAAGGCGAAGGTTTATGCCTCCAATCAACTATTGCATGTGCCCGAAGATTGCATTATGCCCGAGGATTACATTAATGCATTGTGTCCGATATTGCATGAGCCCGAAGATTGCATTGTGCCTGAGACTTGCATATGCCCGAGAATTGCATCATCTGCATCTGCTCGAGATTGCATTGAGCCCGAGATCTGCATATGCCCGAGAATTGCATCATCTGCATCTGCTCGAGATTACATTGAGCCCAAAATTTGTATGTGCCCGAGAATTGCATCATCTGCATGAGCCCGAAGATTGCATTGTGCCCGAGATCTGCATGTGCCCGAGAATTACATCATCTGCATGTGCCCAAGATTGCATTATGCCCGAGATTGCATTGAGCCCGAGATTGCATTCTGCCCAAGATTGCATTGAGCCCGATATTGCATTGTTCCCGAGATTGGATTGTGCCCGAGAGTGCATTGAGCCTGAGATTGCATTATGCCCGAGATTGCATTGTGCCCGAGATTGCATTGTGCTCGAAAATTGCATATGTCAGAACAAACTCCAAACAAGCTACAAGTATCAACAGATGCCCGAATTACAGATACGCTTTCTTTACTCATTATTTATATTCCCAAGGCATCATGGTGTAAAGGCATCATTTTTCATGGCCTGCAGACATCATATCATGGCCTAAGGACTTACTTTCTGCTTATCATGATCCAAAGGTGTCATAGTCTAAAGGCATCATTATCATGGCCCGCAGACAACATTTCTTGACCTGAGGATATAATTTCTGCGTAACATGGCCCTAGACATCATAGCCTAAGACATCATTTTCATAGTCTTATGGCAAACATCATAGTCAATATGGGAAATTGCATCATGTTTACCTTTATCGTTTGTTGAATATACGTGCTCTAACAATGTTACAAGCTACAGATTTGCAAGAGGCTGACATTTGGCAGATAAGACATTTATCTCCCTCTCAGCTACACTTATCGTGCTTACATCTATCGCAACAAAAGCCCTCTTAACTCTTTACTACTCATATTACCATTTTTTCATTGGCCACTTATATTACCGCTTCTCATCGGATTAAGCACTCTTAAACTGGAAATCGCTTCGTCATACTCTTCTCGCTACTCTAATCTTATCCATTCAAGCCAATACCGTTCCCGTACCATACCACTCTTTCAATTCTTAAGAGTTTCGTCTGCTCCTGAGTCCAGAACTACACATGACCTGATTCTCGTATAACCAGAGATATGTAGGCGGCTTAATACCAAAGTCTCGGTCATACCCTTTTTCAACTCTATGTCATTTCAATTGATCCCACTGACATCTTTCGTCGTCGGACAAAATTGGCTACTAAGTCAACGTTGGTTGCCCGACAATTCATCCTTCATTTTCAGTCAACCAAGGGGCAGCTGTTGACACCCAATTTTGACCGACCTTTAACCTTTTTGAGAATGCTATTCGATTAAATACGCATTTTTAACATATATTTTGAGTTCTAAATATATTAGTCGATTTTGTCAAAAATTGTACATTTTAGTATGTATGCTTTACAAAAATATTGTAAATATTATTGAATTTGTCTCTTAAGTTATTTTTTATAAACAATATTTGAACTCGAAATATTTATTTTACTCGTTTATTTTAAGGTTCTTAAAACTTAGATGTGCTTAATTTAGGTGAAAATATTCTAATATATGTAGTACTTCATTAATCGAATAGCATCTCGTTAAGTTTCTCGTAAATCATTTAAATCGTAGCTCTATCTATTCAATTTTATTTTAAATCTAGCCCATTTTCCTATTCAATCTCATTTCAAATCTAGCCTCTTTAAACCAATTGCTATTTCAATTATAGCCTTTGTTGATTTCATTTTTAGTTTTTTATTACAATTCAGATTTTTAAATGATTTAATCTCATCCGTTCATCCTTTAAGTTAGGTTCGAAATAGAATCCTAGCCCCTCATCTCTTCTAAAATCAAGGGTCAAGATCAAATTCTCAAAACCTTCCTATTTTAACCTATAAGACCCTAAACCTAAATTATTCTTCAACTTCCTCTCCTAGCAGCCGCCTCCACCCTGCTCCTTTCTCCGACAACGCCGACGAGGCCACTGGCGAAATCCACCGGAGAGAGAGAGAGCTCTCCTCTCCTCTCCTCCCCTCTTCCTCCTCTCTCCCATCGTCTTCTCATCTCTTCCTCTCCTCTTCTCCTTCGCCTTTCCTCTCCTCTCTTCTCGCTGCTATAACAGCAATGAACACACATCCAGGCGAGGTGAACAGCGGTTCCGGCGAGACCAACAGTCGCTGGCCGCCTCCGCTTCCCTCCCCTCTTTCTCCGACAAAACCATCGAGCAGCCAGGCGCCTCCATTGGCGAGAACCAGCACTGGCAGGGACGACCAGCAGCAGCTCCGGTGAAACGAGCAACAGCCAGCTAAGCTGACCAGCGCCGCCCCTTCTTTCTCCGGCAAAGCTCAAAGGCTGTGGAAGACATATCTTCACAGATCTGTCCGGGTTCATTTTTTTTTCTTTCCTAATTCGATTGCATGATGTTGCTATTTAATTATGAATATATGACTTGGCATGCTCGTGTTATTGAAAATATGATTAATGGTTGTGAAATTTCATCCCAAGCATGAAAAGCTTTGATTTGTCGAATTTGTTTCATTAGTGTGTTGACATTTTCTTTACAGTTAATTGTTAACTTGTTGCATATTAGTTGTAAACTGATGGTACTGTTAACCTTCATTCTAATTAACGCCTTAATGCTTGACTTGTTAATATTATTAATAATCATCTAATTTTCTGGTTTGATCGACTCCTTAATTGCAGATTAAGTCATTTACTCATTTAGTGGTCCTCTATACTAAACTAATTATTTTCTTGCCAATGTACTCATTCATCTAATTACGGTAAGTTATTAAATTATTTAGGAATACTGATTTGATTTAGCCTGGGATTTTTATTTCTTTCCGTAAGTAATTATCGCCCATTGGTTTTATATATCAGTATTTGGTGACTGCTTAATTAACCTCTCTGCCTTTTTCTTACTTTTTTATTTTAGGAAAAAAAAAAAAGAATCTAATCCAATTGTGTGTATTTCCAATTCTTGAATAATTTGATTGGAGGTTGCTTAAATTTGGGAATCTGTTGATTGTATGCAGTAGTAATACTTAATTCAAGCACGAAAACATGTTTGACTTGGGCTGTAAATATTGCTTTCCTTCTATCACAACTTTCTCTGGCCAGACTGTATGGATTGTGTAATTTAAATATTCTCCTTACCTTAATTAAGCTTAGCCGAATATTACTTACTTTATACTTGGTAAATAATTTTTTTAATTGATTTTGGTTTCCTTGTGATTAAGGAAAACAATATTTGATCCCTAAAATAATTCTTTTCCTTTAATTTGGCACCTTTCATCTAGTATATAAGAAGGGGCTTCTTATTCACTCTTGGCACTCACGGATACACTCCCATCCTAACGTATTGCTCTCACATCACTCAATACTTGAATACTAAAAAATATTTTGCTCTCTACTCTAAAAAATAGAATTTAGCTTTCCGGTAAACATAAAAAGCTTTTCTATACTTGTTGTTTTGCTGTGTTCGGGTCGAAAGTTGAATTTAGTGGTCTTCATTGCTGATATTTCTTGTCTGCCTAACTGGTTAGTAATCTTATTTAGCGTTTATATTATTTTGCATCCATACCTCTATGTAAGTTTGTAATGGTAAAGGAAGTATTCGGATTAGTTTTCGTTCTTCCCTCTCTCTATGTGTGATAATGTCATTGGTTATTATTTGTTTGTTTTGAGTGCTGGTTTTACGTATGAAAGTAATTTGTTACTATGAATATTTGATGTTACGATTATTTTGCCACTATATATATGTGTTACATTATCCCTTTTAGCAGGTGTTGAACTTAGAGTTCAAGGTGGAAGAGTTCCCTAGAAGAGAATCCCAGACAGGGCTTTTACTTATTTTAATGTTATATATATTTTATTCATTTGTTCTTTAATTTGGCTTGTAATATTCGTATAACTCTAACTCTACATATATGATATATATATTTGGGGATCGGCTAAAGGGGGGAGGGGATTACGTGCTAATTGCTTCATTTTACTTACTTCATTATTTGTGTTTTGCTAAGTTCATCTACGTTGCTTGAATCGCCTGAAGCATACGAGCTTTTCTAGCGTATATACAAAATCGGCATTTCTTTTTTTTAAAATAAATAAATAGAAGAGCATGTTAATTAAATAGCCTATCTTAAGTAGAGTTAGTATTTCAGTATATTAGTTAATTCAACGAATCAACTTTTACTTGTTCATCACTTAGGCAGCATATCTCTAGGTTTCTAATAATTTTCAACATGTCCAAAACTGAAATAATTTTGTTATAGATAATTGTTGCTCACTATTTGATGATTTCTGCATCGTGACTACTTGTTTAATGCCATTTAAGATATTTAATTAATTATTTTGGCCTAATTAAACTAATTAAAATTAATCTGCGTAATTAGTTATTGCTTTGTTAATGATGAAATATCTTTGCGTGTTTATCATTTAAAAATCATGTTTATAGGTTATTAGTTAAATTGTCAGTGTCGCTAAGATTTGGAATTGTAATTCATGTTAGGATCTTAATAAATTAAGCTTTAATTATATGTCTGTTGCAATTTTGATGTTTAGGGATCAGCTAATTTGCTAATAACTCCAGCATGTTTACACTTAGATACCATGACTATAGGAGTTATATATATAATATTATTTGGGTGTAGAAATCAAGCATATAGGCTTCAAGGGATTTTTTTCTCATAGGATGATTACTCAATTGTTGTGTCAATTAATTAAAATATCAAATAAAATAAATAGGTAATTTTCAGCACGTCAAATAATTGAGGTAATTTGTTTTTCCTTGGTTAAATAATTTTTTGCACCGTGAGTATATCTTGGCCAGTTAAATAAAATCAATCAACTGTTTTCCAGCATGCCTAATTGTCCTGTTTTCCTAATAATATCCATGCTTGCTCAAATAACTATCAATACTTGCTCCTTGTTTGTATGCACACACTTAAGCATGAGACCTTTCACAATTACTTGTGTTTGTTAGCATATTAATTAAAATTGAGAGGTCAATATGAGATTTTACGTGCTAAAAGCTCGTCCAATATGTTTGACTTGGTGTCTAGGTGGGCCTATTAGGATTTTATTTGTCTAAAACCTTTCTAATAGTAGTCCAATGCCTCTTGGACCTTAACCGGGGACGATAGGCACCTTGTAGAGACGAAAGCATGCGGTGGTGGGGTAGGGGTAGTTTAGGCCCTATGGAGATGATGACATCGACTCAGGCTTAAAGAGACAAACCTTGGTTTTGTCTGTCCCTACACGAAAGCCTATCAACAAATAAAAATAAAGTCGAGTGTTGATCCTAAAGTCCTTCAGAGTCTCCCTTTCCTTTGTCCCTTTATTTGTTTATAATTATATTTATTTGGGGTAGTTAAATAAAATAAAAATCATTTATCCTATCTACTTGTGCAATTTTCTGTCTCCTCGCTTCTCTTTTATTATTTGTTTAAATATTTATTTCTCGTTTATTACATCACTTAGTCTCGCATCTTACTGATAAAAGTAACTAAAGTACTCTTAATTGTTTAATATTCGTTGTTATCATGTTTAATAAATAACCAAGTAATGAAATGACCTTAAATGCTACTTGTAACCCCCACATACTGCATGAGACACGGTCGGGACCCACATTTGTGGACCTCGAGGGATGCCTAACACCTTCCTCTCGAGGTAACTTGAACCCTTACCCTGATCTCTGGTTCGTTGACCTTAGCTAGACTTAGTTAGATTAGATAGGTGCCCTAACGCGTCTTAATTCGTGAGGTGGCGACTCTACAATCAACCCAAAGCCCAAAAGAGTTGTTAGGTCATGCACCAAAACCCGTTTTGAGAAAAATGGGGCGCGACATCCATGAAATACCGGAGACCCCATTTTCTTGTGCAACTTTATTTCAAACTCCTTTATTCTTTTTCTTTTCTTTTTCTTTTTTTTAGTATGGAGGGGTTCCATTTTTTCTCAAAACCATGGGTCAAAGGAGATTTCTTTGCACTTCTTGATTTACCTTCTCTTTTCACTATACCCCCAACTTAGGTTTTTGGCCTAAGTTGGCTATTCACCAAACCACATTCCATGAGGATTAAGGGTGAAGGGATAAAGAAAGGTCACAATTTTATCAAGTTTCTTCCAAGGAAAGGTTAAGGCTCAAAAGGTACACTCACAAGGTAGGCCACAAAAGAGGTATAATGTCAAATTGTTTCATTCTTTAAAATTGTTGTCTAAGATCATTTCAAGAGCTTGCGTCACTTAGTCAGCCGGACCAACGGGGCAAATTCTAGGTGTCATCACACATGGTTCACGGAAAGCTCATCACACAAGGCATTGACACCAATGTCAAACAACACTCCACACTTTCGCTAGTGTGCAATGTTCATCACAAGAGACTCAATTTGATATTCGGCTAGTCACAATGAGATGCAAAAAGTTCACATATTGCCTATGCAACTTCATTTGACCTCATCGTAGCCGCACATTCATTTTTGTTCGATTATGAGTACTATTTAAGTCATCGGTATTGATCAAGACCGATACTCAAATTTGCAAGAGAACAGCCACATTCAAACACGATCAAGAGGTGGCACAATTTTTTTTGGAAGGGTCCAAAAATCATTTACATTCAAAACTAGGAGCCACAAGCTCAAATATCCACAAAAAAAATAGTGTCAAAACACAATATGTATCACAAAACCTAATATATACAGAAAATATCATTAAAATAAGAGGTAGGTATGGAAATACCTCAACCCACCACAACCAAAAAGCTATTTGTCCTTAAATGCAATAAAAATATCAAAAATTCAATAAAAGAAAGCAAAGAGAGAGGCCAAGAAAAGTCATGTCTACACAGTCTCTCCATCTATCGGGGAATCAGTGCCCGGTGCAACACTCTGATCTTGGGCATCAGTGCCCGGAGTCACCTTAACCGTAGTAGATCCACTGGGGGTTGCCAAAGGTGTCTGCACAATTGCATCTACCATGACCTCCTTAGTCTCCGTAAGGCCCTCATAAGAAGCCTCCTCAGCAAACTCAAGCATCTCCTCATCCGTCTCAGCCTCAGACTCAGGATCTGCTACCTCTTCAGCTTGAGCATCTTCTCCAGTGGTAGCCGGAGGCATATCTGGCTCAACTGGCACATGTAGGATCTCTACTGTCCTGAAGATCATAGACATGTCAGTAGACTTCAGCTGGTCCACATCTTTCCTCAGCGCAGTAATAGCGGCCTTTAGAGCTGTCACCTCCTTAATGGCCCCTTGGCCACGCTTGCACACCGCTATCCTAGCCGCAAGGGCCTCAATGGTAGCACTCAAATGTGTCACAGCATCAGCGAGGGCTTTCTGAATCATGCTCGAAATGGAGGCCTCAAGTCTGGTGGCACGACGATCAACATAATGGGCTAGCTGCACCATTAGTAGTAATGCAGCCTACGTGAGCGGGGGCCGGGAGGTAGCAGCAGTACCAAATCTGGGAGGCATATGAGCAGTAGAGGAACTAGGAGTAACAGAAGGGGAAACACTAGATGTACCTAAAGGCCCAGAGGCCGGAGTAGGCGAATGTGCCTCTGCAGGTAATGTGTATGTATCCACAACCGGGGAAGAGTCCACCGAGGCTGCCTTCTTCTCCTCCGCCTCATCCTTCAAATACTTGGCCTCAATCCTTCGGATGTTAGTAGAAGATGTGGGAATCACTTCCATATCTTTCTTCTCATCTTTAGGAACCCGAACCCGTCTGCATAGTTCGGTGATCAACACCGAAAAAGGAAGGGAAGTCTGTCGCTATTTGTCCATCATGGCCATCTCCTACTCAATGATCATACCCAAATTCATGCGCTCTCGTGCAATGATCGAGCCAAGACAAGCCACCTTTGTGTGGCGTATGACATACTTATTCTAGGATGGCATGATAGTGTTGCTGATAAAGCCAAACCAGTACCTCGCAACCACATTTAAGTCCTTCTTTTCTATTGGAGCCCCTGCCTCTAACCGCCTCGGAGTACCATCACTATAAGAGGGGCCAGCCAGTTTTTCATGTTCTCCAAGGACTTAGTCTTGGTCCTGTATTGGTGGGCGTCAGCAATGTTGTCTGTGCACTTCAATACCTTATTTATGTTAGTACTATCACATAACACTTTCTTGCCCCTGACAACCACATAATCAACTAACTTAAATTTAGCAGCCAACTTTTTTCTTTATGGCACCACGAATCTATAAGAGGTGTAAAATTCTCAGACTTGGCACCCCGGGGTTTTGTGAAGATCTCGAACTTGCGGGCCTGTATGGTTTGCCAGATGTCAGGTTTATGTCTATCACCCCATCAGTAGAGAGCCTCTTCTCCTTTATGATGGTCCTCAATCCCTCAGTCTTCAGTATGTTCATAGACCGGGGATGAGGACGCTGTACCGGTGGTGCTAGGACCATGGCTTGTGATGGAGTGGGAGAAGAAGTAGTAGCTTGAGGGGTCCTAATCTTAGATGGATCATTCAACCTGTTGGAACGCAGCTCCGCTCTCTGGGCTGCTAGTAGCTCATCTTCAGGCTCAGAAGTTGCAGCCTGATGCTCCTGGTGCTCATTCTCACTCTCAGAAGTGGTGAGGTGAATAACGTAGATACCGTCATTATCGGAGCTGGCCTCCGGTGACACAGGTGCAGGTGCCTTGCCTTTTCCCTTCCCAACTATTGACTGAAGTTTGGTAACCTTAGCATTGGATGCAACTGCATTCTCGTTGATCTTTATTCCCTTGGCCCGCTTACGGGGTGGCATGTCTCTACCGACCACTTTTGGTCTAGCCATGTCTGCAAAAACATCAACAAGAGTTAGAAACAGTTCAAGTTAATGCATAGAAAATAGTTGCAGATAGACTCGCCGAATCAATCGGCGAGTTGGCGAGCCAGATCGGGCTCGCCGAAAGGATTGACTCAAAATTTCACAGAAGAATTGGTATGTCGGCAATGGGAAGGGCTTTTTGGCGAATCACCGACAGTATTCAGCAAGCAAGAACTAGCCCGCCGAAAGTTACAGTGCATTTTAGGGGTTAGGGGCGCATAAAGGGCGATCAAGAAGGACTTTTGGCGAGTCGCTGAGTGCACTCGGCGAACTCAGGCTTCTTGCTAAAAGTCACAAAACCAAACTCAAGATTTAGCATGAAATTAAAGGCGATAAGGGGGAATTTGGTAAACCGCCGAGTGGTTCGGCGAGCTTGACCCAGCTCGCCAAACGGCCAAACGTGCCTACTTTCAACCCCAACTTCCCAATTCAACCCCGCAGCCCCCAAAAACAAAATCAAAACATGCACACATTCAGTTAGACCTAGACCCATACTACCCATTCCCCCGAGATACTTAAACTTCTCCCGGCTTGGCCAAATTTGGCCATTTGATGACTTTTACCCTTAAGCATGACGTCAACCGCTCTATCATTGGGGAGATTATGTCATTTGGCAAAAATACGGGTTACTTAGACTTTATCCGACTAGACCGAACAATATTTAAGCAACACTCCATAATTTTAATCAATTTTAAGCACAAAAAAATTTGGGAAATAAATCAATAAAGGCATTATATTCGAATTAAAATAGGCACAGACATACACAATTACGAACAGAGAGGCCCAACACACATCACTACGATAAAATCAATTGCAAACCAACCTTAGAAGCCGAATAAAACAAGTTGTAAAGCTAGGCGGCAAAGAATCCAACTCCAAACACACAAATAAAAAACTAATACGAGATGAAAACACAGGAAAATAGGAAAATGAAGTACATGTGTGAGTTTGGGAAGTTTAAAAGTGAGGGAATGTGATAGATTTTGAACTTTTGAACTTTTGGCCTTTAAACCGTCCAGTTCTCGCCCATTCGGTGACATAAGTTTTGCTCGCCGACCCACTCGGCGATACGCTGAGTGGGTACTTACCTCGCAGAGTTTTATAGGACCTCCAGTTAATGTGGGGGTCTAAACGGCGGGCAAAATAGTGATCGTCGACCTGGTCGGTGATTCACCAATCTGCTTCTGGGCTCGCCGAGTTTTACGGATTCCAATTTTAAAATGTCTTGAGTCCAACGGCGGTCCAAGTCGTGCTTGCCGACCTCTTTAGCAAGTTGTCGACTGGACATTTAGCTCGCCAATCTGTACTTTTCAAACACATCCCACACTTTAACCTACACACTCAACACACGATTATTTCATAATAAAAAAAGCAAATAAAAACTTGGGGTGCCTCCAAAGCAGCGCCTTAGTTAATGTTGCGGCACGACGCAAGTCCATGCTTAAACCTCATTTTTGGGGTTGGACATAGTGTCACTAGGCAACCCCCTTTTTGTCTCGGGTTTAAATGAGACGAGATATGACCTATTTGGGTCTCCAACTATTTGATAGAGATGGAATGAGAGGTAACTATCTGGCTAAGGGTCGACATATCTTCCTTCATGTCTTCCAAAATCTTGTCCGACCCCTCAACTCTGTTGAGGATACTAGAAAACATATCCTCCGACCGACCTACATTGGAATCCTTTAGCTTTTGCCGCTCGTGGGGAGGAATGCACATGTCCTTCTCCCCATCCCCTTCTTTCCAAGCGAGATTTCGATCCCTCCATTCTCTATCACTATCTCTCCAGCCTTCATCCCTGCTCCAACCTTGGTTACCACCTTGCCTCGGGTAGTTTGCACGATAACCACCTTCTTGGTTGGCTAGTAAATTCACCTCTTCGTTGTACAACGCCTCAAACTTGGCCTCTTTGGGGTTCTCACACCCAACACCTACGACATTGACACTCCTAGCACAAGCTCCCTTGACATTTTTAGATAAAATGTCAAATTGGGTCATGATTTTGGCCATATTCTGATCCCTCTTTTGGTCTTTCTCCATCTGTTCCTTGGTCAATTTGAAAGTGAAGGGAGAGACATGGTCTTCGCGGGTGTACCATGCCTGGTTGATCTTGGTCATGCCATCCAATAGCTGAGCTACTATCACATAAGGTTGATGCATCAAACCTCCGGGAGAAAGTTGGTCAGCAACATCATTATTTACCGAATTAAGGCTTCAGTAAAAATACTGCAACAACACGTTGTCAGGCAAGCCATGAGTTGGGCATTGAAGCACCAACTTCTTGAATCGTAGCCAAATTTCATGAATTGGCTCGCCCTTCATATGCTTGAAGCTATGAATGTTGTCCTGAAGTGTCATCACTTCGAAGGAGGGAAAAATCACACTTGAAATGCGGTGATAAACTCTTCCCACGAAGTGATTGAGTCTCGTCACAATTCAGCCAGCCACTTACACGCTTCCCCCATTAGAGAAAATGGGAACAATCTCAACCGGACCGACTCTTGGGATATGTTCTTGAAGGAGAACAACCCGCAAACATCAACAAAATTTCTAATATGCTCATGGGAATCCTCATGAGCCAAACCACCAAACAGCCCCTTCAATCGCAAGAGTTGTAGCATAGTGCTAGTAATGTGGAACACAATGTTCCCTTCAACTGACGGCAAACGAATAGCACCAATTCCACCCCATAAGATAAGGGTTATTAGCATCAGGCTAGTTGACATCGTTGAGGTTGTCGATGTCATCTTGGTGGCTCACTTGGCTACCGTTGCTTCCGTTCACACTCATACTCTCTGTTTCAAAACACAAACAAGCAAACCAAAACTAAAAATAAGTAGCTTAAACTATAACTAACAAGAACAAAATTCAACTCAACTAAAGAATCTTAACTAACACAACTCCCTGGTAGCGGCACCATTTTGATTTTTTGATTAACGTTATCAAAGACACTTTATCCGATTCTAATCGTCAATGATCATTAGTCAGTATATAACTCAACTAAATGAGTTGGGGTTGAATCCCACCGGGAGTGGTATGTGTTTAAGATTCAATAAGAAAGTACGAATATGCTCAAGTCAATCATAGGAATAGACATTATCGAATGAAAACATACTTCAAATCAGGGGGTGGCATGAATGTCAACTAACAGGGGGTTTTGATTGTAATTATCAACTACACCAACAACAAACAACACAAAAATAACAATAGTGCTTGGGATGTGATTCGATTATAGGCTAATGTAGACAACTGGGTAATTGCAATTATTAGAAAATAGCTGTAAATTAGTGAATAGGTTAGACTGTAAAGGAGGTAAACTTTCTCTCAAACAATTTACCCCAAATCAAGACAGTTTTTCTTGAACACCAACAAGCAAGCAATTAAGAACAACTTACACTTTAATCCATTCACTCTCTCAAGCTGAATGTGTGGAAAAGGGTTTAGGATTCACTCTCTCGAGCTGTACCCATGACAACCCAATACCTACAGACCATCAATCAATAATCTTGGTTTTAAAACCTCTCTCTCGACCAAGCTAAAAACACGAAGGTAGAAATGCAATGTATTTGCAACTACAATCCTTTAATTTTAACCATAATTAATGATTGAAATCACTTCTAAACAACATTTAAACTAACAATTAGTGATACCCGTAAGCTAAATCAACCTATAATCACATAATCACACTCTAAGAATTGGGATTTTAGCTAGGCATCATAAAAAGATAAAAATCATTACCAAATTGCATTTCCATCAACTGGGTAAGATTAATTTTGTCTTTACAAATGTCCTAATTGAAGAATCTCAAACACCCACTTCCAATTTCTCAAAAATGGAAAACTTCAATTCTTCAAAGCTAAGGAAACTTAGTCTCCCTATTCAGAGTTCTATGTCTAAGATAAAAATATGATAATTCTGAAAATCCAATTCTATAATCCTCCTAAACTAAATGTTCAAAAACGTATTTATAGTCGCCAAAAATATTCTGTGGAGGACCAATCGGTGCAGTAAGTTGGGCTTGCCGATCTGCCCTTTGGTCAGTTTCATCGTCTTTTTTGCTTTGGCCTTCAACATCCTCAAGTTCTGTAACTTTGGGTGATCCAACATTGCATCACGGAACCACTCGACGACACGCTGACTGCTCCTTTCACTCGCCGACTTGATTTTCTCCTTCAGGGCTTGGTACACTGGAACTTTAGGCGAGGTAATGGCCATTTGGCGACTTGCCAAAGGGATTTGGCGATCACCCGGCCTTCATTTGTTCATTCTTTCAGCTCACTTCGTTCCTTTTTGCAAATTGGTGTCCATGCTTTGTTCCTCAATCCAAATACTTGAAAATCAAGGATTTTACATCAGTTATTGGCACAAAGTGAGCATTTGAGGAAACTAAATCTATCCAAGTAAAGCTCTAAATGAGTCTAAATCGTGGACTCATCAGCGACTATGCGTGACTGCTTATATATTAATGTATTATCTAATATGACAATTTTATGGACTACTTATATATCATGCTTATGGTTATTATTGTATTTTTTATGTTGAAATACACGTCAATTATGTTGGAAAGTTATGTGGTATCTGTGGTAATACATACAAATTTTGTTGGAAAATATCCCACAATATTGGCACACAGATGTTTGCCTATTTGTAGTATATGTTATAACTTGAAATTGACATGTTGCATCAGATGATAATTTTGATGAAAATTATTACACATAATTTTTTTGAAAAACTATTACTTGGTAGTTATTATTGTCACATGTTGCTATGTGTGACAAACATGTTGGATTAAATGCGTGCATTTGTGCCAACAAAATTGCGGCTATAATAACTACTAAATAAAAATAATTTATTTAAATTTAAAAACTGTCAATCAAATTAAACCTCTGAAAAAACAATCTTTTCTCTTTAAGGGCTTTTCAAATTTTTAAAAAATTACTTTTCATTTCTCTTTCTATTTCTCTTTCTTTTCTTTCTCTTTGTCTATCATCTTGTGCTCTCTATAGATCCACTCTCGGCTGAGTAGCAGGAGAAACTTTTAATTTATTATGAGCCCAAACGATGGATTCAATAAGTTCTTGCCAATAACCACGTCCTTTGTCCTTTTTCTTTTGTCATTTTCTTTTATCTATGATTCCAATTAATAAATAATCGAAACTATAAGAATCCCAAAACATCACATAATGCGTATCATTACATTTGAGTCTCATTTTTTTTGTTACTCATGTTGCTCTATTTTTCCATTATAACATAAGTGTAATCCGTTGCACTTTCTCCATTATTTCTCTATAATAGCTGCCAGTCATTCCTTCTTATTGCCAATATATTTTTAAATCAGATAAAATTAAATTAGGATTTTAAAATATTTTCTGATTTTAAATCAAGACTTTTTAATCTTCTTTGTGGTGATTAATGAGTTGTTTGTTTGTTTGTTTGTATATTTTTTATGAAATAAATTAAAATAGTTTCAATAAAATCCTAATTTCTAGTGGTTAGGATTTATGATTGTGTTGTTTTTATTCTATTGCATGTGTGTTATTGAATCATATTTGGAGATATATGAGGGGTGATGTGTTGTGAGACGTGTTATTGTTCTTGTTCTAGTTAAATATATATATATATATATATATATTTATTTATTTATTTATTATTCATGTGGTTGTAGAATTTTTTATTAATTAGTCATAAAGTCTTTTTACCTCTTTTTTGCAGATATAATACCTCATGCCAAAAGAAAAATTGAAGAAACAATTCCAAGAAAATCAAGGAGTAAAACAGGTAGGAAGAAAGTATATAAAATCTTGCTCTCCTTTAGAAAAATTTGCATCCCAAACAATTTCTCAAGTAGAAGCAAGAGTTTCTTCTCAAGTAGAAACATAAATCGTCCCTTCTCAAGTAGAAGCAAGAGTTTCTTCTCAAGTAGAAGTATAAATCCTCCCTTGTCAATCCTCTAAAAAAAACAAAAAGAGAAGGAAAAAGATCAAGGAGATGATCAATCCGAACATGAACTTGAAGTAGAGGGAAAAAGGACAAGAAAAAATTGATGATGAGTAAGAAAGAGAAGAAAAAAAAATAAAGTTGAAGAAGAATAGGAAAACGAAGAAGAAGAGGAATAAGATGAAGAGGAAGATGAAGAAGATGAAGAGGATAAGGAAGCGGAAGAGGAAGAGGAAGAGGAAGAGTAAGAGGAAGAGGAAGATGAAGGGTAAGAATTAGAGGAAGAAGAAGAAGAGGAAGAGGAAGAAGAGGAAGAAGAAGAGGAGGAAGAAGAAGAGGAAGAGGAGGAGGAGGAGGAGGAAGCGAAAGAAGAGGAAGAGGAAGAGGAAGAAGAGGAAGAAGTGGAAGAAGAAAAGGAGGAGGAATAAGAAGAAGAAGAAGAGGAAGAGGAAGAGGAAGAGGAAGAGGAAGAGGAAGAGGAAGAAGAAGAAGAAGAAGAAGAAGAAGAAGAAGAAGAAGAAGATTAGTCTAATGCTACTGGTATTACATCATAAGATTAGTCTTGAATTTTTTTTTGACTCTTTCACAAAAATGCTCCAAAAAATTGATCTGGAAGATTTTTTCTAGGAGTAGTTATTTTGGGCATTATCTTAATTTTCCTTTGAATAATAATTCACATTTTAAAATGAGCATTGTATATGAACTTCTAAAATGAAGATTTATATTTGGGGATAATTAATAGAATGATGAGGTTTCATTATTTATTTTGGCATGCCATTTTATTTTAGCAAATAGAAGTTTGTCATAGTTATTGGTCTAAAATTGCAAACTCCTTCTCAACCTTACACCAAAAAGATAATCCCGTAGACAAAAGAAGGGAGAAGTTAAGAAATTAACTAAGAATGAAGATTTAACTGAGGAAGACTTGGTGTCCTTGGTTGGTCCAAGCTTCAAATTTTTTAGATTGGTAGCGTTGTTGAATGATAAGAAACTTTCAAAGAAGCACAATGAATCACTGTACTTAGTTTGATTTGTACCTAATGTATTTATGTCCAAAGATGTCAACAACAACATGCCTATTAATTGGGTGAAGTTGTTAGAGGATATTAAGGCTTATAATAGTTTTTCTTGGGGTGATGAAAGCTACCAATTGATTGTCAAGTAATTGTTGATTCCATTATCTTCAAAGACAAATAACTTATTTGACTTTCCATGGGCTTTCATGGTAAATAAAAACTTTCTTTGATATTTTTAATATTTTAGTAAATAATTTAACATTTGATTTGTTAACATTTTTAATAGGTTTGGACATTTGAAGCCATTCCTCATTTGAGGCAACAAGTAACGGTCAAATGAGAGGTTTCGACTCCAAAGATCTTGAGATGGTTGACTGCAAAAAATATCAAGAATCCTTTAGATCTTGCTAGCACTCCTGATGATGTAGTAATTTCTTTTGTTAAAAAATATGTTCTATTTGTTGGTTAAAATTTGTTATTTGTTGCTATAGATGACTCATATATTTCAACATATGTCCTATTTGTAAGGTTAAGATTTAGTAAATTTATTGCTACAAATGAGTCATTTGATATAATATGCTTTTTGTTGATTAAGATTGGTAATTTATTGCTACAAATTACTCATTTGTTTCAACATGTCTTATTTATTAGTTAATATTGGTAATCTATGACTCATATGTTCCAACAAATATGTAAGTCTTCTGCCACATATGACTCATATTTTTCTTACTATAGATTGTGCATTCATGACTTGTCCCAACTTAAAAAGAATTGCAAATGTCATTTATGATTATTCTACGATCTATAGAAACTGTATTTGATCATATGATGAATAGAGTTGAAAGGGAATTGATAGGATCAACATCATCAAAAGGGAAAGATTTGATGTTGGCCAACTTATTTTTTTAATGAGGACCTGGTTAAGGAGTTGTAAGGGCTAGTGTTAATATTGGTTTTAGTGCTGAAAAAGTGGTGGGAAAAAACTGTTAGTGTTGGTGGTTCTAAAAGAATGTTCGCACCATTTTCTGGGGCTGAAAAAAGTGAAAGAAAAAATATGACAATGTTGTCAAGTGTCTTTAAACATTGACTGGGGATGTGAAAGAATCAGAGTCATTCCATAAAGAAAGTTTCGGGATCCATGTCCTACACACGCTAAGAGGAGAAGAAAATCATTTGTCAAGGTAATATCAAATATGAAAAAAATTATTGGAGAATTGCCCATGGCCATAGGAAAGAAGTCGATGCTTAAGAAGTTGAATATTTACAAGTTCGTTCCTTCAATTAGAAAGACTACTTTGTTGACACTAATAAAAACAAAGGAGGATCGCCAGTTATACTCCATGCATTATCTTGATAGAAATGATTTCAAGAACAGGACTAGTATGAAGGTTTGGTAGGAGGACTCAATAAGTTTTCTGTAATACTCTTCAATTTATAATGTTTGTTTTATCTTTTCAATTATTACTCTTTAAATTAATTGTTATTTATGTATGTTGATGGAGTTCGTAGCCTCATGCGAGAGAGGCTTATCAGATTCAATTAACACTATGATTTTATGGATAGAATCATGGATATAAACTTCTATGATTACTTCGTAAACAAGTTCAAGACTATTAGCGATGAAACAACACCAACTGGTAACAGAAACTTAAAGCAGTAAACTCATGAGTGTGTATAAAAAGAGGATGTTGTTGACCATGTTAGAGGGAAGAGACCATATTCTGGTTGCATGGATTGGATAGGGCAAAGAGGATTATTGTAGTCATGAACATAGAGAAAAAATATGTTGTGAATCTTGAGATCCTCTTGAACGATAGAGTCATTAATGTTTATGACTACAACATACATGTTTTTAAACATTGCGAGTTTTTGACATTCATACAACCCGTGTTCGAATTACTGACAATATTGTTGAGATAATCTGGAATAATGAAACATTTGTTAGCAAAGTTGCTTAATGAAGCTTGAAATTTTGAAGCTCGAATCGATGACCTTCCCAAAAATGGCACTGATGTCGGTGCGGGTCATACTCATTTGCATTTTATTGAGCGTTTGATAGTCAACACTTCTATGGAACCTAACAAGAGCTTTTTGAATGATATACAATTTCAAGAATGCAATGGATTTGGGCTGTTGGGATAATATGTAGGAGCTTAGAGCCTTGATGTGCATGCATTATTATCATATTTGTAACTAATGAAAATGTTTTATAATTATCTATTGCAACTTATGCTATGTTAAGAATAAGCACACAAAAGTGTGCATCTGTTGGAAAAGAAGTGCATAACTATTTGGAAGTGATACTAATGCAATTTTATACGCCTTAGACAACCAAATATGGTAGGGTAGACCAAGAACCAAACTAAAGATGTAGGATTGAATAGCTATGATAATTTTGATTGCACACAACTATATCTTCTATCCTTCGCATTATCGGTAATGCTTAAAAATATAAAAAAAACCACTACAGTCAACACGACAATTAGCTTCAAATTAAAGCATTTTCTCTTCTTCTTCTTCAATTTCTTCACCCATTTGATAATTTCAACACGACTTTCATAAAATGTCAATACTTCTTCCAACTCCTTAATTCTCTTTACCAATCTCAGAATAATGAACTTGGATCGTAAAACATCTTCATGATTCCTCCATCTAAAGAAGTTGCACACATTCTCTTAAAATACACTGCAAACAAATTAAACAAAAATAAAAATAAACAGAAATAACATATCTCTAGAAACGAATTTATGTAGAGAACATACGTGATAGCGTGAACAAGACCAATATCTTTGAGCTAGATTGCCCTCTGACCACGAAGTTTGCATCAAATTTTCACACCCAATGTGAAATGATTCTCATCATTACAAATACGATTCAAGATTGCATTTGACATTATAAGAATATTTTCCCTGAAAACTTATCTTGGGCATATTTATATTCCTATGAGCCAAATAACACCCATGCTTTAGCCATGTTTGAGGATAAATTCTTGTGTGATTAATAATGTTTGAGTCATGATATTGAATTAATAGTAACCAATGTGATTGTTACTTGTAGATTGGGAAAAAGGTAAAAAAGGGCACAAAGCGGCAATACGGGAAGTGAAGGTTTGGTCCAAGCGCGAAAGCACAAACAATAAAGTATCAATGGATAAAAGAAAGTTCAAAGTGAGAAAAACTATGCTCTTGTATCCTTTTCACGTCATGAAAAGGGAATTAATTATTTGTCACATTAATGATGTTGAGGCAGAAGACGATGTATCCTCTCCATGTCGCAGAGAGGAGGAGTTCAAGGAAAGAAGAATTCATGAAACACTGGCGCGTCACAGACTTAAATCCAAATTTTCTGCTGACTTTTCTCAAATAATAAATAGACTCAGATTTTATTATTTTAATTATTCTTTGTCTTGCTTTTGGAGAAGGACAACCTGGAGAACTATTTCTTCAATTTTAGGGTTCATTCCTACTCTTTACTTTTATCGATTTTTCTTAAGAATATTAAATACTTGAAGATTGAGAATCACATTATGATTAGCAAAATTTCCTTATTCTAGGGATGTGGCTACATAATGATTGTATATTATTGAATTTGAGGGATTGAAATTGGTTATCACATGAATTGATCTTTTGTTTTTAATTTAATTTTTGTAACTGACCACCATTGAAATAAACTTATTGTCTGAATTTAACTCGGGAGAGGAATATGAGGATAGAAAGTGGGACAAAAGGAGCATGATCTTCTCTAGAATTAGGATTGATTTGTATCTAGGATAGGGATATACCTAAAGACCTTGCTTGCATTATAAACATGATAAATCGTAATACTTTATAATTGGTTCAGTTTATCCCCACTCAACGATGTAATTAGATTGCCAATTACAGTAGGAGATTAGAGGTCGGGAGACTATTATACATTTAACCCTGTAAAATAGTGATTTGATAACCAATTGATGTCCATTAGAGGAAATAATATACATGAATTCAAGCAGGCTACATGCTTGAAATTTCCCAAGTCATTTTTAACTCCAACTTGAAATTAAATCATATTAGTTTGCTTAGTTACTTTGAATAATCGACTACTTAGAATAATACACCAATCTTTCTGGAAAAAATTGCTTTAAATTACAGTTATTGGAAGAATACGATATAATCTAATCTTAAATCTTTGTGGGTATGACATCCGACCTTTTAAAAAAACTACTTTATTACTTGCACGACAACGTACACTTGCACGTGCTTTTGACACAACAAAAACCAAATCACAAAATAAATTTAAGTGAATTCTTACCTTTCAAACTATTTCATGAGAGTACTGAGCCTTTTAAACAGAATATTGCCCAATGGCTCAATTGAAAATTTAATTATATCATTGATTAGAGAGTACATGACATGTGGAGCTTTTTAATTGTTTTAGTTAACTAAATTGATACATTCACGCGCCTTAGCTGCAAGTTCACAAACATAAGCGCCTCCTCTTTTATTACATCACCTACCTAAAAGGGTATCACCTGTTTTGTTGGCTGTTTTGCAGGTATCATCTTTTGTTTCAGCCAACAAAACAACCAATAAACAAGTGAAAACAATAAACAAGTGAAAACTTACCTTGTTGACCCAAATAAAACAGAGACTTGGATTAGTTCAAGGTGGTAACATTTTATCTGGAGATTGAGAGAAGAGGAGGAAAGGAAAAATGGGGAAAGATGAAAAGGAGGAGAAAAGAAAATTGAGAAAGTGACAAGGAAGGAGCATAAGATATCTAATTATGAAAGCCCTATCTTAAACGTATTTATATCAATAGGCCGTTAATTGTTGTTAAACCACTTATGGGTTGGGTTTGCCCATGAAAGTGTAACATATACCCATTTTGTTGGAATATATTCTGTGTGGTAAATTTCCAACATCATTGATATTTGTTGCAATAAATGTCAATTTGATGGATTTATGAATTGATAAATTTGATGAAGACTGTTACATATGACCTTAATTTAGTTATTAATAATGTTATAGCAATAATTAGAGAGTACATGTCAGGCATAACTTTTTAATTGGTTAGGTTAACTAAATTGATACATTCACGCACCTTAGTTGCTTGTTCATAAGCATTGTAAGAATTGTAATCTGTTTGAGCAAATTTCAATTTTGTAAGGTAATTTCCAATTTCCAATATAACATTTAGCACCCAAGGGAGGGAAATAAGCTAGCAGATCATTTGGCAGACATAACATATAACATTACATAGCAATGTGATAAAGGAAACGAAAACATAATCATAGCTATTGATAGAGATATACATAACATAACTATTGATAGACATAAACAATAGTGATATGAAAGATCTTGGTGAGGCAAATTTTATTCTTAGAATAAAAATAACAAGAACATGTGAGCGAATTTTCCTTGACCAGTCACATTATATTAAGAAAATTTTGAAAAAAATATAACTTTCGTAATTACAAGCATGTTGCTACTCTGATTCAAGTGTTCACTTATTTCCTATTGAAAGTGAAAATAATATAATAAAGCAAAAGGAATATGCTAGCATAATTGAAAGTTTGAGATATGTGACTGATTGCACTAGGCCTGATATAGCATATGCAGTAGGAGGGTAGGTTTACAAGCAAATCAGATAATGAACATTGACATGCTATAACAAGAGTTATGAGATATTTAATTGGAACAAAAAATTGTGGGTTGTTCTATGAAAAATATCCTACTGTACTTGAAGGCTTTTGTGATGCAGATTGGAACACTTTATCAGGTGATTCTTGTTCTACCACTGGTTATGTCTTTACTTTAGGTTGTGGTGTTGTTTGTTGGAGATAAAAAAAGCAAACTATAATTGCTAACTCTACCGTGGAGGCTGAACTAATTGTTTTAGATTCAGCTAGTGAGGAAACAAATTGGTTAAGAGATTTGTTGTTTCAAATACCTTATTTTGAAAAATCAATTCCTCTTATTTTAATTCATTGTGATAGCACCGCTACAATTGGTAGAGTTCAAAACCCTTTTTACAATGGTAAATCCAGACCTATAAGGAGGAAACACAGTAATGTAAGATTGTATTTGACAAATGGTGCCATTAATGTTGATTATGTCAAATCTTGTGATAATCTTGCAGATTCTCTTACTAAGGACTTAACAAGAGAAAAGGTTTGGAGTACGTCGAAGGGGATGGGATTGAAGCCTATACATCCTTGAGTCATATATGGGGAAACCCAACCTGGGGACTAGAGATCCTATAACCAGGTTCAGGGAAAAACTAATCATATGATGACTTGTTGTGAAAAAATGCACTGTCTTTTTATTCCCTCCCTATGATGTGAGTGCATTGTTTCCTGTAGTAAGTTGTGAAGGTTGAGTTGATAAAACTCTTAATGATTATCTGCTGCCCGTATGGGTGGAGTGTTAAGCTTACATGAGCACTCTCGACAAATTTCACCTATGTGAGTGTGGAAGTAGGTCGCTTCCTATGAGAATTAGGCTTATTCTCAAAAGCACTCATGAAACCGGGATAGCACATGGCCATAACGTGCATCCTTTAAAGCTCATGTCAACACCTTGATTATTATGTGTGAGCAGTGATATTTTATTTCCCTTAAGCAGTCATAGTTCAAGTCTGAGACCACTATGACTCTGGAGTCAAAGTTATTGTTTCATTAAGTGGAGGTTCAATGCAGAGCATACCTTCATTATGCATAGTAGTCTTCCTTCAGCTGATAGACTCTCTTATCTAATATTAAAATGAGTGGGGTATTGTTGGTTTATTAACATTTTAATATTAATATTTTGTATATTAATTTGCTATACCTTAAGTATAGACGTTGCTGCCAACCATTTTACTAACAACCATTAGTGGTTTTCAATTTGCTGCCGTTGCACATCATAATTGTTGCATTAGTATTATTCTGCAATACTCCCATTGGAGTTAGTGCATATGTTACAGATTTCTTTGGTGCAGCAACTCACAAGCCGTTGGTGGCTTTGTGTCCCTTTATTCTCACTCTTAATTCCTCCATTATCCTTGTAACCTATGTAACTCCTAAGGCCATTCATCTTTCACTATTTACTACACCATTATCTTCCTATTCATTGCTATGAAGACTTTTTCTAGTATAAATAGTGGAGGTCTTCATTTGGTTTGAGACGCACAACATACAAGAAAAATATAGAGTGCATAAAGTTTGTCAAAAAAAGAGTTCTTATTAGTTGAAGGGAGGTATTCTTTTTTGTGGAGCTTTGGACTCAACTCTTGTCCAGAGTTGTTGAGTTATACTTTGTGAAGGCTACTGTATCCTGGAGGGGACAAGTCAAGAGGACTACTGCTGGACCGGTGAAAAACATTTGTTGCAGTAGGCTTGAATCTCCTTAAAGAGAGCGAGATATCCGCGCCTCAGCCACAAAAGATTTATTTCTTCATTTTTATTTTCAATTGTAATCTTGTAATTCTGTTATTTTGTAATTTTTCACTAACAAAAAGTATAGTCCATTCTGGATCGACCATTTCTCCATAAAATTAACTATACGCCTTTCAAAATCAAATTGAACATCTCAATAAAATGATTCTCACTCACTTGTGTACTATTGAATCATTAACAACACTTTTAAGATGTCTTGTTTGCACCTTTGATTTCATCAATTGATCTATAAATGAGATAGAACTTGACAATTAAGTCACAAGCAAGACAAAAAAATTAATATTTATTGTCTTTTTAATTATTTTTATTAAAATAAGCCTTTTCACTATTAGTTTTAGTTAGGTACTAACTTTACTCCCTTTTGGGTTATAACTAATCTTTATTTTCTTTTAAATTATTTATTAAAATAAGGCATCTGATATATTTTAATTTGTTTTATATAGTTAATTCAACTTAATTGGGTATTAACACTGTTGTATGACTATAGAACGTTTTTTGATATACAATAATGATAAAAAATTTAAAATTAAACTATTTCTAAATAAAAAAAGGGATCATCAATTTTAAAATAGTTATCACTCTATAAAACTAAAAATCATACCATCTATTAATTTAATATACCACCGATTAATTTTCTTTTTGATATTACCTCAAATAAAAATTAGTTAATCAAATACCATAGATGATTATCTCAATAGTTAAATTTAAATATAAAAGGACCAAAGAAAAAGCTATATTAACAACAACACTTCAAATGATATAAAAATGACCGATTTCATCAAAAAAGTTAATTGAAGATTCATCAATTCTAATCTATTTCTAAATCTTTTGTGGTGGGGTGGGGTGGGGGTGATTAGGTCTTCCATACACTTCTTATGAATATAGATAGCTTTTTTCTATTATCCTACATTCCTAAAATAGCCTAATGAGATACTATTAAAAAAACAATTAATGATTAAAGAAAATAATAACTATGATCTCTCCATTTTTCCTCCTCCTTATTCAACATTTACTCAATCTTTGCTAACACCAATGTTGTTAACAGTAGCATCCATTGTTGCTTCTGTGTTCATTGAATCCCTTTCATTCTATAACTCAGACACATAATTTTTAACTTCTTTTCATATCATATCTTGTAACACTTTCAAAATATTTGGGCTCAACAACTATTTCTCCATACTTGTAAGACCAGAGTTATCATTCTGAGTTATTAAAGTTTGGGGTATAAAATTTGGTGGAGTGGGTTCAGATGCTGATACAGGTGTCAGTTCAGCTACTTACTCGATTCGATTTATCGGATTCAAATTCTTGCTAGATTTGAATCTAGGTAAAGAGAGACTCAAAGTTGTTGATGGACCAGGCAATACTAGTGAAACGGATGAAAGAGGCATAATTTCACCTAGTGGGGTAATGGAAGAATTAGGACTCAGTAACTTAAATAATTCCAAATTACTCAGATTAGATCCATATGGACTCACAATTGTTAAGGGATTAGGAATTACTAGTGAAACTGATGAAAGATGGAAAATTTCACCTAGTGGGGCAATGTGCGGATAAAGGTTCAACTAAGGGCACCTAGATATACCCAAATTGCTCAAATCAGATCCATACGAACTCATATATGTTAACGGATCGAGCATTACTGGTGAATATTTTGAAAGAGGCAAATTTTGACATGGTGGGACAGTAGGTGGATAAAGACACAACTAAGGAAACCTAGAAAATTCCAAATTGCTCAAATGAGATTCAGATGGGCTTCCTGAATTTATACATGTCCCGACACTGAATGATTTCTTCAAAGGAAGTTAAGGCATTTTGAATGTAAAATCTTCTGATATGGAAGAGTTCTTTCGTTTAAGGGTGAAATTCCAATGATTTTTTATCAAGTCACTGGTTCGACCAGGTAACAAAGATGCTATCATAGCCCATTGGTTACCAAATTTGGCATGAGCTTTGAAAATAGTATTATCTTCTTATGAAGTAAAAGGTCGATGATCCAATTGAGGATTAAGATGATTACACCAATGCTCCTTACACAATTTTCCAGTTCGGCTAGGAATCGATTGGCTGATAAATGACCAGTTCTCTGCTCTGTGTTCCTCTACTAGCTTCTGCAATAGTTCATCCTATCCAGGATTCCATCGACTCTTGATCTGACCCATTTTCTTGATTATTTCCACTGAATAAAATCAATTGAGTATATGAGATATCAGAAATGGAGAATGTGGCTACGGGTTTACTTATAACGATTTGTAGGGAGAGTGGGATATATATAATGGAGATAGGGAAAGAGGGGTGGGAGTGACCGAATTAAAAGGCCGTTATTGATTATCAAGTTGTTAAAATCTTAGGAATTAATTAGTATTTTCCTTTATGAAGTGTTTGGTGGGTTAGGTTGGTTGGATTAGAGGGGATATGATTAGAGTAATTGAAATTTGACTAGCAATTAGTTTAGGGGAAAAAACAAAACAATATTCAAACAAATTATTTTAACTATAATTATAAGTTGACTGATAAAAGTTTTCACGTAAAAAACTTTAAGTGTATTCACATCAAACTAATGAATGCAAGAGATTTACTTTGATATGCACTTTTATTATTTAGTAACAATTGATCAACTATATTCTAAACTTAATTTATCATTTAATATGACAAATGATTTATGTGAAATTTTCAAATCATCAACCGTTTAAGAAGTTTGTATAAATTTGAGAAAGGAAGTGAAATATATTGTTAAGGCAGAGGATATAGGATGGATATTTGACTAGCTGACCTATTTAAAGAACATAAAGTACATGGGAAGTTGGAAGTTGATATATTCGAAATGTCTTTTGTGTGTATTTTAAAATTTATTTTGTTTATTGTCCATGTTCATTATTGATACTCTCATTGAATATTGATAAATTCAAATCCGTGCATTATAAGAGTCATTCATCAAGACAACAATTGTGACACCTCGAGGCTACCCCCTACGCGCAACACAATGCTTAGGGAAAAGCCCAACAGGTCTGAATGTATCAAATATATGAAAAGTATAGTGATAAGCGAAAACAATACTAACAACTCAAGTTGAATCTACTGTATGTATGAAAGCCTCTAACTGATCTAAGTTGTTGGGACATGCCCCTAGCTAACTCTAACAAGACTGAAACTAAAATGTAAAAACTGGAAAGTAAAGCATGTCTATTGTCCTCGGACTATGAGGACTCACCACTCAAGCTGCTGAGTACAGACTGGAAGTCGAGCTAAGCGTGTTTGGATATTAGGCGCCTGAACCTACATCATACAATGATGTAGCGCAAAAGTATGTGTCAGTACTTTGAATGTAATAAGAATGCAAGATACATACTAAGCTGAACAATATAACAAGTAAACATGAAAATAGATATGCTGAAGCATAACTGGAAACTGAGTTGGATGTAATGACCAAGTACTAATCATGAAGATAATATGCTGAAATGAATATTGAATAAATTGTCAATACAACATGAATTTGAGTGTAGGAGATACTATTAACCGACATAAACCACATGAGCTAAATGCGTCCAATGTATATGCCCCATCGAGAGGATCCAATAGACCTTGTTGGGGTATAAAGGCATGACTGTAGAGTGATCACTAAAACTGATGCCCAATAGAGGGAACTTATAAACCTATGAGGGAAGGTAGTTCTGGGACTTGAGGGTACACTGAACCCAAGTCCAACTCCGTGATAAGTCTACTCCCAACGGAATGTAAAGCTATTGAGTAGCTCAAATTACTGATAAGTATATAAGAATATAACAAACATATACTAAAATATATGTAATACCCCGGAAACTAATAGACCAAACTCGAGCCACAAGCTAGGGTTCTATGGTGTGTCGTATGTGAAATAGTGTTGTAGATGAGACTTTATGTGTTGTGAATGAGGAGTTTAATGGGAGGGAATCAAGGTGTGAATTAGACCTAGTAGACTAGATGACCTATAGGTGTTTGGTGGTGCATGGGAAGGGCAGCCACCAAGGCAAAAGGGCAAGCCTAAGCCAAAAGGCCAAGGCTACCCAACCTTGGCAGCCAATGCCTAAGAGTTCACAACCACCTTCACGACCAGTGGTGTGGACCACATTCCGTGAAGGGGTCCTTCAAGACTCCTTAGACACTTGGGAGGCCAGGCCAAGAGGCCTAGACACTGCCCCAAGTCCACGAGGCACTTCACGAGCCGTTGTCTTGACCACGGCCCGTCAAAGTGCCCGTGAAGGTGCCTTAGCAAATTTGGGTGGTTGAGGGCCAAAAAGGGTTGGGGGAGCTACTGTTACATGGACCACGGGCACTACCACAGACCGTGGTGGCTTTCAAGGACCGTCCAAGTGGCCGTGGTGGCTTTCAAGGACCGTCCAAGTGGCCGTGGTGCTTGGGATGGGGCTGCCAAGTTGAGGACAATTAAGTAAAATCCTATTCAACTAGGTTTAAGTGGGGGTCATTTTGTATATATTTTATTAACTTATTTAGACTATTTTAAGTATATACCCCTTAGTTTTAAGTCACTTTAGATTAGACTCAATTCAAATCCCAAAACCACTCCTCTATCAAATATTTCTCTCTCAAAGAAGAACATCCATTGAAGAAGAAGCTAGGGTCAAGAACAAAGGGTTTATTGCTAAAGGATTGTGCTAGGGATCTGATCAAGGTATGTTTATCTCTTCATATATGGGTTCTTCCACCCATAGAGTCCCCTAGAATTTCCCCTAGTGAAGAAGAACCCCAATGAAGGTAGGGTTTACTTCCAATGCATGGGTATTACGTGGGTATGATTCCAAACGGTTGGAAACTACTCATATATGATTAAATTGATGTTGATTCATGATATTATGAAGAATTTATGTGAATTCCTTGATTTACCCTAATTTCCAAAGTATGTGGGTTTGGATCTTTTGATGAGGAATTGATGATTTTTGTTAGATTCTCTTAGATTATTGATATGTATATACATTCAAGGATGTGAATATGAGATCATGAATTGACTAGACTCATGCATGTATGTTAGAATATGAATTGAAATGATTAAGAATTGGGACTTTTGATGAACTATGCTTAGAATTGGCTTATGACTAAGGCTTAGGGCTAATGTGCCTTGAAATCTAGACTAGTATGATGATTGTGAAGTAAGGTTTGAATGTAGGGGTTGATGTCATAATGTTGATCGCTAGGGCTTACAGAATAAGTTTAATATGATGAGTTAGCTTGCATGTATGTAGAATGTGAAAGGTTAATCACCTAAAATGAATCATGCTTGTTAGACTAGAATAGCTTGAGGTTGAGTCTTATGATTCCTTTATGGATAGTTGAATTATGTAGCTTGGGATTGAGGAATTAAGCTCTCCTAAGGTTAGCTTGAACTAGCATTGGTAGGATTTTTTTCATGGTAGCTTGCATTAGTATAGGCATGGTAGCTTGGGATTGAGGAATTAAGCTCTCCTAAGGTTAGCTTGAAGTAGCATGACTAGAATGCCTTCATGGTAGCTTGAATTGGTTAGGCCAAGACCATTTCATGATAGCTTAGGATTGAGATATTATACTCTCCTAAGGATAGCTTATAGTTGAGGATTCATACTCCCCTATGGATAGCTAGCATCTTATTGAATGGTTGCATGGTGGCTAGGTTGGTATACTTGTATCCTTCCTTATATATCTTGGATTGTATGATATGATGTGTTTCCATGGTAGTTAGGTCTAGCATGGTAGTATGCTACTCTTAATAGATTAGAATAAAAGATAGTTAGCATTGAGTAAGTTAGCCTAAAGAAGTACTTAGTGTGGATGGTAGTATGGGATGCCATCCATACATGGCACATGTATGACTTGAAACTACTTATGAAATGTCCTCTTATGTGAGGTATGTCTAGCTTGGATAGTTGCCTTCCATGATATGATTGACTTAAGTTGATAGTTCCTTGTCAATATGAAGTAAGTCTATAGTGACACCTAGAAATGGTAAATATGAATATGGTGACTTTAAGGACATGCTTAGTGTGTGTGGTATTATGGGATTCCCCACATGCATTACACGAGTGTGCCTTGAGGTGACTTAGGGGTATAGTACTATTCTGACATGTGAACCTAGACCTTGACTATGAAGGTGGACTATGACAAAAAATGACCTAAGAGAGGTACTTAGCTTAGGTAGTATTATGGGATGCTACCTTGGCCTTGCAAAAGTATACTTGGAGGTGGCTTGTGAAGTAGTTCACTTGATTATGAAAGGCTAATGGTTGAAGAATGAAGTTATGTATGTCTTATGTTGACTTGACATGATATGATGCTTATGTTGGAATTGTTATGATTATGTTATTGTCTCTTATGATTATGTCTTATGTTGACTAATCACTTTGAGATATCTTATGTTGGTATGTTAGCTTTCATACTTGGTACATTTTGTACTAACGCATATTGCCTATATTCTAACCAAATGTAGAGTTAAAGGCTTGAGTTTTCATTGGAGGTTAGAGTTTCAAGTATTCTAGAAGAAGTGAAGAATTGGTCAGTCCTCATAGCTTCGAGGACGAACCCTTTATGTTCCTTTATGTCATTTTCTATGTTTTTAGACTTTGTATGGGTTGCGTCCCAATGAATTTTATTCAAGGTTTATTAGATGGTTTGAGACAATGATGTTAGAAAAACTTCCACTTTTATGAAATGCTTTTCGAGTTTATGTTAAAGAAAGTTCTAAATTCTCTCGTATATGTATGATATTATGTTATGAATATGCTAAGGGATTTTATGCGACCCCTTCGGGGTCAAGTACGCCATGTCACGTCTATGGGGTGCTCTCGGGGGTGACAAGATATGACATTCAAATTCTGAAGCATGATTGTCTAACTAATCTTCCTAGCAAGTATAATTCATGAAATACTAATAACTAACACAAGCTAGGGTTTCTGAGTTCTATATATGGGACTACACTAGTTCTCTAAGAAGCATATAATTATCATTATAGAGACTATAACAGCTGAATTGCAATGGATCCCTAAGATTTAGGAACCCTAGGTCTTAACAATTTTTGGAGAAACTGAAGAATTGACTAAATTATAGAGATCTAATAGGTTAAAGGAACCCACTAGTGAAATTCCACATACCTGGTGACAAAAATTTCCAAGAAATCCTTTGGATTTTGGGGCAGAACTTGAAGCAGACCTCTGCTTGTTCTTGGGAGAAATTGTCGCATTTTCTCTTCTTTTCTTTCTAAGTTAGATGGTTTAGGAGAATGAGGGTTTTAGGTAGTTTCTAACTAATTACTTAGTCTTAGACTAAGTAAAACTACATAGTTTAAGTACCAAATGACATAGTTTAAGAACCAAACAGATAGAGGAAAATACCAATACAACCCTGACTTAAGCTGATGAAGTGACCTTCACGAGGGGCTTGATGGGTCGTCTAAGACATGATGGCCCATCTAGTGGGTCTTATGATTGCCTGCCCGACAAGGCTTTACTAAAATAGGCATAACTACTCCAGGCTCGGAATTAGGTAAACTTGGTGGTGTTGGAAAGAAAACTTAAAGATATTTAATTTGATAGGTCATGGGCCACCTAATTTATTTTGTGCTGAAAGATATGATTGTTGGAAGTTGACCCAAAACTCTAAGTTTAATAAGTCTCTTTCACGGATGACTTCATGGTCCGTGTGAAGCTCCACAGACCGTCTAGGCATCTTGGGTGTTTCACAGTGACCTTGGGTGAAACCCCATGGTTTGGGTGAATTGTACGAACCCTTAGATGCGTTGTCCAAGTCACCAAGGGTCATCAAAGGAACTGTCTAGGTGACTCCCTTCTAGGTAGATTTTGGAGGGTGGTTCAGGATGCCCTTGATGGCTGTGAACCACTAGACAGACCGTCTAGGGTGCCGTCTAGGAGATCCATGTAGGGTAGTCCTGGGTGGGTACTCACAAAGCCCTAAACGGGTCGTGGACCTACCAAATTACCCGTATAGGGAGCCATAAATGGTACATGGTCCATTTTGGCTTTGTGGTCTTGCTCATTTTCCTTTTTAGACCTTTCTCAAAATCCGAGGTGTTACAGTATCTCCCATTGGGATCATTCATTCTCGAGTAAAGACTAAACAAGCTGAATTTGGAGAAAAGAATTGTAATCCCTTCCACTGAGTTTTAGAAACTGATATTTAACTAAGTTGAGTTCCATGAACATGAAAACATATTGAAATGCAAGGATAACTGAGGGAACAATATACTGAGACTGAATTACGCAAGAGTAAACTGAAAGACTAGAGAGAAACTATTACCTTAAGTTGAAATTGAATCAGAAGGAAAAAGGTGAGGATACTTGGCCATCATGGTTGCTTGTGCTTCCCAAGTAGCTCCCTCTACGAAATGATTCCTCCACAAAACCTTTACTAAAGTGATCTTCTCATTTCTCAACTTAGGAACCTGACGGTCAAGAATCTCAGTTGGAACCTCTTCATAAGTGACGCTATCCTTCACAACAACACTCTCTGAAGGTACAATCGATGCCGGATCACCCACTCACTTTTTCAACAAGGAAATGTGAAAGACTGGATGAACCAATGCTAGTGTTGCTGGCAAATCTAACTTATAAGCAACATTACCAACCCTTTTCAGGATTAGGTAAGGACCTACATACCTAGGACTAATCTTCCCTTTCTTGTTGAATCTCATCACGCCCTTCAAAGGTGACACATTTAGGAAACCCAATCATCGATTTCAAACTCTAAGTTCATTCTCCTTACATTTGCATAGGACTTCTGACGACTCTAAGTTGTCCTTAGTCTGTATCTGTTGAACCGAACTTTCTCCATAGCCTCAAGAACCTAATCTGGCCAAATCAGGGCTGCTTCACCTACTTCGAACCAACCAACCGATGACCTACATCTATACCCATAGAGTTCCTCATAAGGGGCCATCTGGATACTTGGAATTGAAGCTGTTATTGTAAGAGAACTCTATGAGAGGTAGGTGATCATCCCAATTACCCTTAAATTTGAGTACACAAGCTCTCAAACATGTCCTCTAAGGTCTGAATGGTACGCTCTGCCTGACCATCCATCTGTGGATGAAATAATGTACTGATATTTACCTGAGTACCAAGACCTTTGTGAAACGACTTCCATAAATGAGATGTAAACTAGGGACCACTATCTGAGATGATAGACAAGGGAAACCCATGCAACCTGACTATCTCACTAATGTAGAGTCTGGCGTAATCCTTCTTTGAATCTGCAATCTTGACAGCCAAGAAGTGAGCTGACTTAGTGACTTTGTCCACTATCACCCAAAAAGATTCATGTTGTCAGCAAGTACGAGGTAAACTCATGATGAAATATATGTATATAACTTCTGTAACACCTCGACTCCCAGGGATATGAGACCTACGACAGTGGTCCACAGTCTATTGATGGACCCATGGTCTGTAGGTGGGGTCCAGTCATTGGGGTTCAAGATTTAGAGGTCTCTGATCCCACCCATGGCCGACCAGTATGGTCCATAGTTGGACCTACATACCATAGGTCTAGCTGTTGGTGAGGATCAACAATTATTTGGAAAGAAAGGGCTTTTGAGTCAACTTCAAACGGTCATATCTTTTAGCACAAAATGAATTAAGTGGCCCACGACCTATCAAATTAAATATAATTGAGTCCTCTTTCCAACACCACCAAGTTTGCTAAAATACAAGCTCGGAGTAAAAAGTTATGCTCATTTCAGTAGATCCCTTTTGGGAAAGGCCACAAACACGACCAGTTGACGGGTAGTGGTTCAAACAATGGCCCGTTTGTCCCCTCGTGAGTGGCACTTCATCAGCTTTAAGTCAAGGTTGTTTTTGTCATTTTCCCTATGTGTTGGGCACTTAAACTATGTCGTTTGATGCTTAAAATACGTCGTTTTACTTAGTCTAATCCTATTAACCTAGTCAAACATATCCAGAACCCTCATTCTCCAAAAAAATCACTCAACTTAGAGCGAAAAAAAGAAGAAGAGTCGCCAATTTCTTCCACGAACAAGCAACGGTGTTCTTTGAAGTTCACCCCAAAATCCAAAGGATTTCTCTGTATATTTTGTCATCAAGTATGTGGGATTTCACTAGTGGGTTCCTTTCACCCATTAGGCCCCTAAAATTCAGTCAGTATCTTCAATTCTCATAAACTTTTCACACCTAAGACTTTTAGATTTTCAAGATTTATTGTGAATATGGTTCCTTTGATCTAAATAAAATCATTTCTTGATAATTTAGTATAATTCCATGCATATCACTCAAAACACTAGCTTGTGTAAATTTATCCTAGTTCATGAATTATACTTGCTAGGCCAACCAGACAGAAATTCATGCTTCAGATTTGGAATGCTATATTCTCAGTATATATATGTTGCATTCTCAGTTAGCATGTCATATATTGAGCTAATCAGTATTTAGTGCATTTTAGCTTCATGATTATTCAGATGGGAGTAGACTTAGGATCGAGTTGGACTAGGGTTCAGCATACCCTCAAAGTCCCAAAAGTACGTGCCCGCTTAGGTTTATAAGTTCCCTCTGATAGGCATCAGTTTTAGTGATCACGCCACAGTCATGCCTCTATACCCCTAGCAAGGTATAGTGGGTCCTCTTGATGGGGTGTATACATCAGACTCCATATTTAGCTCGGGTGGTTTATGTCTATTAATAGTAGCTCCCACAGTGCATTGACTGGGTTTTCAGCATTTACTTTAGTAATCAGTTCAACATGTTATCTTCATGATTAGTACTTGGTCATTGCATTCAATATCTATAGTTTTGTTCAGATTATATCATTGCTCAGTTATGCATTGTTCAACTTATATACTTTGTTCATCTTAGCAAATCTATATCATGCATGCTCAGTACATTCCAAGTACTGACGCATACTTTGCGCTACATCGTTTCATGATATAGGTTCAGCATTCAGCATCCAGATCACGCTTAGTATGATCCTCAGTCCGACTTTAGTAGTTTCAGTGGTTAGTCCCCATACTTCGAGGACAATAGACATGCTTTACATTTCAGTCTTTATTTTTAGTTTTCAGTTTGGTTAGAATTAGTTGGGGCATGTCCCAGTAACTCAACTCAGTTAGAGGCTTTTCAGACATAGTAGTAGATACAACTCGAGTTGTTAAGTAGTGGGTTAGTCAACATTAAACTCTTATTATATTTTATATTTAGACTAGTTGAGTCTTTCCCCACTTTCATAAATCCACTATTTTAGCTTCCACATAGTACATATTTTACTTAGTTATTCTCAGTACGCTTGATATATGTTAGACTCACGGTTAGCTTAGGTTCACTCGTGATCCTAGGTCCCGTGTTATGTCTAGGGGGTAGCCTCGGGGCGTGACAACTTCCCACTTCCATATAGGAATGCTAATCTCCTGAGTCACACCTCCTAGTTTCTGATGTTCTACTTTAACATTAGACAATTAGGACACTTAGCCAAAAGGTGAACATATCTGGCTATTATTCTTCCCTTCCTCAACATGTGACACACTACCCATGGATAGTCTTCTAAGGGCATTAGCCACTACATTGGCCTTACTCGGATGGTAGAGCACATTCATGGCATAGTATTTAAGGAATTCAAGACATCTCCTCTAACGCAAATTCAACTCTTTCTCGGTGAACACATACTAGAGGTTGCTATGATCTATGAACACATCAATATGAAACCATACAAGTAGTGTCTCCAAATCTTTAGGGCAAACACTATGGCTGCAAGCTCAAGGTCATGAGTTGGGTGGTTCTTCTCATGAACTATAAGATGCCTAGAAGCATACGCTATGACCTACCTTACTGCATCAACACACAACCTATTCTGACCATGGATGCATCATAATACACCACATAACCGTCTAAACCATCTAGTAGAGTCAAGATAAGAGTTGTAGTCAACCTGGTCTTCAGCTCTAAAAAGCATTTCTCACACTCATCTGACCACTGAAACTTGACCTTTTTTTCTGAGTCACCTTGGTCAATGGGGCAGCTATGGATTAATCCTTCAACAAACCTCCTATAGTAACCATACAAACCCAAGAAACTTCTGATATCAGTTAGAGAATTAGGTCTAGGACAGTGCTCTACTGCCTCAATTTTATGATAATCCACTCGAATCCTTTCACTTGACACCACATGACCAAGGAAAGTGATCGACTATAGCCAAAATTCACATTTGCTAAAATTAGGGAATAACTAGTGATCTTTAAGGATTTGCAGAACAATTCTCTAATGAGTCGCATGCTCTCCTCATTCCGAGAATAAATGAGGATATCATCACTAAAGACATTGATAATAAGTCCAAATACTGTTTGAACACCATGTTCATTAAGTCCATGAAAGCTACAAGAGCATTTGTTAGTCGAAAAGACATAACTACAAATTCATAATGACAATACCGAGTCCTGAAGGTTGGCTTCAGGATGTCACTAACTCTGACTCTGAGATGATGATAGTCGGATTTGAGGTCTATCTTAGAAAAGCAACTAGAACCCTAAAGTTGGTTAAACAAGATATCAATCCTGGGGATGGGATATTTATTCTTGATTGTGACTTTGTTCAAATGACGATAGTCAATGTACATCCTAAGAGAGCCATTTTTATTTCTCATGAACAACACTAGATCACCCCATGGAGAGATGTTGGGTCTTGTGAAGGCCTTATTTAAAAGGTTTTTCAACTGTTCCTTTGTTTCCTTAAGCTCAGCTGAAGCCATTATTTAAGAGGAATCAAAATAGGCTAGGTATTTGGAAGGAGATCTATTCCAAAGTCAATTTCCCTTTCAGGAGGAACTCCGAGAAGATCTTCTAGGAACACTTCTAGAAACTCATTTACGATTGGAACTAGCTCAAGGGTTGGATTTTCGGAGTTTGAATCCTTAACCCGAAAGAGATGATAGATATACCCTTTAGAAATCATTTTTTTGGCCTTAAGGTAAGAGATAAATTGAACTACAAGCACTGAGTTAATACCTTTCCACTCTCGGACTGTCTCGTTTGGAAACTAGAACCGAATTATCCTAGTTCTATAATAGACTACGGCATAACATGAATGTAACCAATCCATGCCTAGAATGATATCAAAATCTATCATTTCTAACTCTACAAGGTCTGCTGAGGTGACTTTCTGGGAAATAGTGATAAGGCAATTTTTTTATACCCATCTAGATATAACTGGGTCATTAACTAGAGTAAACACTGAGAAGGGTTCTAAGAGGGTTTCTGTATTGACACCAAAGTTTACTGTTATAAAAGGAGTTAAAAAGAAAGTGTATCCCCTAGGTCTAATAATGCATACACATCTAAATGGAAGAGCTGTAACATCCCCATGACAACATCTGAAGAATCATCTTAGTTTTGTCGAGCCTGAAGAGCATACAACATGTTCTGGCACTGACCACAACTTATAACAGACGAGGCACCCTACTGAGTGGGGTCACCTGTGTTGTTGCAGTTGTACACTGAGCTCTGTTACCTCCATGTCATTGCTTGGCAGAAGGGAATCCTTCAACCTATGACCAGATTGACCGCACCCAAAACACCCATCTATGCCAGCAAGACACCGCTTGGATGGTTCTTACCACACTTTGGACAAGATGGAAAAGTTTGTCTACCTAAAACACTACCTAAGACTTAGAGTCTGATGCCCTCCCTTTCTAATCCTGTTAAAACCTGTGGGATGAAGCGCTAGCTGATGAAGGAGTTCGGGCTATAGACCTCTACTGAAACTGTGAGGGATTTCCACCGCCCGACCTCTCCTGAGAATAGTTATAGTTACACGTTCTTGCCTTTTTGTTATCCTTAGCCATTTCCTTGAGCCTATCTCCCTCAACCTGCTGAGCATGGGTCATTAGTCTAAAGATATCCATATCCCCTAATAGCATAACATTCTTGCACTCGGTCTTTACCAGATCGGATAATCTAAACAAGAACTTGCCCATTTGTGCTCTCGAATTAGCCATCATATGTGGAGCATACCTGGAGAGATGGGTGAACTTTAGCCCATATTCTTTGGTGGACATCGACCCTTGCCTCAAGTTCATAAATTCCTGGGCCTTAGATTTCCTCATTTCTTTTGGGAAGAACCTGTCATAGAAGTTTTATCTACACCCTTATTATCTTTCCACTACGTGAATCGGATATGAGCCATATCTTTAAGTTGATAGGATGCTAACTCAACACTGTTAAGACCAACGGGGAATTTTTTTCATTGGCCAAACAACAACAACAAACGTTAATTGGATACTGAAAGAACGAACAAACAAAAATGAACAATAATAACAAACAAAATAACTAAAATTTACTAGAAAAATGTAAGTCAACAAAAAATATTCTATAATCCTAATGAATAATAAAAATAATAAGATAATAACATTAAGAGCAACCATAAAAAATAATCAAATAAAAACAATTATAAATGAATCAAAATAATCTAAACAGTGACCATGCCAATATTTCTCAATTAGGAGAACATGAACGGTACACAAATCATTACGAAAATTAATGGAAAAAAAATTAAAATTCAACCAAAACAACAATGACAATTAATATCTAACATGCTAGGAAAGAATTAAAACTTAACAACAATAATAAATTGATAACACTAATTAAAGAGCAGTATAGAATTTATTGAAGACAACCATGGTCAAAGTTGTTTCAAATAACATCCAAATGACAATAACAAAGTAGTAACCGTGTCCAAATGATAACGACGTAGCACCGCAATTAACTTACAAAGCTATATGTGAACAAAATCAAAAGCAACAACATGGCTAATTGGAGCCAAGATACGATAGAGAACAAAAAATACTATAATAGTAGTAAACAAAACTAATTAAATCAATTTAAGCAAAGACTAACATGTGCAAAGAAAAAATTATAGAAATGACAACCGTAATTAAGATTAAGAATAAAACAACTATAAGTAATAATACAAATTAAGAATGAAGCTAATGGGTCAAATCTAGATTTTTACCAACATTGAAGGTTAAGCTTATTTTTTCTTGGTATTTGCTGGTTCAAGAAATGGGTTTGCTGATTTGTATAACCTTACCGGAGTTCATGGTCTTCATTTAGTGGAGTTTGGAGCAGTTGTTGGGTCTAACTTGTTCTCCAGCTGTTCGGAGCTTTGGAGCTCGCTGGAGGCTGATTTGAACTGTTATTCACCGGAGTTGGCGTTGTTGTTGCCGGAATGGCTGCTAAACAAATGAGAATTAAAAAGGGGATAAAGGGGAAGGAGTCTGGTTTCCTTGTTTGGCTCTGGTTCGTCGGATCTTTGAGCTCCCTGCCGGAGATGCTATTGAAAAAATGGGAAAACAAAATCGGGTTTCAAGTAATGGTTCGGCGGGCTGGTTTAAGTGTGGTTCTCTCTACCGGAAAAAAGATGAGGGAGATGGGGTCTTATTTTCCGATGACTTCAGAGTTATTTTCGGTGACATTAGGGGTTGATAGTGGCTACTTTATTTAATGGTTGTGGCTTGGTGTTATTTGTATTTTGTTACAGTAGAGCTTTCCAGAAATGACAAAAGGAAAATGAGAAAATGGGTGTGGGGTATGTTGTTTGGTTGGACAAATGACTTGAATCGGAATTGTTTTAGTTAGAGTTTGGGGTCATGTGGCCGCTGGGTTTCGGTCTTTTTAGGTGTGTGAGCTCTTATCGAAGGTTCACCGGAAATGGTGAAGTGAGAATGGACAAAGGGGGGTCTCTTTGAGTGACCTTGTCACCGAAAAAGGAAGACAAAAATGGGGGTTGGTTTTGCCAGAGCTTGGCCGAAATCCAGGGTGGTGGTGACTAGAAAATCAATGAAAAGTGAAATTCGTCACGCCCCGAACCTACACCCCGGACGTGGTTGGCACTCAAGAACCATTGTTGGCCCCAAGCGAACCCTTGGTCTGGCTTACTTAACTCAGCGAAAGACTCTATGTATATTTATAATGATCAAAAGCACTACACTCACTTGAATAGTAAAAAACTGAGAATGCTTAAAAGTCAAACATTCGACATGACCAAAATGGAAACTTAAGTCTTAACAAAAGATAATGAGAATGAAAAGACTAAAGAACTAACATCTGACTGTCTATCAAGCCTATAAAATAGTTGAGATGGATATCGGGACAGACCCCACGATATCCTAATAAAGAAATAAAATAACTGAAAGAAATAAAAAAGAGTCCTCCGAAATGCAAGGAGGCCCACCAACTAACTCTAGAGTGCTCACTGGATCAACGATGCACTGGATGCTGATCTTAGTTACATGTGTCTGCATCATAATAAAATGCAGGCCAACTGGCATCAGTACATTGAATGTACGAGTATGCGAGTTGGAATGCTAAACACAACAGAGGCTTGAAAAGAATTTGAAGAACTTACCTGGCTCAACTCAACTCAACATAACTGAACTCATTTCAATATAAATTAGGTTAAAACATGTGCAATATAAAGAAAAGTTGTTTAAAACATGATGTCAACTCTGTGTGTATGCAAAGACACATATAACTCTAAAATGTATGTAAATATACAATAAACTGTGTATTTAAGAATACAATTACCTGTGTGGGAGTTTCTCTAACAGACAACCATCACGTAAGAGCTATTGTGATGATACAACATTTTGTCTCTTGCTGTCAGGGCCTTCATATACCTTGCCAAGGGGAAAGAACCTGAACTACTAAGTGGATCCATTATTCTATTCTACAAAACACTAAAGGAATCAAATAAAAAGTATGACCCTTTTCTACCTATGGTAGCTACATGGTTTATAGGGGTTGTGAGTTGTCTGAACTCTCCCCAATATCGGTACTCAATACTACTCCCAAAAATATGATAGTAGCTCTTATGTTTAAAACATACTTCTTTCTATAATTTGAGATTAGTTCTCAAAAAGTTAGCTCAAAGGCTATCTTGGAAATCAAAGTTTCCTCCCTTGCTTCATTTAGAAAGTGATTACTCTTTTCTTAAAACTTGTTTGAAGTCTCTTTGGAAATCGAGGTTTCCTTACTTCTTTAAATGTGAAAACATTTTAAACCCTTTGGGAATACATAGTCACCATATACTTTTTAAGAAATGAATTTCAAACATTACTCTTTAATCTTTACTCAACTTGAACTTTAAGTCTTAAAAGAAAGTTAAAACATTTGGAAAAGAATTTTGGAAAACTCTAAGAACTTCTCTTGACTTGACTCTTACTTTTCTTGACTTTGATCTTAACTTTCCTTGAATTGGATTATGGATTCAAGGTTCATGATCTCATGTTTATGTATGATTTCATGATGTTTAAATGTACCTTAGAGTGTTGGAATTAACTAGAAAACATAGGTGCATTGCTAAGGAACTAGTATGACATGGTGAGGGACGAATGGGAAGAACTAGCGTCCCTGGAGCTCTGAGAGGCGCAGGGCGCCAGCCTTGAAACTTCAGAGATCTGGGTGGGGTGCTCTAGCTGGTGTGGCCCCCCAAGACCCAAACTTCAGAGACTGTTTTGGGGGGCGCTGAGAGGTGCGGTGCCCCAACCCCCGTACCCAGATTTTTACGAATTTCCTCCTTCATTTTTCAACTCTAAACCTTCTAAACTCGATTGGTTCTTTCCCCAAACACTTAGAATAATCAATAATCTCAATATACATCAGATTCTACTCGAAAAAACACAACTAATAACATGAATCAACCTCAAGAAAACTCCAATCAACACAACCCACAAAAATTCAACGACTTTCATCAAGAACTCAAGGATTTACTTTCAAATCTAATAACCTCGCTGAAATTGAATCATGATTGGCGCATGGGTGAGCTAACCCAACACTATGTGGTCTCACATACCTTGTAGGGATCACCCCCAACGAAATCCACAAGCTAAACTTGACGATCTTGACGAATCTTGCTTCTCTTATCCTTTCTCCTCTTCTTTTCTCTTTTCTCCAAGCCCTAGTGTATCTTGGTAAAAGCATAAACTGATCTAATTCTGGTTAGACCCTAACTTCATTATCGATCATGAAATAAAATAATTGGGCAAGGAAAAGACCAAACTACCCTTTCAAAAATCCGGATTGGACTTTCCTCATTCTAACAGCCCAACTTCCAAAGGGGATAACTCACTCATACAAACTCGGAATCCCACAAACTCAGCGGCATTGGAAAGATCATTCCAAGAGATTTCCTACCATTTCTGGAAGTATCTCTAACACATCCTGAGAAAAAAGTTATGGCCGTTTGAAGTTGGCCAAAACTCAACTTATTCTAACTTAACAAAATTTCCAGATTTTCATTCTTTACAAAAATGACTAATTTCAATTATTAGCTTCTTCCTACTTATTTCAAATTGCGAGATGTTACAATATCTCCCCCTTGAAAACATTTGATCTCGAATGAGATTACTCTTACTAGGCTAAACGTGTAACATGCAACATTCAGTTTAAGCACCCACAAGCAAATGCAAAACAACATGTCAACTTATAAATAAATACTAAGAAAGGATTAGTACCTTAATTCGGAACTTCTCTGGATTCGAAGAGATGTGGATATCTCTTCTTTATATCCTCCTCAGCTTATCAAGTAGCTTCTTTAACAAATTGGTTCCTCCAAAGGACTTTGACTGATGCTACCTCTTTTGTTCTCAACTTGCGAACTTGGCAATCTAGAATCTGAACAGGAATCTCTTCATAAGATAATCTATCCTTGATTCCATTATCTTTAGTTGGTATGATAAATGAAGGATCGCCCATGCACCTCTTCAACATGGAAACGTGAAATACCAGATGAACCTCTGCTAACTCTTGGGGTAGCTCCAACTCATAAGCTACATTGCTAATCCTCTTGGATATTCGATAAGGTCCAATATACCGGGGACTAAGCTTTCCTTTCTTACCGAACCTCATAACACCTTTCATGGGTGAAACTTTAAGATATACCCAATCATCTACTTCAAACTCTAACTCCCTTCTCCTAACATCAGTGTAGGATTTCTAATGACTCTACGCCGTTTTCAACCTCTCTTGAATCACTTTCACCTTCTCCATAACTTGATGAACCAAATCTGGTCCTATCAACCTTGCTTCACCAACGTCAAACCATCCAATATGAGATCTGCATCTTTTTCCATAAAGAGCTTCGTAAGGAGCCATCTGGATGCTAGAATGGTAACTATTGTTTTAAGCAACTCAATGAGAGGTAGGTGATCATCCCAATTACCCTAGAAATCAGTCACACAATCCACCTTGATACCTCAAAACGCTATCTCCCTTTGTTCAAAAGCCATCACTTTTTGCTTATGAACACTTGTCTTTAATTCAAGTAATAAAGGATCTTGGTCTTGCTTATCTTTTACTTCTGACACTAATGATGATTCAGCTCCATTCATCACTACTACTCTTCCTTCTGTGGAATCAATTATTTGAACTCCTAGCCTTGCAAGTCTATGCACCGCTTTTGTCGACTCTTTCTTATCTTCCTCTAAATGGGCAATACTACCCATAGACAACCTGCTCAAGGCATCAGCAACAAATTAACCTTACCTGGGTGATAAAGAATACCCATGTCATAATCATTGAGCAATTCTAACCACCTTCTTTGTCTGAGATTAAGCTCTTTCTGAGTAAACACATACTGTAGGCTCTTGAGATCGGTGAACTCATCCACATGAACACCATAAAGATGATGGTGCCATATTTTTAAAGAAAATACTACGGCAACCAACTCTAAGTCATGGGTTGGGTAATTCTTCTCATGAACTTTCAACTGTCTGGAGGCATAAGCTATAACTTTGATATTCTGCATTTAGCATGCAACCCAAACTAACTCTAGATGCATCATAATACACCACAAAACCTTGAGTAACTTATGGTAAAGACAATACTGGGGCAGTAGTCAACCTCTCTTTTTTTCAATTCCTAAAAGCTTTTCTCACAAGCTTCAGACCATTGAAACTTCATTGTTTTCTGAGTCAACTTGGTTAAAGGACACGAAATGGATAAGAACCCTTCTACAAACCTTCTATAATAACCAGCCAAACCTAAGAAACTCCTAATATTAGTTGGAGATGTGGGTCTAGGCTAATTCTGCACTGCCTTAATCTTTTGGGTATCAACTATAATTTCATCACCGGAAACTATGTGGCCCAAGAACGCCACAGACTCAACCCAAAACTCACATTTAGAGAACTTAGCATATAACTCTTTATCTTTCAAAGTTTAAAGAACTATTCTGAGATGGCTAGCATGATCTTCTTCATTCCTTAAATAGATTAGTATGTCATCAATGAAGACAATAACAAACATATCTAAATAAGGTTTGAAAACTCTATTCATAAGGTCCATGAAGGCTCCAGGTGCATTGATCAAACCAAAGGACATGACCAAAAACTCATAATGACCATAACGGGTTCTGAAAGCTGTCTTTGGATATAACATTCCCTTACAAGAAGCACCCTAAAGCTAATCGAAAAGATCATCAATTCTCGGAAAATGATACTTATTCTTGATGGTAACCTTGTTCAACTGGCGGTAATCTATACATATTCTAAGGGAACCATCCTTCTTCCTAACAAATAAGACCAGAGCGCCCCAAGGAGAGACACTTAGTTGAATAAACCCTTTCTCTAAAAGATATTTCAACTACTCTTTTAACTCTTTCAACTCTGTTGGTGCCACCCTATATGGCAGAATATATATAGGACGAGTATCTGGGAGAGTATCCATACCGAAGTCTATCTCTCTCTCAGGAGGGACTTTGGGTAGATCATCTTGAAAGACTTCTGAAAACACTTTTACTACTGAAACTGACTGAATAAGAGGTATCTCAACACTCAAGTCATTAATTTGGACTAAGTGATAGACGCACCCCTTAGAAACTAAATTCATTGCCTTAAGGTACGCAATGAAACAACCCTTAGGAACTGCTAAACTACTTTTCCACTCTAACACTGGCTGATTTGGACACTATAACTTGACAACTCGAGTACTACAATCAACTAAGGCATAACAGGCATAAAGCTAGTCCATACCAAGAATAACATCAAAATCTACTATGTCTAACTCAACTAGATCAGCCATGGTACTCTTGTGATTTACGGAAATGGGATAATCACGATAGACTCTCTATGCTAGAATAGACTCACCAACAAGTGTAGAAACACTAAATGGTTCACTAAGTTGCTCAGGAATAACATCAAAATTCATAGCAACGTATGGAGTTATAAAAGATAAACTTGCTCCTAGGTCTAGCAAAGCATAAACAATAAAGCCAAAGACTTGGATCATACATGTGACAACATCTAGCGAATCATCTTGCTCTTGGCGACTATTGATAGCATACAAGCGGTTTGTTCCTCCGCCAGTACCGAAAGTAGCCCCTCTAAGTGCAGCTTTGTCTGGTGGAGCAACTGAAGAAGACTGGGCTTTATTGCCCCCAATACCATTACCCTGCTTGTTTGTTGGACATTCTCGCATGAAATGACCATTCTGACCACACTTGAAACAACTAGTGGAGCCCTCACGATAAGTACCTGAGTGGTTCCGACCACACTGGGCGCATGCAGGAGGCTTACTACCCCCTTCTGTCATGCTACCCTAAGAATAAACAGGTTTAGCTCTGAAATTCTGACTATTGTACTCACCTTTGTTCTTAGGTGCAGGTGCACTAGCAAATGATGGAACAGGTCGCTTCTATTTTTATTGGAAGGATGACCGATTGGCATTACTCTTCTACTGTCCGGACTCATTCCCTATCTTAGCTCTCTTGTTCTCAAACTCTTCTCTATCCCTTAGCTTCTCTTCCTTAACCTGCTGCACATATACCAATAACCTTAAGATATCCATGTCTACTATCAGCATTGCAGCCTTATCTTCATTACTCAACAGACGAGCCAACCCAGCAACAAACAAGCTCATTCTACTCCTCATGTCCGCAACTATTTCCGGTGCATAACGGGACAGTTGGGTGAACTTCAACCCATCCTCATAAACACTCAAAGAATCTTGCTTTAGTGTGAAGAACTCTCGTACCTTAGCCTCTTTCAATTCTTGGGGAAAGAAACGCCCCAAGAAAGCCTCCTCAAAACAAGCCCAACTCGCATGTGCTGCATCCTCAACTCTACCCTCTTTCCACTGATCAAACCAAGTCCTAGCAACATTCTTCAGTTGATATACAACTAGTTCAACTCACTCTGTATCGGCAACTTGCATGACCTCAAATACCTTCTTAATTCCTCAATAAAATTCTTCGGATCCTCAATAGTGCTCGAACCCGTGAAACATGGAGGATTCATCCTCAAGAACTCTCGGATCCTAGAAATATCAACCACTTCCTGTGTAGCTCCTCTTTGTTTCCCAGCTTGCTTGGTCACAACTTGACTTAGCATCCTAATTGCTTCCCTGAACTCAATATCGGTAACTTCTCCTTGAGGTTGCACTTCAGGTGCATTTGGTAACTCTTGTTCCTCAATATTACATCTAGCAGGACGACCCCTGACAGCTCTTTGTAGAGGCATGATTATCTAAAAACACGCGCAAGCACGAATTAGAAGGAAACTTTTTAGAGATCAAACTCTAACGCACGAAATGAGTGTGAAAGAAGTGAAGGAATTTCCTAAATATTGCAGCCTCCTAATTATAGATGTGACACACATCACACCGATAACTAGGACTCTACAGACACGGCTTCATAGACTCCCTACGACTCTTGAACTCTGTGCTCTGTTACCAAGTTTGTCATACCCTGAGCTACACACCGGACGTGGTTGGCACTCGAGAACCATTGCTGGCTCCAAGCGAACCATTGGTCTGGCTTACTTAACTCAGTGGAAGACTTTATGCATATTAATAATGATCAAAAGCACTATACTCACTTGAATAGTAAAATACTAAGAATGCTTAAAAGTCAAACATTCAACTTGACCAAAATGGCAACTCAAGTCTTAACATAAGATAATGAGAATGAAAAGACTAAAGAACTAACATCTAACTATCTATGAAACCTCTAAAACAACTGAGATGGATGTTGGGACAAACCCCACGACATCCTAATGAACTAATAAAATAAATGAAATAAATAAAAAGGAGTCCTCCAAAATGCAAGGCGCCTCACCAACTGACTCTGGAGTGCTCACTGGATCAACGATGCACTGGATGCCGATCTTAGTTACATATGTCTGCATAATAATAAGATGTAGGCCAACTGGCTGTACATTGAATGTGCGAGCATGTGAGTTGGAATGCTAAACACAACATAGGACTGAAAAGAATCTGAAGAACTTACCTGGCTTTACTCAACTCAACATAACTGCACTCAGTACAATATAAAGCAGTTTAAAACAAGTGCAATATAAAGAAAAGTTGTTTAAATTATGATGTGAACTCTCTATGTACGCAAAGATACATATAACTCTGAAATGTATGTAAAAAGACAATAAATTGTATATTTAAGAATATAATTACTTCTGTGTATTTCAGAATACAATTACTTCTGTGGGAGTTTCTCTAACCAACAACCATCCTGTAAGAGCTATTGTGATGATATAGCGTTTTGCTTCACGCTGCCAGAGCCGTCCTATTCCTTGCCGAGGGTATAGAACCTGAACTACTAAGTGGATCCACTAGTCTATGCTAAAAACCACTAAAGGAATCATGTAAAATGTATGACCCTTTTCTACCCATGATGGTAAGATGGTTTATGGGGATTGTGAGTTGTCTGAACTCTCCCTCATATCGGTGCTCAATACTACTCTGAAAAATATAATATTAGCTCTTATGTTTAAAACATACTTCTTTCTATGATTTGAGATTAGTGCTCAAAAACTTAGCTCAAACGCTATCTTGGAAATCAAAGTTTCCTCTCTTGCTTCATTTAGAAAGAGATTACTCTTTTTTGGAAATCGAGGTTTCCTTTCTTGTTTAAATGTGAAAACATTTTATACCCTTTGGGAATACATAGTCCCCATATACTTTTTAAGAAGTGAACTTCAAACTTTACTCTTTAGTCTTTACTCAACTTGAACTTTAAGTCTTAAAACAAAGTTAAAACATTTGGAAAAGGCTTTTGGAAAACTCTAAGAACTTCTCTTGACTCGACTCTTACATCTCTTGACTTCGATCTTAACTTTCCTTGAATTGAATTATAGATTCAAGGTTCATGATCCCATGTTTATGGATGATTTCATGATGTTTAAATGTACCATAGAGTGTTGGAATCAACTAGAAAACATAGGTACATTGCTAAGGAACTAGTACGAAAAGGTGGGGGACAAATGGGAAGAACTGACGTCCCTAGCGCTCTGAGAGGCGCAGGGCGCCAGCCTTGAAACTTCAGAGGGCTAATGAAAACCGCCTTAGTACAATCCCACTATCTTAACACCGTGGGCTAAAACCATTGGTTAATAAAATATCTGTGTATGAATCTTATCCCTATTTAACTAAATTTCTAGACTGGAAAAATATCAAAATGAATATTAACAGATGTAACAAATAAATAAATATAAAGAACGTAACCAATGGCATGTAAAAATTTACAATGTAACAGAAATAATGATTTAATCAAAATGACAAATATTTGAACGTAGTCAATCGGCTGTGACAAAAAATAATGTACTGATAAGAAAATCCTGAAATTTTGACAAATAAGGATAAATATCGACAAACTTATTTAAAATTATAAAAAATGTATTTTGAACTATTGAATAAATAAAACATAAAAGTTACGAATTTTGAAAATGTTAGGCCAAAATTGGTTGTCAACAGATGTCCCTTTCGTTGGATATGATTGATGAAAGAAATCATGGACAAAGAAAATTGACAAACCCAATTTTGGCCGAACACATGCCCTTCGTATAAAAGTGTGGTTGGAATGTGTTGATTGTATAAAAGTGTGGTTGGAATGTGTTGATCCTCAACTTGCTTCCAGAATGTTCATGTAGTCCGCACCTGTGACCTAATTGAGAATGCATCTACATTGATTTTCTCGAAAAGACAAAGATAAAACTCATTAGTAGAGACAAGATTAAAGAAAAGGTAGCATCCCTTACGATATGACGAATGAAGATGATTCATAGCTAGGATATAAATATATGTCCATCGGTAGGACAAATGAAGATGATCCATCGATACAATATAAATCCATGTCCATCGGTAGGATGAATGAGGATGATTCATTGGTAGGATATGAATGTATGTTCATCAATAGGACGAATGAGGATGATCCATCGGAAGGATCTGAATACATGTCCATCGGTACGACAAATGAAGATGATCCGTCGGTAGTATCTTTGGGCAAAATAAATATATGTCCATCGGTAGGATATATGTGAATACCACTTCCGGTAATAAAATAGGAATATCCTTCAACGCCAGTCTTCTCTGACTTCAATGTGGAATAGATAGGGTGCGTATTCTTCACCTCCGAATAGATGCGACATAAAAAGATCTTTCAACATCAATCTCCTCCTACTTCAATGTGGAATAGATAGGGTGCACATCCTTCACCTCCGAATAGATGCAACTTAAATGCAAATATCTTTTAACATCAACCTCCTCTTACTTCAATGTGGAATAGATAGGGTGCACATCCTTCACCTCCAAATAAATGCGACTAAAATGCAAATATCTTTCAACGCAAGTCTCCTCCGACTTTAACGTGGAATAGATATGATGTACATCCTTCACTTCCAAATAGAAGCTTCTAAAAAATATATTTCAACCAAGCCTCCTTCGACTTCAATGTGGAATAGATATGGTGTATATTCTATACCTCTGAATAGATGCGGCTTAAAAATATCTTTCAACGCAAGTCTCTTCCGACTTTAACGTGGAATAGATAGGTTGCACATCCTTCACCTCCGAATAGATGCGGCTTAAAAGTATCTTTCAATGAAAGTCTCCTCCGACTTCAACGTAGAATAGATAGGGTGCACCTCCTTCACCTCTGAATAAATGTGACTTAAATGCAAATATCTTTCAACTCCAGCCTCCTCCAATGTTGACGTGAAATAGATAGGATGCACATCCTTCACCTACGAATAGATGCGGCTTAAAAATATCTTTCAACTAAAGTCTCCTCCGACTTTAACGTGGAATAGATAGGGTGCACATCCTTCACCTCCGAATAGATGCAGCTTAATAGTATTTTTCAACACAAGTTTCCTCCGACTTTAACGTGGAATAGATAGTGTGCACATCATTCACCTATGAATAGATGCGACTTAAATACAAATATCATTCAACGCCAGCCTCCTCCGACTTCGACGTGGAATAGATAGGGTGCACATCCTTCACCTCCAAATAGATGCGACTTAAATGCAAATATCTTTCAACGTCAGCCTCCTCCCACTTCGACGTGGAATAGATAGGGTGCACATCATTCACCTCCATATAGATGTGAATTAAATGTAATGGTCTTTTCAACGAATAAATATGTGATGGTCCTCTCGGGAAATGAAAAATGCAATGACCTTCTCGGTAAATGAAAAAATGCAATAGCCCACTTGGGAAATGAAAAAGGGCAATGGTCCTCTCGGAAAATGAAAAAGTGTAATAGCCCTCTCGGCAATAATGGCCCTCTTGACTAATAAAAAAATGCAATGACCCTCTCGGCAATGAAAAGTGTAATAACCCTCTTCGCAAATAAAAAAAATGCAATGTCCCTCTTAGCAAATGAAAAAATGCAATAGCTCTCTTGGCACAATGAAAAAATGCAATGACCCTTCGGCAAATGAAAAAATGCAATAGCCCTCTTGGGAAATGAAAAAGTGTAATGGCCCTCTCAGCAAATGAAAAAGTGCAATAGCCTTCTCGGCAAATGAAATATGCAATGGCCCTCTCGCCAAATGAAAAAAATGCAATAGCCCTCTCGCCAAATGAAAAGGGTAATAGCCCTCTTGGCAAATGAAAAAATGAAATAGCCCTCTCGGCAAATGAAAAAATGCAATAGCAACGTACGGTACTTACAAAAATCGATAGTAATTTTTTCATCGGCCATTTTAACATATAAAAATATATACTTAGACTAAATTTTCGTCTTTAAACATTGGGGAGGCCTCGAAAAACGATGAGGAGATTTTTTTATTGGACAAACAACAACAACAAATGTTAATTGGCTACTGAAAGAACGAACAAACAAAAATGAACATTAATAACAAACAAAATAACTAAAGTTTACTGGAAAAATGTAAGTCAACACAAAAATATTCTACAATCCTAATGAATAATAAAAATAATAAGATAATAACATTAAGAGCAACCATAACAAATAATCAAATAAAAACAATTATAAATGAATCAAAATAATCTAAAGAGTGATCTTGCCAATTTTCTCAATTAGGAGACAACGTATGGTACATAAATCAATATGAAAATTAATGACAAAAAAATTCAAAATTCAACCAAAACAATAATGACAATTAATATCTAACATGCTAGGAAAGAATTAAAACATAACAACAATAATAAATTGATAACACTAATTAAAAAGCATTATAGAATTTATTGAAGACAACCATGGTCAAAGTTGTTTCAAATAACATCCAAATGATAACAACAAAATGGTAACATTGTCCAAATGATTACGATGTAGCACCGCAATTAACTAAAAAATCTATATGTGAACAAAATCAAAAGCAACAACATGGCTAATTAGAGCCAAGATACGATAGAGAACAAAAAATACTATAACAGTAAACAAAACTAACTAAATCAATTTAAGCAAAAGACTAACATGTGCAAAGAAAAAATTATAGAAATGACAACCGTAACTAAGATTAAGAATTAAAAAATTATAAGTAATAATCCAAATTAAGAATGAAGCTAATGGGTCAGATCTAGATTTTTACCAACATTGAAGGTGAAGCTTGTTTTTTCTTGGTATTTGCTGGTTCAAAAATGGGTTTGCCGATTAGCATAACCTCACTGGAGTTCATGGTTGTCGTTCACCGGAGTTTGGAGCGGTTGTTGGGTATGAGTTGTTCGGAACTTTGGAGCTCGCTGGAGGTTGATTTGAATTGTTATTAGTCGGAGTTGGCATTGTTGTTGCCGAAATCGCTGCTAAACAAATGAAAATTAAAAAAAAAAGGATAAAGGAGAACGGGTTTGGTTTCACTATTTAGCTCTGGTTCATCGGAGCTTTGAGCTCCTCGCCGGAGCTGCTATCGAAAAAGAATGGAAAAACAAAAGGGGGGTTCGGGTGATGCTCCGACAGGTCTGATTTGAATATGGCTCTCAGTGCTGAAAAAAGGATGAGGAAGTTGGGGTCTTATTTTCCGATGATTTCAGAGTTGTTTCCGGTGAGATTAGGGGTCGACAGTGGTTGCTTTGTTTAGTGGCGGTGGTTTGGTGCTATTTGTTTGTTGTTACAGTAGAGTTTGCCGGAAATGGCAAAAGGAAAAAAAGAAAATGTGTGTTGGGGTATGTTATTTGGCTGGAAGAATGATCTGAAATTGGAGTTGTTTTGGTCGAAGTTTGGGGTCGTGTGGCAGCTGGGTTTCGGTCTTTTATGTGGTGTGAGCTTTCACCAGAGGTTCGCCCGAAATGGCGAAGTGAGAATAGACAAAGGGGGGTCTAGTGAAGTGACCTTGTCACCGGAAAAGGAAGACAAAAATGGGGGTTAGGTTTGCGGAGCTTGGCCGAAATCCGAGGTAGTGGTGACCGAAAATCAATAAACAGTGAAACCCTTAGTGAATAAAATCTGAAAATTCCCAATACTAATCTAAAAATATTTCACCACCCCTAACTTAGTGATCAAGAAATTCTTTAAATAAAAAAATGAAAACCGCCTTAGCACAATACCACTATCTTAAAACCGTGGGCTAAAACCACTGATTAATAAAATATCTGTGTATTAAATCTTATCCATCTTTAACTGAATTTCTAGAATGGCAACATATCAAAATGAATATTAGTAGATGTAATCAATAGAATGAATAACAAAAAAAATATAATGAACGTAACCAATGGCATGTAAAAAAAAGTAATTTAATAGAAATAATTATTTAATCAAAATGAACAAATATTTTAACGTAGTCAATCAGCTGTGACAAAAAATAATGTAATTAAAATTAACTGATAATTTTTTAAAAAATTTTGACCAATAAGGATAAATATCAATAAACTTATTTAAACTTATAAAAAAATGTATTTTGAACTATTGAATAAATAAAACTTACAAGTTATGAATTTTAAAAATATTAGACCAAAATTGGGTGTCAACAACTAGTCTAGCTTAGATGTATATATATATATATATATATATATATATATATATATACACACACACACACTTATAATATATTGATTATACAAAGTATATATTCGATTATAGTTTGAACATAAGTTTTGAATTCATTGTATAATCAATGTATTCATGATCTTCTCTTTTCCATTTTTTTTTCTGTTTTTAGTTGTTTTCAGATATTTATAGATTGGATTCTAGGATATATTATTTTTTATGGAAGAGGACTAACGATGGTGGAAAAAAGAGGACTGACACTAATGAGAGGTGAAGAGGCAAGGGTGCTTTTCAGTAAACATGATTGTTTTTTATGTTGAAATTTAACTGATATAGTGGATAAGTACTAGAGAATTATTTGGGAGGGGGTTGGATAAAAAATTATGTTTAGGCTAATGTTATTTTATAACTATAATATTTAACCTCATTGTGTGAACCACAAATAACAAGGTAATATCTGTTGATGTGGATCAACCAAGTAGCTCATCCCAATAACTCCAACTAATAGCCTTAATGTTCAAAGATACCTCACCAAAATGCAAGTATTGAGAATAAAATTTGCAAAAGGAAGGTGGAAAAAGAATAGAGTGAGCAAGGGAAACACCAGTACACATCCATATTATCGTAATAGAATGAGCAAGGGAAACACATGTATTCATCTGTATTATTGATCTACCCTAAATTAAAATGGTGTCACGATTTGAAATCAAGCCATGATGGCGCCTACCATAAACCCCCAATAGGCAAGTCAAAAACCAAACTACAAGCGATAAGTTAAATAACTTAAAGTAAGACTACATGGAAGCAAAATAAACAAGGAGGGGAGCCTATAGCATAGATATGTATATAAAGATGCAAAATATACTGAAAGGCTCGAAAGTGATAAAGAAAAACAAAACAATACATAATAATCTAACCTCATACCTAGTATCACCACTATAAGAGAATCTAAATATAGAAGGATGATATAAAATTGTTCTTCCTATTCAATACAAAAAATACATAGACAATACAACAGAGGGAAACCAGTAAATCTCTAAACGCCCAAAGCTCACCAAGATCCAACAACAATGGCCTTGGAAGGTTTGGAATCAGCGAGGGTGGCTCATACTAGGAGCTGCAACAGAAAAATATGTTGAAGTGAAGTATGAGTACCAAAATATAGAATATTCAGTAAGTATCGATCATAGGCCAACCAAGTGTTGACATCCCTAAAGGTGCAATGTCATTGTGACTCAAAAAAATATTCAATTAATTCAATTCTTAAAATAATTTTAAAAATAAAACAATTTTAAGGGAGTCGCCACCTAATTTAAGGGCAAAACTAGAAACCAATTAATTAATAAAAAATTATACTAAACCAATAAATTCTAGGTGAGGGTTGAAGTGATTTTGAGGGGAAGATATTAGGCATCCTTCAAAATGTAACACCTCAGAATTTGGAAAATGGAGAAAATGAATTTTTGGGGTTGCAGGTTGTGTCTACGGTTCCAATCTACGGACCATAGGTGGCAACCATAGGAATGGAGAAAATAAAGTTTTCAAAAACAAGTCCCAATACCCTTTTTACGGTTCACCGAGATGGTTTGTCATTATATGTATGAGTCGTAGATAGGACTCGTAAGTAACTCCCAGACTTAGTGAAACTTAAAGCTTAAAGTTGGGTTCTACGGTTGGCATAGACGGACCGTAAAATGACGTACGAATCGTACATGCGTTCCATCAAAGATAGGTGATTTTTAAGGTCCCGATAATTTGTCTACGGTTGAGCAAAAGTTCTACGGTCTGTAGGTCTAAACCGTAGGTCGAGTTGGCAATTATTTTAAAGGGATTTTAAGACTTTTCCCTAATTGATTAATGCCTAAACTAGGTTCATTTTGATCCTAATTCTAATCCCTATATGAGTCCCCTAAGACTAAAATCTAACCATTCTAAAGCATTCTTCTAAAATCCCTAAATCCCCTCAAGAACTAAGGAAGGAGAAATCTAGGGTTTGGGTTGAAAAGCTCCAATTCACCATTGATTGTGGGCATTGATTTCTAAGGTATGATAATATTCATCTATGGAATCCTTTCCTCCATTGGTTCCTAAATTCTACAATTTTACAAGTTAGATTCTCCAATCAAAGTTAGGGTTTTATTCAATCTTCATGGGTTCTTTTCAATTATGATCCAATTGATTATTTTCTATCTTCTTATGCATGAATTGAAGTAATTACATATTTTGAAGTGAAATTCACATGAACCCATGCATGATACATGATTTCTAGACTATGATCACATGATGAAGCTTATAACCTATGAAAGATGAATTTATGAAGACATGCATGTTTCTTTATAATATTGATAGAAATGATTTAAGGTTGCTTTGGGAGTAAAGCATCGATGATGTTGTTTTTGATATGAAAGGATTTCTCACATACTACTTAAAATATGATTGTGAAAGGGCTTTCTCACAAAAGGATTCATAAGGTTAAAAGGTTTTCTCACCTAAGTTGAATTAGGATTAAGGAGTTACTTTAAATGAACTCTAGCTTGAATTGGTTACTAAATGTGTCTTTCTATGGATAATGAGACAAACTATGATTAATGACTATTCCGTAGGATTTATACTTGACAGTTAGCACCAAGATGATATTGAGATGGAAGCTCTCTCGTTAGTTGAGGTTGGGTTTCTAGTAACAATCTCTCAGTCACATAACTATGTGCCGCCATAGGTTGTCTTAGATAGACATTAGCTAGTGGATCCACTTTAGCTCAATTTTATAGTTCTTACCTTGGAAAGTAAGGACATCTCTTTTTAGTATGGGATAGACACCGAATTCCATGTTATAGCTCACATAGTCTATGTCTGTTAAAGGTAAACTTCCCACAGTAATGAACTAAGGTTACTCTATAAAGTGTCTCACAAGTTTTTTATAAGATGTTTAGCTTGCATTGACCACATTTATGACTTATGATTTCTAACATGTTATATTATGATTTAGCTTTGTCATTGCATGTCATGTATAGTCATTTTAGCATGATTTCATAACTTTTATGCATTATTATCATACTTGGTACATTCCATGTACTAATGCATACTTGTGCCTATGATGTTCACTAAAGTAGGGCTTGATGCTCCTGTTTCCCATACTCGTGGCAAGTTGATCCTTTTGAGCTTTTAAAGATTGGTGAGTCCTCGTGATCCGAGGGCCAAGAGCCTTTTTTACTTTTATGTCATTTCCATTTTCATACTTTGTATGTGATGTATGAATTACGTCCCAATCACTTTCCTTGTAATGTAATAGATGGCTTGAGACTTATGTTTAGTCTTCCGATTTTGTCAAACTATTTTGTATGAAATGCTATATTTTGAACTATTTACTTCTATTATCTTGTATGATGTATGCTAAGTGACTTGTGTAGGGCCTCTCGGGGTTTTATACATCATATTACTCGTGAGGTCTACTTTGGGTCATGACAAACATGGTATCAAAGCACAAGGTTTAGAAAGGTCCTAAGATATCTCATAAGCCACATAGAGTAGATCTTGTTCAAGAGTGTGAAGTGCACCACATTTATGAATAAGAGGCTATAAGATGTTCAGGAAACTCTACTTCTGTCATCATTCTAAACTCGTGCGATAGAGTTTAACTCTACATATTTTTCTCCTAATCCTTATCCGATGCTTTTCAGGAAATGGCACCTTGAAGAGCATACGTTAGGAAGAATTTGAATGAGAATATGGAATAAGAAGCTCATCACACTCCTCAAGAAGCTCAACAAGTTCATGCCGACCCTTTGGTCGAGCAAGTGACTAATTCGGAGTTTAGGGTTGCTTTCAAGTGTTGGCTCAAGCCATGATGACCCAAGACAATAGGGAGTTTGTGGTCCCCGTGAACCAAAATTTGGGTACGATGGCAACTAGAGTGAGAGACTTCACTAGTATGAATCCCCCAAAGTTTCAAAGTTCCAAGGTTGAGAAAGATCCTCAAGAGTTTATTGATGAGGTTTTGATGATCATGGGAGTGACGCTAGTGGAAAAAAGAGGAATTGGCTGCTTATCAACTTAACAATTTTGCTCAAGTTTGGTTCAACCAAAGGAAGGAAGAAAGGGAAGTTGATGTGGGTCCTCTTGATTGGAAAAAGTTCAAGGTTGCTTTCCTCGATAGGTTATTTCCCCTTGAGATAAGGGAGGAAAAGGTACTTGAATTCATTATTCTTCATAAAGGAATATGAGTGTGAAGGAGTATGCCTTGAAGTTCACACAATTGTCTAAGTGTGCTCCTACTATGGTTGCTGACTCTAGGGTAAGGATGAGTAAGTTCATTTTGGGTGTGTCGGAAATAGTGGTTAAGGAATATCGTACCTCCATGATCACTAAGGAAATGGATATTTCTCGTTTAATGATTCATGCTCAACAAATTAAAAAGGAGAAACTTAAGGAAAATTCTAGGGAGGCAAAGAGAGCAAACACCGGTGATGGTGACTTTTCACATTCAGTGTTTATGGACATTGTTGTTCTATGTTCTGACAAAGGTTCTCCGGTCAAGGTTCCTCCAATGCTCTACCTCCACAGTTCAACAAAAATAGGGTGCCAAACCCTAAGCCTATAGAAGGAAACGATGGTGGATCTTCATTGACTGTTTGTGCTAGATATGTAAGAAAGCATGAGGGTAAATGCTTAGTCAGTATGGATAGTTGTTTTGGTTGCAGTAAGAGTGGTCACAAGATAAGGGACTATCCATCACTTACTGCTAAGGGAAGAGAAGGTAGACAAGCTTTGCCTAGTGGTTCGGGTTCAAGTTACCAAAATCAAAACTGATTTTATGAACTTCAAACTCGACATGAGAATGAGGGTTCTCCCGATGTGGTTACGAGTATGTTGAAAGTCTTTTATCTTGATGTTTATGCTTTGCTTGATCCCTGTGCTACTTTGTCTTTTGTGACGCCATATGTGGCTATGAGGTTTGATGTTCTTCTAGATGTGTTAATAGACCCATTTTCCTTCTCTACACCTATTGGTGAATCTATTGTGTCTAAGAGAGTCTATAGAGATTTTCTTGCCTCCTTACCCCATAAAGTCACTCTTGTTGATTTTGTAGAGTTTGATATGTTAGACTTCGAAGTTATTCTTAGCATGGATTGGCTCTAATTTTATTATGCTTCTGTTGATTTTAGGACCTGAGTGGTCAAGTTCCAATTCCCTAATGAGTACGTCGTAGAGTGAAAAGGGGGAATTATATGCCTAAGGGTCAGTTTGTTTCTTGTCTTAAAGTTAGAAAAGATTTGTAAGGGTTGCATATATCATCTTGTTTGGGTTAGGGATACGGATTCTGAAACCCCTACCCTTGAGTTGGTCCCTGTTGTTAATAAGTTTTCGAAAGTGTTTCCCGATGATTTACCCCACTGCTCCTCCCGAAAGGGAAATAGATCGGTATTGACCTCTTCCCAGATATGTAACCTATATCTATCCCTCCTTATCATATGGCTCTGGTAGAACTTAAGGAGTTAAAAGAGATAGAAATATTTGTTGTAAAAGGTAAGGGGTGTACTAACACCTAATGCCAAAACTTAGGCCTGAGCCAATCCTCCTTGACCACTTGTTAATGGCGCATGAAAGACACACAAAGTCAAGAAAACAAACAAGTATATCTTGGCTTAAAAATAAGCCCTTGACCGGTAGGACTCCTGTCAATAGCTCTACAAAGAAAATAACTACACCCAACAATAACTAACTCGCACATAGCTTGTTTGGTCCTTCGAGGCCATTATGGTATCTAGGAAAGCATAAATGCTATTTGGGACATCAAAACCACTATGATCTTTATACAAAATCTAAAAACAAGTATCTATCTAACTAATAACTCAACAACTATCAAACATCAGCAAACCAGCAAACAACACCAACAACGTGGCTAAAAAACCCGACACACTAGTTTTCAAGACTATAAATACAATACTTGGATGGTATAAGGCCCTGACTTACCCAAAATCTATAAGTGTCAAAACAAGCAAAACTCAAGGAAGTTGGCAACCCCTAGACAATAGAAGTCAACTAATCACTTGGATAGGCAAATGTGCTACTTGACAGGTTTGTGTAGTCATCACTCAGAATCTGTAGGCATGAATACAACGGCCCCCAAGCAAGGGGTGTCAATATAAAAATGATGTACCTAGCATGCAAGGCAAACTAAAATATGAAACTGAAGTATAATTACTAAACAAAAGGGTAAGGGGTGAAGCACAAGTACAAAACCTTATCTCCCTACAATAAGATAATATAAACACATTACAAACAATAACTTGGCATGTCCCCATAAGCCCGACAGGTACAACTATCACACAATCACTATAAGTTTTAATGAGCACAAATAATCACTAAATACCCGTATTATCCCCTTCCCTGGATCTCAATGATAATTATATTTGAATTGTCTAAATGTATATGTGTCATGAATCAATGCAAATATGAGGCTCTCTCTCTCTCTCTCTCTATATATATATATATATATAGGTACACTATGCTCGTCTCATAGGTACGGTCTACCAAGCTTGAAGGCACGGTCTACCTAACCCGTAGGCTCAGTATAATAATAAATCTGTTTGCTCAAGAACCTTGATGTGACAGTGTTTACTATGGGTAAAACAAACTCATAGGCGACAACTAGGCGATATAACATCACAACAATAACATGTAATCATAATTGATCAGAACACAATTATAGCATGTTTTTCTATGACATTAAGCAAGGAGTAGAGTGTTCTTGATAGACATTAATCATATGGTGGTAGCTAACTCAATAGGATAAGGCAATAAGTCATACAATAACTATATATAGGCCATAACAAGCTTAGGCCATCAAGATCATGCCAGAATTGTAATAATCGCCTTAACATACCTTTCAACCAAAGTCCAAAAGATGTCTTTATGAAGCTTGGCCAACCAAAATTAATGCAACTATATGAAAATCAACAAGGCTGTAAGAACGAGCCATGACTAATCGATAAGATGTTAATGTAGCACTCTTGACCATCCAAGTTCAAAGCATAAAATGAGGCCAATAAAAATAATAAATAACAGCTAAATCCATTGAAGATATTCCAATAACATCTCGAAGGAGTGACGAGTTCCTGAGGAAACATAACTAGGCGTACTTCTCATTGTTCAATCCAACAATCATTGTACATGACTCCAATAAGAATCACACCAACTCCCCATCCCCCCCCCCCCCCCCCAATACCTTAAAACCATCAATAGAAACAATAATATCCAAACTAAATAAGATAAAATGGGTTTCCCACAGCCACAATATCAAACACACCACCACATGGCTCGAATATTCTATAAAATCAACACTTAAGACATGGAATAATGAATGAGGGTTATTAAATAAGATTACTTCAACCAAAATGTTTGAAAAAAGGAGCTAATAATCAGCCTCCTTGCAGAAGCAACAAATGGAGCCTAAATTGGTAAGAAAGTTATACCATAAGAATGAGCTCGCGATGCAGTGCAACTTCCGTTGAACTTTCGAGTTGAGAATCTAAGCACCTAAGGTGTATTTGGAAGGTGGGTTTATGAGTTTTCTAGGTTTTCATCAGTTCTTAATGAAATAAAAGACGAAACAGGTGATCATTTATAAAGACCACTGACTTAGAGCTAGGGGGGACTTACTTCAAGGTGCATGCTTGCGCAGTCTCATAAAAACTTGCATATCTCTCTAATATGAAGTCATGTGAACAAATTGTTTAGTTCGTTGAAAACTAGACCCGTGGACCTTAGATTTGATAGGTCATGGGAATTCCAACTCCTTATATATTAGGAAAAAGTTTCTTAGATATTTGACCTAAAAGTTTAGAGAATTCTTTAATGACATTTACAATATCTTTTGCCGACATTTATTTCATAAATTTCTTAACTTTAACACTTAACATATGAACTATGTGCAATTAAAATATCTCATAAAAAACCATTCCTAATATGTTAGGAAGTCTTAGTTTTATTTCAAATTACGAGTTAATTCCAATGTTCAGATGGGTGGGGTTCAAAATTACGAGCATAGAACTGCTTTTCAAGTGTTGGCCTAAGTCATGACCGCACAAGCTAATAGAGAGGTGGTAGCTCCCATGAACCTAAATATGGGTACGCCGACAACAAGGCTTCAAGACTTCATAAGGATGAATCCTTTGAAATATATTCTATGGTTTGAAAGTGGGTGAGGATCCATAAGAGTTTGTTGAGGGGATTCAAAAGATTATGGACATTATAGAAGTGACTTCGGTGGAAAAGGTGACTTGGTTGGTTATCAATTGAAAGGGGTTTCTCAAGTGTGGTTTACTTAGTGGAAGGATAAAAACGCTATTGATGCGGGTCCATTAGATTGAGACAAGTTGAAAGAGGCATTTCTTAATCGGTTCTTTCCCTTCAGATGAGGAGGCTAAAGTGCAAGAATTTATAAACCTAAGGCAAGGTAATATGAGCGTGAAAGAGTACTCTTTGAAGTTTACTCAATTATCCAAGTATGCTTCGGCAATGGTTGCCGATTATAAAGTTCGTATGAGTAAGTTTGTTTTGGGTATTTCCAAAATAGTGGTCAAGAAGTGTAAAACCGCTATGTTGATAAAGGAGATGGACATCTCAAGGTTGATGACTCATGCTCAACAAATCGAGGAGGAAATATTTAAGGATAGGGCTAGAGAGACCAAGAGGGTAAGAATAGATAGTTGTGATTTCTCTCACACTTGAGGTCCGATGGAAGTGGTCATTCTCAGTTTCGACAAATGTTCTCTTATCCAAATTCATCTAGTGCTCCGGTTCAGAGGTTCAACAAGGATAGGGTGTCTAACCCTAAGCTTCAAGGATGTGTTTCTAATAGATCTACATTCTCCACTTGTCAAAAGTGTGGCAAGAGTCATCCGGGAGATGCTTAGCCGGTATCGATGGACATCTCAAGGTTGATGAGTCATGCTCAACAAATTGAGAAGGAAAAATTTAAGGAGAGGGCTAGAGAGACCGAGAGGGTAAGAATAAATAGTTGTGATTTCTCTGACTCGAGGTTCGATGGAAGTGGTTATTCTTAGTTTCAACAGAAGTTCTCTGATCCAACTTCATCTAGTGCTCCGGTTCAGAGGTTCAACAAGGATAGGGTGTCTAACCCTAAGCCTCAATGAGGTGGTTCTAGTGGATCTATATTCTCCACTTGTAAAAAATATGGCAAGAGTCATCCGGGAGATGCTTAGCCAGTACCGATGGTTGTTATATTTGTGGTAAGACTGGCAAATTGAGGGACTGCCCTTCTCTTGCTAGAAATGGTAGATATGGTCATCAGGCTCAACCTAGTGCTTCTTCTGGTCGCTCGACTCAACAAGCTGCTTCTTCTGGTTCTGGTGTTATTCAACGTCAGGACAAGTTTTATGCTTTTCAGACTTGTCAGGATCATGAATATTCTCCAGATGTGGTCATTGGTATGTTATGCGTCTTTCAATTTGATGTTTATGCATTGCTTGATCCAAATGCTTGATAAACATTGTCTTTTGTGACTCCTTATGTGGCTATAAAGTTTGATGTCAGTCCCGAAATCCTTTAGAACCTTTCTCAGTCTCTACACCTATCGGTGATTTGATTGTTGCTAAATGGGTCTATAGAATGTGCCCGGTCTCAATTTCTCATAAAGTCATCCCAGTTATTCTGCCTTTCCCAAAGTCTCTATATTAACAGTCTATCACAATTTAAAATATTTTACCCTATAATTACTTTTTGTTTAATATAGTGTAGAATTGAAAATGTTTTTCATAATTTTTATCAATTTAAGTATTAACTTTAATGTCCTGGTTTATAAAATTAATTAAAAAATACATTAGCAAGGATAAATTAATTAAAACAATAAATAAATTAAAAGTTTTGTTAAAAAAATCAAAATTAAAAAGGTAAAAATAATATCACAAACCACACTAGGCTAAATAAGGAGGTATCTGAAATTAACTTGCTTATTTAAAATGAGAAATATATAAGTGAAAAAAAGAATTTTATTTCTGCAATGAGCATGAATCCCCAAATCTAAAGCCCTAAAAACCAAAAACGAGATATAACTAATCGAATTACTTTACTCATCTCCAGTGTTTGATTAAACGAAAACCCTACTGGGTTTTATCTGATCAATCATCGGTGTCTTCTTCACTAGTTGCAATGGGAGCGAGTCGAAAGCTACAGGGTGAAATAGATCGAGTTCTGAAGAAAGTTCAGGAAGGCGTTGATGTCTTCGATAGCATATGGAACAAGGTTCCTTTTTCCGTTTCAGTAGCCTACATTTGAAGGATTTTTCTTTTATTGACTATTCGTTTCCCTGTTTCTTCAGGTTTATGATACAGATAATGCCAACCAGAAGGAAAAATTTGAAGCGGATTTGAAAAAGGAGATAAAAAAGCTTCAGAGGTATAGAGACCAAATCAAAACATGGATTCAATCGAGCGAAATCAAAGATAAAAAGGTAAAATTTACTTGTTTTAAATTATGCTGTTTTGGTGACAATTCAATTTTTTTCTTGTAGTACACTATACTTGAATGTTCTGTATTCATTTCTTATTGCATGACACCGGGTTGTAAGACTTACTATCATATTAATAGAATCGCCAGTCAGTGATTCATGTTCTCTCAATTTTCACATAGCATGCCATTATAACGTGTGCAGTTCCAGATCAACAAAGTGTTTCATCTAGAAATGTTTGGATTACTTTTACTCATTAAAAAACCAATTCTCTGCATGTATGGTGTCAAGCATTTAGCCCGTCATTGATAAGAGTACTTAGTAACAACACATCCAATTCACTGAAGTAAGGTGAGAACCATGAGCTCTTCAGGTTCAAATCCAGAACGGAGCAAAAATATTAGGTGATTCTTTTGAATCTGTCCAAGTTTTGGTGGAGAGAATTACAGCTACCTGTGCTAGTGGAGGTACCTCATTGAATTAGTGGAGGTGCGCATAAGCTGGACCGCGCTCCATGGTTATAGAAAAATGATAACTTAGTCACAACCAATCGAGATCTGCAAGTGTCTACAAATTTCTTAATTCAAGTTGATTGACATCAAAATAATAGAATGACCTGTAGTGCGGGTTACCTCTCCTATGTGGTTTGCGAGCTATTGCATAGGAGCGGGGGTTTTATCTTGTGCGCACACCCAAAGGGTAGCTAGCGGCTGTGGGTCTCCCTTGTCATAAAAAAAAATTAAATAATAGAATGATCCGGACTTATTATTGTTCTAAGGAAAATAAATACATGAACTATAATGAAAGAAAAAAATGTATAGAAGTCTCCAGATAAGATTACAAAAGTCTAGGAGAACCAAGTTAAAGCTAAAACGTTCAGCAAGTATAAGCTACTTGAGAAACCTAGACTATTGTGATCGTTCAGTTTTGCTGTTCTTGATCTTAGTAAAAGAATAAGGTCTGACTGCATGTGAGAAGATACTGTCCACAGGCTGGCCTGTATGAAAAGCTTGGTCATAGCCTACTACTGTATATCGTGTTAGCTATTCTAGAAATAGTGTCGATTATGATCCTATTTGTCAGCCTCTGAAGTTGGAGTGACCCTCTTTATAGTTTCCAAGTTTAGGTGATCTTTAAACTTGCTTTTACTTGAAAATTTCAAGGACTGCATCACAGGGTCAACCTTTAGTTTCTACCTTGACATGGGATCTTCTGGCCCACTACTCTTTCCTACCAACTGGAATTGCTTCCCATTTAATTGAGGCCCCTGTTAGACATTAGGTGTTTATTTCTGTTTTATTACCATATTTGAGCGATACATGAGTTTTTTATGTTGGTAGAGATGGTTTTAGAGAGAGCACGTCGCATGTAATTGTTGATAGTTCTACAGGCGTTTGTTTAATCAAATTCATGGGCAAATTAAATCTACCTATTATATGCTGCCACTTTAGAAGGATAGGGGAAGTGGTGCAGTTGTCTGGGTGGGAAGGAAGTGGCAAGTGGTGTGTAGTACAGTAGTAGGGAGAATTGATGGAGAAAGGGGAAGGACAAGAAGAGAAAAGGCTACCATAGAATAAAATGCTACCACTGAAGGGAACTAGATTGACTTAGGAGAAAGCAAGAAAGTAAAAATGTTTCATCCTTGTTGCAGACAAAAGCATGGTATTTAAGTGGAGAAGGTAGAGGGGCAGCCCCATTATCTGCCTAGTTCCGAATCATGGGCCACAGACCCTCGTAGATTCCCCTCTCTTTTTTTTTTTTTACCAAAAGTGAAAATGTTCTGTATAGACAATTGAAATGGAACAATTACTAATTTTCTGGGACATGTTGGCATAATTAGTATGTGAATGACTCTTAGAGAGGTTTTAGCTGTGTGTTTATTTTTCAAGTTGTACTTCCTCTCCATATTAGATGCCTTAAATGATTGAGTATGGATCTTAAGATTAGAGTTGAACTGTTGAAGTTATATATGATGAAGATGGATTCATATTTTGAACAAAGTTTTATTTGATGATATGAACTTCTACTGATACACTATCGTATAGACTATAGTATATAGCTATGCCTTTTTTTTTGTAGGTTAGTAATGACTTATTGGCATTAGTTTGAATAAAGTAATGGCTTTCTGCCAGACAATAGAAAGTGGTTGAATTTTCTTAGTTCTAACTTTTGAGTTGGTGGCTACCCTTTTTGCATCAATGCATTCATTTGCCTTTTGTGTGATCATAGATTTTTCTTTTTGTTTTTCGTCAACAAAACCATGGAAATTTATTTGACCTCTTCTGATTTTACTTATTGACATAGGTAAGTGCGTCATATGAGCAAGCATTGATGGATGCTCGTAAGCTTATTGAGCGTGAAATGGAACGATTCAAAATCTGTGAGAAAGAAACTAAGACCAAAGCATTTTCAAAAGAAGGCTTGGGCCAACAGCCTAAGACGGTAAGCGTTGCTCTGCAATTTTGAGGTCACCAGTTTCTAGATCTGGATATTTTATTTTGGTTTGTGTTTTTTTGTTTCCTTGCTAGAAGTTAATAGTTACCATCTGAAAGAAATTCTTAGGAAGTGGCTAACTATTTCGAGTATTGTCCACATTCCTAGATATGCACATTTTAAAGCCTAATACTAATTTTTTCTTAGAGAAAGATCTATAGAAATGGTATTTTCTCAGTGAAAGGATTAATCATTAAAGAGGAAATTTGAGGACTAAGGCCTCATTTGTTGGAACATAATGAAAGTCCGAGTGTTAATCATTCAGGCCTCAGTTGATAAGTTTTTTTTAATTTTTTTTACAACCACTAATCAGTCTGAAGATCCAAATAATTAAGATCTATTACAAAGTTTAATATCATTAAGATGTTTATTCAAGAATTTCTACAAAGATGACAATTCAACTCTATTCACTATCAGAACTTACTGTCACTGCTGACCTCCATTTTCAACTACCACTTCCCAACTACCATCCTTAGTCACAACCATCACCGCCCCCAATTACCATAGTCGTCCTTCACTACCAATTAGCCACTGTTTAAAATCATCACAATTAACCACCATTACAACCACCAATCACTACCAAGAGCCATCACCATCAACAACCACTATGCGTCGCCAACCACCGTCATCATTCACCACCACCATTAGCTATCACTATCATTCACTTTAATTATTAGTTGCCACCACCAACTACCATTGTTAATCACTAATGTCAGCCACCATCACCACTAGCTACCACCCACAACCATCGCCATCACCTAACACAATCCCCAATTAACACCCACAGCCATTCACAAGGAAAGGAATGGTAGATGTTTTAAAAATAGATCCAATTCCATTCACAAGGTCAAATGGAATTGTATAGTATCCTTACTTTTTTGGTGTAAACAGTTGTGTATAGTAGATACAGAGCAGATTGTAGATTTGATAGGAAGCTTGTAACTGACACTTTTTGGTGGTGACCAGCATGCCCTTAATGCTGAAGAATACAATCTTACCAGTTTCAAAAAAAAAATTAACGCCCACAGCCATAATCACCTCCAACTGCCATATAATTTTTTTTAAAAATATTTTATTGATATAGTATTAAATTAATTTAGTAATTTGTTTGAATTATATATTTAGATATTGAGAAAACAAACAATCTTAATTATTTAGTGTTCAAATCTTAATTTTCAGATCTGTATTCTGATTCAAACATCTAAAGTATTCTGATTCAAACGTCTAAATCTTACTGTACATCTTGATATTTAGATATGTAAACAGTACTATTGTCAAAAAAAAAATACTTCCACCTAACATTACTGCTTTTTCTGGATTAGGCTTGTACTATTCTCACAATAGTTCATCAATTTTTCTATTATTCTCAAGAACAGTAATCAATTTTTCCATCTAACATCAATGATGTCTTTTATCATCCATTAATGAGAGCTTAGTGAAACGGAGGTCAAACTGATGCTTCTTCTTGCAATTTTAGTTCTAACATATGCTTTGTTCCAATATATTTTAGTCCATGTATGGGTCCAGTGTCAGGCTGTCAGCTTCTCATTTGATGGCATTGGACCATTTTGGTTGTAAATGTATTGTTCTGACTTTTTGTTTCAATTTGTTGTTCCAAATTTATCAGGATCCAAAGGAGAAGGCTAAGTCAGAGACAAGAGATTGGTTGAATAATGTGGTATGAGTAATCATTTTTTTTTCAAAGATTCTATTGGTCAAAATTTTTCCTTACATGTATCATTGTGAGATATTTACACCTTATTGGGTCTCTTTCCATGTGTTTATCTTCCAAGGGTAGACGTAGAGCAACTTCTCTTTTCATCTGTTTGTCTTCCAAGGGTAAAGACTCATAATTTAATAAGTAAGATTTTTTATTAAAAAATAGCACCAGGGTGCAATGGGTGAATAGTAGTGAGTACAACTCCAACAATATGCATTTTCGTATAGTAGCTACATGTCAAAAGAATTGAGGAAATTAACCATCCTATCTACTTCCGTACGTTTTTATTTGATGCCAAAAGGCTAACTGGCTAGGAGAGTTAACCATCTATGCTGTGAGGTACAAATAATATCTCTTTTGCCTTCCAAGTATCTCTGATTTCTTTCTTCCACACAGTCAACCATATAGGCGCTAGTAAAGTGTTCCACAACATTTTGTCACCTTTTTGAAGCCCTCCTCCATTCCAACATTGTGATAGGCCTTTTGGAGATTCTGGCATGCACTATTTGACTTCAAGCAAAATAAAAAATGTACCAGATCTGGGTTGAATTTCACATCTTCATAATCTTCACACATTACACTTCTGTTGCAAAAAGTCGTACCTCTTCTTTATAAAATGTGATGGATCAAGCAAGCTTTTCTTGCCCACTAGCCATAGAAACACTTTTACTTTATAAGGTGCTTTGTTTCTCCATACAATTTTCATGGCCATATTTGTTCATGTTATCTACTTTGAGACAAAACTTGATACTCATACTTCACTGGGATAAGACCATCCTTACGTACCTTTCGTACTATCCTATTTGGTTCTAATTGGTATCTTTGGAAGCTATCTGTCATCTTTAGGAAACTCCTCATTTCCTCCATTCCGGATCATTACATCTTCTTGTAAGGGGAATGTTCCATCCTTGAGTCGACGAATAATCTTTCACTGAGGCATCATGATTATTTACTGTGCTGAAAATGGTATGGAACTGATCTTTAAGGGGTGTATGCACTAAGCATCTTTGTTTAAAAAAAATAAAGTTTTAGTATCACCTATTTTGGTGTAAATGTGTTCTCCTAACATAATCCATAAGTTTCTGGTTTATTTCCAATTGTCAACTCTGTACAGCTGCCTTGGGTTGCTACTTCAAAACATTGAATGCCTTCTATCTGTACTTCCCTTAATCACTTGCCTCGTAGTGCCTTTTCCTTGCAAAATCTTCATAGCTACTTCATAAGGAAACTGGTGCTGTGTGCCCTTAGATTTCAGACTCCCAATCCATCTTCCTTCTTACTGGTAATCACCATTTCCCACTTAACCTGTTTGAACAACCTTATCATTGTTCCTTGTTACAAAAGATGCCTCCTTAGTTTATCAGTTCTCTTCTCCGCAAAGAATTATATTGATGTGAAGCAAGCCAGCATTAAGGAAATGCTGGGGCAAAAGTACATCTCTAGGAGAACTTTACAATGTGTAAAGAACTAAGAAAGTCAATAATAACTTCCGGCTCTAAAAGATATGCTGTAGTATTGTTGCACCAGAGGCTAGGCAAACTATACACTTGATCTTTAGATTAGTAACTTGTCCTTGTAGTTTTCAAAAACTCTTCACATTTCTTTCTCTCCATACGACCCACCATTACCACCCTAGGAATGATTTTGCAGACATCTTTGGAAGATTTTGTAGGTCCAATCTATGCAAGGATAGCAAAAATTCCACTCTATCTTTAGGCATGCACCATTGGATACCCAGAACATTAAAACAGAAATGCCAAATCTGTTGAGAGAAGCTGCAATGGAGAAATAAATGGCTGACATCTTCTGCCTCCTCTTCACATAGAGCACATCTGTTGCAAAGACTAATGCCTCTCTTTTTAAGATTATCCAGAGAGACATTTTCTATGTGCCACTATCCAGGAAAATATTTAACTTTGTAAGGAGCTTTATTCTTCCAAATTGACTTCCATGGCCAAAAGATAAGAACGGGAGTACTGGTTGTCAGGATTGTAGAATAATTTTTCACATAAAAGATTCCACTATTTTTGTGTTTCCAAGATAGGGAATCTTGAAGAGAGTTCAATGACAATAGAGAGTTAAGAAGACCCAACAGGCTCAAGATATCTCCAATTTCACAATCACTGAGATTTCTCCTAAAGGGAATGAACCATCCTGGTTAGATCACTTTGTTTGGTATAGTTAACTGATACATAATTTAGGCATGACATATTGTTTAGAACCTGCCTTCCTCCCAAAAGCAAGTAATTTCCAATATGCCCGTCTCTTTTCACAGATATCTGTTACCCCTTCCCAAATACTGTATTCGTGGTGATAGACACCTAAGGTGAATATTTAGTTGGCGATTGGCCTACTTCCATCCTGGCGAATCTGAAAACTATTGAATGTTGTACGCCTCGTTTGCAGAAAAATCTAAGTCCATAATTTATGTTTAGACTTGATATTGCCTCAAAGAGCAATAAGATTGTTTTTAGTTGTAACCATTGCATCTCTTTGATACCTTTCTAATACAATTGAATTACTTCACCAAAAAAATGAAGTTGAATAAAAAAAATATAGTATTTGTCCAACACCGCAACCATAATGAGAGTGGCATAAAGCAAGAGATAGATCATCATTGCTCCTTGTCCTCTAACTTCTACATTGAAGCCCTTAACCCAATCCAGTTGCGAAGTCTGAACCATCCTATTAAGACATTCCATGACTAAGAATTCTCAATTCATGTGATCATATGTTGCTTAGAGATAATCTTGAAAATGTTTCCTACCAGACTAATAGGTCTAAAATTCTTTATATTCGTTGCTCCTTCCTTCATTGGCATAGCAATAATAACGAGGCATTATGACTTTTCTCGAACTCTTATTTCTTGGAATTTCTCAATGGTCTCCATCAACTAACATTTAACTATCCTCCAGCACTTTTCTCGAACTCCTAGTTTCTTGGAATTCTGATAATTTTGTCTTGGTGCTCTAATAACTTTTGAAATTGTTTTGGGGCAGGTTGGGGAGCTTGAAAGTCAAATTGACAATTTCGAGGCTGAATTGGAAGGACTCTCAGTTAAAAAAGGGAAGCAGAGGCCCCCAAGATTGGTAAGAGGATGTAAAATTAAGTGTGTATTGTGCATTTGGCTTATCGTGATTGATTAAAGGTCACTTCTTTTATGTTTTCTCTAGGTACATTTGGAAACATCCATTGCTCGGCACAAGGCTCATATAATGAAGTTAGAGTTAATTTTAAGATTACTGGATAATGATGAATTGAGTCCTGAGCAAGTTAACGATGTCAAGGATTTCCTCGACGATTACGTGGAAAGAAATCAGGTACTATTCTGTACAATTTATTCCTCATGTGTCTGGTGTAGGCTATTGTGAAGAAATTAAATATAGTTATCATTCTAACCTCTTAATTTAAATGGAATTCTGAAGCTGCTAGGTTGCTATCTCTTTCTCTTCACTTGTTTCTGTTTATTCACTTCTGATGTGTTCTTAGGATTGCTCTTGAAGTAATGATATCTTTTTGGCATGTAATATTACCATTTGCTTGGAGTGCTGTATTTTTGCAGGAGGATTTTGATGAATTCAGTGATGTTGATGAGCTCTACAGCACTTTACCACTAGATAAGGTGGAGTCTCTTGAAGATCTGGTTACCGTCGTTCCACCTGCTCTTGTCAAGGTAATATACATCCAAATCATCATTTCTTCTAATTTCTTTTTCTACTTAAATTATTCATTTATTGTTCATCTTTTATGTTTTGACTGATATATTTGTCTCTTTCGCTATACCAAAATAAATTTGTGGTCATTTTCTTAATTCTAATGTATGGGTGTAGGAACCTTTTGATCTTTAATGCATACCATTCCTGAACACAATTCTTCTTAATATTTAGGCCATAACCCTAAAACTAAAGGAAACCACAAAAGAGATGTTACCTGTTATGGTGAAAAAAACAAAACAAATGTAAGAAGCACTCAAATTAGCCTGATAGAGAGAAGTGAGAAACAGAGAACTCTGTATCATTGCTAGCATTTTAGCCCCTTAATCAGTCCAAAGTCGGGCGATTTACCATTGTTGTGCTTGGTTATCAAAGACGCTGATCAGCTGTGCATATACTGTTCGTGTGAGTTTTCTTGATTTGCTGGATTTTTGTTTTGAAGATTGGGTGTTTACTTCTAGGGTGAGCATGAGATTTCCAATCTGCTAAATTCTGGGAAACATGGAATGTGAATTGATAGGTATAAGAAGCGGATATGATGTGATCCTACTCATGAATTGCTTTGAATCTGTTAATCTGAAGATTTTTGCTGTCTTTTTAATTGGCAGTTCCCAATTGAATTAGGCATTGGTTGGTCCTAAGGGTGGCAAAATCAAGCCGTTTATTAGCCCAACTCGTTTCAACCCATTAAAAATTGGGTTGATTTGTAACCCAAATTGACTCATTTTAAAAATTTGATATGTTATATATGGCCATAATAAATATTTTTTTCATTAGGTACTAAAATATTTAATAGAACAAATAAAATAATTAAAACTTAGTAAAAATTGGGTTGAGTTGGGTCTTGACCCATTTTGACTGAAACAAAATTGGGTTTGGTCTTGACCCGTTTATTGCCTTGACCCATTATGATCTGTCCAAATTTTAACCAACTTGCCCAATTGCCACCGTTTGTCACTATGAGGCCCAATGCCTTTTTTGTGTATGTAAATTTACTATTTGTGTGGATGTATATTAGGAATTTCTACTGGCTCAAGTGAAGATTTTGCATATAGGGTTTTTGTTTGTGATATGTAGATCTACATTGGTTGAGGGTTTTGTTGTTGATAGCAAGCTGAGGATTTCAATGGAACAAAAATGCTTTTTATTTCTCACGTGATCAATTCGTCAAGCTTAACAAGACTTCAACATCTTCTATCATATTTATAGATTTGGAATAAAATTGTCCACTTTTTATAAATATAAATATTACAATACACCAAAGTTTTGTATCTGATACGAGTGTGGATCACAAGATCGGATTCTCCATCGGGTGAATTTTGAGATTTGAGGATATGGATTTGAGTGTGGATACCAGAGCTAAGATACTATTAATTATTTAAAAATGTTGAAAAACAACTTTTTTTTCCTATTAAAAGGTGATTTAAATCCATTTCTATTAATTGAGTTAAATGAAAAATGTCTACGTAATTGCAAATTGCAAATTGCTAATATAATAGTTTGAATTATTTCTCAAAAAAAAATTTGAATTGAGAAAAATAATTGTTTTTTGTTTAAAAAATTGGTTATCATTCTCTATTTATGCTTCTTGAGCTTTGTAAGTGACTCGAAAGCAAAAAGTATTTGTGGTAGAAATAATTGTGTTTTTACTAACTAGAGCACAAAAAGTATCAAGTATTTGTGGTAAAATTTAAATTCGGTGTAAACACTTAATTATTTTATTTATAAGGTATCTTGTACAAAAACAAAGTGTTCTAGTACTTTATGCTATATATGATATAAACCAAATTCAAACCAAATACACAATTATTCTATACTTCTTGGGAATGGGTTTAGTCAAAAGCACCCAAGATAGGTTGACTAAATCCAGTGCAGATCTCACACCATACCCAAATTGTGTTGGATGACATGAGTTCAGAAAAGATTTTGAAGGATCTGGCAACATAGATCAAAACTCTAAGAGCCCGTTTGGATTGGCTTAAAAAAGTAGCTTTTAAGTCAAAAATAAAAAAGTAAAACTGAAATGACTTTTAAGTCAAAAAATAAAAAGTAGGGGGAGACCTACTTTTGGTTTCTGACTTATTTTAAGTCATTTTTTAGCTTGCCAAAACATTTCACAACTTATTTTAAGTCATTTTTGACTTATTTTTTATATTTGCCAAACACTTCCAGTAGTCAAAAACTGACTTAAAAGTAGGTTTGACCAACTTTTAAGCCAATCCAAACACCCTCTAAGACTAAGTTGGAGCTCTAAATCCCTAAAGCTTGCCTTTTCTATTATTAAAAAGGGAACTGACTAGGTTCTTCATACACTTTACCTTTAATTTAAAAAAATGAGGGAAGTGACGAGGTAGGCCTAAATTACAGGGATGGAAGTTGTCTCCTTAAATCTCTTGAAATAAATAGGAACTTAACTAAGAACATTACACAATATAAGCAAAGGTTCTATATAAGCTATTCCAACTACCTGGGATTTTGGCTTAGTTGTTGTTATTAGGTCTGAGTATAGATAAGTGTGAGGTTTGGATAACCTTCAAGACAAATATTTTACCACTACTGGAATGAGTTGAGACCGAATAGAGTGAAATAGATATAGGTGATTCACCTTGGCAGCCACGAGTTATTTGGCTAGAGACGTAATTGTGGTTTATGCAAGTAGCAGTTCCTTTTACTAGTATCTTTTGGTATTCAAGTAGAGGAAAGAAACTCCTTGCCCATCTATGTAGGGATGGGCCATACAGCCTTTGCAGAAGCTGTAACTTCTTTTTGGTTTTCCAGGGTGTCACTGTTCCCAGTGCTGTTTTGAGTGTGAAAACTTCTCTGGCCTCTCCACCTGCTCAAGCATCGGTATGGTTCACTTCTCTTTCCATAGTCTGTTGCACATCTTTTCTTCCAATGCTACTAAGGCTGGCCGGTGTTTATTTGGAATGACAGAAATATAGTTCTGACTTGTTGCTATTTTCTTAAAGCTTGATACAATAATTTTTTTCGTGTACAGTAGTGTACTTGGTACTCATTGTTTTGTTTTTGTATGCATTTTTGAATTGATATTGCTCTTCTGCATTTGTTCCAATTTTGTCATTCACTGCTTGGAAGTGTTGTTTCGTTAGATGCTTAGGGCAATGGATGTCCTTTGGAAAATTTTCCAATATAATTGGTGGATTATGAGCACAATTCTTCTATTAATCTTTAAATCGTAAGTGGAGAACAGATTTTTCAAAAATAATTCGTATTCTATCTGTCTCTGTTCATTTAATTAAAATATGATGAGTCATTTATTTATCATGAAAAAGGGTTCGAAAAAAAATGATGCATCTGTTGAAGAGCTTATTTCAGGCTAATACAACGCGAAAGAAAAGCTGCTTAACCACTTCCCATTGTTAAGAGATATGGCGTCCTGTTTTTCATGAAAGTTTCTTGCATCATCTAGGCTTTCTCCACCGAGTAGCTACTGGAAAAGTAGTTACTGACAACATTAGATGTATCAATTCGTACAACTTGTTGCTTGTTTCTGGCACCACAAATCTTAGTTAATGTGGTGTTTTGGACAGCGAAAGGCGACAAGGGTCTGCCTCGCCTTTTTGAAATGCGATACCAATTAATACGAGAAAGTTAAAATATTTAATTGCATATGTAAATAATCAGATTCTCAATAGCAATAACATATTAGCAAATATTTCAATTCAATAACTGAAAATAGATGGTACATACTGTTAATGCATTGAACTTTTCAGAAGCTCAACAATTGATGTACCTTCTCTTATAGAGTTTTCTTTCCTGGTCAAAGAACTTATATAGAGTTTTTAAAAGTTTGATCTCTTTCATCTAAAGGGAGGATCATTTTGAGAAAGCAATAATATTATTGATTAGAATTCCATGTACAAGTAGTATAAATCTAAGTTGCCTGGATTCTTCACTTTTGGTGCTGCATCCATGTCGACACAACATGGGTGTAGGATCTGTACCGGATATGGTCAAACAACTTTGGATACTTGGACCAAAATTGATCGACTAATTCGAGAAAAATACAACGATTCCTAAAATCAAAACAAAGGCTAGGGTGAAATCATAATTTAGCCATGTTTTTTTATCGTCAAAACATATTTGTACTAAACAGTATGCAACTAGAAGGTGCTTTAAAGTAGTGTTATCAAAGACGCGCTTAAAGTGCACTTAAGCCTTGGAAGGGAGGCGCAACACATGTTGAGCTCTTCACGTCGTTCTATGTGTGCTTCAATATCGTCATCAAGGTTCTAAGGCATACTTTTCCTTGCCAATGAACCTTTTCTGAAGAGACAACAATAAACAATTGATATTTCACTTTATCCTAATTATATTTCAATTTCTTTGTTCATAAATTTGACATTCATGATTATAAACTATTAGTGTTCAACTATAAACATATATATTTGTACTTTTTTTTTCTCCCTTTGGCCTTTTTCCATTAAAGCTCACACTTTATTTGCGCTTTGCGCTTAAAACCTCAATAGACCTTAGAACTTTTTTGCGCTTTTTGCTTTTGATAATACTGCTTTAAAGATATTTACATGTCTATATCATTGCTCAGCAATGAACTCAAAAAGTCTATCATGACTTCTCTGTATCATTTGCCATAGCCATGTTACACCAAAAAATATTAGGAGATGCATTTGTACTGAATAATAAATACATCTCAGTCTTGCTCTCAAAGATTCGTGCATTCTTTTCCTCTCAAATAGCCCATCATAATTTAGGCATATTTTATAACTCTATGTTTAGCTGAATCCATACTTTGATATGTAAACCCGAATTTTGTAATTCAAATCACAAAGGATCCAACCTCTAGCTCAGCAGGGCCCGCACATGTATTGGACACCCGCACCCGAGTTCAAGCAACTTAGGTAAATTAACTAAAAATAGGAAGTTAACTTCAAATGTATGAAATATTTTCCACCCCTTCAAAAGCTTTTCTATTCCTTACCAAAAAAGGTCCCGTTCCTCTCCTTCCAAAGAACCCATACGAGAGAAAATATATCTACATTCCATGTCCTGCGTTTCCTCTCCTCCTTCTAGTGGCCCAGCTGTTTAGCATCTATATTCCTGACATTCACATTGTGCACCTGTATGCCTAATCAGCTCAAAACTTTACACAACTGGGTAGCAGCTTGACAATGCAGTGTGAAATGGCAAATGTCTTCTCTCGAGCGTCTCCACGTGATATTCATCTCCTTCATCTGGGTTGTTCTTTAGTTTCAGTTTCTTTTATCGCTTATTATTAAACTCCATGATTTCTAAATTATGTGATTTAAATATTATTACTTTTGTACCATGAGAAGGGTTGCAAATATTTTCAAAGAAGTGGCTCCTTTGTCGTTTGTTTAATATTTTTTTTTGAGAAGGTTAACTGGTATTATAAACAAAAGGAGTACAACAATAGTGTGCTCCTATGTAGTTACATCAAAAGTATGAAGGGACAGCCGAAACAAAAACTATCACCTATGTCCCTTATAAACTATCTAAAAATAGGGTAATATCCCCTATATCCTTGGGTACATTGTGGATACACCTAAAGTAAAAGCTTGCTAAAAAGTTCATCCTTCTATAATATTGTGATGATATTCTTCCAACCATTCACGTTTGAAGAAAAACTGAAGCCTAAAGACAAATATTCTCGTGTAGGTACAGAAGATATATGCTCTTATCTTGTTTTATACTACTGCAGTTAATGATATGCATCCTACTACCTTGTGAAAGAGAATGATATGCATCCTACATCTTACTATTTATGGTTGAAGTGACTCTCAAGTCTAACAACAAATATTTTTCCCTTCTGTACTTTTGAGAATAGACAAACGTTTCAAGGAAATATAATGCCTGTCTTTTTATATCATGAAGATGTGTGTCGTCCAATTCATTGCTGAAGACACTAAAACTCAATGTAAAAAGTTCATGTTTTTTGGAAAATTGATATATTTATAACTGTGATGTTCGGGTAAGCTTAGCGCACCTCGACTAATTCCACGGGATACCTGACACCTTCCACTGACAACGAGTACCGGGTAACTGTCCACCAAGGCTAGTATAGATGGAAAAATTTATATGGTTTTAAGTATGGGAATGTATTAAGAGACAATTTCCCAGGGAGGGACATCAACTTCTCAAATGTTTTGTGAGAAGGTGTAGCATGTGTATGTTGCTTCTTATGATGCCGATTCTTTGAATGGACCCTTTGTTTGTTGAAACTGATTTTAACGATTCCTCACCGACCATTCAAAACCCCAATACACAAATATTTTAGCTCTAGGATCTCTAGCCCTCTTTCCCTTTCTCACAATAGCTCTTTGATGCAACTGTTAAATTGTCTTTGAAGACACCATTATTCACCTTTCTCATGTTAACACAATGCACTTTATTTTCTTGGTTTGGCAGTAAAGTTCGAGACCCGTTCTTTCCAAATTTATAGGGTTCCTTTTGCTTACCTGCATTATCAATATAGAGAACTAATTGATTTTTTGCTTTCCTAGTGTTTGTAACATCTTCTACCTAGGTTACTCGGACAAGGGGTGGGTGTCTGAAAAGGGTGTGAATTTAGAGGGCGAATTCTCGATGATCTAAATTTAAGATTCGGGGTATGGATTTAGGTAGGGATATGAGTGCGTGGATTCGACTAAAAGTAATTCAAGCATCTAAAAATTGAGCTTATATTTAAATTATGAGACATTATGTGGAAACTAACAAGGTATTACAACAACAACAACAACAACATACCCAGGGGAGGGTAGTAGGATGTACACAAACCTTAACCCTATCTTTAAAAACTAACAAGGTATTCTGAAGAGAATCCCAGAAGGAGATATAAGGAAAAGGACTGAGATAAATATTTCTGTTAGAACATGAATTGGTTTATGCAATCCTATTAGAATAGGAATTGGTTTATACAATCTTATTAGAATATGAATAGGTTTATACAATCCTATTTAGAATAGAAATAAGAATACATATAGAAATAGGAATACTAAATAGTATCCTACTTAGTAAAGGATTGTACTCTAGTGTCTATAAATAGGGTCTCAATGTAATAATGTAGACACAACAACAATTCAATAATATTCTTTTCCTATATTTCTCACATGGTATCAGAATCTCTATGATCTTGGTAGAGAATCAAAGAGTTTCCGTTGCTGGCGGGGGGCTATTACCCATATATGTCACTCGTCTGACCAACAATTATGCTATCAAAATTTGTAGCACCGTGTCATCTTTTCGGTAACTATTTTCATGTTTAATTTGTGTAGCACCGTGCCATCTTTCCGGTGACTACTTTTTCATAATTAATTTGTGTAGCACCGTGCCATCATTCCAGTGACTACTTTTTCATAATTAATTTTTGTAGCACTATGCCATCATTCCGGTGACTACTTTCTCATATCTGATTTGTGTAGCACCGTGCCATCATTCCCGTGACTACTTTTTAATATCTTATATGTGTAGCACCGTGCCATCCTTTCGGTGACTACCTTTTTTTTTGCATATCTTATTTGCGTAGCACCGTGCATCTCTCCGGACTACTTTTCATATTTAATTTGTGTAGTACCGTGGATTTTTCCGAACTACTTCTGATATCTGAGTTGCATAGCACCGCGTCTTTTTGGTGACTCCTCAGATTTGATTTGCATAGTTCCATTCGTCTTTCCGGTGACTCAAATCTAATTTACGTAGGGTTGTGCCATCATTCCGACCCTACCCATATTATTTCTCTTTTTCAATAGGGTCGTGCCATCCGTCCGACCTTTCCTATATAATTTCTATTTTCTAGTTGGGTCGTGCCATCATTCCGACCCTACCCGTATAATTTTATTTCTTAGATTGTGATCACTTTCAGCCATCAAATCTAATACTCCGGTGTATGAGCATGTTCTGGCCAATATTTTCGTGACTTTCTTGTTTAATATCGACTCATCTATTGATTCCAACATGATCCATATACTTTATACTAGATTTTGAGCGCTTTGTTGCTCAGGGGGGAGTTTAGTAGCCTTTCATGTCAATTATGTGAGTCACCCTATGGTCATGTCGATTATGTGAGTCACTCTATGGTCTAAAACAGTATTTGCAAGTTTGGTTTGGGAAGTTAAACACTATAATTTTTTCACTCGTTTGGTTTGGGAAGTTCAACACTGTAATTTTATCTCTCTGTGTTTTATCGACAATATGCATCAAATCTAGTATTTAATGAGAAGACAAGCACATTGAGATTGACTGTCAATTTTGTGAAATCAATTGATCAACTTGCAGATATCTCACCAAGCCCCTCATCAGTCCTCGTATTAATTACATTTGTAACAAGCTAGATACATGAATTGTATGCACTAGTTTGAGGGGGAGTGTAAGAACATGAATATGTTTATACAATCCTATTAGAATAGGAATTGGTTTATACAATCTTATTAGAATAGGAATAGGTTTATACAAATCCTATATAGAATAGGAATAGGAATACAAATAGAAATAGGAATACTAAATAGTATCCTACTTAGTAAAGGATTGTATTCTAGTGTCTATAAATAGGGTCTCAATGTAATAATGTAGACACAACAACAATTCAATAATATTCTTTTCCTACATTTCTCACAATTTCTATATGCTAGGTATTCCATTTTCTTCCATTTAACCTTTAGCTTTTATCCTGATTTTCTCAGTCAATTTCGGTCTAAGTACCCAAAATCAGTTGACCAGATCCGATTCTGATCCCATACTCACACCCACGTCGTGTTGATGGGGGTGCGGCACCGAAAGTGAAGAGTGTGAGCAACTCAGTCTTCTACTTCTCAAAGTTTTGCGGGGAGGTGTAGCATGTGTATATTGATTCTTATGATGCCAATTCCTCAAACTGACCATCTAAACCACTAACACTAATATTATCCTCTAGGATCTCTTTCCCTCTTTCCCTTGCTCACCATAGCTCTTTGACGCAACTGTTGAATTCCTTGAAAACACTATTATTCACCTTTTCCAACATTTCTGTTGTTAACTCAATACAGTTTATTTTCTTGTTTAATTAGTAGGCAGCAAGTTTAAGACCCATTCTTGCCAAGTTTGCAAGGTTCCTTTGCTTACCAATGTAGAGAACTAATTGATGGTTTGCTTTCCAGGTGGCTGTAACATCTTTAGCACAGCAAGCTGCTAGTGTTCAGGATCAGTCTGATGAAGTAGCATCACAGGACAGTAGCTCTGAAACAGTTGTTAGGACCCCACCTCCTAAAAGTAGTGCAGTTGCTACTTCTGCTCCGACAACGCCTGCTGGGAGTCATGCAACCCAGGGTACTAACCATGCTTCTACTCAAAAGATACTGATACATCAACTAGTTTGTTTATTTGTCTGCTGAACTTCTGGATGTGGTTTCTTGGAACATGCAGGTGCTGCTGCTGCTGCTTTATCTCCAACCAGTATGTCAAATGCAATAAAAGAAGACGATTTGACAAGTTTCCCAGCTCAAAAGCCTTCCCCTGCCCTTAGTGAAACTGCTTTAAGGGGTGTTAGTAGAGGTGCTCTATCTAACCAACCCGTGGCTAGTATTGCACTTGGTTCTACTGGTTCAGTTACTGGCAATGGAGGTCTAGGAGCTATTCCTTCTGCTTCTGAAGTTACAAAGAGAAATATCTTAGTTTCAGAGGAGAGGCTTGGAAGTAGCGGCATGGGACAGCCTTTGGTATCGCCTCTGGCTAACAGAATGATGATGTCACAAGCAGCTAAGGCTACAGATGGAATTAGTGTTGCTGATGGGGCAAATCTCGGTGATGCTACGGTCATGACTGGTAGAGTATTCTCTCCTTCTGTTGGTCCTGGTATGCAATGGAGGCCTGGTAGTTCCTTTCAGAATCAAAATGAAGCGGTATGCTTTCCATGTTATCATTTATGCGAGCTCTGTGATCACCACTTAAATGTGTACCTGTTTATGTACTATCACATGCTGCAAGTTTAAAATAAAAGTAATTAGCCTCTCAAATATGTTTTTAAATGCTCACATATCCTTAAAAACTGTTCGACCTTGCTATCTTCTTTACTAGTTGAAACATGCTTTCATTCTATATCTTTATTCTTATGCAATTGGAGAGTGTTATATACTTATATTTTAAAAACTATGAGCACCTCATCCATATTGAAATATAATTCTTTTTGCCTAAATTGATGCGGGGTGGTGGCAGCCTGTCACGAAGACAATCTGTTTCAATATATGGACTGCTTTAAGAATTCAGAAGGATATGTCATGGCATGATCTCAAGCGTGTTTAAAGTTTTTGTTTCCTTTTTGTTTTGATAACATACTTTGGGGTGTGTGCGCTATTACTGTGATTTAATCTTTTCCTAAGGTTTCTACCTTTTTTCCTAGACTATTATGTATTCAACTGCTTCAACAGGTATCGTTCCATTTCAATTTGTTTCTTGCGATTTCAGGGACAATTCCGTGGAAGAACTGAAATTGCACCTGACCAGAGGGAGAAGTTTTTGCAAAAATTTCAGCAAGTACAGCAGCAAGGTCAGAGTAATCTTCTTGGCGTACCTCCATTTAGTGGTGGAAACCTCAAGCAGTTCTCGTCCCAGCAACAGAATCCACTTTTGCCACAGGTGTTGTTTAATGGTTGTGCATGATATTTGTTTCTTTTGAGTTAGTTGGATTACCTTGTTTCCCTTCATTACATGATCTTTTGTTACTTCAATGCCATATTTTCCTTAAAACTTTTAGCACACCCTTTTTCACTGTGCACCTCTGTTGTCGTCGACTCCCTTGTCTTTTTTGTGAACTTTTCCTTTGTTAAAGGGTCGTTAGTTTTAATTAAGATAATGACGTCTGAATCTGAATGCATATTAGTAAGATGTGTGTTTGGATTTGTATGCGGAATGAGTGGGACTGTTTGTTTTCTCAATAACTACATGGTTGTAATTTATTTTTGTCAAAACAATATAATTATAAAATTCAAATAAATAATTTATATATTATATCTAAAATTATTAATTTATTATGCCGCAAGGTGATAGTTGTCTGTCAGTCTGTCACTGGGTATGTTGTTGTAAGGTGATAGTTATCTGGTCGAGTGGTGGCGGTTGACAATGGTATTAGTGGTTGCGGTGGAGCTGGTTGGATGGTAGTGATCAGTTGTGGTAGGCGGTGGCTGTGGTTGGCAGTGATGGTGGAAGTGGTTGGTACTGGCAGCTGGTTGGCAGTGTCTGTGGCTGCCTGAGGGTGGTTGTGGATAGATTTGTGGTGAATACTCATCTCTGTAAAAAATCTTTAAATGACCTCTTAATAATATAAGACTACGTTCAGAATTTGAATGATTCCGATACATTCAGACCCCTAAAGTGGTTAAATCTAAATAAAACAAATGCACTTATTGGTTTAAGGTCTGAATCGTTTTGATTCAGACCTCCATTATGTGAAAACAATTGGGGCGTAAGTATTGCTTTTAGATTCAGTGGACTTGTTAATATATGACAAAAAATCTTTAATGTTGAAAACAGAAGTACTGTTACTGTCATACCCCTTGTATACATGAAAAAGGTATCTTCTAGATTTCATTCCATAGGTTCTACATCAGTTGAGAATATCAATGTTATTGCATTGTTTAACACTGTAAGAATTTTCTAGTCTGGTACGGTGTTATCAAAGGCGAAAAGCGCAAAAAAGCTCTAAGGTCTGTGGGGGCTTTAAGCGCAAAGCGCAAATAAAGCGTGGGCTTTAATGAAAAAAGACGCAAAGGGAGAAAAAAATACAAATATATATGTTTAGTCCAAGACTAATAATTATAAACATGAATGACACATTTATGACCAAAGAAATTGAATTTTTTTAATGATAAAGTGAAATATCAATTGTTTAGTGTCACCTCTTCATAAGAGGCTCATTGGCAAGGAAAAGTTTGCCTTAGAACCTTGATGACAACACTGAAGCACACATAAAGCGAGGCGAAGCGCTCAACATGTTTTGAGCCTCGCTTCAAGGCTTAAGCGCGCCTTTGATAACACTGATCTGGTACCGTAAGAGGATGATAAAATCCATTTAACCAGAAAGAGGAAATATAGTGAGTTTTTTTTTTTTTTTGAGAATTAAAGGGAATATAGTGAGTTGGGTACGAACTCGAGAGTCTGCTTCTGTTTTTGGGCTTATCACACTTTATTTCATGTTGCATCGGTTTCCTTCATACTTGTATGCTGGATGCTTGGTTTTTTTATGTGCTCTTACCTGATTCTATTGTTTCAGTTCAATTCTCAAAGCTCCTCTGTTGCTCCTCAACTTGGACTGGGAGTTGGGGCCCAAGCAGTTGGTATTAACAACGTTGCCTCATCTGCATCTTTGCAGCAACAACCAGGTTTGAGTGCACACTTTTGGCATCAATTTCTGTCATATGATTGCCTTCTGTATTGAGCCCGTTTGGTCTGGGCTGAGTTGTAACAAAATTTAATTTGCGAGGCTTGTCCGGTTTGTTGGTTTCATTCGTTTCCTGCTTCTTTATAAAAACAAGAGGCTTTCCTTTTTTTATGTGTAAATTTAAATTGATCTATTCTTTAATTGGTTTTAGATAAGTAATCTTTTATCTTGTATTTGTTTTAGTTGTCTCAAAGATGATGAAAGTCATGCAGGAAGTCCATCTTTGTACCTACTGTTTCTTTTCTCTGCCTTCCATTTTGAATTCTTTATTTTGTTCTTTTCTTCTTCCAGTTTGATAGTTGCTGTTATCTTTTCCTACCTTCTTTATAATAAGAAACACACTAGTATTAGTTTATCAAGTAACCATATTTCTTTGTTTAAACTTCTTAATTATGTTCCTTGGAGAAAGGGAAGTGAGCCGATGATAGTAATGTGGAGAAGACATGTGAAGATTGCTTTTAGTCTGATTTTCCTGAAGGTTCTTATTTATAGAGATTTGACACATCTTTGGATAGTAACCATATTTCTTTATTTAAACCTCTTAATTATGTTCCTTGGAGAAAGGGGAAGTGAGCCGATGATAGTAATGTGGAGAATACATGTGAAGATTGCTCTTAGTCTGATTTTCCTGAAGGTTCTTATTTATAGAGTTTGACACGTCTTTGGATTTTCATTATATTGTTAGTTGCCAAGAGTTGATATATGAATATAAATAGTTGTGCAGTTACTTACTATCAATACTAGAAAATCTGTCAAAGTTGATGCATGCGCATATTCGTATGTTAAAAAGCCAATGTTCACGTTGAATAAATTGCTGAAATTTAATTTAAAGTGAATGAAATGTCTTTTTGGGGGATACGGATATAAACTTAAGAGATATCAGCAGGTTGTTAACTTCCCTTATTTGAGAGTGTGAGGTTGTTATCTTTCCATATATGGTTTAGGGAATTTCTCACCTCATGAGCTAGCTAACCTTTGGGGTTGAGTTAGGCCCATGACCCATTTTTTGATCATGGTATAGTATCAGTGTGAGACTTAACTCAATTTTTAGTTTATCCAACGCTGGGATACCATGTTATGTTGTTCACGATCCAAATGTTCAGTCCTCAGCTTTGGCGCGGTGTTAAGTGTCCCACATTGGTTGAGGGATGATAATGAAATAATTTTTTGATCGTAAATAAAATGAAACCTACCCTTCTGGAGTGAGATGAGCGGATTCTGAGAGAAGAGGTTTTGTTGGTATGGAACCTACCCTTCTGGAGTGGAGATTTGCTATCCTAGACCGGAGTGTTTTTAGTGCCCCTCTTGATGGTGAATGTTGGAAATCCTCTCCCCGAATCACCTTTAATGGACATTCCAAAGGATTTGCTTGGCTGACTTACATGTCTAGAAAAATAAAGTAAAAAAAGTATGGATAATGAAGTCCACAAGGAGTGATAACCAAACCTTGATAATGGGAATTGATGGTTAGGTCGATTACTTTAGTAGAGCAACACCTAAAAAAGTTTACTACCCTTGACCTTTCTTTCAATATTGTCAATTCTCAAAATACTAAATACCCTCGTTTATATTCTTGTCCAACAGCTTTCTTCCTTTCTTTAGCCACTTTTGCATCTGCCATATTCGGGAAAGCTTACTCCGTGGCAGAACAATTAGCAATGCCAACAGTATGGTGAGGGCTGGCTTTGGGTCGTTCTTTTCTTATATGGTCTTGGACTGTCTTCCCTTCCTGTGCTAGCTTTGGGGTTGAGTTATGCACGAAGTCTATTGAGGTTGAGTTAGGGCCAAAGTCTATTTTCTTAAGATAAGCAATAACAGTTAAAAGTTTTGGGATATGGAGTGTAGTGGGAACATCAATTTAGCCCAACCACAGGTAGTAATAGGAGATTGAGGACAGTTTTTGGGTTTAATCTTTATTATAATGACATATTTCATGAGAAATTATTTAGGGCGTCACAACTTTGTTTCATGTATGGATAAATTATTTGTTTTGGGTATATCAGTGTGTCCTCAACTCAAGTATATGTATATGAGAGGTGACAGAATGATACATATCTGTATGAGATGCCGACTTCAACAATCATGCAGACCTTAACAGTAGTACTTGGAAGCAAAGGTTTCTCCCAACCTCCAATATTTATTTGTTGGTTTTAACAATAAAACTTATATGAGATGCTGACTTAAACAATCATGCAGACCTTAACAATAGTACTTGGAAGCAAAGGTTTCTCCCCAACCTGTAATATTTGTTGGTCTTAACAATAAAACTTATGTGAGCCTTTGATTTCACGAAATCATGTGTCCTTTTCTTCCCTTTTTATTTCCTTCTGTATATTTAGGTACGTGGTGGTACCTGAGTTACCTGTGAATGAAATTATAAGAATTCCTGAGACTGTAACTGTGTAATGGAATTATGAAAATTCTGTAAAATTCATTCGGCAGTTAGGGATTAGAGATTGCTCTTGCTAGAGTTTCCCTCTTGATACATCTCCATTTGGGGTGGAGCTATCCCCTCTCGTCCTCTTGCTAGCCACACTGACATTATCCATTCATCTCATTTACTGTATTAATTGAAGAACTAGGCATTTTGTTGACAAATAATAGATCTGGCACCTGAGTAGAGTTTGGAACTAGTATGAGGAATCAAGATGCTTTGAACTCACTTTCTCTTTAGTAAATCCCATAACAGCTGTATTAGGCATACTCCACCTTTCGTGTATATCAAGTATTAGGATTCACTAGATAAACACTAGTTAATTCAAATTCCACCTGCTATTTGGATCGAGTCATGAAGTTCTCAAGATAAACACCAGTTGATCTTCACATCATCAAAGACCTTGCACGATGTGTAGTGGATTAGATAACATTGTTACCTCCACCTTACCTATTGGGTGACAATGCCACCAGCTCTTGCATTGAGATGATTGATTTGCTTATTTTCTTTTCCTTTTTTCTCTGGTTCTTAAATCCCAGTCCAATGTGTTTTTGTTGTTTCTGGGTGGGAGGGGAAGGTGTGGTTGGTGAGCTGGGGAAGTTGGGTAGGAGAAAGGAGATGGAAAAGCTGGCCTCTAGGGCGATATTTATTGTCACTGAGGAGATGGGAATGCTAGGGCTTGCATTTGCTAGTTTCTTGTGTTCGTCTCTAGGAAGATATTTGGTGTCTCTTTGAAGATGGGGATGCTAGGGTTTGCATTTGCTAGTTACTTGAGATGGTACTTTTAATAAGATAATATTAGTTGCTTGTGATGGTTTAATGAACTAAGATCATAATTTTTTCGTAGGCTCTTCTCTTCTTTTGCCTTTAACTACTCCCTCCGTTTCAATTTGTTTGATATACTTCCTTTTTTAGTCCGTTTAGAAAAGAATGTCTCTTTCCCTTTTTGTTTGACATACTTCCGTTTTCGTCCGTTTAAAAAAGAATTGACTCTTTCCTTTTTTAGCAGCTTTTTAATTCCGACTTTCCACATTACATGTTTATGACCACAAGATTAAAGGACATTTTGATACGTATGACATATATTTAATCTAAGACCACAAGATGCAAAAGTCTTCTTTATTTTCTTAAACTACATGCCAAGTCAAATTAGGCCAAACAAATTGAAGTGGAGGGAGTATTAGATTTGTTGTCCAATTCTTTTGCTTTGCCAATTAGGAGAATAAAATCATTGTTAATTTTGGATGAAGTAGGAGAGGCGGACTGTATTTTCTTCACCATCAATTGACTGATTGACAGTTGCAGAGCCCTAGGAATGGGACTGTGTGGAGGGAGGAGATGATCAAAGTGGTCTATTTTCTTGAAAATTGTAGTTGGAGTGAGGTTACTAATAAAAGGAAATAGCTCAACTTGTAATGGTGATATTCTGTACCTAATGGACAACTGAAAAGAATCAAAGAAAAAGTTGTATCTTCTGTGTCATTTGAAGCAAAAGATAGTTCTATAATGTTCTTTGATACATGATTCATGAACGCTTAAAATGCTTTTATAAATACAATGGTTGCAGATGTAGGCCACTCAAAAGCTGAAGAGTTGCAGCAACAACAGATTTTGCCTGAGGATTCTTCTGCCGATTCTTCTGTAAATGCTGGGCTCGGGAAAAATCTTTTGAATGAGGATGATATGAAGGCTTCATATGGATTAGATACCCCAGTGAGTTAAATATCCTTCACTGATCTGGCTTCCAATATTAAATTGATTAACTTTATCCCATGTGATTGTTGATAGAGTGGAAGATGGATATTCAATTTTAGTTGATGGACATGTTAATTCCCAACTTACTGTATTTTTAATATCGTTTCAAATAATTTGTTATTAGTGATTCAGAATAACATATCTTAGAGGCCTATTATTCACTTGAGAGAATGTGGTTGTCTAATATATTAATTGTAAAAGGGTCAAATATACGCCTATACTATCAGAACTAATTCAAATATACCCTCACTATTTCGGTTCAAATATACCCTTCTCGTCATACTTCTGGTTAAAATATACCCTCCCATTATACTTTGACACAACTTTGTCCTTTAACTTTAATGGACAACATGTTAAGCTCAGAATCAAATGATCCGTCCCCAATTTTATATTCCAATTTTTTGAAGAAACCCACCCGTTTAACCCGACCCGCCCTATTTTCTTTTCTTTTCATCTTCTTCCTCTTTTCAATACGCAAAGCTTCAAATTTTGTTCTTTCCTGATGGATTTCAGTTTTTTCTTCAATTTTAAAATTTTTTTTTGGCAGCATTTACATTCAAGCACTAATAAATGAACAAAACATCAGAAATATAACTGAAACCGTAGCTATCAGCTGCTTGCAGCTTGCCATAAGAAAACAATTTGCAAACCCAAAAATATTAAATGAGCCACATCCAAAGAAGCTACATATAAATTAAATTAATTGGCCTACAAGAAATGTACACATACATATAATTCACACGTTCAGAACAAAGGGGGTGGGGGGTGCCACAACAGAAGACCTCATAGAAACTATTAAAGAATGATATTCATCTAAGGGGACTGTATTTCTATTTATTGATGACAAGTTCAACAAGTTGAAGAGGAAAATCAAAATACCCATGAAAGAACAAGTTTTTTTTTTTGGAGATAAGGGTAACTCTGTATTCACAAAAAATTCATCATCCAAGGGATGATGAATTGGAAACTTACATCCGACAGGGTGTTGGGCACACCCTCAAAAAGCCATACAGAATTACAAGTTTCCTTTAAAATCGACCATTTTCTATGCTTTCCCCTACCAACTCTTGCTTACACCAAAAAAATAAAAGACTTAAGCATTTCATTTCTGTCTTCATTTTGTCCTTCAAAACACCTAGCATTCCTTTCTTTCCATAGAGTCCACCATATACAGGCTGGAATAGTCTTCCACCAATCTTCACTTTTCCCTCTGTTGCCAATTCTTGTCCAGCTATTAAGGAGCTCCATGGTTGTCTTTGGCATCACCCAGCTAACCCCTAGTATACACAAAAACATATTCCACAATTTTGAAGCTGCTTTACAGTGAATGAACAAATGATTATTTACTTCTGCTTTCTGCTCACACATAAAGCATCTTGAGCAAAACTGCATCCCCCTTTTTGTAATGCCTCATGTGTAAGGCAAGTTTTTCTTATAACCAACCAGACAAAACATGCTACTTTTAATGGGCTTCTTGTCTTCCACACTAGCTTTCAAGGCCATTTTTTAGTCATTGACTGATTGACATTTATCCTCCAGTAGCAGGATTTGACTGTGAACATTCCTTTGCTATGTAACTTCCAAATTGGTTTATCCTTTCTTTGAGATATGGCTGGAGGGGTGTTTAGCACCTCTAGTAGCCTGGCCACATCCTCAATTTCCCAGTCATTCAAAGCCCTCCTGAACACTAAGTTCCACCCTTGTTGGCTCCATACTTGAGCAACAGTAGCAGATCTTTGTAAGCTCAAGGTGTAGAGGTTTGGGAATAAGTTCCTCAGGCTATCATCCCCTTTCCAGATTTCATTCCAGAAATCTGTTTTCAGACCATTGCCCACACTAATATAAATATTGTTATTGAACTGTGGCCACAACCTTCTGGCCACAACCTTCTGATGGTCTTCCACACACAGCATCCAAACAACCCCATCACCTCCTCAGTAGTCCATTGGCTAAACAAGCCATATTTCCCTGCTATGAATCTTCTCCATAGGGCTCCATCTTCAGTACAAAATCTCCATAGCCATTTTTGTAGCAAGCAATTATTCTGGATGCTAAGATTTCTCATGCCAAGGCCACCTTGTTTTCTGCTCAAAGTGAGTGTCTCCCATTTCACCAGGTTGTAGCCTTTCTTTTCTTTTTTCCCTTGCCAAATGAAGGATCTTCTCATTCTGTTGATATTCTTCACAATGCTCTTGGGTATTGGAAATAGACTCATCATGTAGGTAGGTAACCCATCTAAAACTGACTTGATGAGAGTCAACCTACCCCAGTGATAGGTACTGACTTTTCCATCTTGAGAATCTTTTCTCACATCTCTCCATCACCTCATTCCATACCTCCAACTCCTTGTTTTTGGCCCCCAGAGGCAAACCCAGGTACTTCGTGGGCAGAGAGGCTATCTGACATCCCAGATTCTCAGCTAGACTTTGTAGATTGTCTACCTGATTAATTGGGAAGAGGAAACTTTTCGACCAGTTAACATGAAGCCCTGAAATGCCCTCAAATATTGTAAGGATTGCTCTCAAGTGTCTGATTTGTGCCACTTCTGCTTCACAAAAAACCAGTGTGATTTCCAGATCATCACCTCTCCCTATTTGAGCACTGAACCCTTTTATCCAGCCATTTACCTTTGATGTTCTGAACATGTGGTTCAGACCCTCCATAGTTAGTAGGAACAAAAAAGGTGACATAGGGTCTCCCTATCTAAGTTGAAGCTTTGGGTAATGAAAAGAGAAAAAGAAGATGAGAAGTAAAGAGACTAGGACGTATCGGGTTTAATGATTAGTTTTTTTTTAAAAAAAAATTGGGTATTTAAAATTGGGGGCGGGTCATTTGATTCTGATCTTCATCTTGACACTTGTTCCTCCCTTAAAGTTAAATTTGTGCCAAAGTATAATGGGAGGGGTAGATTTGAACCTAAAGTAGAACACAAGAGGTATATTTGAATTGAAAGTATAAATGAGGGGTATATTTAGACTATATCTGATAGTATAGGGATATATTTGACCCTTTTCTGTATATTAATTGTCTACTACTCAAGTTTGACTGAGCAGCTCGAGTAAAATTTGAAGTTCTGGAAGTGGTATGGTTTGGAACCAATAGGCAAAAGTAGCTTAGTGCTGCATGAGTTAGTAGAACTTTTTTTTTTGAGACAAGTAATAGTTGTATTCAGTAAAATCCAGAGCTGGGAGGAAGCTAGTGTGCAAGCAAAAAACAGAGATAGATGGAGAACTGTCTGCGCTTGTATCTGGTGAATGCTAGATGTTTTGATAGCATAGAGAATAGTATGCAAAAGATTAAGCTACACTGCCTTTTGTTACTATGTTTTTGGTGTAACTAAACATATTCAAATGACACTATCTCCATAATTGATGTTCTAGATTCAATTTGGGTAGGAGTTAGCAGGATTTTGGAGTAATTTTGTAAATATAGTTTTCAGTACAACCTATGTACTGTTTGTGGGAAGTATATGAAGTTACCAATTCCAAAAAAAGAAGAAGCTTAGCCACCCCAGAAAAAGGTGCTAAGTTGGAAACTTTACAAGCATCGAAAGAGTGCTTAATCCCCCCTGCCCAGAACCCTATGCACATATTTTGTTTAAACCAAAAAAGGACAAGCTAAGATAATTCATTCTAAGTTTCTAGATAGAACTGCTGGGGCTTTAAAATGTCTACCATTTCTTTATTTCCACACTGTCCACCAAACGCAAGTAGGAATGATCTTCCACCAGTCCTCCCCACCTCTATTTCCGATACTCCACCAATTATTCAGCAGTGCCAAAATAGAACTAGGTTACCCAAGTTATTCCCAAAATACGAAAGAGCATGTGCCACAGATTGATAGCTGTCCTGCAGTGTAGGATTAAGTCTTCATTGTTTTCACCCTCTTGTTCACACAAAAGACACCTTGAACAAATCTGAAGACCTCTTCTTTGAAACTTATCTAGAGTTAGGCAAGCTTTCCTAATTGCCAACCAGACAAAGAATGACACCTTCATAGGGATTTACTTTCCAGACTTGTTTCCAAGGCCATTTCTCCTTTACAGGACCTCTTTGCTTCAACTGCCAATACACTGACTTTACTGAGAAGGCCCCTTTACTGTTTAGTTTCCATCTGAGTCTGTCTGTAGATTCAGTGCATCCACCGAAAGTTCCCAATATTTGACGTAGTGTGACGAAACTCTCTACTTCCCAGTCATTAAGAGCCCTTCTAAAGATTATATTCCACCCTAGTTGACTCCACATTTGGTTGATCATTACATGCTGTTGGAGACTTCTAGGATTAAAAATTGGAAACATAGACTTCAGATTACTCCACCCAATCCAGTAATCAGCTCAAAATCAATTTTTCTTCCATGTCCGACAATAATCTACACATTTTCCTGTAATTTTGCCATTGGTTTATGATGGTTCTCCACACACTACTACCATAGGGACTATTAACATCATTTGTGGTCCACAGGTTCAACATTCCATATTTCTGGGATATGAATTTCCTCCACAGTGCACTGTCCTCATTATTGAACCTCCAATGCCATTTTTGTAGCAGACTTATATTATGCAGACTCAGGTTCTTTATGCGTAAACCACCATGTTTCTTGGTCAAGGTTATCGCCTCCCATTTAACTAGATTATTGCTTTTCTTCTCTTTGTTGCCTTGCCAAAGAAAGTCTCTTCTCAATCTGTCATTTTGCTTGACCCCTTTGAGTAATGGAAAGATAGACATTATGTAAGTAGGAAGAACATCTAAAACTGAATTAATGAGAGTTAATCCCCCAACCTAGAGAAAGATACTGGGATTTCCACCTTGACAATTTTTTCACACGTTTCTATAACCTCATTCCAGATTTCGATAGAACAGTTTTTAGCCCCCAAAGGCATCCCCAAATAAATTGTAGGAAGAGCTCCCACCTGACAGCCAATGGTACCTGCCAGAGATAGAAAATTTGGAACATCATTGATCAAACCAGTTAACATGTAAACCTGTCAAAACTTCAAAAATAGTTAGGATGGCTCTGAGATGTCTGATATGTACCACATCAGCTTCACAAAATACTAGAGTCATTGGCCATACAAAATATGAGATATTTCCATTCCTTCAATGGCACTTGGTTGAGATCCAAAGCCTTTGATCCAACCATTCAACTGTGCGACCTTAATCATATGATTAATTCCGTCCATGACTATCAAGAATGAAAAGGTGACAAAGGATCACCTTGTCTAAGCCCCCTTTGAGATTGAAAAATACCTTTAGGCCCACCATTAATCAGTACTGAGAATTTAACATTAGAACTGCAAAATCTTATCCAGTTTACCCATTTGTTACCAGAACCCATGTCTTTTAAGGATTTTCAGCAAGAACTCCCAATTGACATCTAGTAGAACTGGTTTGGCTCCATGGGTCCATCGTCTTTTAATTGGATGGTTGTGAAAGGATAATTCATGGTGAAAAGGTCATTGTTAGAAGCCAAAAGTATAATTTAGGTGGTTGAGTGTTCCCTAACAGATAGATAAGCTTCTTTCCTCAGGGTGGATGAGGGAATGAAAGGAGGAATATGATTGAGGATTTAGAATAGGGAGTTCAAGTGATTGATAGGAAGTTGAGGATTCTGATCTCTCTCTCGCTCTCTCCTTTTTCTCCTCAATGTGTTTGGCTTGAGATTAGACAAGCAATGGGGGCATGGTAAAGGATATGGTTAATGACATGAGATTGATAAGCAATTAGGATGCTAGGATGAAGTATGTCTCGGATTTGATGCTAATTAGGTTGTTTTAAAGAGCACCGACTCAACTGATCTTTATTTAAATTACATTGATGCACCCATTTCCGTCTTGTTGATTTTTTTACTTTTTTCTTCTTTCTGTAGGCCAAATTAGTAGTCTGTTAGTCACTTGTAAAAGATTCTTAGATGCAGGGAGGAGTCACTGGCTCTGTTGCTGAAGCATCCCCTAGGCCAAGGGATACAGATCTATCTCCTGGGCAACCTTTGCAATCCAGTCAGTCATCTGGAAGTCTTGGGGTTATTGGTCGAAGGAGTGTTGCTGACCTTGGAGCAATTGGTGATAGCCTGAGTGCGTCCTCTGCAAATTCTTCAGGAATGCATGACCAATTATATAACTTGCAGATGCTTGAATCTGCCTTTCACAAACTTCCTCTGGCCAAAGATTCTGAACGATCAAAGAGCTATACACCGGTAAACTTCAATACTTCATCCACTGTGCTACTTGGTAAATAAATTAATATGAACTTATCTTTTGCCGTTGCTTCAGAGGCACCCTGCAGTTACCCCTTCAAGCTATCCTCAAGTACAGGCTCCCATTGTCAATAATCCTGGCTTCTGGGAAAGACTTGGAGCTGATAACTATGGCACTGACACTCTGTTCTTTGCATTTTACTACCAACAGGTGCAACTGTAATTGGCGTTGGTTTTTGATGGCCTTTTTCAATCTTAGAGATCATATTTATCTTATTCTTTGATTACCCTTTGCAGAATACTTATCAGCAGTACCTGGCTGCTAAGGAGTTAAAGAAACAGTCTTGGAGGTATCACAGAAAGTATAACACATGGTTTCAGCGGCATGAGGAGCCAACTGTTGCCACTGATGACTTTGAACAGGGAACATATGTCTACTTTGATTTCCACATTGCCAATGATGAACAACATGGATGGTACGCCACTATATAATACTTTGTTTGATTTGATTACTGTATTCCAAAATGCTTCTGTTTTGATATTCAATTGACCGACTTTTATGGGAATTAAAAATAACAAGCCTATGCTACTGTCTATATTTGGTTTGTTTGTTTTAATGGAGGTAAGATGTGTTAAATTTTCCATTTGATTTACTAAGGAAAAATAACAAGGCTATGCTACGGCTTAAGGCTCCCCTTGTTGCTAATGGGTATTCTAAGATATTTGGGCGTGATTACTGTGATACCTTATCTCCCTTGGCTAAAATAACATTTGTACATCTTTCTCTATCCATGACTACTGTTGACCATTGACCTCTTTATGAATTGGACATTACAAATGTTTTTCTCCATGGTGACCTTGAGACTATGTTGCTCGGACTCTTCCAAAATGTCAACGGGTGCTTGTCGGATTCTTCAAAAGTAGTGTATTTTTGGAGAATCCAACATGGATGCGGCATCGAAAGTGAAGAGTTTGTGCAACTTAGCCTTGAGAAGGATGTTTATAGAGAGCAATCACTTGGTTTTGTTGCTCGAGATGAATCTAGTAGCCCAGTATGTTCATTGCATCGGTCACTTTATGATTTGAAATAGACTCCTCAAGCTTGGTTTGGGAAGTTCAACACAGTAATTTAGGAGTTCGGCATGACTCGCAAGGAAGCTGGTCCACTCATTTTGCTCAAAATCCAAGTATTTATCCCCCCCCCCCCCCTCTCCGCGCTCCATTGCACCTTGGTGAAGGAAAAAAAATGACCTAAAGATTAGGAGAATACTTATGGGACCTGGCAATTTGGTTTACTTGATATTTCCTCTATTTATGTAAAAATGCATACGTGAATGTGGTTTCAACTGATTTCATGACTTTGAGTTCATCGTTGTACTTGTGCTCAGGTGCCAGAGGATCAAGCAGGAGTTCACATTTGAGTACAATTTTCTTGAAGATGAGCTCATTGTATAGAATTTGTTTATACCTATAACATTTATTTTTCTATCTGCCCTATTTTCTTTTGGCTGTCTAAATTACATGGTTTGTACTGTAGTTTATAGCTTTCCAAGGCGTGTTTAGTTTGATGCTTTAGACGCCTTCATTTAAAAGAACCAGCAGAGATATCAGGATTCAAATTTCAGTTAGTATCAGATTACACCTCTCTTCATGCTGTTATAAATTCGTTAGAAAAATAGAAACATTCTGTCAACAGAGGCACTGATAATCTCTTGTTAGCATATTTTGGTTCAGAAATGCACCTCCTCCTCTCCCTTTCAATTCATGGGGTGGCGTTTGATTAAGAAGGAAAAGTTTAGGAACTTGTCGTTTTTACCATGCAGTGAGATTTCCGTAGCCATAAAAGCATGTCATTAGTGGGTAAAATAGAAAGTTGAAAGGTAGATTGTTGCAAATATTGGAAGTTGCTTATGAACATAGTGCCACATAAAGTGGAAAATTACTGCCATTGTCAGTCTCAACGTTTCCAATACACATTTAGTCTCTGCATGAGCAGATTATTCAAATTATACTCTGTCAATTAGTCTATAGCCATTTTTAAATACGAGTGTTGAGTGGTTGAAATATGCAGAAGCATGAACTTCACGTCACTTGAACCTTAAGCAACACTATTGATTGTTGATACAATTTTTTATCAGAGGCTTTGAAACCATACAAGTTAGCAAATGCGACCCAATACATTGGATTTACTCTGTCCAATTGCTGTTTTAGGAAGATAATAACTAGGTATAGTGCATATGTTGTATTATTTTTCGATTTGATTTTTCTTTCAACAAATAATTGGTAGAAAAGTCTTAGAATTATCTGTAATGCATCTTTTTTCTGAATAAGTTTTGGTCTTTGACATATTTAGCTTTGTAGAAACAAGAATACTTTCAACCACTCCAATACTTGCATCAATCCTAATAGAGAGGCTTAGAATATAAAGTGGGATATAAGGAAATTAACATCACATGGTTAACCACATCATGATGGAACTCATGCCCTTTAACCATCACATTGGTTGAAGAGAATACTTGAAAACAAATATAAGAAGCTTTTGTATGTGGCCAGGGTCAGTAAAACACTCTTTGCCATAAATTATATTGTAAATATAGGTCAAATATTATCTAACATTAAAGCTTCCAAAGCACGGGAATTCGGTTCCCATGGAAATCATTAACTCTAAGGTTGAGCTTAGGGATGACAATAGAACGAGTTAGGATGGTGCAGGTCTTGACCTACTAAGTTTTGACTCGTCTTGCTTTACCCTATTTAGCATTATTTAAAGAATTTTCCCTTCTCCACTTGCCCCGCCAAGTTCTTTCATGCTCTATTCCGTTTAAAAAAAAGCAATTAAATACAGAGAAGAAAGTGTTGTTACAATTACACTAATTTAGACAACACAATTGAGTTACTTCCCATGCCTAATTGTAATGTACAACACATTGATAAGCACTAAAAAGATAAACCCCATCTTGCTTAACAGACCAATGACAAACATTCTATCACATCCTAAGGCCAATATGTCAAATTATTGAATAATTTTACTTTTATTTATTAATTTTATCATTAAAATATCTTCTCCTCCTTTACATTTTTTTATTTTCCTTAATAGAATAATTTTTTCATACATCATTATTCTTATTAAAGGCTCATTGAGTTATAGTAGCAAGGACTCTAAAATTTAAGTTAAGAGAACGATACTATTGCTATTTAACTTTTCCATAAAAATATTATTTTATAGACATAACAAAATTAGGTGCAAACTAAAAAGTATCTTTTTATTATTTGTAAATTTTTGGTATTGGTGATAATTACACATCGGTTTCTCTATATTTTATATTTTTGTAATATATTATGTCTTGTAAATATTTTTCTAACTACAGTATCTTGAAATTTCAATAGAGAAATATTTTTCTTAAATATTGGATAATTTTAGTTTTATATTAATCTGATAATGAATGATACATTTTATTTCATAGTATATTTTGTAAAATAAGACATATCTAATATCATTTCTAACTAAGAAAATTATTAAAATATTTGAAACCTTCTCACGCATGGTTGGAATAACATATTCAAATTATGCTTTGCTAGAATAATTTCTTGTCAACTTATACCCTAGTTTGGTTTATACAATTGTTAGTTCTATAATAATTATTTTTATGATTTAGTTAATTAAGAGTGTGTAGTTTGATTTAATTTCGATTGCATTCATTCATCAATATTTTAGTTTTTCCTTTGAAGGTTGAACAACCTTTACGAAAATTGTGGCTACGCCATTGAACATTTCCAATTAAAGAAATATATCCAATTTTGAGATATGCTTATCATGCTTATTCCTGTCCTTGATGTTCTGATAGCTAACAAATCGTGTAAAAGTTGTAACAAAAATATGGATTGGTGTATGAAGAGTCGACTATACTTTGTTATTTAATTGACTTTATGTTTTGATATTATTGTGCATAAAAACCAACTTTTTGTATGTCTTGAAGCATTTACATGTCATTGACATTGCTAGCTAATTAAGCCTATTAATTGACTGCCTTGATCATGTATAGATGTGGTAAAATTAGCCCATAAAATATAATCTGTCAATTCGTTCACGTTTCTGCTGATTATTTATCTGTTCATCATCAAATATTTTAAAAAAATATTTTTTTTATTTAATATGTTATATATGGTCATATTACAAAAGAAAAATAGATGGCATGCTGGTAGGTGGCACCAACATTCTCCGAAAATATTGGTAGGCAGCACTAACATTCTTTAGACCAAAATGCATTACCTTATAACCTGAATCTGCATCATTTAAAGATGTAGTGCCAAGTGACATCAGTACATGGAATGTATGGTATGTAAAATAGATGAATGAAACAACTGTTAAAATTGAATAGAAAAAGTAAGTATGAAGGTATATTGTAAAATAGTCAACTAAAAAGTAAAGCATGCATATGTACTTTAACAACCAAGCTTTAAAACTGAATATGTATGTAGTAGTAGCAAATACTAAAAATAATGTAATTTACTTTTCTCAGGGAATTTCTCTAAATGTTAACCATCACGTGAGCTCGTGATAACCATCACGCGAGCTCATGATGATACAACGTTTTGACCACATTGTCACAACCATTTTATAACTTGTTAGGGTAAAAGACAAACTTAAATACTGGATCTTTGAGCCCTTACTAGGAGCTTTATGAGGAGTCGCCCTAATCAACGACATGATCCCATCTTATACTGGCAGTACAGTTATGAAGTTTAGATTACCTAACTCTACCCAACTCGATACTCAATACTGCTCCCAAAATAATGCAATAATTCTCAATAACTGGTATAATGTCCCATTTAGGATAAAAGTCTCACTTTGCAGGGAAGCTAATAATCTCTGTCTTGAGTTAATAATCAAAATGTCTCTTTATAATTGTTACACCCGAGCCTACATCCTGGGCGGGACTGGCACTCGAGAACCATTGTTGGCCCCAAGCGAACCCTTGGCCTGGCTTAACTCTTAGCGGAAGACTTAAATGACAAAAAAAAGTCTAAAAAGATAAACTCATACAATAAACTTAGAATGTCTTAAAAGAAACATTCAACTAGCCAAAATGGCAACTCAAGTCTCAACATAAATGCTGAAATGGAAAAGACTCATGAACTAGCAATCACTAACTGTCTATGAAGCCTCTAATAACTGAGATGGACGTCGAGACAAGACTCATGACATCCTAATGAACTAAAATGATAAAGTAATGAAAAAGGGGATCCTCCGGAAGCAAAGAGGCTCACCAATAACTCTGAAGCTCAATTGAATCAACGAAGCGCTGGATGCTAATCCTGGTTACCTGTATCTGCATCATAAATGATGCAGGACAAATAGCATCAGTACATTGAATGTACGAGCATGCAAGGGAAATTTTAAAACAAGACATAAGCTTGAAAGGAACTGAAGGACCATTCCTGGTCTCGACTCAACTCAACTAATTTCAATATAAAATAGTAATATAAATGCCATATAAAGAAAAACTTTTAAAACATATGGATAACAACTCTCTGTACTGAAAAAAATACAATAGTAGCTTCGTTTGTATGCAAAGATACAATTTAAACTTTGTTTGTATATGAAAATACAAATAACTCTGTATATATAAGAATACAAAAATATCTCTGTGGGAGTTTCTCTAATCGACAACCATCACTATGAGTTATGTGATGATACATTATTTTGCCTCATGCTACCAGGTCCGTCCTATACCTTACCGGGGGTATAGAACCTAACTACTAAGTGGGTCACTAGTCTATGCTAAAAAACACTAAGGAATCATCTCAAAAGTATGACCCTTTTCTACCCATGCTGGCCACATGGTTTATGGAGACTTTGAATTATCCGACCTAAACTTGTCCCCAAATCGGTGCTCAATACTACTCCCAAAATGTAACTAGCTCATATGTTTAAAAACATAAATCTTTCTGTGGTTTGAGCTAATTACTCAAAAACTATCTCAAAGGCTCTTTTGGAAATCGGTGTTTCCTATCTTGCTTAAATGTGAAAATATTTACTCTTTGGGAATACTTAATTCCCATATACTCTTTTGAAGAAAATGAGCTTCATATGCTACTCTTACTCAACTCAAAACTCAAGTCTTAAAACAAGTTTAAAACATTTGCAAAAGACCTCTTGAAAGGACTCTAAGAACTCTCAAGACTTGGCTCTAAACTTTCCTTGAATTTGAATTTATGGATTCAAGGTTATGATTCACATTTCTGGATGATTTATAGATGTTTAGAAGTCATTTAGAATAGTTAGAATGATAGGAAGTGTTAGTACACTTTAAAAGGACTCAAACGGGCTAAACGACAAAAAATGGGTAGGGGCAGACGTCCTGGGCGCACGGCTAGTGCGGGGCGTCAGCCCCAAAGTTCAGAGGCTTCTAAATGCATGGCACACTACTGGCTCGCCGCCCCAGCCACTATGGCGCATCTGGGCGCACCGCGCCAACCTTTCCCCATGCATTCCTGATGAATTTTTCAACTCATTTTCTGATCTTAATTCTATTACATTCGATTCTTTTTCTCAATTTCTCTTTAGATTCAGATACCCAAAACATGTACACAAGAATCTAACTCAAAACAACACTACTAATCGACACAATTATCTCAAGAAACTCATTAATCTCATCCCAAATCAAGAACGAAAGCAATTCAAGAACACACATCAAGAACACTCAAACTTTCAACTTTTTAGAACGAATTCACGCTGAAATAAACATGTTTGGCCCGTGGGAACGAACCCAACGGTATGTGAACTCACATACCTCTTAGGAATCAACCCTTGGCGAAATCCACAACGAAACTTTCAAGAACTTGACGAATCTTGACCTTTTCTTCTCCTTTTCTCCTCTTGAGTCCTTTCTCTAAAACCCTAGCGTGAATTTGAGTGCGTAAACTGAACCAATTCAGTTTAGAGCCCTACTTAATTACTAAAATGAAATAACTTAATTGGGTAAGGAAAAGACCAAAATACCCCTCTTAAATTCGGGTAACTTTCCATATCTAGACAACCCGACATCAAATGGTCATATCTCCCTCATACAAGCTCTAAAATTAGCAAACTCGGTAGCGTTGGAAAGATAATTCCAAGACCTTTCATTTGATATCTCATTTTCCACCTAACTCATCATGTACTGAAAGTTATGGTAATTTGAAGTTTACCCAAAACTCATACTTAACATAACTTGGACAAATTTCAGATTTTTATTCTTCAAAAATGGTTCTTTCTAATTCTAGCTCTTTCAAATAGCGGGGTGTTACAGTAATTGCATTGAACTTGCTTTAAAAGACTATAATTTTATGAAAAACTTATAGTACTTTCTTGAAACTAAGATACACTTTCTTTAGAGATAATTATACTTTTCTTTATGCAAATAATGCACTTGAAAAAATTCATACTTTCTTGAAACTCTTTTTGAAATAATGCTTTAAGACTTGGAATTCACTTTACTCATGAAAACAATGCAGGTGAGATAGTATGTCAAGGTTTTCAAATAAATCTTAGCTATAAAAGGTTTTCAACGATCATTAATAATATAAAGTAATGAAGTTCCTAAAATGAAATCAAGGATAATAAATAGGAATATAGGGAGAAGTTCGAACATATAGAACTTTGGGGGAAAACCCTAGTTTTGATCTTGCTAGTTGAAATTGTAGATGTAGGAAGAACTTAATATCTCACTATGATAGTCTTACTTACATGGGAGAACAAGAGTTCTTGAAGAAAGATTGAATGACAAATTTGAAACCCTAGGTTCATTTTTTTATTCTTGGCTTGGGGAGAAAGATACGAGAGTATTCAGATGTAATACTACGATTGAATCCCCAATCAGGTACTAAAACATTGAGGTTTAGGTTTACGAAAAATGGGAAAATACTGAAATAACTCCAATTAAAAATCTATTGGAACATTCCACGAGGGAAATCTACGGACGGTGGTCTGATCTACGGCCCATGGATTTCGTTTATGGAATTCTGACTTAAAATCTAAGCCTTAGAAGTTCATCCCATAACCCCTAATTATGGCTCATGTCTGGTTTACAGACAATAGTTTGAATCCGTAAAAATCAGGTAAGTAAAACAAGATTCAAACACTTCATTTATGGGCTTAATATTTGGTCCATAGATTGATCCATGACCATCAGATTGGGTCCGTAGAAATCAGGTCAAAAAATCAGCTTCTGAAGCTTGATTTCACGAGCTCCATTTACGGCCCATACTTCAATTTACGACCCATAAATTTTACTCGTAAAAATTAGAATCTAAAAACTCTGTTGTGAGTGTCTTTTGTAAAATTGTCATAACTTTTTACTCTAGACTCATATTGATGCAATCTTGGTGGCGTTCAGGCTCATAGACCTTTAATTTGATAGCTTATGGACTACCTAACTCTTTATAAATTGAGAGATATGTTCATTTGAAGTTTCTTTGCATGAACTAATGCAAAAACTTAGTCGGTAGGAACACTATGAACTTGACTTAGTACTAGAGGTCTCTTATGATCCTAAACCACTTCTGATGCACTTCCCACACTTTGGAATGGACCTTAAAACACATGTACATATACGAAATCACTCGGTTCAAGCTTATATACTTACGAAGAATGGGTTGAATCCTTAGAGTATAATTTATGAGATGTTATAGACCAAGCGAAAACATCTTTGTACTCCACCAATAGCTTGAAGTATTTCCTTTCTTCTTAAGGTGTAAAACATGTTCTAATAAAGGTTTGGTGTGGATATTATAGAGTGTCTTGATTTAGTTCCTTCTGTTCATCTACAATAAGTTGTATGCCATCTTCTAGTTGAAGGAGAGTCACTTAAACATCAACATCCTTATCATCAAGGCATAGACTGTCTCTCATTGTTATGAGATAGGATGTTTGCACAAGTCTGAATTTTCCTTAGACCTCCTTTGAAAGCTGTGATGGCTTCTTTTTTCTCCTCCTTTATTTCTCCATGAAACTAGTTGGTTAAAATAATAGTACTTCTTTTCACCTTCAACAAACCATTTGTCATGATTGATATTACAATTTACAACCTTCCTCTTCATAATTGATTGGAAAGTACTACAAATCTATGTTATCAATCCTTTCACAAAAATATTGTATTTCATGCTCCAATAACTTCTTCTCTAATAATGATTTCGTTTTGGTTCCTAAGCGATCAAAGATCGAGGTTTTTGAGATTTCAGGAATACATATTGAATGATGAGATTACCCATTAAATTTTCTTGTAGTAGATCCATAATAATTTTTTTTGTTATTATTCCAGAAGAAATGAAACAAAAGATATGGTAAAGCTAGAAAAATTATTGCACGAGGTCTACCCAATGCTAGATGCATAGGCACATAATAGATCGATATGAACATCATGAAGACACCTCCTTCTATCTGTTTGGAAGATTTACTTTTGTCTTTGCATTAAAATCTTTCAAATATAGAGACATAAGTTGTCAATCTTCCTACGCACTCAAACACTGGAGTTTGTTGTTGTGTTTCCTTATCATCAACTTTTTTTTTCTTTTGTAATGAGGTGTGGTATGATGAAGTCATTATATTCCAAGAGTCTCTATCAAGACGAATCCTAATCCAAACGTAGGAATGACAACATAATTCCCTTGCTTCCTCATTCTCATCTAGAATTCTGTAAGCTCATGTATGTTTTCACCTGTGATTTCATGTTTGAGATCTCCCAGCCTTGCTAGATTTGAGAAGTTGTAACTTGATTTTTCAAGTAGTGTGAAGACCTATTGATCAAAGTGCCTTTTTATCTCAATACTGCCTTTAGAAGACTCAAAAGTGATATATAAGATTTGTGCAACTAGGACAATCATTTTCTCCTTTAAATTTTGGAATATTGAGTGTTTCATTTCTTGCCTTAGAGGGTGAACTTATTGAGCACATTCCTCTAGCAGGAATTGTCCCTTTTTCCAATGCTCACATGCAATGTAGCAAAAATTTGATTACTCATTATTAATATTTGTCTGTATGTCTCATTTAGATGGTGTAAGCTTAATGGAGACCTCTTCTATTTTCTTCTTAGACATCTTCATTGTGGTCCATTGAACTTCACTCTCTTCTTCTGAATCAACATCAATTGAGTCGGCTTGTATGGGTTTCTCCATATTTTATCTTCCCAAATCTAAATATAATTTTGCATCTGCAAAGTATGACTCCATCTCGGTGAAATGATTGATGGTTGCATCATTCTTGACTACTTCACCGTCTTTCATATACTTCATGCATTAATACAAAATAGATGGCACCAATCCATTTTCATGAACTCGAAGATGTCCAAACAGCAAGTTGTATGATGCTTTGGTATATGTAACACAAATCAGAGTGTTTTAGTTAGTTGTTTTAGGACTGCAGTGTCTATTTCTAAGTTTTATGTATTTCTATTTTCAATAACTTTAGGGGTACTTAATTACCATGGTTAGAACCATGACTTAAAAATAGGACCATGATCTATATAAGTTTCTTTAATTATATGTTTATGTATTTTCGGTTTTTTTTTTTTACAGAATTAAGAACTCTTTGCATAAGCTTTTCTTTCAGTCATCTTCACTTTTAGTTCCTTGTATTCTCTTGCTTTCCTTTCTGTAGCAAACTAGACATTGTCTTCATTGTGTTATCAACCATCAATCTTATTAAAACTTACAGTTGGTATCAGAGCTTTCATCTTAAGAGATCTGTGATCGAGTTGGAGAAGCCATGGATGCTGAAGCAAGTTTCTCACCAATTGTTATGCCAGTCTTTGATGGAGATAATTATCATATTTTGGTAGTACGAATAGAGCGTACTTGGATACTTTGGACCTCTGGAAGTTATGGAAGAGGATTACGATATTTCAGCCCTACCAAATAATCCTACCATTGCTCAGATTAAAGCACACAAGAAAAAAAAAACAAAGAAATCAAAGGCCAAGGCATGCTTATTTGCTACTGTATTGTCAACAGTTTTCACGCAAATAATGTCTCTGAAAACTGCTAAAGAAGTATGAGATTATCTCAAGGAATAATATTTTGGATATAAGAGAATAAAAGGTATGCAAGTTTTAAACTTAATTAGGGAGTTTGAATTGCAAAAAATGAAGGAATCTAAAACAGTGAAGGAATATTCACATAGACTTCTAAATATTGCAAACAAGGTCAGGCTACTCGGCTCTACATTTTCAAACTCAAGAATTGTTGAGAAGATTCTTGTAACAGTTCTTGAAAGGTATGAAGCAAAAATTACGACCTTCTAAAATACAAAGGATTTATCAAAGATTAGTTTGACAGAGTTGCTCAATTCCCTGAAAGCTCAAAAGCAAAGAAGACTCATGAGATAGGAGGCTACAATAGAAGGGGCTCTTGTTAGTAAGCATCAGGCTAACAAAATTCAGAAGAAGAAGAAAAAATCAAGCAGTGTGTGAAAGAGAAACATCAGCCAACAACAAAAGTAAGGGAGGAAGCATAAAGAAAAGTTATCCGCCTTGTCACCACTATGGAAGAAAAGGCCACCCACCATTCAAGTGCTGGAGGATACTTGATGCTAAATGCAAGAAATGCAATAAGCTTGGACACGAACCAGTGATTTGCAAGAATAAGGCCCTTCCGCAAGAAGAAAATGCTCAAGTTACTAATCAAGAATAAAATGATCATCTTTTTATTGCAACATGATTTTCAAGTAAGAGCTCAACAGATTCTTGGTTATTTGACAGTGGTTGCGCTAACCATATTAATCATGATGAGAGTTTATTCAAGTAGTTGAAGCCCACTGAAATTTCCATGGTTTAGATAGGAAATGAAGATCACCTTCCTGTCAAAGGAATTGGAACTATAGATATCAAAACGAGCACTGGCACCGAGAAAATTTTAGAGGTGGATTTGCTAAGCGTAGGACATCTTATGGAAAAAGGATTCACAGTTTTCTTCCAAGATCATCACTGTCAAATTAGTGACACTACTGGAAATGAAATTTTAAGGGTGAAGATGAGAGGAAAGAGCTTTTCCTTTGATACAACAGAGAAAGAGCAACTGGCTTATTCCATGAAGGCAAGTGTAATAGAAACCTAGCACAAGAGACTTGGCCATTGCCATCTACAAGCAGTACTGTTGCTGAAGAAGGAAGCTATGACAAGAGGAGTACCAACTCTAGTTGATCACTTACTAAGTTGTCAAGCTTGTCAATTTGGTAAGCAGAATAGGAAGTCATTTCCTAAAGTAACATTGCGGACTTCTCAAAGGTTGCAACTGATTTACACAGATGTTACAGGACCTCAAAGAACACTATCCCTTAATGGTAGTCTATACTATGTTATATTCATTGACGATTATACAAGATTCAATCAGAAGTGGCTCGAATTTTCTTGAAGTTCAAAAAGATGGTAGAAAATCAAAGTGGTTGTAGAATCCAATCCTTGCGGTCTGACAATGGAAAAGAGTATAAATCTGAAGAATTTAACATGTTTATGAGGAAGCGGGTATTACTCATCAGCTTACTGCTCCATATAATCTGCAACAAATGGAGTTAGTGAAAGGAGAAACAGATATATAATGGAGATATCGCGGTGTATGTTGCATGAAAAAGAGTTGCCGAAAAGTTTTTGGGCTGAGGCAGCTAATACGACAATATTTCTCCAAAATTAGCTTCCTACTCAAGCATTGCTGAGTAAAAATCCATTCGAGGCTTGGTATGGATTCAAACCATCACTAAGGTTAATTAAAGTATTTGGTTGTGTTTGTTTCCTTCATGTGCCACAGGTTAAAAGAGACAAATTTGACAAGAAGGCACTTTCGGGAATATTTGTGGGTTATAGCTCATCCTACAAAGCCTACAAAATATATAATCCACAAACAGGGAAGATGATTGTCAATAGAGATGTGCACTTTGTTGAGGAAGAGAAATGGGACTGGAAGGACAATCAACTTTCAATCAAAGCTTCAGAGGAGCAGGCATCTGATCACTGGAAAAATGAGTTGCTAGATGATCTTCCAATTAGAGGTACAAGACTACTCTCTGACATCTACCAACAAAGTAATGTGGAAGTTTGTGAACCTACAGGGAACGATGAAGCACTTCAAGATTAAAAAAAATGGAGAAACACCATGGAGCAGGAGATGCTAATGATCTAGAAAAATAAAACTTAGGAGTTAGTTGACCGACCGAAAGATAGGAAGGTCATTGGAGTAATGGGTGTTTAGAACCAAGCTTAATTCTACTGGTTCTATTAATAAATACAAGGCTAGGCTTGTTGTCAAGGGATATGCCCAAAAATTTGGTGTTGATTACTCAGACACCTTTGCTTAAGTGGCCCGATTGGATACCATTAGATTGTTGCTAGCAATAGCAGCACATAAAGGTTGGAAAATGTTCTAGCTAGATGTGAAATCCGCCTTTTTAAATGGTGTACTACTGGAAGAAATCTATGTAGAGCAGCCCGAGGGTTTCTTTGAGCAAGGAAAAGAAGAAAAAGTGTGTCTGCTTAAAAAGGCTCTCTATGGCTTAAAACAAGCTCCAAGAGCTTGGTATAGCAGGATTGATGATTACTTGTTGAGTTTGAGGTTTGTACGAAGTGTATCTGAAGTTACTCCTTATGTCAAACATAAAGGAACTGATCTTCTCATTGTTTCCCTTTATGTTGATGATCTTTTGGTGACAGGAAACAATGTGTGGCTGGTTGAAGAGTTTAAGAAGGAAATAATGCAAGTCTTTGAAATTACAGACTTGGGGCTAATGAAATACTTTCTGGGAATGGAAATCAAGCACGGTTGTGATGAAATTTTCATCTGCCAAAAGAAGTATGCATGAGATATACTTAAGAAATTCCATATGAAAAACTGAAAGGCAACAACCACACCAATGAATCCAAAGGAGAAGTTAAGCAACGAGGATGGAACTGATCAAATTGATGAAGAAAATTTCAAAAGCTTGATTGGATGTTTGATGTATCTCATTGCTACAAGGCCGAATATTCTATTTGGCATAAATCTTTTATCTTGATTTATTTATTTTGCTACTAAAATGCATTTGCGAGCAGCAAAAAGAATTATAAGATACATTAAATGTACTATTGAATATGGTGTCAAATTAAAGAAGTGTGAGAATTTCAAGTTGTATGGATTCTCAGACAGTGATTGGGATGGATCCGTTGACGACATGAAAAGAACATCAGGATATTGTTTCAGTCTGGGATCAGGGATTTTCTCTTGGTGTTAAAAAAAGAAGGAAAATGTGGCTCAATCGAGGCTGAATTCATCGCTGCAACTGTAGCAATAAATCAAACCTTATGGCTGAGAAAAATATTTTCTGATTTGCATATGGAGAAAAAAGCTAATACTGAGGTTCATGCTGATAATCAAGTTGCAATAGCCATTTCGCATAATCCGGTGTTCTATGGGAAGACTAAACACTTCAACATCAAGCTTTTTTTCTTGAGGGATGTGCAGAAAAAATGAGAAGTGATTCTTGTTTATTGCAAATCTGAAGATCAGCTAGCATATGTATTTATGAAATCCCTTCTTGTCAGCAAGTTCAAGTTCAAGTTCCTAAGGCAATAACTTGGAATTTGCAGCTCCTAATGCAAGGAGGAGTATTAATTAGTTTCTTAAGGATGACAGTGTCTATTTCTTAGTTTCTTGTATTTCTCTTATTCAGTTATTTTAGGGGTAGTTACCATGGTTAGCACCATGACTTAAAAGTAGGACCATGATCTATTTTAGTTTCTTTAATTGTATGTTTATGTATTTTCGGTTGTTTTTTACAGAATTAAGAACTCTCTGAATATGCTTTTCTCTAAGTCATCTTCACTTTTATTTTTGTATTCTCCTGCTTTCCTTTCTGTAGCAAACTAGACATTGTTGTCATTGTGTTATCTGCCATCAGTCGTATTAAAACCTACAGATTGTTTGATTTCATGTCTCCAATGAAAAATCCTACGCGAATCTGTAACACCTCGCTAAGTGAAACAGCTAGAATTAGAAAGAGTCATTTTTTTTTGGAAAGAATGAAAAATCTGGAAATTTGTTTAAGTTATGTTAAGCTTGAGTTTTGGGTCAACTTCAAACGACCATAACTCCTATCTCAGGATGATTTAGGTGTTCTACCAGATACCGTAGAAAAGATCTTTGAATTATCTTTCCAATGCTATCGAGTTTGCTCGATTTCGAGTTTGTATGAGGGAGATATGACCATTCAAAGTTGGGCTGTCTAGATAAGGAAAGACAATCGAATTTTAGGAGGGCATTATGGTCTTTTCTCACCCAATTATTTAATTTCATTCTTGGTAATTAATTTGGGGTCTAAACTGATTTGGTTCAGTTTACGCTTCATTAAAAAGAGTTAGGGTTTTGAGATAAGAGAAAAGAAGAGGAGAACAAGCAAGGAATCGTCAAGTTCTTCAAGCTAGGATTGTGGATTTCGTCAAGGGGTGATCCCTACGAGGTATATGAGATCACATAGTGTTTTCTTAGTTCACCCACACGCCAATCATGATTCAATTCAGCGTAATTGTGTTCTTGAATGAAAAGATTATGAGTTCTTGATGAATTTTGTTTAAGTTTTGTTTGAATCTTGATTGTGTGTTTTGGAGGAGTTATTGGGGGTGATTTGGTGAGATTTAAGGTTTTTTTTTTTTGAGTTGATTCTTGTATATTTTCATTATGTATTCGAATCTAATCATTTGGGGAAGGAACCATTCGAATCTAGGGAGTTTAGAGTTGAAAAACGATCAAGAAAATTCGTCAAAAATTTGGGAATAGGTCTAGGGAGTCGCGCCACTCATAGCGCCCCAAGACAGAGTCTAAAGTTAGGGCCCTGGGGCGTCGTGCCAGCCAGTGTGCCCTAACCCAGACTTTGAGGTTTTGCCTTTGGCACCCGACGCCACTCAGAGCGCCAAGGACGTCAGGATCTCTACCCTTTCCCACTTCTTTCCGTTTGAGTTCCCTTGCAACGTACCTAAGTTTTCTAATCAACTTCTGCACTCTAAGGTACATCTAAACATCATGAAATCATCCGTAAACATGAAATCATGAACCTTGAATCCATATTTCAATTCATGGAAAGTTAAGAGTCAAGTCAAGAGAAGTCCAAAGAGTTTTCCAAAAATCTTTTATAAACGTTTTAACTTTGTTTTAAGGCTTGAGTTTTGAGTTGAGCAAAGATTAAAGTTTGAAGTTCATTTATTTAAAAGAGTATATCAGGACTATGTATTCCCAAAGAGTAGATGTTTTCACATTTTAAACAAGAGAGGAAACACCGATTTCCAAGAGAACCTTTGAGCTAGTTTTTGAGTAATTATCTCAAATCACAAAAAGTTTTTGTTTTAAACATATGAGCTGAGTATTTTGGGAGTAGTATTGAGCTCCGATGTGGGGACAAGTTCATAACAACTCAATGTCTCCATAAACCATGTAGCCAACGTGGTAGAAAAAGGTAATACTTTTTAGATGATTCCTTAGTGCTTTTTAGCATAGACTAGTGGATCCACTTAGTTGAGGCATTCTATATCCCAGCAAGTTATAGGACAGTTCTGGCAGCGTGAGCAAGACATTGTATCATCACATTAGCTCATAGTGATGGTTGTCGGTTAGAGAAACTCCCACAGAATTATATTACTTTATTATATGAGTAAATTGAGTTGTTATTATTGTTTAAATGCTTTAAATAAAGTACACCTCTACTGTTGTTTTATTTTGCATTTGAGTTGAGTATCCATGAGTTGAGTAAAGCTAAGGTAAGCGTTCTTTTCAGATTTATTTCAAGCTTATGTCGTGTTTAGTTTTCCCCTTGCATGCTCGTACATTCAATGTACTGACACTATTTGGCCTGCATCATTTTATGATGCAACATAGGTAACTAGGATCAGCACCCATTGCCTCGTTGATCCAGTTGAGCACTCAGAGTTAGTTGGTGAGCCTCCTTGCTTTCCGGAGGATTCCCCTTTTATTGCTTTGATTAGTTAGTTCATTAGGATGTTGTGGGTTTTGTCCCGAATTCCATCTTAGTTGTTAGAGGCTTCATAGACAATTAGTTAGTTCATTTGTCAGTTTATTGTTACTGGCTTATGTTCAGATTTGAGTTGCCACTTTGGCTAAGTTAAATGTTTATTTCTAAAACATTCTAAGTTTAGTTTGAGACAGTTAAGTTATCTTGCATTTGAATTCTCTTCTTAATGCTTAAAGTTTTCTGCTGAGAGTCTAGCCAGGCCAAGGGTTCGCTTGGGGCCAACAATGGTTCTCGAGTACCAGTCCCCTCCAGGGTGTAGGCTCGGGGTGTGACATAATCTTTAATATGGCTCATTGTCCTTCTTGATTGAAACTTTGGATCGTTAGGTTACTTTTAGACAATTCATCAATATAGATTCTGAGTATTGTTAGAACCATTTTTGGCATGATATTGATTGTCGCACCATCATTGATTAGTACGTGATTGAGATGTTGTTCTCGAATAGCTCATACAATGAATAAAGGTTTGTTATGTTGCTTAGACCCTAACAACAAGTTATCATCTGTGAAGACAATTGTAGCAAAATATGGAGCAACTTTTTCTTAGCATATTGTTCTTGCATTTGGATTATGCTCACCTTTACTTTCCTTTGTTTCATCTATGGGGCAATTTTGTTGCTTCCTTGATTCTTCTCTCCTCAACTTCTATGAGATTTGAGGGCCTGGTGTAGCATATTTCTTGAATTGTTGGGTGATTCAGACCCCTAAAGATGTATTTTAATAGCTAAGAATGTTGGTCAGAGCTTCGTTGCATTGGAATGATCACCAGGAAGAACTCTGTTGATCACTCCTTGGAAGAACTATATCGTTGATGTCGATTTTTCTCTCATGCTTGCTTCATTCCCCCTAAAAGATTATGCAACTCTATTATTTATAGTTGTATCAAATAGATAAGGTTGTTTGTGATTGGTCAAGATGTATCACTTTGGATACATGGCAGCTTTTGAGGGGTTCTTGAATTTGACTAGAATTGCAACATCATTTGAGCGCATGGCATCATCTTGTTGGTCTTGAGTTTGACGGGGATGTCAAGTCACCTTGACTCGTGTCATGAGTTTGAGTTTTAAGGTGAAATGGACCTTGAACTTGAATTTGACTAGAATTGCAACATCATTTGAATGTGTGACATCATCTTGTTGGTTTTGAGTTTGACGGGAATGTCAAGTCACCTTGACTTGTGTAATGAGTTTGAGCTTTAATATGAAATATACCTTGGGCTTGAATTTAATAAAACAAACTTCTTTATTTGTAAAACCCAAATTAATTATTCAGCCCAAATGAACAAGAATTTAATCCAAATTTCAAATGAATTTAACCAAACAAAATTTATATGTCTACAATTAGTACTAAATAATTACATAAGAACAAATAAAGCAATTAAAACTTAGTAAGAATAGGCGGCAGGATTATGCCTGCATTTTTGCTCAATCCCTTTCAGTCCAAGTAAGTTCGACTTGCCCATTTATTTACTCAGTCTATTTTAACCGCCAAAATTCTGCTCAACGTGCTAATTTGACACATCTCATCCTGTATAAACTTGGACACTTGGTAAAAGGATAGTTCCATGAAATGTCGAAATGTTGATGAAAAACTAGATGCTTGTCACCATGTAAGAAAGTAAGAATAGTTCGTCTGCTTTAGTAATTCAAATGCTAAAGGCCACACACATGCATGTCGGCGCAACCTAAGGCAAATTGTGGTCTAGTGCACATTATTGGTCGAGAAATTATGTAATATACAGAGATTAAATATTAGTTATTATGAGTGTATATTTAATTTTGCACACCTTTAGCACAACTGAAATGAAATTGCACATCCTTCACCAAATCTCTGATTCCGCAAGTGTGCACACACAACCTATAGATCAATATAAATGGAAATCCCATTCTGCTCTGCAAATAACTCTGAAATAACATATCTCACGATTAAATTAGTTACATTTCTCTTACAACTGTTTCTATACAATTATCATCTCAAATGGTGTCTGTATCACTGAGAAGAAGACTTGAAAAATCATAAGGAAAAAAAATAAAATAAAATAATGAAATGTTAGTGTACTATTGTTTAGCTTAGCTGCAACCATTGAGAAAACATTCAAATTGGTGTACAGTTATTGGCAAGCTTGTCTCCATGTAATAACAAAAACAAGCTCCGTCTCGCGCATTTTACCATTTAATTGAGGAGTGAAAACTGATATATCAAGTGTCCTCTGTAAAAACTTTGTATATGTAATCGCGAAAACGTCTTGAGTATGCCTTTGGATCAACAGCTGAGATAGAATTGGGATCACATTGGATAGACTTATATGCATGCTCAAGCTTCTTTGTAATGTCATAGTCTTGAAGTATGTCTATGATTCCAAAAAATAATATCACATCATAAAACTCCCCTGTTGGTTCTCCTACTAATTGAAAGTCTAAGTCATTTTTCCTCTCTGTCCTTTCAACGCGTGCCGACATGTTTATACCCAAACTTCTGCCAGCCAACCTGACATGTTCAGTTCACATTAGTTGTATGGTTAGTAAGGATATATGTGTGTGTACAATGAATAAGCACCGGAACATTTTCAGCGCTCAGATAGAAACACACGCGTAGTATAGCAAGTCAATGTTGTATACTTTGAGAAAATTAGGATTATTTGTAAGATAAGAAGTGTACCCGGAAGGATCAAGAAGCAATCGATCCCTATCTGCACGAGAAAGACGAGGAGCTGATCCATCTTCCAATCCTACATTATCTGTAAGCACGGGAAAATGATTGAAAGATCTGACTTTATGAATATGTTTCATGACAAAATATATACAGATGCAATCAGCACTAACCAGTAGGTGTTCTACAACCAGGAGGAGGAGTTTGATCTCCAGTAGCTTCCTTAAAATGAAGACCAACTAAAAGGCTGTAGTCCATCACTCTCTCTTGTTCTAGTAGCTCACAATCCCTATCAACTTGCCTGAAATTTGAAGGACATGTGTTAGTATTGGTAACTAATGATCATATTAAGGAGATGAATTAAAAGGATCGTACCTTCGGAATTCTTGGAACCATGTCTTAGGTAACCTGAATATGAAGTTGAGATCAAGGTCCTTTAGAGTTGTGGTTGCATCAATCTCTGATTCTGGTTTATCTGTCATCCGGCCAAACGTTGACCCTTTCAAGTCGAATCGTCTATGAATTGTGTAATCAGTGCAGAAGAGATTCCCCATGATAACAAATCGTACCTAAGATATTAAAACATATGATAAGTTATATTGTTGTAGTGATCGATCATTTATCATTTGATGTTTGCAGGGTGTCCTGCCACTACCTTTTTCTGTGCTGGTCCGGTTAGCTTAACACAATGCAGGCCAAAATACTTGGTCATTAGCGTGTTATCAAAAGAACGAACGTGACTGAAATAGGCATGGAGCATCCTTAGAAGCACCTAAGAACCATACATGGACAAGAAAAGTTATTCATTGTTTTTCAGGCATAGAATGCTAACGCAATTTCAGTACTAAGCATACATATATATATATATATATATAGATCGAGAGAGAGATCTCACTTTCACTTCGGCCTTCTTCATTGTCTTGATCATGTATCTATCATCATTTGTTAAGTAGAAGAAGCTTCCACTTTTTCCTGGGGAACATAGCTCCCGGAGGGCGTCATTACCACAAATAGACAACATATAATCAGCTGCATCGACTTTGAATAACATCCTTAAAGCCCTGAAAACTTTTGGGCAATAGTCTTTCCATCTGAATTCACAAGATGGATGAGGAGGTGTGCTTTTGGATCCTTCAGGTGGGAATCTTGTCCAGTACTTCTCTTTCGGATCAAATGCTGAAGGCTTGAGATCTAGGGATGGAACTGGTCCTGGCCTTCCTACTGAATGCCTATGACATAATTTCACATCAGAAACAGATATAAGTTAACAACACAAACAAAAATATCCAGCAGTAAAAAAAAAGTATACCTGATTCCCAACTGCAAATTGAGCATAAGGTCATAATTCTTATGCCCTTTGGAAATAGTCTCTCCTTGCCTTTTTGCTGCCTTAGGATGTCTAATAGGACTCCCTCTAATATATCCATCCATAGCATCATCTATACAAGAAATTCTTGGAGGTGTTCCGGCACAGTCTGATAAGCGCATTCTACCAAATTCCCTATCTACAGGGGCTGCGTCTATTCGCCCATCTACTGACATCCTCCTTGGCCTAACGTTGTTTTCTGTCGCCTTGGCAGACCTCCAAACTGCCAACTTTTTCTGAGAAGGTAATATTGAAACCTTCTCATTTGGACAAATTCTACATTCTATCAAATCAGTATTGTAAACCTCTTGAGGATCCCAATCAAGATTTCCACCTTCTAACAATGATGCAGATGGATAAAAAGTGCCATTTTGTTCATTTTGATCTTTATTCCACTTTCCAACATAAAAACTCCCATCATCCCATTTCAATGTTCCATTTCCCTTTGGCACTCCATCTTCCCAATTCCCTTCATACACATTACCATTTTTCCAACACATCTTGCCTTTACCACATATAACACCATTCTTCCATTCACCAACATAACAATTCCCATTCTTCCATGCATACTTCCCGTTTCCTTGTTGTAATCCTCGATTCCATTCTCCATCGTAAACATCACCATTAGAGTATTCTTTAACCCCATGTCCATGTTTCAAATTCATCACCCAAGAACCTTTAAATGAGTCTCCATTAGGCCCCGTAAACGTGCCTTCACCATCCATATATCCACTCTTGAAATTCCCCTCATACATAGCACCAGACGGCCAACTAAACGTTCCTTTCCCCATCTTTTTCCCTCGAAACCAATCACCTACATACATGCATCCATCAGTCCACCAATATTTTCCATGTCCATGGGGGAAACTATCAACCCAATAGCCGCTATAGTAATCTCCATTGGGGAGGAACCTCTCCGAATGGTAAACCTCCCCATTCGCATGACCTTCATTGTCCTCTTCTACATCTACTTGATCAATTATCTCTTCCTCAACGTGCGATGGACCATATGTACCAAATATTGTGTTGGCTCGTTTCCTCGCGACTGCTTGTGTTTTCCTCACGGTTGCCTCCCAAGCCTTCATGATAATATTTTATAAATTTTGATGATAAATTTGGTCCAGGATGAAGAAATGCATCAAACAGATCAGCCATGCAAAGACATGCAGATGATGAGATACAAAATCAATATCTTCTCTTTCTTTCATTCTCTCTCTATCAGCTCCGGCTTGCTCGCTTTCTCTCTCCCCCCCTCCCTACGTGTTATTAAGAGCACAAGATTAGAAAATATTTTAATTACGCATTAAGTACTAGTACTTACATATTGTATATTTTGTATTTTATGAGTGGACTTATTCACCTTCTATTTCATCTAACTAAGACTTTACGTGACACTTGTAAGGATAGGCGTATTTGAGGTTATCTAATTTGTCAATATTTACACATAACATTATTTTTTTTCAAATAAATCTAGTGACATTATATTCCATTGTTATCAAATTTAGAAAAAAAATTGTTTTGCACATGTTTGGGTTGGAGTTGGGATAGGGTGTCTTGAAATATCATAAAGAAGGAATTGAAATCACACTACTTTTAAAAAGGATAGTTTTCATGGAGTTTTGTAACTAGTTTTGGGAACGTATGTGGTATGTTTGTCCCAATAATAATGTAATCATCACATTTTTTCACATAATCAACAAATTTTAAAAGTTAAGAAATTAATATTGTGCAACTTAAAAAATTTATTGTAAAGAAATAAGAAATTCTTACCAAACTATCACATATAATTATAGTTATATATTGTATGGGATTATGATGCCACCAAAATTGAGAGAGGAAAAAAATGACAAACATAAATACACTTATTAAATGTAGTTATACATAGATGAACAACAAATCAAATAAAAGAAGAAACTTTGAAATCAACAATTGAACACTATTGTTTCTTATCATGGTTTATCTGATATTGTCCAATGTCTTAATTCATAGTTAGCAAGATCAACTTCTTCATCCTATATGAGAAAATGACAAAATAAGACTTCTCAATTTTATTTTTTTTAGAAATGAAGGGTCTTGAAACCATGATCTTTCAATTTTCATCTTTCTTAATGTCTTTCTCATTTAATTAATTACATTTAAAAGTTGATTCAACTTTTGTTTGAACACCTTCCCACCTTAATAGTTAGTATAATATATAAAATATTATTTAATATTTAATTAGATATTTAATTTAGTGTATGCCTAAAATGACAATTCAATTTCGCACTAATTTTTTTTTCATGTTTAATAGTATATGATGACTAGTTGAGACTCATTTGAAGGCCATAAAGTATTTAAAATACATCAACGGACGTATGATCCGATTGGAGATTTAGTTGGAGCTATAGAAAGAGTAAAATACGTAAAACAAATAGATAAAACATCTCAGTATCATAATACGAGTCATGCATCGCATGGTGTCTATAGGTTTTAGGGTAAGAACACAATCATAGTTACATTAATTCTAGTTAATTAGCCAAAAGAATTATCAAAGATTAACATGAAAGTTTACAATTTTTTGTACAATCATCAAGAACTCAATAGGAAAATAAATGGTGCTGACTTTGTATGTAATGCTAAGTTTGTCAACCTAGTAATTTAATCTTGATATTTTGTTGTAACTTTTGAATTATTTTATTGTAAAGTTCTAGAATCAGCACAATACACTAAGTCAATTTTCAGAATTTGAGGGATTTGACATCTCTTTATGTATCTCTGTAAACTTTTGTTGTATGAAGAAGATTAGCTCCACTTTCTCCATATCACCTTTCTTTTTTAGTATTTGTTTTCTCTTTCTCTCCTTCAATTGGTATCAAAGTATAATTGATCTTTGAGAAATTTGATTTTTTTTGTGGGGGTGGGGGTGGGGGGATAAAACAAAGACCACCCTTTAAATTTAACTCGTCCAGATCTCTTTCTATCCAATTTTCTTTCACATGGCTTTCATCAACTCTCCTCTTTCACCCCTTATTTTTAATGGCGAAAACTACTAAATTTGGCAATGAAGATGAAAAAAATATTTAAGGGGTCTTGGATTTATGGAAGTATATTGAGGAGACGACGCCGCATAACCTTTGAAAACAAACTCAACTCTTCATCAGATCAGAACTGAAGAAGAAATCACAATCAAATCAATTATTACGAGGATCATGACATGTGAATCTGCTAGAAAATCTCGATATATGCTAAAGCAAAAATTTCAAAGGAACACTAGGATGAGGAAAATTCAAATATTGAATTTAAGAAACTAATTTGAGATGTTAAGAAAGAAAGAGACCGAAAAGGTGAAACAACATGTCACCGCTAAAAATGGACGTGATGACACTCATCTAATCCCACCAATACAAGTCAGCCTAAAATCCAACAAAACAAAAGAAATGTGAAAATAAACTAATAATAACATAAGCGCGGAAAACTTAGCCATTCTAAAATGTCCCCAAAATCTGGTTATCACGTATACAAGACACTAGGGTAATAATACATAATTTGAAAGATAAACACAAATCTCAATGTCTTGATCTCTCAAATAGAACAAAACATAAGTAAGGAGCAAGAGGGTCCGCAGGGATGACAAGCAGCTACCTCTCGAATATCCACAGATAGCCTCAAATATAGATAGAAGTAGAGCAATCACACAAATCTGGGCTCAGAACCTACAAGTGTAGAAGCAAGGAGTGAGTATCAAACAACATGATACTTAACAAGTAACCCACTAAAAGAAGGTAAATCTAGCTAGAAAATGATAACTCATTTCATCCCAACTGAACTGCCACAACTATAATTGCATAGAAATCAATCCAACCTAACAGTTTACAAAGCACAATTCACAAGGTTTCAAAGTCACAGTTCAACTATTACATTTCATCAAATCACACGAGTCAAGATCATCACTCACAATAGTCAAGCCTTACTTCACAAGTATCAAGATCATCAAGTACAACAATCAAGTACACCAAACACAAGTAACAAGATTATCATGTACTAATATCAATTAGGACACAGGGGAACACCCATAGTCCATGTGCTCACTGGCAAAGGCCTCGACATCAACAATACTCGTTGACAATGAACTTGGCATTACAATATTTGTCAGCAATGACCTTGACATCAATAACACCCGTCGGCAAATACCTTGGTATTAGTAACACTCACCGACAAAGACCTTAACATCAAATAATACTCGCTGACAAAGACCTCACCATAAAATAACACTCGCCGGCAAAGACCTCGACATCAATAAAACTCGACAACAAAGACCTCAACATAAATCACACTCAACGACAGTGACCTCAGCATAATGACAATACATCTCATCGTAGTGTTTCAGAACTAATGCAAATAGGCACGTTCACATAATAATGAAGAAATGACAATCACAAGCAATTCACATCCACAACAACACTATCAAAGCATCACATCAATCACCGAATCAATATTAACACTCAAGGTAATTCACAATGCACTATTATCAACATGTTGCCTTTTCAATAACCCCATCCTTATCATTAAGGTCAACCAATTTGAGCAATTAACCCATCACCTCATTCTCATTATTCCCAACACATACAAGAAAGAGAGTTCAAAATTCTACATGTTTTAATAAGGTTTAGAAATCCACTTGCCTTAATTCAATCAAATGTCAATCCAAGACTTGAAATTTTCCCTTCCGAACAATATCCAAATCAACACAATCTAGTCAAACAAGTATTTACAATGAGATTTCAGAACTAACAACACTCATATCAAGTATTTATTTTATGTTTTTTTTTCTTCTAATTATTTGATTTTTCTTTATTACTTTTCTTCCTTTTTCATTCATTTTTCTCAAATCCTGATATTCTTTATTTTCACCATAATTTAATTTCATACTTTTGTTCATTCAATATATTTTTATTATTATTTTTCTCATTAATTTAATTTTGTTTTTGTTTTTTATTTCTATTTTTTTTCATTTGCTTCAGTCTGTAATGACATTATCACAATATAACTATACACTTTCATGGTATCATGGATCTATGCTTTAATACTTTAGTGGGACCTCCGTGATAACATCGCAATATGTCTATATAATAACATAGTATAGTTGGTATTTGCTTTAGTCTGTAATGATACCACCACTGTATATCTATATATTTTCATGGTACCATTGATGTGTACTTCAATCCTTCAGTGACACCTCCATGATACCATCATATACTGACATAGTATCATTAAGAATTGTTTCATATAATCAGTAACACTCTTCGGATCATGTATGATACCATCATAATATGTGAACATACTGTTGTGGTAGCATTAAAGTTTCCTTCCTTATTCATTCACAATACTATTCATTCATTAATGATACCATAACAATATATACATATAATGTTGTGGTACCATTAAGGTTTCTTACATTCATTCATATACAACCAACTCATTTCTCAATGATACCAGCACATTATATATACAACTGGTATCATTGACTAATAAATAGTCCTTGAACGGAAGAACTCATAATTTCTCAATGATATCATCGCAACATATCATATATTGGCATGGTATCATTAAGTACTATTTCATATAATCTGTAATACTCTCCAAATCATGTATAATACCATCACAATATATATGAGTATACTGTTGCGGTAGCACTACGGTTTCTTTCATTCCTTTATATACAAAACTACTTATTTCTTAGTATAACAATATGTCTATGTACTATTATGATATCATTAAGGTTTCATGCGGTCATGCATGTACAATCAACTCATTTCTCAATGATACCATCACAACATATCATATATTGACATGGTATCATTAAAGAATGAATAGTTTGCTAAATAAATTAGTGAATTTAATATTATTATTATTTTTATTAATCTAAAAGTAGTTAGTTAATATTTTTTATCTTTGTGCTTTATTTTTGTTTTTGTTAAAAAATAAAAATATCAAAAGAGAAAAAAATAAAAACTTGATAAATCATTAAAAGGGAGAAAAAGAGATAAAATAAACAAATAATAAAAATGTTACAAAATGATATCTCTAATGAATAAAAATATGAAATTAAAAATAAAAGTTATAAGATATGATATTATGAAAGATTATTGCAGTTCTTAATAAGACACTTTTCTCAGTTCTCTATGATACGATCGGAGTATATCTATATACTAACATAGTATCATGGAGGACTGCCTTCCGTCCTAATGAGAAAATTCTTATATTCTTAATTATTTATTGTTGTGATTTATTTATTAATTTTATTAATTTAAAAATAGTTAGATAATATCTTTTATCTTTAGATTTTATTTTATCTTTTAAAAAATGGATTAAAAAAAGAAAACAAAAAAAAAAGAGAGATTTTTTTTTAATTATATATTTTCTGTTAATTTGAATTTTAATAAATAAGCTAGTGAGTTTAATATTTTTCTTTACTACTTATTATTATAATCTCTTATTTAATTTTTATATTTTATTAATCTAAAAATAGTTAGTTAATATTGAAATTAGCTATTAACAATTAGTTCGTGGGCATTCCAAATACTATTTTTTGTTTCACAGTGAAGTTGAAATACTAGTAATAAAGAAGAGAAAAAAAAAAGATTTCATGATGACACTTGCTCAATTTGAGCCACAAAATTTGATAAAAAGAAAAAAGGAAGAAGATATCATAATTTACAAAATGAACTGAAAATGACTCAATTTTGAGGAATTTCGGGTAAATAATTTGGGGCAAAAGGAGACTTACGGAAATTAGTAGGCGTTTGGCCATGCGATACCATATCACAATATGAAATCGTGAGATGGAATCACCGTTTGGACATGCGATTTTACGCTGATTCCATCATATAATTCCATATCAATGAGATGTGATTTCATATTCTCCAAAAACCATGATATGGAAATTCCATATCATGATTTGAGATATTTTTAATATAAAAATTGATTCACAAGTATATATTTTGTTAAAACAACCCCACACTTATATCTACTAACCATTTATTTCATATATAAATAAAATTTATAATCACATGCGTCATTACTTTTTAAAATTTATTATTCTCACCAACATATAGTCACTTTAACTCACACCAACCGATTGTTGAGTAATAAATTTGTTCTCTTCATTTACTCCAACACCTAATTTATTACTTCTACCGTTTTGTATTTAATACAACTCAAAGTAACAATGTTGGTTCGTCTTCTCAGTAACATGATCGAGAAATGTAAGCTCAACTTGAGAAAATATTTGTATTATGTGGGAAGATTATATTAAAGACTAGTAAACTACAATTTATATTCAAATTTTTTTTTATTGAATTAAAGTTTGATAAATTAAAGTTAGATGAAACAGTTACTTAAGTGGAGAATATATTATAGCTTTGTAATAATTTATTATGCGATTTTATAAATTTTTGTTTATTTGGTAAGATTGAATAAACAATTGGGGCTATTTTAATAGTTTTACAACTTACGAGATTCTTATGTTTATTAGAAAATATACAACTCAAAAATTCCTTATCGCATGTCCAAACAAAACTTCAATTTGATCTCATAATTCCATATTATCATATCATATCATGATACCATATCGTATAACCAAACGGGCCTTAGTATGAGAAGGGGTAAATTAGTGTAATTAATTTGCTTTTAGGGTTATTTTATATATTTTCTCCAAATATTAAAGACCACCCAAAATAGAATCATTTGTGTGAGTGACTATTTATTAAATTAGATAAATTAAGAAGTAGAATCATTGAAAAAAAAAACATAATTGTTCAATAATCCATAATCCTAAATCAATTTTATTTCATTGGAAAAGGGTCAAAATTACCCTTGAACTATTTGAAATATCTCATATATACCCTTTATTTATGTTTGGGATCAGAATTACCCTTGTCGTCTATGTTTTGGACCACAAATACCCTTAAAATGTTACTTTTGTCATATGTGCTGACATGACAGTTCAACATGGCAAAAATCTCTTCCTCTCAATTATGTTGTTCTTCCTTGTTCATCTCTATCACAATTTTTTTTGAAAAAAAAAAATCAATAATAGTACTTTCATTGTTCATGTTTGAGTTATTGTTCGGACTTTGAAATATCAATTTCGAAGTGCGTTGAAGTTTGTTTGAGATAGTAGTTGTGTGTTGAATGATCGAGTTTATTGTTTGGATTTTGATGTCATCGAATCTGAGGTTGAAACTTTTATTCTCAAGGTTGAAAGATATTGAAGAACTCTTGAAGTCATTGTTTTTGTGTCGAAATTCGAAAATAGTTACTCATTTGAAAGCCTGTTGGTGAGAAATTTCTAGCTTTTGCTAGGTTTTTGAAGTGCAAAAATTTGAAGAGATTTAATTGAATGTTACTAAAAATTGTTTGGATATTGCAATTGAAGCTAGAAATTGACATTTGACAACTGATTTCTTAGTTTGAAGATTTGAGTTGAAATCCCAAAAAAAAATATAAAAATATATGAAAGAGTACTTAAAAGGTTGAAAATCTAAATTTGATTTTGTGAAACTGTGACCCCAAAATCGAAATCCTTCAACACGCAATCACTACCTCAAACAAACTTCAACACACTTTGAAATTGGAGTTCCAAAGTCCGAACAACAACTCAAACAAGAACAATGGAAGAATTATATTTGGTTTTCTTTTTGTAATAGGGATGAACAAGGAAGAACAACATTATTGAGAGGATGATATTTTTGTCATGTTGGACTGCCTGAGTGGACTGTCATGTCAGCTCTAATGGTAAAGATAATATTTTAAGGATGTTTGTGATCCAAAACATAGACGGCAAGGGTAGTTTTGATCCGCCAAACATAATTAAAGGTATATATGAGCTATTTCAAATAGTTCGAAGGTAATTTTGATCATTTTCCATTATTTCATTGATAACATAAAAATATGTTCTTTCCTGGTTAGAGTTCATAATTTGTTTCCTTTTATTTTTAGTTAGTTTATAATTATAACATTGAAACTTAATAAATAGTTAATCAGAAGTTTGTGTGAAATAATATTTAAACTCTTATCACTTTATTACTTGTATGACTCGCATATACACAACACCCCTCTTCTTCTTTTTCCTTTTAAGAGAAAGATACCTTTCTTTTTTGAAAGGTGAAATCAAGCTAAGATATTATTAGTGACAAATCGTTCAATACCATTTTAACATAAAAGTACAAATACCACCACTCGCCACTAGGTCCAAAAGCTTCCATAAAAATCTGATCCAACAGAAATTCCGCATTGAGCGTAGCTGATATGCCGCTACGGCTAGCCAATCATATTATTTCATTAAAAAAATCTATATGTATAGAGGATCCCCTAGTCTTTCAGTGAGTAGATAAAACAGGACATGTTATCTTTGTATTATGGTGTAATACATAAATATGTATATCTGTATCCTTTAAGTTTGGGTGTGCACAAATAAATATTTAAACTTGTATAAAATTGAACAAGTATACACATGTATCCTACGTGACATACATCACATAAAATGTCACATAGGACACAAAATTATCACGTAGGACACCACATAAGATAAATATGTCTATTTGTTGAATTTTATATAAGTTTAAATACCTACTTGTGCACACCTAAAATTCGAAAGCGTAGATATCAATTAAAACCAAGTTAAAAGGTATTACGCCAGATATTTTGGAAGCTCAACTCCTCTTTCTGTACCATCCTTCACTACTTCCCAAAGAAGTAGAAGTTAAAAAAAAAAGTTCAAATCACAAAGTGCAAAACTGATAATTGAAAGAACAACCTCTTTTATCAAAGCATCAGCTTGATTGAAGTAGCCAGAAATCTTGAAAATACAACTACTATTGCAAATAAATAATCTATATAAAGATATCTATAGTAAAATAAATGTGAAGGCAGTTAGAAATGTGATAAACGTAGGCAATAATTTCGGAGAGAAAGAGGTAGCTATCTGGATGGTGAAGTTACAGTTTGCTTGAGATATATTCTGATCTGTCAACGTTGCCAGACCCTGAAAATTACAACTGAATTCTTCTTGGTTCTGAGCCTGGTAATACATGTTGAATGCATATGATGCATTACCATTGGCATCCAATCCGTTGCAAGAAGAACCATATCCTAATGCTGTGCAATCTGAGAATGTGCATGCATAGTTGATGTTATCTGCAAGTTTGCTCAAGTCCTTGGCATTCGGATTGAACATGCACCATTTCTTGGAGAAATATTCCACATTTTGTGCAGCAACAAGAAACTTATCCTGTCCCTGACCCGTAAGGTCCATGGCAAACTTTGGCTGCCCATCATACCGGAAGATTCCCCAGTGGCGCTCAAAGTTACCTGGAGCAATACTTTTACCATCCTCATCGATAAGCCCAAACAAGTAAACTTCGATAAATCCAGGCCGAAGAGGTGTTCCTGTGTTGGCTGCAAGCCTGGGTAACAGTCCTTTATAGAACCGATAAGCAAGATTGACATTGGCGTTTTTGTCACCATCTGTAGGCCATCCAACTTCCCCAACTAGAATGGGCAAATTGCCAACACCTGCTGCTTTCAACGCTGAAACCAGGGTATCAAAGTTGGCATCAAATACATTGGTGTATGATAATCCATTATCAGCAATGGGGTTACTGGCTCCATCAAAGAAGGCAAAATCAACAGGGAAATGCTCATTGGCATAAAGACTTAGAAATGGGTAAATGTTTACTGTGAAAGGTGCGTTGTTCTGGCTCATGAATTGAACAATCTGGGTCATTAGATCATTAATGTCTTCACGGAATCTCCCAGCAGATGGTACGGGATTGTCATCTGGAGAGAAATAAACATCAGCATTTAGAGGCACAGTTGCTTTTATAGAGCTCCCAAGTCCTGCTTCATTTAGAGCATTTTGAATGTTTTGAAGTGCTGGGAAGGTCGTGTTAAGAAAGGAATTGTTGTAGGATGTCAGGAAAGGCTCATTACCAACTGCAACATATCTGCAGAGAGATTAAGATGCGGGAAGTTATACAGTAATCAGCTATACAAAGTTTGAAATGCTTCTACACATTTTCTTTTTAACAGTTTCTTTTTAACAGTAAGTGAACTTTTATTGATGAGAAGGCCAGGAGTAAGTTGGTGTGCAGTAAAACAGTAGAAATGAAATGTTTTTACACACTACAAGCACAAAGTTGTCGATGAACTGCAATCGACAATTTCTTCAATTTTCAATTATTTATAGCATCATATGGTTTCAGATTTCATTACTCCAAATGACAAAACTAATGATCCGGTACAGATGAAAAATGATTCTCCCATACAAGGCAAAGAAATTAAGTACATTTTGAAGAGTTCTCCAAAATAACAAAAAAATTATACCTTCTGCATAATCAAGTGCAAAGATTTTAAACTCAAGTAATTGCTGATCATACTAAAATGATAAAATGAATCAAAATAGCATTTCAAAGACAAAACTTCAAGTGATAGGATTTCTTAGATGTAACTCACTATTTTCCTTCACTTTGTAAAGGAACAAGCTAACCATCACTTGTTCTTTCCTCTTTTTTTCTTGATAATCGAGAAGTTCCCAAGGGCCAACGCCAAAAGGCTCAAACTTTGGATGATGGACCTACTTAAATATCGGGATCTTATCTGCAGCAAGGCTTTAACGCAGAAGGTAACCATAACTTCAACCAAATACTAGCTCAATTTCAAAAGTAAAACTGGATATTTCAGCTCAAAACAAAATGAATCAACTCGACTTTTCAGCTCGAAAGAAAGTGAACACACAAAGAGTAGACAGAAAGAGGCAAAAAGATGATTGACAGAAGAGAATAATTATATTACTGCACTTCAATAGAGATGAACCTGAGCAACTGAACTATTCTTTTAAAAGAAAAAATTATCTGCTTAAAGATGAATATTTGTAGAGTCTCACACTAGACCACGTCCAATAGACCTCAAGAAGACTGGTCGTTTGAAGCCGAAATGATAAAAAATAAATGAAAATGAATAGTAACAGAAACATATACTAGCAATCACTCAGGCTCTTAACCATTGCATATATCAAAGACTGGTTTGTTTGCAGCCAAAAAGAAGTGAAAATGAATACTAACAGAAACATATACTAGCAAACACTCAAGCTCTTAACCTTTCTATATGCACTTGAAGGACTTAACCGGCGAAAGAAATACTCCATAGCTAATGTGGAGATAAGGGGATTCCTATGCAACCTTCCTCTTCCATTTCAACAAAGAGGTTGTTTCTACGGCACGAACCCCTGACCTATGAGCACCCAAAAGGACTAACTCTATGGTTATGTCAAGACTCACCCTCATACGAAAACATCGCTTTGAAGGGAGGAAACCATTCTTTTTCTTTCTAAGCTCCTTTAATACATATTCATAACTAACAAAAAAGAATTTGAAGCATAGTATCATTCCTTTAATTTTCAACCAGAAAGAGCACAAGAAAATCCACTCTTTCAAACAAATGCTTATAAAGCAGCACAGATCATCAATATAAACCATAAAACATATCAAGTTTAATAACAAATAGACACTAATAAAAGGCAAAATTTAAAGCTTACAGCTTAATCTTACTTAATATTGACACCTCCTTTGAAATTGTAACGCGTGACATTACGTTTAACCCAATCTTTAGCTCTATCATAATCATTCATAGCAGAAAGCTGATCATTTGGAATAGCAACCATAACTTCAACATCACTACCAGCAAGAGCACTCATAGTAGATTGATCTGCATCAAACAACTTTACTTTCCCAATACCATTATCCTTTAACATCTGTACCACTGTTTTTGGTGGCAATTTATGAGTTGCCATAGTCCCCCAATTCACTCCTAATCCATCAACACCACTTAAAAATAACAAAAAAATCCCAACTTTAAACATTTTCTCAAAACAATACATTTTCCCAAACCAGAATCTTGAACTGTAATTTGAACAAAGAATTGATTTTTCTTCAATTTGAATAGAAAAGAAAAAAAAGGGTATGATTAAAAATCAAGAAAAAGAAGAATTAGAGAAAATCAAGAACGTGGGTTGAATCCAAAACTGCCCAAAAAAAAGACATTAATTTTTACCCAATAAGAACAGGGAAAACGTGGGGCTGAAATACAGTTGATAAAAAAAAAAATTGAAACTCTTGATGTAGTTTTTTTTTTTTTTTTTTTTAGAGAAGAAAGTGAAATATTGAGTTTTTAAAAGAATTTATATAGGGTTTATTGTTGGTAAAAGTTTGTTTTAAATGAATGGTTGATAAATCTGAAAAAAAAACTCTACTGTATTTAAATATAAGAAATTAGGCAGATTTCCTTTTCCGTGTAGTAGGAAGATTTCAAATTCAAACAAATAAATGTTATAAACTATTGCTACTTACTTACTTACTGTATGGAAGATGCTAGAAGCAGGTTGTTTTTTTTTATGTTGTTAGTTGAGGATATTTATGAGATTTTTTGTGTAAAAATATATATAAAAAAAAATGTTAGAAGTAAGTACATCTTCGTCTGTGTGTCTGTTTCTACCCAAGTGTATTTATGATTTTTTTGTATTTTTTTGTTTAATTATTTTTTGTGGTAAATTATGACAATTAACAGATTAAAATATTTAAAAGATATTAAAAAATTCAGTTGACTCTTGAAATTCTATTGATGTCACCTAAATTTGGACAAAGGAGGTAACATATATTATTTGAAAAAGATGGAAAAAAAACTATAAATCACAATAATTAACAACTTGAAATATTTGAAAGACATAAAAAATTTGATTGATTATTGAAATTATGCGTTATATATCGGGATGGAGGAAGTAATATATATTATTTGAAAATTACATTAAAAATACTATTAACAACTAAAAATATTTTAAGACTATAAAAAAATTTAAATAACTTTTTAAATTTTATCTATATCATATATATTGAAATAGAGAAAATAATATATATTAATTTCGTGTTATTGCATATTTTCTCCTAGTTTGAACATAAATGGCCAACGCGTAGAAGATTGAAAAGCTAGTAGTATCTATAGTTTCTTCCTAGATTTGTAGTTATACTTGTATTGTCTTTATCCTTCTTGAAAGAATCATTTTAGGAGGGGGCCTATAATAATGGATGACGATATTAAAATTTTTATTAAGAAAATTTATAACACAAAAAAAAATATATATAAGAAAATTTTGAAAAGAGTTCAAACATCTACGTTTCTTTTATTTAGTAGTTAACAGAAAAGAGTAATAGTGATGAAGAAAGTATATTAATAATGGGGTAAAACTTACACCGGGTGTATACACCAAGTCAATACATGCATGCCATGTGTTTAAATTATAGTTCATTTTACTTAATCATCATTAATAAACATATGTTTTACTTCATTAAATCACGTAATAATAAAAATTGCATTAGTTTGGTATATACACCCGGTGCAGATAAGTTTTTTCCTTAATAATGTCAATATCAATTATGTTAAAATTAACTTTTAAGCGTTGTCTGATTTGACATATAAAAAATAAATAATATAACATAATTTCTAAAAATAATATTTGTCTGCAAAAATAAATTTTACGAGTACGAATAAAAGAAATGTAGAATTTTTTTTTGAGGATTGTATCTTTAATCATGCTGATTGTCTGATACATACATTAAAAACTCAGTTATGAACTTATATGACATTAATACGAATGAAGTGAACAAAGTGCATAATTTACATGTATATTTGATGCGTGAATTGATAATTTTTAACTATAAGAATAACTAAAATAAAAATGAAAAAAAAAAAAAAACGATTCACTCCCATATTAATTTCAGTCACCCACCTTATCTTTCTTCTGTATTTCATTGCCATTGCCTTATCCTCTCCCTCTGCTAGCTTTCTATTTCTTTCCAAGAAATCAATAAAATCATAATTCATATATTATTACAATTTATAGCTTCATACATCTAAACAAAAAAGATAAAAAAAAATAAAAATTATACTAATTCTTAATTTTAATATTCCTCTTCTAGATTTTTCCTCATTTCATTTTCTAATAATAAATTGTCTTTAAAAAATTAAATAAATAAAAATAAATATTTATTTTTAATAAAATAAACAAGTAAAATTAAACAGAGAGAATCGACGCACGAGGAAACAAAGAAATTTGAAGACGCGGCTGAAGTAGAGGACTTTTTTAAAAAAGTGTTCCTCAAAAGAAAAATCTGAAAAGTAATAATACTTTTGTGAATAGTTAGTCATTTGTTGGGAAATGAGTATATTGGGGCGGGGGGGGCAAGAAGTAACGGCTATAATATTTGGGAGAAAAAGACATAACACAAATGGACAATTGTAACAGAAAAATGATAAACAAAAAGTTAAAAATATAATTAATAATGTACTTCTTGATTTGTCAGGAATATGATTCCTTAATTTGAAATGAGGTTTGTGTTAGTGATATTCTTTACTCCTTTAACAAAGTTGCTTTCTTAATTAGAAAAAAAATAATATTCCTTATATTTCATTTAACGTGATATTCTTTTCTTTTTAATTTTTCTACACAAAAATGTAATCGGATTGTACTTAGTAATAATTCAATTTTAAAATTTCTAATTACCCTTAATGAAATAATTTACAACTACATAAATATGAAATATCTAAGGATTGTGACCACAAGTTTTTAAAAATATTTATTTTTCTCTTAAATATCATGTCAAGTCAAATGGTGTCACACAAAATGAGAGATTGAGAGGGATGGAGTATACAAAAATCTTTTTATTATAGCCACCAACAAGAGGTATAGCTAAAGATATTGGGTGAGTGATAGAATTTTTATATCAATGAGGTACACATGAACTGAATTGACTTCTTATTTATAGAAGCAAAGAAATTGATGGGAGGCTTTTCAAAAGAAGTTGCAAGATTTTTCAAAAATTATTTGTAACTTGTTTGTTTGAGCTACTTACAACATGTCTAATTGATTTCAAGCATGAGGAAGTTGCTACAAGCCTTTTCAAGAAGCTACTTGCAAGCTGCATGCCTGAACTATTCACAACTTGTTTGCTTGAACTATTTGCAAGTTGCATGCATGAAGTGGAGTTAACTAGAGATGAGGTTGAGAGGAAACACATGGCTCTGATTAATATTTTTCAGTGGTTAATGTTGAGTTGCTTGAGGGTGCGAAGTCCCCTTCTACACCGAGTGTACTCCCAACTCCCACATGTACTTCTAGTCTCATACATTCTATTACTGCTTCCACATACCGCCCCCACTTGACACAGATTGCCATGATTAAGATGGTCCATCTAGCACATTTAGTAGATATGTTCTTTTGAAGATTTATTTATATATGTTAGACCATACAATTTTCAATGATCTTGCCCATTTTTTCTAGATTTTGGTGAACTAAAATGGTTGGGCAAGAATATTTGCATCTTGTCTTGACTACTTGAGTACCTTCTTTAGATTGTACGATGATCATCTTATGCAAGCTAGAAATTTAAAAATTTTGCTTTGTTGAGTGTGCTTGAGTGTCATGTGTGGTAAAATTTTGCTTGACTTTTATTCATGGTTTCCAACTAGAACTTGTCTTGTTAGTTCATTCATAGTTGTGAAGTGTGCGAAATCGGACAAAGGACCTTAGGCCTTCAATGAGAGTCGATATGCCATGATTTTACGATCCTTTTGATGCTTAAAGCTTAGAATTGGTGTAAGTTCTTTAGTGGTAATTAGCAGATTTGATGTGTCTTGTAGATATTTTGAAAGTAAACAAGATTTGAAAGCTAAGTACAAAAAGGAAGAGGTTGTGAAGCCATTTCTAAGTGAGGATCATGAGTCGTAGAATGATCAGCGGTCCATAAATCTTGTTCATGAAAAAGATCCTGTAGCTGAACACTTACCTAACTTTCACGAGAGTGTCGCTAAACCATCTATGACTCGTAGTCACTGAGGTAAAAGTTGTCGAAGCTATTGTTATGTTGTGATTTTACTTCTTTAGAAAAACCACTTTGAAATGTTCCAAGAATAAAAATAGTTTAGGAAAATATATTTAGAAAGAGTCCTCACTTGATTTTTTAAAAGAAATTAAGAAAACTTGATTTAAAAAAGACTAACAAATTAAGGGTGTGTTTGGTATGTTAGAAAACATTTTGAAAATGTTTTCCAACTTTCCCATGTTTGGTTGACTTAAATATTTTGAAAAATATTTGCTAAATCAACTCATTTTTTTCAAATTTAAGGAAAATGAGTTCCTTTCAAAAATTAAGGAAAACATTTCCCAAAACATTACTTCATCCTTCAATAATTTTTTTCTGACCCTACCCTGTACCCCAAACCCAACCATTTCCATCTAGAATAAAATCAAAAATTTCAAATTTTCTTATTTTAAAATTTCAAATATATTTTTGCCCTTGTCCCCAAACCAGCCCCCCTTCCCCCAAACAAAAAAAAAGAAGAAATTTATTCAAATTTTAAAATTGTTTTTACCTCATCTAACCCCTACCACCCCTCCCTGTCCCCCCACCCCATCACCACCACCACCATCCCCGCACAAAAAAAATTGTTTAGGAAAAATGAAAAATATTTCAATTTTTTTTTCATTTTTTACGCCACCCCCCAAGAGCACCCCCCCCCCCCCCCCCCCCCCCCCGGCCACCTCCGTCATTTAAAAAAAAAATTTAGATTAAAAAAAAAAGTTTACGCCACTCCCACCCCACCCCCCCCCCCCCCCCCCACCTTTTTGGAAAAAAATGACTTACAATTGTTGGGACAGACTTTCGTGGAAAATGAAAAAATCCTTTATCAGATTGGAAACGATGATAGCAGAGTAGCCAAACTGTCGCAACCCTATTTTGAACCGATCGAAACAGTTCACAACATAATATGACTAACACTTTGATTTTGAAAAAAAATTGTTTTGTTTTAGAGTCGCCACCTAAATTTTAAGGAAAATATTAGGAAAACCATTTTTTAAATATGTAAATGTAAACTCTGTTTTGATTTGCGAAACTAGTGATATTCTGAGTAAGGATTTTGGTTACTTGAGGGGAAGTTATTAAGCATCCCTCAAAGCCTATCCGAAGATAGTCCTTAAACTCAATTTAGGAAAATATAATTAAGAAAACTTGTTTATTTATTTGCTTTAAAAAAAATCAATGATAATTAAATCTCATTAGTTTAAGAAAAGAGTAAAATACAAGGTATTACATATATACATCTATAAAATAAATTTAATATTAGTAAAATAAATAAATAAATGTACTTAAATGTATGTTAATTTTTATGTGTTGGAAAATATAGATGTATCATAGTAATGTTATCCTAAAAAAATATAGATATTGAATTTATGAAAATATGTCGTTTTATTAAGACGTGAAAGAAAATAAAATAAGATAGTAGTCAAGTGTAAATATGTAGTAGTATGTGATGTGTAATTTGATTGAAAATATATAGAAAGGAGTTTTCTAAAAATAAATAATAAACGATACTAGATGTTAAAATATTATATAGAGTTTGTGATCTAAAATTATTTATCATGAAATATAGTATATACATGTAAGTTGTTTAAAACATGTGAATGTTTATTATTTTATTTACACGTACAGATGAATTGATGATAGATTGTATTTAGTAAAATAATATGTATATTTAAGTGTATGAATAAATTATGAAATAAATAAATAACATTCGTAAAAGTGATAATAGATAAAGTAATAGGTTATGTAGAGAAATATAGAGTTTATACCTTTATGTGTATGACCTATATATGTATGTACCTTGTATTTTGTTTGAACTTGTTGTCATATATAAAATCTTTGAAATAATCATGTTAAGAAATTAAGTATTTTTTAGAAATATTTGATTCAAAAAATAAAGATAGTGATAATTGTAAATACAATTTCTTTATAAAGAGGTTGATCTAAAGATTATAAAATAGACCTAACTATTGGGACTTTATTTTATAGTTATATTTATTTTTTGGTTAAATATATAAGCCTACTTTTCTACTTATTTTCTTAAAAAATATGTATGTCTAAAAGTAATTATCTTAGCCATAAGTAATTTCTAAAGGTAATTATTCTAGCCTTTAAACTAATTTCAAATTTATTTGGAAATCCTAAGCGACGAATAGGCCTAAATAAAAAAATTATTTTTAGCCTTTTGAAAATTCATTTGAAAAACTTTTAAACTATAAGCCCTCTCTTTTCAACTTTAAAGGCATGAAAGAATGTTATAAGTAAAATACTAACCCATTTTTTAAGAAAATATTTTTTGTATCATTTGTTCTAAAAGTGTTTCAACTAAATTCATAAACAAATAATATAGGCTCACACAAATAATCTTCAAAATAAAAGACAAGCACTATATCAAAAACTTGTAAGTAAAGGTTAGCCAACATATCCAAACAATATAATCAAACTCGAAAAAAAAAGAAAAGGCTAAGAAATGTTGGGCTCCTATTTATAAGAGACTTCAAGCCCTACGATGATCCTAATTGTTGTTGGCCTAATATTTTAGGCCAATAACGAGTTTCAAAGTAGAAACTCCAGCTCTCCGATTGTACATGAAACGTAAGAAAGAAAATGGTAAGGATACAAAAATTATGTAAGAAAGTATATGTCGAAATGAATATCAAATATTCTCTCTAGTTATCTTGATCCAAAAATTTTAAACTTTAAGAGTAAGAAAATAATTGCAAACAAACACTTAAGAGGTGGGGGATGAATGGAAGAACACACTCTTAAATCAATCCTATTAAAACAAAATACATATGAACATGCCTTACTCAACTCTAAAAAAATAAACAGCTTAACCGAGTCCCAATAGAATAAATGTCATGTTTTGCCTATGCAATTTCGAGATTCAACACATAAATTCAACCTAGAGAGGAAAAGAAAAGATACTTCATAGAACTCTCCAACTAGATAATTCCATGATTGGTTTCTCAAAGGATTCAAACAAAATATAACAAGACTTTACTAACTTTGTGATAATGTGAGGGATATTAATATCCCAGCAGACCAGTAACCATAAAAAATAATGACCAAAATCAATCTAAAATCTAAAATTATGTAAATATTGATGGAAAAGATACATTGGATGCAACCTCTAAAGAGAAACATCAAAATAGCAAAGTATCCTAATTTTCTCACATAAGGAAAAATATTTTGTATATGATCAGAACATCAAAGAGAACACGTATTACGAGTTGCAAGACATATGATTATTTTACTTTAACAATGTCTGAGTAGTTCTTTAGATATCTAAACAAGTATGATTGTTACTTAACATTTAATATGATCATATTCACGTGAATATCATATGTGATTATGTTTGGAATCTAGCTTCAGAAAAATAGGCAAGAAGAGCGTGAGAAACTAGAAAATACCAATGAAAAACATTCGTATATCTATTTAAAAGGAGAAAATGAGCACTTTATTTTTTAGTATCACTGCATTAAGAGATGACACGAAAATATTTGTTTAAACTTTATACATGTACAGATTTGAAAAATACTAACTTTAAGCTGAAAGTGAAAGATTTTGACATTTTTTATTATATAAGCTAGATCATCCTTTCCCATATGAAAGTAAATTATAATTTTACTTTTACTTTGATATGGCATGGCAATGAACTTGGCTTGGACTTCCAAAATTGTATACTACATATCAAATATATCTCAGAATGCAAAACAACTATAGGTTCAAACAAAGACGAGATGAAATCATATTATTCCTCATTTTCGATTCTTGAAGAAATAAAGAGGTGAATAGTAATACATACGTAAATAAAATAGAACAGATCACACCCAATATAACATCCCTTCACATGACTATATTAGATGACAATAAAGGAAGACAAAAATAAATGAGAGAAAGGATTTCACCTTTTGTTGAGCAGCAAACTAAGACTTTGTTGTCAAGATTCAAAGTTCAAACTCAAACTCGAAGTTAATTTTTTTTTAGAGAAGTGTGAATCTTCTCTTTTCGGACGCTTTTTGAATCTCTATTTCGATTCTTAGATCTTTTTGATTGTTGCTGGCTGCTTGAATGAGAATAGAAGTCCTCATTTTATAGTCAATTTGAGGCTTTGAATTCTTGGAAATGCAAAATCTTAGAGGAAATGACAAAGTAATCATGAAGAGGAAGAAAAATCTCTCAAGAATCGACCTTTTCAGGTCGATTTGAGAGTGTTGAGTGACTGATAGGGCATTTTTTCGGCGACGCAGAGCCGGTTTTCTGATAGGGAGATGGGGGATCACGTTGGGGAGGCCATGGGGCGATGGGAGAGGAGCTTGGGGTGTCGTTTTGGGAAAAGGGAAGAGGCGTGGGCGGCTGATGGAGAAAGCGTTCTATCTGTAGAAGAAGAAAACGCGATTGGAATATGTGGCTCATAGGGAGTGGCGACATGTGCCCTAAGTATATGCTGCATTGTAGGTATGGTAGGGTCGCGATTGGAAAGGTGGGGAACGGTTATAATTGTGGTTGGAGAAGCTGGTGGAACTCGACCGTAAGCGGGAGCGTGTTGAGTTTGTTCTGGCTGATTTGGCAAGTCGGCAGAACGCAAGTCAGCCTTTGCGAAGTAGATAGGCGTCTTGAAAGTAGGGAAAGTGGTAGCCAACAGTTTGGCCAAGTCTCGCACTTGGCGTAATTCTTCCCTCAAGATCTCGAGTTCTTGCTCCATGCGAGCCATTTTCTCTTCATTTTGGATGTCCGTCGTGCTTCGAGAACCTTCGAGGTTATCAATAGGTATCATTATATTTGCCGCAGGGTTGAACTCGTCTTTATTAGTCATCTTTCCTTTTTGATCGAAGGTTGTATCGTGAGTCAGCCAGTTTGCAAGTTAACACAAATCAACGTACTTTTGGGATAAACAATGAAAAATAAAAAAAACAAAGAAAAAGGAAACTTTGTTAGTTTAGGAAGTATTGAAAGATGTAACAAATATATAAGTGTAATACACATATACGCCAATTTGGTGACATTTAAAACGCGTCCTAATGTAGAACCCCTTTTTGCCTGAGGTAGGCTTACGTTGCAATCAATTTGATAATAAATAATCAATTTCAACACATTTTAAATTTGGAGCAAACATAACTTCATTGATTAAGGTAGTCTTGGATGTTACATTGAGGTAGGCAATCAGAAAACTAAGAAATGAAACTACGGGGGGCCATAAGGCATACAAGAGGGATAGGCCACATGACACTTTGATGAGCTTATGAAAAGAGTTCAAAGAAGAAAGACGAATCTACGGTCAGGTTGGAGCATCATCATCGTTATCGTCTTCATCATAATATGGCCCTGGGTGGTACTTTGGAGACTCGTCGGGGCCACGTTCGAGAGACATGTCTATCACCCCTCCATCTCTTGGATCATAAATATTAGAACTAGTTTCAGAAACTTTCATGTGGTCTTCCTTCACATGTTCTTCTAGGTCTTCCTCTGAGTCTTCTTCGGGATCCTCTTCTGGGTCTTCTTCAAGATCCACCATATGCTCCAAGCTGTCGCACCCCTATTTCGAACCGGTCGAAATAGTTCACAACATAATATGGCTGACACTCTGATTTTGAGAAAAAAATGTTTTGTTTTAGATTCGCTACCTAAATTTTAAGGAAAATATTAGGAAAATTATTTTTAAAATATGTTAATGTAAACTCTGTTTTTATTTGCGAAGCCAAAGATTCTGAGTTCAATTCCTAGTAGAGTCGCCAAGCTGTCGCACCCCTATTTCGAACCAGCTGAAACAGTTCACAACATAATATGGCTGACACTCTGATTTTTGGAAAAATTATTTTTGTGTTAGAGTCGTCACCTAAATTTTAAGGAAAAATATTAGTAAAACCATTTTTTAAATATATAAATGTAAACTATGTTTTGATTTGTGAAACCAGTGAGATTCTGAGTAAGGGTTTTGATTACTCGAGGGGAAGGTATTAAATATCTCTCAGAGCCTATCCGAAGATAGTCCTTAAACTCAATTTAGAAAAATATAATTAAGAAAATTTGTTTATTTATTTGCTTTAAAATCAATGGTAAGTGAATTTTATTAGTTTAAAAAAAGAGTAAAATACAAGGTACGACATATATATGTCTATTAAATAAAATTAATAGTAGTATGTTTGTCAGACAATAAATAAATAAATGTACTAAAGTATGATAGTTTTATATGTTGAAAAATATAGATGTGTCTTATATAAATGTATTCAAAAGAGATGTTGAGTTTAAAGGATATGAAAATTTGTCGTTTATTTATATATAGAATTAAGACGTAAAAATAAAATAAAATTATAGTCGGGTTTAAATGTATAGTAGTATGTGTGAAAAAGAGAGGATAAATTAAATAAATAATAATGATACTAAATGTTAAAATATTATATATATTATATATAAGTTTGTGATTTTAAATATGTTTATTATGAGGTATAGTATATACATGTAATTTTTTTTTTTGAAAAAATAAAATAAAATAAAATAAAATAAAATATAATAAAAAAATGAACATTTATTTTTCTATTTACATGTAGGAATAAATTGGCGATAAATTAGATGTATTAAAATAACATGTATATTAAAGTGTAGAGATTTATAAATTATATATAAAAAAAAAAGTAACATTTATGAAAGGGATAATAGATAAAGATAATAGGTTATGTAGAGAAAAAATAAAACTCATCGATTGGGACTCCCAAATAAATTTGAGATTAGTTTAGAGGCTAAAATAATTACCTTTAGAAATATATTAGGCTCAAATAATTACCCTCTAGAAATATATTTGGGAAGTAGGTCCTATATTTTATTAACAAAAATAAAAAGTGTAAGTTATAAAACAAGTCTCAATAGTTAGGTTAATTTTATCATCCCTTTATAAAATATATTTACTATTATCACTATCTGTATTTATTTTTTTAAAATATTGCTAAAATATGTTAATCTCTTAACATGTTATAAATCTTGAAATAGCATGTTAAGAGATTAACATGCTTTAGCAATATTTTTTTTTCCTTTAAAATACAGATAGTGATGTTAGTAAATATATTTTATAAAGGGATGATAAAATTAACCTAACTATTGAGACTTGTTTTACAACTTACACTTTTTATTTTTGTTAATAAAATATAGGACCTACTTCCCAAAATATATTTCTAGAGGGTAATTATTTGAGCCTAATATATTTCTAAAGATAATTATTTTAGCCTCTAAACTAATCTCAAATTTATTTGGGAGTCCCAATCGATGAGTTTTATTTTTTCTCTACATAACCTATTATCTTTATCTATTATCCCTTTCATAAATGTTACTTATTTTTTTTTTTTATAATTTATAAATCTCTACACTTTAATATACATGTTATTTTACTACATCTAATTTATCGCCAACTAATATACATTTAAACCCGATTATAATTTTTTTATTTTTTATTTTTACGTCTTAATTCTATATATAAATAAACGACAATTTTTCATATCCTTTAAACTCAACATTTATTTTGGATACATTTATATACGACACATCTATATTTTTCAACATATAAAATTATCACACTTTAGTAAATTTATTTATTTATTGTCTGACAAACATACTACTATTAATTTTATTTAATAGACATATATATGTCGTACCTTGTATTTTACTCTTTTATTAAACTAATAAAATTCACTTACCATTGATTTTAAAGCAAATAAATAAACAAGTTTTCCTAATTATATTTTCCTAAATTGAGTTTAAGGACTATCTTCGGATAGGCTCTGAGAGATGCTTAATACCTTCCCCTCGAGTAACCAAAACCCTTAGTTAGAATCTCACTGGTTTCGCAAATCAAAACATAGTTTACATTTATATATTTAAAAAATGATTTTACTAATATTTTTCCTTAAAATTTAGGTGGCGACTATAACACAAAAATGATTTTTCCAAAAATCACAGTGTCAGCCATATTATGTTGTGAATTGTTTCAGCTAGTTCGAATTAGGGGTGCGACATCTTGGCGACTCTGCTAGGGATTGAACTCAGAATCTTTGGCTTTGCAAATAAAAATAGAGTTTACATTAACATATTTTAAAAATGGTTTTCCTAATACTTTCCTTAAAATTTTGGTGGCGACTCTAAAACAAAACATTTTTTTTTTCAAAATCAGAGTGTCAGCCATATTATGTTGTGAACTATTTCGGCCGGTTCGAAATAGGGGTACGATAGCTTGGCGCATATGGTGGATCCTGAAGAAGACTCAGAGGAAGACCTTGAAGAGGACCCATAAGAACATGTGGAGGAAAACCACATGAAAGTTTCTGAAACGGGTTCTAACATTTATGATCCAAGAGATGGAGGGGTGATAGACATGTCTCTTGAACGTGGCCCCACGAGTCTCCAGAGTACCACCCAGGGCCATATTATGATGAAGACGATAACGATGATGATGCTCCAACCTGACCGTAGATTCGTCTTTCTTCTTTGAACTCTTTTCATAAGCTCCTCAAAGTGTCATGTGGCCTATTCCTCTTGTATGCCTTATGGCCCCCCGCAGTTTCATTTCTTAGTTTTCTGATTGCCTACCTCAATGTAACATCCAAGACTACCTTAATCAATGAAGTTATGTTTGCTCCAAATCTAAAATGTGTTGAAATGGATTATTTATTATCAAACTGATTGCAATGTAGGCCTATCTCAGGCAAAAAGAGGTTCTACATTAGGACGCGTTTTGAATGTCACCAAATTGGCGTATATGTGTATTACACTTATATATTTGTTACATCTTTCAATACTTCCTAAACTAACATAGTTTCCTTTTTTTTGTTTTCTTTTCTTTTTCATTGTTTATCCCAAAAGTACGTTGATTTGTGTCGGCTTGCAAACTAGCTGACTCATGATACAACCTTTGATCAAAAAGAAAAGATGACTGAGAAAGACGAGTTCAACCCTGTGGCAAATATAATGATACCTATTGATAACCTCGAAGGTTCTCGAAGTACGACGGACATCCAAAATGAAGAGAAAATGGCTCGTTTGGAGCAAGAACTCGAGATCTTGAGGGAAAAATTACGCCAAGTGCGAAACTTGGCCAAACTGTCGGCTACCACTTTCCTTACTTTCAAGATGCCTATCTACTTTGCAAAGGCTGACTTGCGTTCTGTCGACTTACCAAATGAGCCAGAACAAACTCAACACACTCCTGCTTACGGTCGAGTTCCACCAGCTTCTCCAACCACAGTTATGACTATTCCCAACCTTTCCAATCGCGACCCTACCATACCTACAATTCAACAGATACCTGGGACACATGTTGTCCCTCCCTATGAGCCATATGTTCCACCAGTATATGCCGCTGGAGCTCCTACCTTCACAATGCCAGCAGTTGGTTAATGTCCCGTATGAGGTCGATCAATACGCAAAAATGGAGAAATATACCTAGCTGAAAGAAGATGCATCGATAAATGCCTAGCTTCAGGTTCTAAGAAAGACATTGAAAAGCATACAAGTTACTAGAGGAATAGAGAGTCTAGATTATGATGACTTGTGCATCCATCCAGACATTGACATGCCGGTAGGGTATAAACCATCGAAGTTTGACATGTTCGATGGAAAAGGTGACCATCACGCACATTTAAGGACATACTGCGACAAGTTAGTCGGTGTAGGGAGAAATGAGAAGTTGAGGATGAAGTTGTTCATCCAGAGTCTGTCTGGAGAAACATTGACCTGGTATACCCGCCAAGACCCTCGCAAATGGTGTGACTAGCAGGAAATGGCTGAGGACTTCATGAATCATTTCAGATTCAATACTGAAAATACTCCTGACAGATTCTCATTGGCCAATATACAGAAGAAGCCATATGAAAATTTCTAAGAATATGCACGACGTTGGAGAATTGAGGCCGCAAGGGTGCAACCGTCACGAGATAAGAGTGAGCTCTCGAAATACTTTATTCGAGCTCAAGAAGGTGTCTACTTCGACAGGATGATGTCAATTATGGGCCAGAAGTTTATAGAATTGGTCAAGATGTGAGACTTTATAGAGGAGGGTGTTAAATCTGGGAAAATTCAGTCTATGGTCGCATTGCAAGTTGCAAGTAGGGCTATACAATCGGGTTCCATTGGTGGCATAAAAAAGAAAAGGGAGGATGTCTCAGCTATCACTTACCAACAAGGAGGACCTTCTACCGATACTCAGTAATCCCCAAATCGCTGCGCATACTTTATATGTCCCATACCCAATATATAATACCTAACCACACTATAAGCCACCCCGAGCACTAGCATACCAAAATCCTCCAAGACCATATGTCCCTGTCCAAGCACCAATCCACCAAAATAGACCAACATATGCACCGAGACTGCGTCCAAATCTTAAAACTAGAAATGCTCGCACTTACACATTGGTTGCCAAACCCTACGCCCAATTATTTGAGAGGTTGAGGACAGCGGGAGTGCTGCAACCAGTTGAAGGAAAACTTCCTGATCTAATCTCTCGTAATTTTGATAGAAACAAGTGATGCGCTTACCACTCGGGAATCCAAGTACACGACATGGAAGATTGTTATGGTTTGAAGAACCAGATCGAGTTTTTTATCAAAAGAGGAGTAATAAAATGCACTCCTGCGCCTCCTAATGTGAACAATAACCCCTTGCCAAACCATGAGAATCGGGAAGTCAACATAGTTACTCTAGATGAAGAATATGGGGGCCCTGACTGTCTAGACATAGATGAACCAGATGCCATGACATCGTCGGCGCAACCTGTTATCACTATTCAACTAAGGGAACCTCTGACTATCCAAACATATCTCGCAAGAGTTGTAATGACCACTCTAATTGCTAGAAAGCCTGAATATGACACCAAAGCAGTCCCATGGGACTATCGAGCAAACGCCAAGGGCAAGATGATCAACACTGCCGTAGCTCAAGGGATGACCAGGTTGGGGAGGTGTTATGCCCCAGAGGATCTAAATCAAAGAGCTCTTGGAAAAGAACTGAATCCAAAGAAGAATGTTACCGATGCTGATGCCACAAAATTTTGGAAGAAGATGCAGCCTAAAGACTATTAAGTCGAAGAGCAGCTGAAGAAGACACCAGCCTACATATCCATTTTGTCTCTGCTTATGAGTTCTGAAGCTCATAGGAATGCTTTGATGGAAGTGTTAGACAGAGTGAACATTTCGAAAGAGACCACAAGTGAAACTTTAGCTTTAATGATTAGAAGAATAGTGTAAGCTAACAAGATTTCTTTCCATGATGATGAGTTGCCTACAGTAGGGGCTGTGCACAACAAAGCGCTTCACATCGCAGTCAACTATTGTGATAAGATTGTGACTCGAGTTCTAATTGATGGTGGTTTTGGATACAACATATGTCCTTTCACCACTCTGAAGGATTTAGGTGTTAATATAGGAGAGATAAGGGAAAGTCGTGTGAAAGTTAGAGCTTTTGATGGAGCGCAAATGAGTGTCGTTGGAGAGATATATCTCACATTACAGGTGGGGTCGACTGAATTCCCCATCCTATTTCAAGTGATGGATGTATCATCCAACTACAACCTATTGCTGGGAAGACCATGGGTTCACATGGCAAGAGCGATTCCTTCCACTCTTCACCAATGTGTAATTTTGAGTGGGGTTGCACAGAAGTTACCATCCATGGGGAGCTTAGTCACCCCATCCTTTCTGTTAATTCTATCCTAGTCACTGATGAGTTAGACGGAGCCACTTTTCACACTTTGGAAATCATGCAAGTTGTAAGGGTTAATGAGGAAGTAGAGCCTGATAATACCTAATTGTCAAGTGCAGCAAAAATGGTTGCGTCAGAAATATTAAAGTATGGGTATCAGCCAAAGAGTGGACTTGGACCCAAGTCCAATGGTGTAGTTGAGCCAATCCAGCTGAAGCATTAGAGAGGCACCAACAGACTCAGATAAGAGCTTGCCTGGGAAAGAGTCCACGAGGGGGCAAGTGATACAATCTTTGTACCAAAACAAGCTTTGATTCCCGATCAAGCTGGTGTTGATGACATTGTAGAAGGAATAGACAATCTGTTCGTGGCCATGGCTGGAGAAGAGGAGGAGATAAATCTCAACATATTGACCATTTGTAATGCCGAACCTGGAGAAATCTTGTAGAACTGGACCATCAGCCTGCCTCTATTTCAACCAGAGTCCTGGTAATTTAAAAAATTCGCATGATCAAATTGAGGCTTGAATCATGCCTAATCTTTTGTTGCTTGCCTTTTCTAAAAAGCTACAATGCTTTGAAATAAAATTATTTATTTTCTTTAAAAAAATAAAATTTCTCGTTATTTTTAATAACTATTTATCTTTACTTACCTTTTGCACGTTTCAACATTCATATTAATAAAAATCTTCGTTCAACGATTGTGACATGTAACGAATCCACTGAGTAAGGTGAAAATGATGAACAAGATCACAAAGAGTATGATGAAAGCATGATGCCTAAAAATCTACCACACGAGATCAAGCAGGTTGAAAGTTAGAAGAAACCCAATATGGATGAAACAGAAGTTGTCAACTTAGGAGATAAGGAAATCATGAAGGAGACACGAGTCATCATACATTTAAAGGCTGAAAGGAAGCAAGAGTTAATAGAGTTGCTTAACCAGTATGTTGATGTAATTGCTTGGTCTTATGATGACATGCCAGGATTAAGCACTGATATTGTCTCGCACAAATTACTGATTGATCCCACTTGTCTACCTGTTAAGCAAAAGACAAGAAAATTCAATCCAGATTTGAGTTTAAGGATCAAGGAGGAGGTAACTAAGCAAATTGAGGTGAACGTTGTGAGGGTTACAAATTACCCCACATGGTTATCCAATATGATGCCTGTGCCAAAAAGGATGGAAAATCAGAATATGTGTGGACCATAGAGATCTCAACAGGGCCAGTCCTATGGGCCAGTCCCAATGATGATTTCCCTCTTCCAAATATTCATATACTCATTGATAATTGTGCAAAACATGAGTTACAATCATTTGTCGATTGCTTTGGAGGATATCACCAAATACTAATGGATGAAGATGATGCAAAGAAGACAGTGTTTATCACTCCATGGGGAGTGTAGCTACAGAGTAATGCCATTGGGTCTCAAAAATGCCGGTGCAACCTACATGAGGGCCATGACTACCCTTTTCCACGATATGATCCACAATGAAATTGAAGTGTACGTGGATGATGTCGTTATAAAATCCAAAAGAAGTTCAAACCACCTAAATGACTTACCAAAGTTCTTTAAGAGGTTGCGTAAATATAATCTAAAGTTGAATCCAGCAAAGTGTGCATTTGGAGTACCCGCGGGAAAACTGTTGGGATTCATCGTTAGCAGAAAAGGCATGGAGTTAGATCCATCAAAGATAAAAGCAATCCAAGAGCTACCTCTACCCAAGACCAGGAAAAACGTGATGCGTTTCCTAGGAATACTGAATTACATCAGTCAGTTCATAGCTCAATCCACAGTAATATGTGAACCCATATTCAAATTACTAAAGAAGGATGCTGCCACGAAATGGATAGTGGAATGCCAAAAGACTTTCGATAGAATCAAAGAATACTTGTCCAACCCACTAGTATTGGTCCCACCAGATCCTGGAAATCCTTTGTTATTATATCTATCTGTTTTGGATAATGCATTTGGATGTGTATTGGGGCAGCATGATGAGACAGGAAGAAGAGAGCAAGCCATTTACTATTTGAGCAAGAAGTTCACACCATATGAGGAAAGATACACCTTGTTGGAACGAACATGTTGCGCTTTAACTTGGATCACGCAAAAATTAGGCATTACCTGTAAGTAAAGAAAATCATGTTTAAAGGTTGTTTGAGGAAAATGGTTAACTTGAAGCAATTGAATTATTTAAAAATGAATCAACTATGGTTGGTTTAAGATCATTCATTTTTATTATTTTTTATTTTTTAGAAAAAAAAAAAATCTTACTAGAACAAACTTTAAACATTTAAAGACAAGTATAATTTGACCAACATAAATGAAAGAATACAAGACTTGATAAAAAAAATATTACTAAAGTAAACTAACACAAAGAAAATAGTTCATTTTTTGAAAAATTCAACTAAGTTAATTTAAAGCTAAAGTTAGAATTCAAAAACGTTACGATAAATAATTAAACAAATAAAGGGAATAGGAATTTTGGGCCCAAGCTTGGTTGTTGTCCACCTCGACCAGTGTCTTGGGCCTTTTCATGTGCTTTGGGCCTTCCTAGCCCATTTGTTTGCCCTGCATATTCATCATGTATATTTATGTATATCAACTATATATTGATATATACTAGCCTCTTTCCACTTGTGTTTTCGCCTTTAAGACTTGTAATATTGCTTCGCTTCGCGGAATTTGGCATAGGGCTGACTCTAGAGCATAGAGTCATTGTTATTCAGCTTAACTCGAAAATGCAAACAAGGGAAAGATGGAATCCATTAGACTCGGGTGGAGTCATATGCAAATAAACAAAAATAAAATTAGTATTTGATGAATAGCAATGCACAAAATCATAATAGTACAACAACTTTCCTAAGCTATAGCATGTTAAATAAACTTAATTGAGAAAATATTAGAGAACGTCAAAGAATATGGATCAACAAATGCAATATAGAGCTATGATCATTCTTAAGAACAATTTTAGTTATTCGCAATGATTAACTGTTGAATCAAAGGTCAATAATAAACAATCATAACATAATGACTGCAAATCATGTTGAAACAAGGTTAATAAATCAAGCATGACAATTATTAGAACATAAACAAATCGGTTCAAGATACATATAAAAATTAATTCGAGATGTGGCTTCATTTTAAAGATCCAAAATAAATTTAACCATTCCATCTCGACTTAATTTAACATCTATGTGTTGACTAATGCACAATACCAAAGAAGTCATATTAGAAAGAAAAGAAGTCAATCATGTACAATGAGAATTTTAACAGTAAAGTATCTCATCTAGTAAAGATTCATGAGAAATGACAACTTAAAATACGAGCAAACGTAAAAGACAAACATGATCTATATTCCGTAAGAGCATGAACATACAAGTTGCTTTTAAAGCAATAATATTATAACCCGATCATGTTCTCAGCTAAAAATGAAGCTACATTTATTTACTCAAATTATGTGATTAAAGTCTAAATCAGTCAACCGCAAAGAAAGCCAAATAACAAGATAGAAAAAAGATAGTTTAAGACAACCTTATTGAAGTAGTGATCCACATTATAGAAATTTAGTTTTTTTTGTTCTCAAACATTAAAGGACCAAAATATATAAAGCTAAAAAATCAAGTATAAGTTACATAAATCTCATAATATAAGGAGTAAATTACATTTTATCCCTACTCTTCTTCTAATTACAATAATCTATTAAAATTGGTACCTTCTGGATACATAAGTCACCATCCGAATGCATTAATTCTAATACAAGAAGTATTAATCTGTTACGCTAAAATAGGGAATAAAAATTGCAATCTAATTAAATCCCATAAATTACGCTTACATTTCTTCTTACTTTTAATCATACAGAGGCAAATCCTAAGAGAAAGAAGAAATTCAAAATTTCGAATCGCTTCCCCTTCTTTAACGAAAAAACCTTTCAGATTTGATTCAAAAACTTTTGTAGAAATTTTGGGTAAGCGATGTGAGTTATAAAGGATATACAAAAGTGATGGAATTGTTGTTACGTTATACAAAATATTTCTTTTGTGAATCTTCAAGTTCATCAAAGATCCTTTCAATTTTGATTCAAGATTGTAAATATTTTGAGATTCAAAATTCTTCTCCGAGTTCATCGAAGATCCTTTCAACTTTGATTCAAAATTGTTGAAAATTTTGAGATTCAAAATTCTTCTCATAGTTTATTGAAGTTCCTTTCAATTTTGATTCAAAATTATCAAAAAATTTGAGAAGATACATCATGATAGTCTTGTTATTATTAGTATTAATGGTTTGAAGAAGTTGTTGAGCTTCTCTGAGGGCTCTCAGACTTTCCCTTCGCGCCGCTACCGCCTCTATGGCGCTTTCCTCCTTTTTTGATGTTGACTATATACTTGTATACTAAATTTCTAATTCGAACTCTCGTTGGTTCTGCAAAGTAAAAGAAACTGGAAAAGTAGAATAACACAACATTGATAGAGCAACTGGATGAATTTACTTGTATCAACTTTTATGTATTTATGTATCATGCCCATAAAATCGTGCATGATATAATAATATTTATAACTTTAACTTCAAGATAAAGAGATCTGATAATGAAAGATGTGGTATTACATGTATTGTGTTGTATAATCGATTTTGTAATTTCTGATCTCGAGATAGATATATGATACATTGAAGTAGTAAAGATTGTCCATAAAATTTTGGTTTTAGATCGATACATTAATTGACAAATTGTAATAGGCTAGTATAATTCAAAATTCAAAAGTCTTCTTCCCATACATCCAAAAAACTCTCAATTTTTGAATCAAACTTTTCGACAAATTGTACTAATACAACATGAACTTGCCGATCTTGTCAAGACATTCCAGAATCTAGGAAAGTGAGTTGAGGTATGAACGATAAAAAAGTGATGGAATTATTGTTGGTCAAAATATTGGTTTTGTGAATCTCAAATCAGTCATTGTAGTTGAATTAGAGATCGATGAGTTGAGGAAAAATTTATAAATTAAATACATCGTTGAGGTGAAAAAACAAGTGCATGAATTCTCAATGTATCCACTATGCATTGATACAACATACAAAAAGGTTGAAGAGATACATAACTTTGATAGATACATGTTTCTTTGGTAATTGCTATGTATCAAATACATTTAGTATAGATTCAAATTGACGTATCATGGCTAAAAATTTAGTGCATAATATATTACTATTTATGTATCTGATTTTGCTTGAGAAATATTGTATTTTATAAAAAGATACACTATACATGTAATTATTCTAAATAACATCTTTTTGTGTGTGATACCTAACACAGTGGTGATCAATTGATATGTATATGATACATGTAATAAAGTGTCACGACCCAAAATCACAAGTCGTGATGACACCTATTACCAACCCAATGAATTAACCAATTCAATTAAAATATGAAAAGGTAAATAGAGAGAAAATATCTTACATACTAAATCTTTTAAATAAAAATATGGAAAATTGAAATACTACCCCAAGATTTAGTGTCATAAGTACAAAAAATTCGACAATGATACAAGTCCAAGCTATAATGGCAAGTCTAACATAAGAATTACTTTGTCTAGATATAAAGACAATATAATAAGTTAAGAGATAAATAAAGGTGCATGCCACAAAATAGCCAAGCGGCTCACCACAACTTCAAGATGATCAAAGTTAAGACACAAAGCTTCTAGAAATGTTCTCGAACTCGAAATTTAATCTGCACCACCAAAGAGTGCAACAAGTTTAGTTTGAATACGAAACCACGTGTACCAAGTATATCTCATAGAATGACAACGAAGAAGTAGTGGTAGAAGTATATAAGAAAATAATCTTTTAATTTTACAAGTCCACATTATACTTATCAATTAAGTTTTCATTAATAGGGATAATCAAATGTCGCGTAATGTCCAACATCAATGAAGTACATACTCAAACAAGAATGAAGAAGGTAATGAGATGCAATGCAATGTGATACTATGAAATGATATGCCTCAAATGCCAAGTACTTTCTCAACAGTATATACATGATACTCCTCAGAAATACACTGAGAGTTCATGACCCATGGGGGACTCACGATGTCCATATACTGACACAGATGATCTCGACGTGTCTGTACAGATGATTTCAACGCACTATCATAAAACCAAACAAGCCCTAGCATGGACGATCTCCACGTGACAAACTTATAATCATAGCATCTCACAATCCCAGTATGACGATCTCCACATGCCCAACTTATACTCAATCTCATGTAAATGCATATACACAAAATGATTTCAATGAAAGGGGAAGATGAAGCATCTCAATAAATCAAATGTCTCTATGACATATAATCACCTTAATTATCACAAATATACAGGTTCAATAAAAAACCACAACCACAAAAAAAAAACCAATTAACTAATATATTAGCTAATGTCCATATGCTTTGGCATTCTCGAATTACAATCTATCATATTATAGTAATAAAATTTCCCATTAATAACACTGATACTCGTATAAATGCCCGTCACACCATTGATACGAAACCCCCATCTTTCGCCCTTACCCATTGTCTATTCTATTTTTAATCTTTAATTAGAAAATGTCCCACAACGAAGTCTAGGTAGTCTTAACATACCTCGAAAGCCGAACACATGCCACGAATCCTTAATATCTTATCTTGACCTTTGGTAAAACTTCTAAATATCTATAATCAAGTTCCTAATTTTCAAGCTAAGGGTTAAATCTCAATTCCTCCAAATGTCAAAAATTTAATATTATTCATATAATAAAATACACCTAATAATTAATTACCTATCTCAATATATCAGAATTTAAATTATAATGTGAATTATCGTAAGAAAATTTCCAACTCAACACCAGATTAAGCCACCAATAACCTTCGATAATGAAATCAATATGCAAACTAACCTATATTATGCAAACCCATCACAATTTAACATCCCCAATTGTTTGCTCCTCATTGGCCATCATTTATTTCTAATCAATATTTTCATCATTACCTAATTGTAGTATACAATTTGTTTGCCAATAATTTCTAGCAAAACACTTTTCAAAACAACTATAACTCGATGACTTAGGCTCTTTTACTTAAAACCTATATTATTCTATTACTATAATGTAGTATACAATTTCATATATACGTTAAAGAAATTGGAGCTTTGATATATGCTCTAACATGGAAGAACGTTGCACTGAATTTTTTTTTCCAGTTCGTGCGCAACTACGCTATTTTTTGAGTTATAGCTAAAAAATATTCCACTTCTCTCTACTTAATTCAATTTTATATATGGGCCAAGTGACCTAAAATATTAAATAAATTTCAGACTAGGTTCACTAACTAACAACTAAAATTAATTATTTAACAAATATTGGTCAACTAAATAACTGATAGATCGTCCAAAATTCCTATTTAAAATTTACAGGAAGAGTCAAAACACTTCTTGTCACGCCCTAAGGCTACCCCCTTGACGTAAACACGGGACTTAGGATCACGAGTGACCCCAAGCTAACCCTAAAGCTGGTATATCATAAACATATTAAGAGCAACTGAATAAAACATATACTATGCAGAAGCTAAAACAGAAGATAACTGAAGGATGGGAAATATCCAATACTGATCTGAATATATAAATAATTTCTAAGAATTTAGAAATACTAAACATTCAATCAAACTAAAGATGAATCTAATACTATGTCTAAAAAAGCCTCTAACTGACTAGACTTGTTGGGACATGCCACCAGCTAACTCTAGAAAAATTGAAACTGAAATGAAAGACTGAATATGTAAAAATAAAAATGTCTACTGTCCTCGAGGTATGAGGACTTACCACTGAAGCTACTGAATACGGATCGGGAATCGATCTATGCGTGATCTAGTTATTGAGTTCTTGAATCTACATCATGAAAGGATGTAGCACAGAGTATGCGTCAGTACTTGGAATGTACTGAGCATGTATGATATAAATAATAGCTAAACAAACATATAAACTGAACAAAGCATAATTGAGCAATGAAATAATCTTAATAGAATAATAATACTGAAATATATTGAAATAAACTGAATGCAATAACCAAGTACTGATTATTAACATAACATGCTGAGACTATATACTGAAGTATAACTGAAAACCTGGTCAAATGCACTAGAGTCTTTCTGTGGGAGCTACTAATAACCGACATAAAACAACGTGAGCTAACCGTGGAGTCCAATGTAGACGGCCCATCGAGAGGACTCAATATACCTTGCCAAGGATATAAAGGCATGAATGGTGTGATCACTAAAGATGTGCCCAACAGAGGGGACTTATACCTATGGGGGCACGTAGTTCTGGGACTATAAGGGTATGCTGAACCCTAGTCCACTTGGTACTAAGCCTACTCCCAACTGGAATTGTGTACAACACAACATAACTGAAATACTGGATAGCTCAATATTCTGACATGCAAATCTAGGAATGTAAAATTTATGTACTGTCGATGTAACATTCGAAACTGGAGTATGTATATCTGTTTAACTGACCTAGCAAGTGTAATTCATGAACTAAGAGAATCTACACAACTAGAGTTCTAAATTTCATGCAAAGAACTAAGCAACAATTTCATGAAAACATGATAATCTGAGTAAAGATACTATAACAGCTAAATCACAACTAATATCTAAGGTTTTAGAAACCCTAGGTCTAAGCAAGATATATCGAATCAAGAATCTGACTGAATTCTAGGGATTTAGTGGATGAAAGGAACTCACTAGTGAAATCCCACATACCTGGTTACGAAATTCAAGAAGAAATCCTTCGACTTTGGGTCTGAAACTGAAGAAAACCTATTGTGTGTTCTTGAGGGAAAATTGGCGCCTCTTATTCTTCTCTTCATTCTGATTTTGGTGATTCTGGATAATGAATCGATTAGGGTAGGTTCTAATTAGAATACTAGGCTTAAACTGAGTAAAACGACATAGTTTAACCGTCTAACACATAGGATAAAAGTCCAAAAGTACCCCAACTTAAAATCAGATGGAGGCTGACCACGATGCCACTGACGGACCATCAAAGGGACCACAGCCTGTCAAGTGGGTCGTGGTTGCTGGACAGTGACTACTGGTTCAGGGCACCCCCTCTACAGTCCACTTCACAGACCGTGAAGGCCACCGTGATTCTTCACTTGGGATTTGGGTCTACTGGCTCAAGATGACGGACCCATCATTGAGACCACGACCCGTAGTGAGTTCCGTGGTTTGGTGCCTGAGCTTGGTTGGTTCTTCTTGGCTTCCATGAGCCTTCCCACGGCTCGTGTGGTGGTCCATGGTCAGTGAAGGGTTCCGTGGTCCACCACTTCTGGGTGGATGTGAACCACGAACAGGTCGATGGACCGTGGTTTCTTTCATGGTTAGTGAATTCCTTCGTGGTTCACCAATTTTATATTATTCTGTCTGAGCTAATGTCACATCTCACAATTTGAAATAACTAGGAAGAAGCTAAGAATTTGAAATAGTCATTTTTGGGAAGAATGAAAATGTGGAAATTTTGTTAAGTTAGGAAAAAAGTGAATTTTTAGTCAACTTCAAATGTCCATAACTTCTAGCTCAGGATAAGTTAGGAGCACTTCCAGTTATGGTAGGAAATATCTTGGAATGATCTTTCCAACGCCGCTGAGTTTGCACGATTTCGAGTTCGTATGAGTAAAATTTGCCCTTTGGAAGTTGGGCTATTGGAATAAGGAAAGTTCAATTCGAATTTTTACAGGGTAGTTTGGTCTTTTCCTTGCCCAATTATTTTATTTCATTTTTGGTAATTAAGTTAGGGTCTAAACAGAATTAGATCAGTTTATACTTTTGCCAAAATACTCTAGGGCTTGGAGAAGAGAGAAAAGAAGAGGAGAAAGGAGAAGAGAAGAAAGATTCGTCGAGATTAACTTGTGGATTTCGTTGGGAGTGATCCCTACAAGGTATGTGAGATCACATAGCATTGGGTTAGTTCACCCACGCACCAATCATGATTTGTTTCAACGAATTTAAGTTCTTGAAAGCTTAGAAATTGAGTTCTTGATGGGTTTGTAGAAGTTCTATTAAATTCTTGATTCGTTGAAATCGTTGAGGAGTTGTTTGATCCGAATCTATGATTTTAGGTTTGATTTTGAGTAGAATCTGATGTACTTTGAGCATATATTCGATTGTAAGTGTTTGGGGAAAGAACCATGGAATTTAGAGCTGGAAAATGAAGAAGGAATTTCATCGATCAAAATTTAGCAGTGCCTCCGTGTCGCGGAGCTAGTCCTCAGTTTTGGGAAACTTTGTTTCGCGTCGCGGAGCAGTCACGGACCTTTCTGCCTCAAAAGGTGTTTTCAAAACCAAAATTTAAATGATTCTCCGCGTCGCGGACCCACCCTAAAAAAGTGATTTCTTGACCTTTTCTCATGTTTAGCTATCTAAAATCATTCCTAAACATCATGAGATCTTTCTAATAAAAAATCACAATACTTGAATTCATAATTCAATTCAAGGACCAGTTGAGAGTCAAGTCAAGAGCAGTTAAGGTCAAAGTCAAGAGAAGTTCTTAGAGTTTTCCAAAAGTCTTTTTTCCAAATATTTTAACTTTGTTTTAAGACTTAAATTTCAAGTTGAGTAAAGAGTAAACAGTAAACCTTGAAGTTCATTTCTTCAAAAGTATATGGGGACTATGTATTCCCAAAGGGTTTAAAATATTTTCATATTTAAACAAGAAAGAAAACCTCGATTTTCGTAGAGCCTTGGGGCTAGTTTTCAGAAAAGAGTAATCTTTTTCTAAATGAAGCAAGAGGGTAAACTTTGATTTCTAAGATAGCCTTTCAGTTAAGTTTTTGAGCACTAATCTCAAATCACAAAAGAAGTATATTTTTAAACATAAGAGCTAATATTATATTATTTTTAGGAGTAGTATTGAGCAGTGATATGGGGGAGAGTTCAAACAACTCACAGCCCCCATAAACCATGTAGCCACCATGGGTAGAAAAGGGTCATACTTTTTAGATGATTCCTTTAGTTCCTTTTAGAATAGACTAGTGGATCCACTTAGTGAGTTAGGTTCTATACCTCCAGCAAGGTATAGGACGGTCCTTGGCAGCGTGAGGTAAAATGTTGTATCATCACTATACCTCTTAAGTGATGGTTGTTGGTTAGAGAAACTCCTACAACAGTATTTTGTATTTTTAACAAACATAGTTTATATTGTATCTTTGTATACATACAGAGTTATTATTGTATTTCTAAATACAAAGAGTTGACATCATGTTTTAAACAACTTTTCTTTATATTGCACTTGTTTTTAAACTACTTTATATTGAAATGAGTTCAGTTATGTTGAGTTGAGTTGAACTAGGTAAGTTGTTTAGTTCCTTTCAAATTCTTTTCAAACTTAAGTTGTGTTTAGAATTCCAATTCGCATACTCATATATTCAATGTACTGATGTCAGTTGGCCTGCATCATTTTATGATGCAGACGCAGGTAACCAGGATCAATATCCAGCACATCGTTGATCCAGTTGAGCTTCAGAGTTGTTGGTGAGCCTTTTTGTTTTCTGGAGGATCCTCCTTTTTCATTACTTTATCATTTTAGTTCATTAGGATGTCGTGGGCTTGTCCCGACATCCATCTCAATTGTTTTAGAGGCTTCATTGATTGTCAATCAGATGTTAGTTCATTCGTCATCATTTTGTTATTGGCTTATGTTCAGATTTGAGTTGCCATTTTCGCTAAGTTAAATGTTTATTTTTAAAATATTATGAGTTTAGTTTGAGATAGTTAAGTTATTTAGCATATGAATCCTTTTCTTAATGCTTAAAATCTTCCGCTGAGTAAGTAATCCAGACCAAGCATTCGCTTGGGGCCAACATTGGTTTCGAGTGCCAGCTATGTCTAGGGTGTAGGCTCGAGGAGTGACAAACTTGGTATTAGAGCACAGAGTTCAAGAGTCCTAGGGAGTCTATGAAGCCGTGTATGTAGAGTCCTAATTATCGGTGTGAAGCTTGCCACATCTATAATTAGGAGGCTGCAACATTTAGGAATTTCTTCACTTCTTTCATACTCATTTTGTGCGATAGAGTGTATCTCTATAAAAGTATCTTTCTAACTCGTGCTTACGTGTCACCGATTTTGAGCTAGCCTATGGTCGAGAGTGCTTTCATGAGGTGTTTCTTTCCTCGTGAGCTAAGAGAAAAAAATAGATGATTGCTGACATGAGGAGCAGGATGAGTTTATTCGTTGTTGGGTTTAGTCATCTGTCAAGTAAGGAAAGTAAGGCAACCATGCTTATAAGTGACATGGGCACATTAAGGCTGATGATTCATGTGCAACAATTTGATGAGGACAAGCTAAAGGATAAGCAAGAGTTTAAGAACAAGAGAGTGAAGCTATTAGGGAATGAATCCGGGCAGCAATAGAGTAATGCGAACCAGTCTTCTTTCCAACATAAGCAAAAATGACATTCTCCATCATCTGCTAGTGCTGCACCAAGGAACAAATGGGAGTACAATAGTCAGAATTCTAAGAACTTCAGAGCTAGACCTGCGTATTCGCAAGGTAGTAAGGTACAAGGGGGTACTAAGACTCCTGCATGTGCTAAGTGTGGTAGGAGCCACTCAGGGGTTTGTCGTGATGGCTCCACAGTTGCTTCAAGTATGGCCAGAATGGTCATTTTATGAGAGAGTGTCCTAAGAGCAGATAGAGTAATGGTAATGGGGGCAATAGAGCCCAATCTTTATCAGTTGCTCCACCAGACAAGACTGCACCTAGATGAGCTACTTTCGGTATTGGCGGAGGAGCAAACCGCCTTTATGGGATCACTAATCTCTAAGAGCAAGAGAACTCTCCAGATGTTGCCACTGGAATGATCCAAGTCTTTGATTTTACTATTTATGCTTGGCTAGACCCAAGGACGAGTTTATCTTTTGTAGCTTCTTATGTTGCTATGAATTTGATGTTATTTCTGAGCAACTTAGTGAACCATTCAGTGTTTCTACACCTGTTGGTGAGTCTATTCTACCAGAAAGAGTCTACGTGATTGTTCCATTTTTGTCAATCACAAGAGTACCATGGCTGATTTAGTTGAGTTAGACATGGCAGAGTTTGATGTCATTCTAGGTATGGACTGACTTCATGCCTGTTATGCATCAATAGATTGTAGAACTCGAGTAGTCAAGTTCCAATTTCCAGTGAACCAGTTATAGAGTTGAAGAGCAGTTCAACAGTGCCTAAGGGTCATTTTATTTCGTACCTTAAGGAAATGAAGTTAGTTTCTAAGGGGTGTGTCTATCACTTGGTCCGAGTTAATGACTCTAGTGTTGAGATACTTCATAGTTAATCAGTTTCAGTTGTACGAGAGTTTCCAAAAGTTTTTCCAGATGATCTTAATGGAGTCCCTCCTGAGAGAGAAATAAACTTCGGCATAGACATTCTTCCCGATACTCGTCCTATATCTCTATTCCGCCATAAAGAATGGCACTAGCAGAGTTGAAAGAGCTTAAAGAGCAGTTGAAAGATCTTTTAGAGAAAGGTTTCATTCGACCAAGTATCTCCCCTTGGGGCGCTCCGATCCCATTTGTGAGAAAGAAAGATGGTTCTCTTAGGATGTGTATAGATTACCGTCAGTTAAACAAGGTTACCATCAAGAATAAGTATCCTTTTCCGAGAATTGATGATCTTTTCGACAGTTTTAGGGTGCTTCTTATTTTTTTATGATAGACCTCAGTTCTGCCTACCATTAATTGAAGGTAAGGGAATGTGATATTCCCAAGACAACATTCAGGACTCGTTATGGTCACTATGAATTTCTAGTCATGTCCTTTGGTTTGACCAATGTGCCTGCAACATTCATGAACCTTATGAATAGAGTTTTCAAGTCTTATTTAGAAATGTTTGTTATCGTGTTCATTGATGACATACTAATCTATAAAAGGAATGAAGAAGATCATGCTAGCCATCTTAGAATAGTTCTCCAGACTTTAAAAGATAAAGAGTTATGCCAAGTTCTCTAAGTTTGAGTTTTGGCTTGAGTCTGCGGCATTCTTGGGCCACATAGTTTTCGGTGATGGAATTAAAGTTGATACTTAGAAAATACAGACAGTGCATAATTGGCTTAGACCCACTTCTCCAATTGATATTAGGAGTTTCTTAGGGTTGACTGGATATTATAAAAGGTTTGTCGTGGTATTTTTATCTATTTAATCCCCTTTGACCAAGTTAACTCAGAAAACAGTAAATTTCAATGGTCTGAAGTTTGTGAGAAGAGCTTTCAGGAATTGAAAAAAAAGAGGTTGACTACTGCCCCAATATTGACCTTACCAGAGGGTATGCAAGGCTTTATTGTATATTGTGATGCATCTAGAGTTGATTTGGGTTGTGTGTTGATGTAGAATGGTAAAGTTATAGCTTATGCCTCCAGACAGTTGAAAGTTCATGAGAAGAACTACCCAGGCCATGATTTAGAATTGGCTACTGTGGTATTTATTTTGAAAATATGGCGCCATTATCTTTATGGTGTTTATGTGGATGTGTTCACGGATCACAAGAGCCTTCAGTATCTGTTTACTCATAAAAATCCCAATCTCAGACAAAGGAGGTAGTTAGAATTACTCAAGGATTATGACATGAGTATTCTTTACCACCCAAGTAAGGCTAATGTTGTTGTTGATGCTTTTAGCAGGTTTTCTATGGGTAGTACTGCCCATGTTGAGGAGGGAAAAAAGAGTTAGCGAAAGATGTGCATAGACTTGCACGCTTAGGAGTCCAACTAATGGATTCCACAGAAGGAGGAATAGTGGTGATGAATGGGGCTGAATCTTCATTAGTGTCGGAAGTGAAAGAAAAGCAAGATTAAGATCCTATTTTGCTTGAATTGAAGGCAAAAGTTCATAAGCAAAAAGTAATGGCTTTTGGAACAAGGGGGAGATAGTGTTTGAGGTATCAAGGTAGATTGTGTGATTGATTTCAAGGGTAATTGGGATGATCGCCTATCTCTCATTGAGTTTGCTTACAACAATAGTTACCACTCTAGCATCCAAATGGCTCCTTACGAAGCTTCTTATGGGGGAAGATGCAAATCTCCTAATAGATGGTTTGAAGTTGCTGAAGCTGCGTTACTAGGACTGGACTTAGTTCGTCAAGCTATAGAGAAAGTGGAAGTTATTCAAGAGAGATTGAAAATAGCCTAGAGTTGTTAGAAATCCTACAGTTATGGTAGGAGGAGAGAGTTAGAGTTTAAAGTAGATGATTGAGGTTACATGAAAGTTTCACCCATGAAAGGTGTTGTGAGTTTTGGCAAGAAGGGGAAGCTTAGTCCCCGTTATATTGGCCTTACAGAATATCAAAAGAGGTAGGTAATGTAGCCTATGAGTTAGAGCTACCACAAGAGTTACCCACGGTTCATCCAATATTTCATGTATCCATGTTGAAGAAGTGCATGGGCGATTCTTCGTTGATAATACTAACTGAAGATATTGGGATCAAAGATAGTTTATCTTATGAAGAGATTTCGATTCAAATTCTAGATCGCCAAGTTTGCAAGTTGAGGACAAAAGAGGTAGCATTAGTCAAAGTTCTTTGGAGGAGCCAATTTGTTGAAGAAACTACTTGGGAAGCTGAGGAGGATATGAAGAAGAGATATCTACATCTCCTTGAATTCGGAGAAGTTCTGAATTAAGGTACTAATAATTTCTTAGTATTTATTTATAGGTTAGCATGTTGTTTCGCATTTGCTTGTGGGTGTTTGAGCTGAATGTTGCATGTTACACCCTTAGCCTAGTAAGAGTAATCTCATTTGAGGACGAATGCTCTCAAGGGGGAGATATTGTAACATCTCGTAATTTGAAATAACTAGGAAAAGCTAAGAATTTGAAATAGTCATTTTTGGGAAGAAAGAAAATTTGGAAATTTGTTTAAGTTAAGTTAAGAATGAGTTTTGGTCAACTTCAAACGACCATAAATCCTATCTCATTATGATTTAGGTGTGCTTCTAGATATCGTAAGAAATATCTTGGAATAATCTTTCCAATGCCACCAAGTTTACGCGATTCCGAGTTCGTATGAGTGAGATATGTCCATTTGTAGTTGGGCTGTTCGATTAAGGAAAAGTCCAATCCAGATTTTGGAAGGGTAGTTTGGTCTTTTCCATACCTAACTTAGTTAATTCATTTTTGGTAATATTTCTAAGGGTCTAAACTGAAATTGCTCAGTTTATGCTTTTGAAATTAGAGTTAGGGTTTTTGTAGAAAGAACGCAAGTGGAGAGAAGAGGAGAAATGAACCAAAGATAGTCGTTCGTAAGGTTTTCCCTTTTGGATTTCATCAAGGGGTGATCCCTACGAGGTATGTGAGATTACATAGCATTGGGTTAGTTCACCCACACGCAAATCATGATTCAATTTAGCGAAGTTTATTATATTTGAAAGTAAATCCTTTGAGTTCTTGATGAAATTCGTTTGAATTCTTGTGGGTTGTGTTGTTGGAGTTTTCTTGAGATTTAAATCATGTTTCTGAGTGTAATTTCGAGTTGAATCTATTATATATTGAGGGTATAAATAATTCTAAGTGTTTGCGGAAAGAACTAAGTGAAATTAGAGTGTTTAGAGATGAAAAATGGAGAAGAAAAGTGGGGAAACACTTGTGGAGGTACTTGGAGCGTTGTGCCTCTCAGAGCCCCAAAGAGCGGTCTCTGAACTTTAACCTCTGGGGCGCCGCGCCAGCCAAAGCGCCCCAAGTCAGTTTTAGAACTTCAAGGGATGGCTCCCTGCACCTTTTAGAGAAGCCAGTTCTTCCCATTCCTCCCCCATCTTTCCAACGCCACTGAGTTTGCGCGATTCCGAGTTCGTATGAGTAAGATATTCCCTTTGGAAGTTGGGCTGTTGGAATAAGAAAAGTTCAATCCGGATTTTTAAAGGGTAGTTTGGTCTTTTCCTTGCCCAATTATTTTATTTCATTTTTGGTAATTAAGTTAGAGTCTAAACAGAATTATATCAGTTTACGCTTTTACCAAAATATGCTAGGGCTTGGAGAAGAGAGAAAAGAAGAGGAGAAAGGAGAAGAGAAGCAAGATTCATAGAGATTAGCTTGTGGACTTCATCGGGAGTGATCCCTACAAGGTATGTGAGATCACATAGCGTTGGGTTAGTACACCCACATGCCAATCATGATTTATTTCAACAAATTTAAGTTCTTGAAAGCTTAGAAATGGAATTCCTGATTGGTTTGTAGAAGTTCTATTAAATTCTTTATCCGTTGAAATCGTTGAGGAGTTGTTTGATCAGAATCCGTGATTTTAGGTTTGATTTTGAGTAGAATCTGATGTACTTTGAGCATATAATCAATTCTAAGTGTTTGGGGAAAGAACCCATAGGGTTTAGAGCTGGAAAACGAAGAACAAATTTCGTTGGTCAAAATTCGGCAGTGCCTCCGCATCGCGGAGCTAGTCCCCAATTTTCGGAAAAGTCATTTCGCGTCGCGGAGTGGTCACGGACCATTCTACCTCAAAAGTTATTTTTAAAACCAAAATTTAAATGCTTCTCCGCATCGCGAACCCACCCTTAAAAAGTGATTTCTTGATCTTTTCTCATGTTTAGTATTTAAAATCATTCCTAAGCATCATGAGATCTTTGCAATCACAATCCTTGAATCCATAATTCAATTCAAGGACCAGTTGAGAGTCAAGTCATGAGAAGTTCTTAGAGTTTTCCAGAAGTCCTTTTTCCAAATGTTTTAACTTTGTTTTAAGACTTAAAGTTCAAGTTGAGTAAAAAGTAAAGAGAAAAGCTTGAAGTTTATTTTTTCAAAAGTATATGGGGCTTATGTATTCCCAAAGGGTTTAAAATGTTTTCACATTTAAACAAGAAAGGAAACTTCGATTTCCAAAGAGCCTTCGGGCTAGTTTTTAGAAAAGAGAATCGCTTTCTAAATGAAGTAGGAGGGGAAACTTTGATTTCCATGATAGCCTTTGAGCTATGTTTTTGAGCACTAATCTCAAATCACAGAAGAAGTATGTTTTTAAACATAAGAGCTAATATTATATTATTTTTGGGAGTAGTATTGAGCACCGATATGGGGGAGAGTTCAGACAACTCACAGCCCCTATAAACCATGTAGCCACCATGGGTTGAAAAGGGTCATACTTTTTAGATGATTCCTTTAGTGCTTTTTAACATAGACTAGTGGATCCACTTAGTGAGTTAGGTTCTATACCTCCAGCAAGGTATAGGATGGTCCTTAGCAGTATGAGGTAAAATGTTGTATTATCACTATTGCTCTTAAGTGATGGTTGTCGATTTGAGAAACTCCCACAATAGTTTTTGTATTTTTATATACAGACAGAGTTCATATTGTATCTTTGCATACATACAAAGTTATTATTGTATTTCTAAATACACATAGATGACATCATGTTTTAAATATCTTTTCCTTATATTGCACTTGTTTTTAAACTGCTTTATATTGAAATGAGTTCAGTTATGTTGAGTTGAACTAGGTAAGTTCTTAAGTTCCTTTCAGATTCTTTTCAAGCTTAAGTTGTGTTTACCATTCCAACTCGCATACTTGTATATTCAATGTATTGATGCCAGTTGGCCTACATCGTCTTATGATGCAGACGCAGGTAACCAGGATCAACATCCAGCGCATCGTTGATCTAGTTGAGCTTCAGAGTTGTTGGTGAGCCTCCTTGCATTCCGGAGGATCCCCCTTTTTAATTACTTTATCATTTTAGTTCATTAGGATGTCGTGGTCTTGTCCCGACGTCCATCTCAGTTGTTTTATAGGATTCATAGATAGTCAGTCAGATGTTAGTTCATTCATCATCATTTTGTTATTAGCTTATGTTCAGATTTGAGTTGCCATTTTGGCTAAGTTAAATGTTTATTTTTAAAACATTATGAGTTCAGTTTGAGACAATTGAGTTATTTAGCATATGAATCCTTTTCTTAATGCTTAAAGTCTTCCGCTGAGTAATTAAGCCAGGCCAAGGGTTCTCTTAGGGCCAACAATGGTTCTCGTGTGCCGGCCACGTCCAGGGTGTAGGCTCGGGGCGTGACAGTTAAGTTCTAAGGTGTTACAATAGCTCCCCCTTGGAAACACTCGCTCTCGAATAAAGTTTAAATTTGCTGAGTATGGAGGGAAGGAGCTGCAATCCTTACCAATAAGTACTAGAAACGGATATCTGACTGAACTGACCTCCAAGAACATGCAAATATGCTGAAAATGCAAGAAAAACTGAAGGAACATGATACTAAGACTGAATTTACGCAAAAGTAAACTGAGAGACTGGAGAGGAACTATTACCTCAAGCTGAAACGGATTCAGAAGGAAAGAGATGAGGATACTTGGCCTTCATGGTTGCTTCTGCTTCCCAAGTAGCTCCCTCTATTGACCGACTCCTCCAAAAAAGTTTCACTGAAGTGACTTCTTTATTTCTCAACCTACGAATATGATGGTCAAGAATCTCGACTGGCACCTCTTCATAAGTGAGACTATCATTCATAGCCACACTTTCTAATGGTATTATCGCTATCAGATCACCTACACACTTCTTCAAGAATAAAATGTAAAAGACTGGATGAACCGCTGCTAGTTTTGCTGGAAACTCTAACTCATAAGCCACATTACTAACCCTTTTCAGGATTCTGTAAAGACCTACATATCTAGGACTGATCTTTCCTTTCTTTCCAAATCTCATAACCCCCTTCATAGGTGACACCTTCAGAAAAACCCAATCATCGATTTCAATCTCTAAGTCCTTTTTCGTTATATCTACATAAGACTTCTGACGACCCTGAGATGTCTTAAGTCTATCTCTAATGAGCTGAACTTTTTACATGGCTTCATGAACAGACACAATCAATGCTGCTTCACCTACTTTAAACCAACCAATCAAAGATCTGCGTCTACGCTTGTATAATGCCTTATAAAGGGACATTTGAATAGTGGAATGGTAACTATTATTATAGGCAAATTCTATGAGAGGTATGTGATCATCCTAACTGCCCTTGAAATCGATCACGCAGGCTCTGAACATGTCCTCTAAGGTGTGAATGGTACATTCTTCCTGACCATCTATCTGTGGATGAAATGTTGTGCTGAGATTTACTTGAGTACCAAGATCTTTCTGAAATAGTTTCTAGAAATGAGAGGTAAATTGAGGACCTTTATCTGCGATTATAGACAAGGGAACCCCATACAACCTGAGTATCTCATTGATGTAGAGTTTTGCGTAGTCCTCCACTGAATCTGTAGTCTTGACAGCCAAAAAGTGTGCAGACTTAGTAACTCTGTCCATTATCACCGAAATGGAGTCATGTTGTTTGCAAGTATGAGGTAAACCCCTAATGAAGTCCATGATTATCACTTCCCACGTCCATGTAGGAATGTTAATCTCTTGAGTCACACCTCCTAATTTCTGATGTTCTACCTTAACCTGTTGATAATTAGGGCACTTAGCCACAAATATGCTATATCCCTCTTCATGCCATTCTACCAAAAGACTTCCCGCAGATTACAGTACATCTTAGTGGCACCTAGATGAATAGAATACCTGGAGTTATGGGCTTTGGTAAGAATCTGCTGCCCCAACTCACTCACCTTAGGAACAGATAAGTGACCTTGGTAATGAAGCACACCATCTCCCCCTTAGGAGAAAACCTCAACTTTCTGCTGATGAACTGCACCCTTCAATTGAAGCAATATAAGATCACTGTCTTGTTTTTTTTCAACCTTTGCTACCAATGAAGATTCAAATCTATTCTGAACTATCACACCACAATTTGACACTGTAAGACCAACTCCTAAGCAAGAAAGCCGGTGAACATCTTTTGCTAATTCCTTCTTTTCTTCCTTAACGTGTGCTACACTACCCATAGACAGTCTGTTGAGAGCACTAGTTAATACATTGGCCTTACCTGGATGGTAAAGCACTTTCATATCATAGTCCTTGATGAATTCAAGCCATCTCATCTGACGAAGATTCAACTCTTTCTGGGCGAACACATACTAGAGGCTCTTATGATATGTGAACACATCTATGTGAACACCATACAAGTAATGTCTCTAAATCTTTAAGATAAATACTATGGATTTTCTTACATTCATCTGACCACTGAAACTTGACCTTTCTTAGAGTCAACTTGGTCAATGGGGGAAGATATGGATGAAAATCCTTCAACAAATCTCCTATAATAACCATCCAAACCCAAGAAACTTCTAATATCGATTGGAGATGTGGGTGTAGGCCATTGTTTCACTGCCTCTATTGTCACGCCCCGAGCCTACACCCTGGGCGGGACCGGCACCCGGAGACCATTTCTGGCCCCAAGCGAACCCTTGGCCTGGCTTTCTTAACTCAGTGGAAAACTAACCCAACAAAATAACTCAATGCAATGCAATATTACAAAACAACTTAACTTATAAAATATGGCCATAAAGGCAACTCGAATCTCAAAATAGAATAGTTACATATATACATAGATGAGATACTCAAAACTAACCGGCGACTGTCTGTCTATGATGCCTCTAAAATACTGAGATGGATGTTGGGACAGACCCCACAACATCCTAATAAAACAAAAAAAACTAAGAACACAAAATAATTGAGTCCTCCAGAATACAAGGAGGCTCACCACTGACTCTGGAGTGCTCAGCTGGATCAACGACGTGCAGGATGCTGATCCGGGGTACCTGTATCTACATCATAAGACGATGCAGGCCAATCCGGCATCGGTACATGGAATGTACGAGTATGCGAGCTGGAAAACTAAGCAACATAGGCTAGAAGGAAATTTGGAAGAAACTAAAAAGTTTACCTTGCTCAACTCAACTCAACCTGACTGACTTCTCTCAAAATAAGGCAATTTAAAACAAGTGCGATATAAAGAAAGACTGTTTAAAATATGTTAAAAACTCTGTGTGTATACAAGGATACAATAAGCCTGAGATGTATATAGAAATACAATGAACTGATGTATATAAAAATACAATAATCTATGTGTATGAAAATACAATAACTGTTGTGGGAGTTTCTCTAATTGACAACCATCACATAAGAGTTATAATGATGATATAGCGATCGACCTCACGCTGCCAGAGCATCTTATACCCGGTCAAAGGTGTAAGACCTGAACTGCCTAATGGATCCACTAGTCTAATCTGAAAAGGATTCATCTAAAAAGTATGATCCTTTTCTACCCATGATGGCTAACATGGTTCTATGGGGGCTGTCGGTTCTTTGAACGCTCCCCCGATTCGGTGCTCAAGACTACTCCCAAAAATACTTTAGCTCATAAGTGTTTTAAACACATCTTTCTTTAGTTGAGGTAATTACTCAAAACTACCCTATTAAAAGAGGTAATTGCTTTTGAAAACTCTTTCTAAAAAGAACATCCCAAAACCATATTTTTAATATGATCATTGATGACTCGGGATATTCATACTACTTAAACATTGATGGTATATCTAGAGACCATACTGTTTAAACATTGATGACATACTCGATTTGTCATGCTAATCATATTTTAGAAACTCTTTTGCAAAACTCATCTTTTCTCAAAAAGAGATAGTACTCAAACTTCTCAAAACTCTTTTAGAAATCTCAGTTTTCTCTCAACTTAAATGTGAAAACACTTATAAACTTCTTTGGGAAATACTTAGTTCCCTAATTACTTTTGAGAAATGAACTCAACTCTTGACTTAACTTGAAACTCGATACTTAACTTGGAACTTGAGCCTTAAAATGAAGTTAAAATGTTCAATAAAGACTCTTGAAAAGCTTGGAGGACTTGCTTGAACTAACTTCTTAACTTGAAGCTTGACTTCTAATTTCACTTGACTTCTAACTCGACTTGACTTGGAAACTAACTTCACTTGACTTCTAACTTTACTCTCCTTAAATTGGAATTTATGAATTCAAGGGTAATGATTTGTGTTTGGAAGGACCCCATGATGATTAGGAATAATTTAGGACAGCTAGACTTAAGAAAAATTTCGAAATTTAATTCGAAAATAGAACAGTATTACGTTCACACGAAGGGAAACAAATCTGGGACGCAGACTTGCTTCAGGCAAGCTGCCCAACTTTTCTCCTTCATGTTGCCAACTCTAAACCCTCTCAACCTTAAAGGTTCTTTTCCCAAACACTTGGGGTCATAAACCCCTCAACATACAGTGGATTCCACTCAAAACACAACCAGATTCTGTCCCAAATCAGCAAGAACTTCAACAACACAACCAACAACTAACAACTTCAACAACCAAAATATATCTTTTCTTGGAATTAAAAACGAGTTGGTGTGTGGGGGTATGAACCAACCAACACTAAGGATCATAAAATCCCTCAATATACAATAGATTTCAGCTCAATAACACAACCAAATCATGTCCCACAACCAACAATAACTTTAACAACACAACTAACAACATCAACAACAACTAACAACTTCAACAACAATTCCAATCTTTTCTCAAATCATAAAAACGAGCTTGGTGTGTGGGGGGAAAGGATCACCCAACACTTAGAACTCACATACCTTGATAGGGATCACCCCCGACGAAAATCCACGATGATCTTGAAGAATCTTTGCTTGATCTTTCCTTTCTCCTCTTCTTCTCTTCTTCACTCTCAAGAACCCTAACTCTTTACTCTTTAAAAAAAATGAGACAAACTGATCTAAAATTAGTCTAACACTTTCATATAACCAAAACAATTGATTTGTGAAAAGACCAAAATGCCCTTAAATTTCCGGACGGATTCTCTTCCAACTGCCCAACTTTCAATGACAATAACTCGCTCATACGAACTCGGAATCGAGCAAACTCAGTGGTGTTGGAAAGATCATTCCACAAGCTTCACAACCATAACTGGAACTACTCCTAAGTCATCCTGAGCTAGGAGTTACGGCTGCTCAAAGTTGGCCAAAAATCACTGATTTCCCACACTTAGCCAAATTTTCTAGATTTTTGAACTTAGCCAAATTTCCAGATTCTGAAATTTTTTTCCAAAAATGACTACTGTCAAATTTCAATATTCTTCATATTCATTTTTAATTGTCGGATGTTACAATATCTCCCCCTTGGGAACATTCGTCCTCGAATGAGGTTACTTTTTACAATGCTAAGAGTGTAACATCAACTCGAACACCTAACAAGCAACCATGCAAACAACAACAACAATAACAATAACATGCCCACTATAATTTAAAAAGCACTAAGAAGGAAATTAATACCTTAATCTGCATTTCCCCCGTATTCAAAGAGATGTGGATATCTCTTCTTCATGTCCTCTTCGGCTTCCCAAGTAGCTTCCTCAACAAATTGGTTCCTCCAAAGGACCTTGACTGAGGCTACATCCTTTGTTCTCAACCTACGAACTTGCCGATCTAAAATCCTAACAGGAATCTCCTCATAAGATAAGTTATCCTTGATCTTAATTCTTTCAGTCGTCACGATCAATGAAGGATCGCCTATGTACTTCTTCAACATGGAGATGTGAAATACCGGATGAACCGCTGCTAGTTCCTGTGGTAACTCCAACTCATAAGCAACATTGCCAATCCTTTTGGCAATGCGTTAAGGTCTAATATACCGGGGACTAAGTTTTCCCTTCTTACCAAACCTCATAACACCTTTCATGGGTGAAACCTTCAAATATACCCAATCATCTACTTCAAACTCTAACGCCATTCTCCTAACATCAGTGTAGGATTTTTGGCGACTCTGTGCCGCTTTCAACCTCTCTTGAATCACTTTCACTTTCTCCATAGCTTGGCGAACTAAATCTGGTCCTATCAACCTTGCTTCACTAACTTCAAACCATCCAAAAAGAGATCTACGTCTCTTCCCATAAAAAGCTTTATAACGAGCCATTTCGATTGTATAATGGTAACTATTGTTGTAAGCAACTTCATGTAAGATAGGTAATCATCTCAATTATCCTTGAAACCAATCCCACAATCCACATTGATACCTCAAAACACTATCTCCCCCTTGTTCAAAAGCCATCACCGCTTAGGAACATTTTGCCCGTAATTCAAACAAGATAGGGTGCTGGGTCCTTTTTACCTTCTACTTCTGACACTAATGATAACTCGGCCCCGTTCGTCACTTCTATTCCTCCTTCTGCGGAATCTATAAGTCTGACTCCCAGGCGTGCAAGTCTGTGCACCTCTTTTGCTAACTTTCTCTTTCCTTCTCCAATATGGGCGGTGCTACCCATAAACAACTTTGCTTAAAGAATCAGTAACACCATTAACCTTACCAGGGTAATAAAGAAAACTCATGTCATCATCCTTAAGTACCTTTAACCACTCTCTCTTTGGCTGAGATTAAGCTCATTCTGAGTGAACACACCCACATGAATATCATACAACAATGACGCCATATCTTCGAAGCAAAACTACAACAACCAACTCTAGCTCATCACATTACACCTCGATTTGCCTAAACTCGACTATTATTCTCAAATTCATTTTAGATTCAGATATTCAGTATGTACTCAAGAACCAAATATAATAACTGGGCAGTAGTCAACTTCTCTTTCCATCCTTGAAAGTCTTCTTCGCAAGCTTTAGACCGTTGAAAATTCGTTGTTCTTCCGAGTCAATTTGGTCAAATAAAACCCTTATCTAACAGATCCCTTTAACTGTTCTTTCAACTTTTCAACTCTGTTAGTGCCATTCTATAAGGCGAAAAAGAGATTGGACAATTAACTGGAATGATGTCTATGCCGAAATCTATATCTCTCAGGAGGAATTTTGGGTAGACCATCAGGAAAACCTTCTAGAAACTCTCTTACTATAGGAACTGACTGAAAAGGAGGTATCTCAACACTAGAGTCATAAACTTGGACTAAGTGATAGATACATCCCTTCGAAAATTAACTTTCTCGCCTTAAGGTACGAAATGAAACGACCCTTAGGCACTGCTGAACTACAACTCCACTCTAAGACTGGCTCACTCGGCAACTAAAACTTGACCACTCGAGTTCTACCATTAACTGAAGTATAACAGGCATGAAGCTAGTCCACACCAAGAATGACATCAAATTCTACCATGTACAACTCAACTAAATCAGCCATGACACTCTTGTGATTGATAGAGATAGTACAATCACGATAGACTTTCTCTGCTAGAATAGACTACCCAATGGTGTATAAACACAAAAGGGTTCACAAAGTCTTTCAGGAAGAAGCATAAGGTGTTACAAAAGATAAACTCGCTCTGGGGTCTAGCAAAGCATAAACAGCAAAGTCAAAGACTCGAATCATACCAGTGACAACATCTAGCGAATCCTCTTGCTCTTGGTGACTGTTGATTGCATAGGGGCGGTTTGTTCCTCCGCCCATACTAGAAGTAACTCCTCTAGGTACCATCTTGTCTGGGGAGCAACTGATGAAGATTGGGCCCTACTGCTCAGACTTCCACTACCTTGCCTATTCTTAGGACACTTTCGCATGAAATGTCCACTCTGACCACACTTGAAACAACCAATAGAGCCCTCACGACAAATACCTGAGTGGTTCCTACCACACTTGGCGCAAGCAGGAGGCTTACTACCCCTTGGTACTATACTGCCTTGAGTATAGGCAAGTCTAGCCCTGAAACTATAGGAATTTCTATTGTACCCATCTTTGTTCTCAAGTGCAGGTGCACTAGCAGATGGTGAAGTAGGTCCCTTCTGTTTCTGTGGGAGAGATGATTGATTAACATCATTCTTTTGTTGCCTGAACTGATCTCCTACTATCTTAGCCCTCTTATCCTTAAACTCTTCTCTATCCTTCAACTTATCCTTCTCAACTTGTTGTAAATGGATCATAAATCTGGCTAGATCAATATCCCCTATCAGCATAGTTGCCTTGCCTTCCTTGCTTGACTGACGAGATAACCCAGCAACATATAAACTCATCCTACTCCTCATGTCCGCAACCATCTCCGGAGCATAGCGAGAAAGTTGTGTGAACTTCAGACTGTACTCATGAACACTTATAGACTCCGGATTAAGGGTGAGAAACTCTTTGATCTTTGCCTCTCGCAACTCACGAGGAAAGAAACGCCCCATGAGAGCACCCTCAAACACAACCCAACTAACTATTGGCGCATCCTCAGCCCTATTTTTTTTCCATTGGTCAAACCAGATTCTAGCGACACCCTTCAATTGGTATGCAGCTAGTTCCACCCTCTCTGACTCAGCAACCTGCATTACATCAAATACCCTTTTAAGTTCCTCAATGAAGTTCTCCGAATTCTCAGTGACACTTAAACCTGTGAAGCTTGGTGGATTCATCCTTAAGAGTTCTTGGATCCTTGAAGTATCAACCACTTCGTGTCGATTATCTCCCTGCCCAACATGATAGGTTGCAACTTGACTTACCATCCGGATAGCTTCACGAAAATCAGCATTTTTCATCTCTTCTTGGGTTTGCACTTCTTGGGCACTTGGTAACTCTTGTTCCTCAACACTCTTCATAGCTGGACGAACTCGGCGCTCTTCGTGGAGGCATGATCCTCTGAAAACACGCGCAAACATGAATTAGAAAGAAACTTTTTAGAGATAAACTCTAACGCACGAGATGAGTGTGAAAGAAATGAGATAGTTCCTAAATGTTGTAGCCTCCCAATTATAGATGTGGCGCGCTTCACACCGATAACTAGGACTCTACAGACACGGCTTCATAGACACCCTAGGACTCTTGAACTCTGTGCTCTAATACCAAGTTTGTCACGCCCCGAGCCTACACCCTGGGCGGGACCGGCACCCGGAGACCATTTCTGGCCCCAAGCGAACCCTTGGCCTGGCTTTCTTAACTCAGCGGAAAACTAACCCAACAAAATAACTCAATGCAATGCAATATTACAAAACAACTTAACTTATAAAATATGGCCATAAAGGCAACTCGAATCTCAAAATAGAATAGTTACATATATACATAGATGAGATACTCAAAACTAACTGACTGACTGTCTGTCTATGATGCCTCTAAAATACTGAGATGGATGTTGGGACAGACCCCACAACATCCTAATAAAACAAAAAAAACTAAGAACACAAAATAATTGAGTCCTCCAGAATACAAGGAGGCTCACCACTGACTCTGGAGTGCTCAGCTGGATCAACGACGTGCAGGATGCTGATCCGGGGTACCTGTATCTACATCATAAGATGATGCAGGCCAACTGGCATCAGTACATGGAATGTACGAGTATGCGAGCTGGAAAACTAAGCAACATAGGCTAGAAGGAAATTTGGAAGAAACTAAAAAGTTTACCTTGCTCAACTCAACTCAACCTGACTGACTTCTCTCAAAATAAGGCAATTTAAAACAAGTGCGATATAAAGAAAGACGTTTAAAATATGTTAAAACTCGTGTGTATACAAGGATACAATAAGCCCGAGATGTATATAGAAATACAATGAACTGATGTATATAAAAATACAATAATCTATGTGTATGAAAATACAATAACTGTTGTGGGAGTTTCTCTAATTGACAACCATCACATAAGAGTTATAATGATGATATAGCGATCGACCTCACGCTGCCAGAGCATCTTATACCCGGTCAAAGGTGTAAGACCTGAACTGCCTAATGGATCCACTAGTCTAATCTGAAAAGGATTCATCTAAAAGTATGATCCTTTTCTACCCATGATGGCTAACATGGTTCTATGGGGGCTGTCGGTTCTTTGAACGCTCCCCGATTCGGTGCTCAAGACTACTCCCAAAAAATACTTTAGCTCATAAGTGTTTTAAACACATCTTTCTTTAGTTGAGGTAATTACTCAAAACTACCCTATTAAAAGAGGTAATTGCTTTTGAAAACTCTTTCTAAAAAGAACATCCCAAAACCATATTTTTAATATGATCATTGATGACTCGGGATATTCATACTACTTAAACATTGATGGTATATCTAGAGACCATACTGTTTAAACATTGATGACATACTCGATTTGTCATGCTAATCATATTTTAGAAACTCTTTTGCAAAACTCATCTTTTCTCAAAAAGAGATAGTACTCAAACTTCTCAAAACTCTTTTAGAAATCTCAGTTTCCTCTCAACTTAAATGTGAAAACACTTATAAACTTCTTTGGGAAATACTTAGTTCCCTAATTACTTTTGAGAAATGAACTCAACTCTTGACTTAACTTGAAACTCGATACTTAACTTGGAACTTGAGCCTTAAAATGAAGTTAAAATGTTCAATAAAGACTCTTGAAAAGCTTGGAGGACTTGCTTGAACTAACTTCTTAACTTCGAAGCTTGACTTCTAATTTCACTTGACTTCTAACTCGACTTGACTTGGAAACTAACTTCACTTGACTTCTAACTTTACTCTCCTTAAATTGGAATTTATGAATTCAAGGGTAATGATTTGTGTTTGGAAGGACCCCATGATGATTAGGAATAATTTAGGACAGCTAGACTTAAGAAAAATTTCGAAATTTAATTCTGAAAATAGAACAGATTCTGTTCACAGAAGGGAAACAAATCTGGGACGCAGACTTGCTTCAGGCAAGCTGCCCAACTTTTCTCCTTCATGTTGCCAACTCTAAACCCTCTCAACCTTAAAGGTTCTTTTCCCAAACACTTGGGGTCATAAACCCTCAACATACAGTGGATTCCACTCAAAACACAACCAGATTCTGTCCCAAATCAGCAAGAACTTCAACAACACAACCAACAACTAACAACTTCAACAACCAAAATATATCTTTTCTTGGAATTAAAAACGAGTTGGTGTGTGGGGTATGAACCAACCAACACTAAGGATCATAAAATCCCTCAATATACAATAGATTTCAGCTCAATAACACAACCAAATCATGTCCCACAACCAACAATAACTTTAACAACACAACTAACAACATCAACAACAACTAATAACTTCAACAACAATTCCAATCTTTTCTCAAATCATAAAAACGAGCTTGGTGTGTGGGGGGAAAGGATCACCCAACACTTAGAACTCACATACCTTGATAGGGATCACCCCCGACGAAAATCCACGATGATCTTGAAGAATCTTTGCTTGATCTTTCCTTTCTCCTCTTCTTCACTCTCAAGAACCCTAACTCTTTACTCTTTAAAAAAAATGAGACAAACTGATCTAAAATTAGTCTAACACTTTCATATAACCAAAACAATTGATTTGTGAAAAGACCAAAATGCCCTTAAATTTCCGGACGGATTCTCTTCCAACTGCCCAACTTTCAATGACAATAACTCGCTCATACGAACTCGGAATCGAGCAAACTCAGTGGTGTTGGAAAGATCATTCCACAAGCTTCACAACCATAACTGAAACTACTCCTAACTCATCCTGAGCTAGGAGTTACGGCTGCTCAAAGTTGGCCAAAAATCACTGATTTCCCACACTTAGCCAAATTTTCTAGATTTTTAAACTTAGCCAAATTTCCAGATTCTGAATTTTTTTTCCAAAAATGACTACTTTCAAATTTCAATATTCTTCATATTCATTTTAAATTGTCGGATGTTACATCTATCTTCTGAGAATCCACTCAAATTCCTTCGCTAGACACCACATGACCAAGGAAAACGACTAATTGTAACTAGAATTCACATTTGCTGAACTTGGTCAATAACTGCAATCCTTGAGAGTTTGCAGAACAATTCTTAGATTAGTCGCATGCTCCTCTTCACTCCGAGAATAAATGAGGATATCATTAATAAAGACTATAATAAACGTATCCAAATATTGTTTGAACACCATGTTTATTAAGTCCATGAAATCTATAGGATCATTTGTTAGTCCGAAAAACATAAATACAAATTCATAATGACCAAATCGAGTTCTGAAGGCTATCTTTGGAATGTCACTATCTTTGACTCTGAGATGATGATAGCCGAATCTGAGGTCTATCTTTGAAAAGTAACTAGCACTCAGAAGTTGGCAAACAAGTCATCAATCCTGGAGATAGAGTACTTATTTTTTATGGTAGCATTGTTCAACTGACGATAGTCAATGCATATTCTAATAGATCCATCTTTCTTTTTTACGAACAACACTGGAGCACCCCATGGAGAAATACTAGATCTGATAAAGCTCTTATCTAGAAGGTCTTTCAACTGTTCCTTCAGTTCCTTTAGCTTAGCCAGAGTCATTATATCAGGAGGAATCAAAATAGGCTGAGTATCTGGAAGGAGATCTATTTCGAAGTCAATTTCCCTTTTGGGAGGAACTCTGGGAAGATCTTCTGGGAATACTTTTGGAAACTCATTTTATACTAGGGATGACTTAAGAGTTGGGGTTTTAGAGTTTGAATCCTTAACCTGAACAAGCTGATAGATATACCCTTTAGAGATAATTATTTTGACCTTAAGGTAAGAGATAAATCGACCTATAGGCGCTGAGCTACTACCTTTCCATTCTAAGACTGGCATGCTTGGAAACTGAAACCAAACGATTCTAGTTCTAAAATCAACTGAGGCATAACATGAATGTAACCAGTTCATGCCTAGAATGATATCAAAATCTACCATTTCTAATCTACAAGGTCTGCTGAGGTGACTTTCTGAGATACTGTGATAAGGTAATTTCTGAATACCCGTCTAGCTATAACTGGGTCACCAACTGGAGTAGAGACTGAAAAGGGTTCTGAGAGAGTTTCTGGACTGACACTGAAGTTTACTGTTATATAGGGAGTTATAACGGACAAAGTAGCCCCTGGGTCTAACGACGCATAAACACCTAACTAGAAGACTTGTAATCCTCCCACTATTAGTACTAAGTATAGGCCACTCCCTTCAACCTATGGGCGGCCAAATCTGCACCCTCGACTAAGTGACACCCATAATGTTTGTTACCTTCTGCATGTCGTTGAAAAAACTCTTGTGGATCTTATCTTTACTTAGACTCATGAAACTCAGGAGGGTCCATTCGATTAAAGTCCTGGTTTCTTGTTGTAGTAGTGTTAGTCTTCGGTAGAGTTGGGGAGACAACCTGCTGATTGACCTGAACGGTCCTAGACTGAGCAAGCACTTGGAAAGCAACCCTGAACTCAGCATGCATGACTTTCTTATTCAATGGGTCTATTGGAGCTGTCGGCTGATTCCTTGTGTTAACTCTTCCAAGATGCATTTTTTTGAAAGCGTAAAGCAGGAGTTTGAAGAAGATTAAATAGAGTTCATACTCCATAGCACAAGTTGGAAAAGAAAGAAGGGAAGTATTTCCTAGAACACTTAGTAGAATCTCCCTTATAGATGTGGCGAGCTTCACACCCATGAAAAAGACTCTACTTAGTGTGGCTTTTAGACTTCCTAGGACTCTTGAACCTAATGCTATGATACCAATTTTGTCACGCCCTGAGGTTACCCCCTTGATGTAAACATGGGACCTAGAATCACGAGTGACCCCAAGCTAACCCTGAAGCTGGCATATCATAGGAATATTAAGAACAACTGAATAAAACATATACTATGCTGAAGCTAAAACAGTAGATAACTGAAAGATGGGGAATACCCAATACTGATTTGAATATATAAATAATTTCTAAGAATTTAGTAATACTGAACATTCACTCAAACTAAATATAAATCTAATACTATGTCTGAAAAAGCCTCTAACTGACTAGAGTTGTTGGGACATGCCCCCAGCTAATTCTAGCAAAACTGAAACTGAAATGAAAGACTGATAAGTAAAACAAATATCTATCGTCCTCAAAGTATGAGGACTCACCACTGAACTGTTAAATACGGATAGAGAATCGATCTATACGTGATCTGGATACTGAGTACTTGAACCTACATCATGAAAGGATATAGCGCATAGTATGCATTAGTACTTTGAATGTACTGTGCATGCATTATATAGATAATAGTTGAACAGACATATAAACTGAACAAAGCATAACTGAGCAATGACGTAATCTGAACATAATAATAATACTGGAATATATTGAAATAAACTGAATGCAATGACCAAGTACTGATTATTAACATAACATGATGAGACTAAATATTAAAGTATAACTGAAAACTTGGTCAAGTGCACTAGAGTCTGACTGTGGGAGCTACTAATAATCGACATAACACCACGTGAACTAACTGGGGGTCCGATGTACACGCCCCAATCGAGAGGACCTATTATACCTTGCTAGGGGTATAAAGGCATGACTGGCGTGATCACTAAAGATGATGCCCAACAGAGGGGACTTATACCTATGGGGGCACGTAGTTTTGGGACTATAAAACCCTAGTCCACTCAGTGCTAAGCCTACTCCTAACTGGAATTGTGTATAGCATAACATAACTGAAATACTGGATAGCTCAATATTCTGACATTCAAATTTGAGAATGCAACATTTATGTACTGACAATGTAACATTTGAATATGGAGCATGTGTATCTGTTTAATTGAGCTATCAAGTGCAATTCATGAACTAAGAGAATTAACTAGGGTTCTGAATTTCATGCAAAGAACTAAGCAATGATTTCATGCAAACATGATAATCTGAGTAGGAACACTATAATAGCTAAATCACAACTAATATCTAAGGTTTTAGAAACCTTAGGTCTAAGCAAGAAATATCAAATCAAGATCTGACTGAATTCTAGGGACCTAGTGGATGAAAGGAACTCACTAGTGAAATACCACATACCTGGTGACAAAATTCACGGAGAAATCCTTCGATTTTGGGTCAGAAACTGAAGAAAACCTGCTCCGTGTTCTTGAGGGAAAGCTGGCGCCTCGTATTCTTTTCTTTGTTCTAATTTTGGAGAATGAATAGATTAGGGTAGGTTCTGATTAGAATACTAGGGCTAAACTGAGTAAAACAAAGTAGTTTAGGTGTTAAACGATGTAGTTTAACTGTCCAACGCATAGGGGAAAAGACCAAAAAGACCCCAACTTAAAATTTGATGGAGGCTGACCATGACGTCACTGACAGACCGTCAAAGGGACTCCGGCCTGTCAAGTGGGTCGTGGTTGCTGGCTAGTGACTACTGGTTTAGGGCACCCCCCTCTACGATCTACTTCACGAATCGTGTGAAGGACCATGGACTGTGAAGGCCATTGTGGTTCTTCACTTGGGACTGGGGTCTACTGGCTTAAGACGATGGACCCATCCATGGCCCGTCATTGAGACCATGACTCGTGGTGGGTTCCGTGGTTTGGTGCCTGAGCTTATCTGGTTCTGCCTAGTTTCCACGAGTTTTCCCACGGCTCATGTGGTGGTCTATGGTCTGTGAAAGACTCCATGGTCGACCACTTTAAGGTGGATATGAACTACGAGTAGGTCGATGGACCGTGGTTCCTTTCACGGTCCATGAACCCATCCGTGGTTCACAAATTTTTTGTTATTCTGTCTGAGCTAAGTTTTGAAGTGTTACACTTCTAGTTCTCAAAACAATTTAATGGGTCCTTACATCATCTACCACTAAAACAAACGTTTGTTCTCAAATGGTAAAAGAACAGAAAGTACTGAAATGCTAAAAAAGTTAGGGATATATGATCTGCTTGTGCGACTTAGTCTCCCTAGTAGCCTCCTTAACCCTTTAATTGAACCTTTACTGAAACAACTTCTTTTGACCTCAATTTTTGAATTTGTCTATCCAAGTTGGTCACTAGCTCTTCTTTAAACATCAAATTCTGATCAAGTAACACTAAATCTATCTGAGTCACATGAAAATCATCTTGTTATTACTTCTTCAACATCGAAATATGAAATATAGGGTGAACACCCAATAAGCCAGGTGGCAAAGCCAATTTGTAAGCCACCTAAATTATACGCTCAACAATCTTGAAGGACCAATATACCTCAGGCTCAACTTTTCCTTCTTTCAAAATCTCATCATATCCTTAATCGGTGGAACTTTTAATAAAATTTGCTCCCTCACCATGAACTCCAAATCATGAACCTGTTGATCTGCATAACTTTTTTATCCACTCTGAGCCAGGAGAAGCCTATCTTGAATCAAATTAACCTTGTCCAAGGACTTCCTCAACAAATATGTACCCTATGGCCTAACCTCAAATGCATCAAATAAACCAACTAGAAATAAACATTTCCAACCATACAATGCCTCAAATGGTAAAAACTAAATACTTGAATGATAATTATTTTATGAAACTGCACTAGAATCCCAAAACGTATCCCTAATAACCACCAAAGTTGATCACACACTGATTAGTCCTAGATTTGGACTTATTTGAGCATTTTTTAATATAGTTTTAGTATTCTCAAATGCCTAATTTGTGTCATAAATTGATGTTAAAGCCTTGATTTTCAGGTATAAGGATTGAGGAGCAAAGCAAGCCACTAACAGGAAAAAATGAACAAAACAAACTGCATAATTGGGGAAAGGCGACCCTGATGATCACCAAGAGCACTTGGCGAATTGTCGAGTGGCTATTTAGTCTGCCTAAAGTTCCAGTGTGCCAGCCCTGAGGGAAGAAACCAAGTCAGTGACAGGAAAGGGGCATTCGGCGTGTCGCTGATTAGTTTTATGATGACAAGAGTGATTGCCCAAAGTTACATGACTTGAGGATGCTGAGAGCCAATGCAAAAAGGCGATAAAAAAGAGCAAATGGTGGTTTGCCGAACCACTTGGTGAACCCAACATACCTCGCCTAATGACCCTTCATGGCTAATTTTTGGCAACTATAAATTGAATTTTGAACTGGTAATTCAGTAGTTCTTTTTTCAGATTTTAGCCTACTACCATTTAGAATAGTTTTCTTTTGAAGTTAGAGAGTTCTCCTTGTAGACTTGAAGGCTTTTTGAGACTCAATTCGGAGATTTTGCAATTGGGTTACTAATTTTCTTAAAATTGGAGCATTGTAAAGGCTTAAATACTCTTACCCAGTTGATGGCTAATCAATTTGGTAACAATTTTTACCTTTTTATGATGTTTGGATAAAACCCCAATTCTTGGGGTGTGATAATGTGATTATGGGTTGAATTAGTTTATGGGTATTGTTAATTGCTAGTTTAAATGCTATATTGAAGTGGGTTTAATCATTAGGTGAGGTTTAATTTATGAATTGTAGTTGCAAATGAAGTTCTAATTTTGTGTTCTTATCTTGCTCGAGCGAGAGGTTTTGGAACTAAGGTTTATGATTAATGGTTCGTATGTATTGGGTTGATATGGGTTCAGCTCGAGAGAGTGAATCCTAAATCCAATCCTATCCTTTTAGCTCGAAAGGGTGGATGAATTAAGTTGCTAGTTGTTCTTAATTTCTATGCTTGTTGATGTTCGAAAGAAATCACCTGATTCAGATAGTTGTTCGAGAGAAAGTTATCTCTCTTATAGTCTAGCCTACCCACTGATATTTAGTTGTTTACTAGTAGTTTCAATTACCCATATATCAAAATTTGCCTATAATCGATCACATCCCGAGAATTCCTCTCCATATTGTTATTTCGGTTTTGTGTGACTACTTTGTAGTTGATAATTGCAAACAAAAAATCTCCCATCTGACATTTGTGTCACCCCTTTTGATTTGTTTCATGTCTTTTTCGATAATTTCTATTCCTATAGCTAGTTAGATCACATTTGTACTTCTTAATTGAATTTGAACATGGACTGCTCCTTGTGGGATTCAACCCCAACTCAATTGTTGGGTTTTATACTGTTTAATGATCGTTTGCACCTAGAACTGGATGAGGTGTGTTTGAAACGTTAATAAAAAATGGCACCGCTGCAAGGGAATGATGTTGTTTAAAATTCTTTTAGTTAAGTTAAATTGTGATCTCTTTGGTTGTAGTTAAATCTACTTATTTTAGTTGTTGGTTTTGTGTTGCTTGTGTTGAACAGAAGAAGAGATGACTGTTAACGGAAGTAATGGTAACCAAGTGGTCCACCAAGATGATGTTGTGAACCTCAATGATGTAAATGACCCAAATGTGAATGACCCAATTCCATTGGGTAATGTGGGTGCAATATGTCTACCTCCAGTTGAAGGAGACGTTGTTTTTTCACATTACTAGCATTAGTGCTTCAACTCCTACAATTGAAAGGTTTATTTGGGGGGTTGGCACGAGGATACCTATGAGCATATTCAGAACTTCGTGGACGTTTGTGGTCCGTTCTCAGTTAAGAACATATCACAAGAGACACCATCACCTCTTAGGATGAGCTGATCACAGTATTCCAAGTGAGATTCTTCCCCCCATCGAAGATGATGATACTCAGAGATAGCATCCAAGGTTTTAAATGTTTGGAATGTGAGCCAATCCACGGGACGTGGTTGAGGTTTAAGAAGTTGGTGATGCAATGCCTAACACATGGACTTCCAAATAATGTGCTGCTGTAATACTTCTATAGGAGCCTCGACCCGGTGAACAAAGGAGTTGTTGATCAACTCATTCCCGGTGGTATAATGCAACAACCCTCTGAAGTAGCGTCTCAACTTCTTGATTGCATGACCAAGATAAATAGGGCATGGTACACCCGTGAAGACCAAGTCTCTCCTCTCAATTTTAGAATGACAAAAGAGTAGATCGAAAAGGATCAAAAGAGAGACCAAAACATGGCTAAAATAATGACCCAACTGGATATCTTGGCTAAACATATCATGGATGTTGGTACAAAGAGTGTTAATGCTGTGAGTGTTGGTGGAGTAAACCCCGATGAAGTACAATTTAAAGCACTGTACAATGAGAAAGTAAACTTTCTAGCCAATCAAAGAGGAGGTTATCGTGCAAACTACCCAAGATCGGGTGGGAATTAAGGTTGGAATAGAGATGAGGGTTGGAGAGACCGTGACAAAGCTTAGCGTGATCATAATGCCACTTGGAAGTAAAGAGAGAGTGATAAGGATATGTACGTTCCTCCCCATGAGCGTCAAAAGCCCAAGGAATCTGAAAATGTCCGTATGAAAGACATGCTCTCACACATTCTCAACAAAGTTGAAGGATCGAACAAGGTGTTGAAAGAGATGAAGGAGGATGTCTCTACACTTAATCAGATGGTCACCTCTCATTCAGTGTCAATCAAGCAGTTGGAGACCAAAATGGGTCAAATTTCTTCTCATTTGAATCCAGGACCAAAAGGGAGCCTACCAAGTGATACTTTTGAAAACCCAAAGAATGATCCGTAAATGGGTACTTTCATCGTGCCACGACGTTAACTAAGGCGCTTCTTGGGAGGCAACCCAAGTTTTCAATGCTTTAGTTTTTAATTTTGAATAATGGGTGTTGATTGCGTAGGTTGAAAAGTGAAAAATGTTGGAAAATAGGTAGTTTGGCGAGTAAAAGTCCAGTCGGCGACTCGCCAAACAGGTTAGCGAGCCCTGATTTGGACCACTGCTGGAACCACCAAGCTTGAGGGGGAACTCTGTAAAACTCGGCGAGCTAAAGGCTTAATTGGCAACTCACCAAACAGGTCAGCGAGCCTCGATTTTGTCCTCCATTTGAACCCCTAAATATATGGGAGTCCTATAAAACTCAGCGAGGTAAAGTACCACTCGGTGCATCGCCGAGTGGGTCAGCAAGCTCGACTTACTCCGCCGATGGTGCCACAAACTAAAAGGTTTTAAAGGCCAAATAGTTTAATATTTTAAAATATTTCATCTTCTCTCATTTTCAACTTTCATACCCTCTCACCCAATAGTTAATATCCCTTAGTTTATTATTTTACCCACATTTTTGTGTGAAATCGTGCTTGTAATTGGAGAACTTTGCCGCCTAGCTTTTCAAACGTGATATTCGACAGTAAGGTTGGTTTTTCGAACCCCGTACTTTAATTTTGTGGTTGAACTCGAAAGCAATAGGTAAATTTGTAGTTGATTTGTGTTGGGCACACAGTATAATCGTGTTTAATGTGTTAGATTGCCCTAAGTTGTGTGAATGTGTGCCTAATTGATTTAAAATGATTGATTCTCATGTTTTGTTAGTTAAAATTGGTTCTAAATTGTTGGGTTGCGGTTTATTTGTGTTGCGTATAGTGGGGGGAAGTCTAAGTAACCCCAAATTGTGCTAAATGACGTGATTTTCCCAATGATGGAGCGTTTGACGTCATTCTTAAGGGCAAAAGTCATCAAATGGCCAATTTTGGCCAAATCGGGGGAAGTCTGAGTACACTGAGGGCATGAGTCGTATGGGTCTGCCTCTAATTGAGTAGTTTTGGTGTTTGATTTTGAATTCAGATGTTGCGGGCTTGATTTTGAAGTATTGGGTTGAAAACTAGCACGTTGGGCCGTTTGGTAAGCTACGTCGATCTTGTCGAGTGGTTCGGCGGTTCTCCAAAGTCCTCCTCACATTGCCCTTTAATTCAAATTTTGGTTGATTTTGTTCTGTAACTTTCAGCGATATGCCCGGGCTCGCCGAGTTCACTCGGCGACTTGCCAAAAGGTCTTTTTGATATCTCTTTCTGTGCCCTTAACCCTTAAAATACACTGTAACTTTTGGCGTTCTAAGCCTAGCTCGTCGATAGGTGTCAGCATTTGTCGAATGGTCCTAAACATCCCCGACTTGTCTTGATTCTGGAAATATTTTGAGTTGGTACTTTCAGCGATCCCGATTTGGCTCATCTAGGTGACTCGGCGACTGGTTCAGTGAGTTTTTCTGCAACTTAACTTCTGCATTTTTCTTGAATTATTTCTAACATGTTTCTATGTGTTTTGCAGAATTGGCTAAACTCAAAGTGCCAGGAAGATACATGCAGCCCAGTAAGTGGGCAAAAATAATTACCATAAATGAGAATGCAGCTGCATCCAAGGCAAAGGCAGCCAAAATCCATACAAAGGGAGGAAAAGGCAAAGGGAAGGGCAAGGCGCCCGTAGTAGAGTCACCGGAGGTCAGCTCCAGTAGTGAGAGAGTCTATGAGACTCACATCACTTCGTCAGACAATGAGGGAGAGTCCCAGGATTCTCAGGCTCTCATCTCTGAGCTTGAGGATGACCAGCTTCTACATGTCTGGAGAGTAAAAATTCGCTCCAAGGAGATTCATTATCCGTCTAGGATCCGGGTGCCTCAGACTCCTACTCCTCCCCAGCTTCAACTCAAACTGTGGTCTCAGCACCACCTGTACAGGGTCCTCATCCCCAGTCTCTCAACAAACTAAAGGTCAAGGGATCGAGGACTATTATTGAGGAGAAGAGGTTGTCTACAGATGGTGTGGTGGACAAATATCTGGAGATATAAAGCACCCTCAAGTCCCACAAATTCTAGATTTTCACTAAATCTCGGGGTTCCTACATTCCTAATTGGGTCCGAGAGTTCTACTCGGTCTACAGAGACTTGGTGCCACAAAGGAAGAGGAAGGCCTATGCTTTCAAACTAGTGGATTTTGTGATTGTCCGAAGGAAGAAAGTGAAATGTGATAGTGATAATATAAACGTTGTCTTGGGATGCACTTATAACTTCGCAAATGACTATCAGAGTATCATCAAGAGAACGACGTTGGAGGAAATGAAAAGTTGGCTGGCTCCTCTCCTTTCTGATAGTACTCCTAGGTGGATTGAGGCTAGAGTGCCAATAGAGAAGAAGGATCTCAACGTAGAAACACAGTATTGGTTTGGGTTTATTAGTAGCACAATCATGCCATCCCAGAATGAGTCTATCCTCCGCCACACAAAGGTGGCCTATCTTAGATCCATTATTTCTAGGAAGAAACTAAATTTAGGTGCAATTATTTGGCAGGAGATGGCCATGAGGGCTAGGCTGCGCCAGGCATCTCTCCTCTTTCCGGTGTTGATCACCGAGCTATGCAGATGGGCTCGTGTTCCACGAGATGAGAAAATAGATGTGGAAGTGACTCCCACCTCCTCTACTGACATCCGGCTTATTGAGGCCGAGTACCTGAAGGATGAGGCTGAAAGAAAGAGAGTAGCTTCGGTGGACACATCACCGACGATTGATATTGATACATTTCTTCCAGAGGTAGTATTGCCTACTCCGGCCACTGGGCCTTTAGGTACTTCTAGCTTTGATCCCTCTAAGACTCCGAGTTCTTCTATTGCTCTCCAGTCCCCTAGATCTACTACGGGTACTACTACGTCCAGACCTCAGCTCAACCAGGCCATACTGCTACGGATGGACCACCTAGCCTATTCTGTTGATGTGTATGCCTCCTGGCTAGAGGCTGTGGTTCCAGGGATGATTGAGAGAGCGCTCACAGTTGTATTGGAACCTCTCAGAGATTCTATTGATGCCATCATAGCAAGAATAGAGGTGTGTGAGAGAGATCAATGAGTTACTCATAAGGTGACGACCTTAAAGGTCGCGATTGCCGAGTTGAGTAAAGATGTGGACCAACTGAAATCTATTGATATGTCTCTGATTTTTGGGACCGTGGAGATCCCTGATGACATGAGTACATATATTCAAGCTCATTGTGATGTGCCTTTGGCTACCACCGGAGATAAGGTTAGAGCTGATCATGTGGCTGCAGATTTCGAGGTTGAGACTGATGAGAAGAAGTTTGGTGTTCATGAGGAGACCATTTATGAGGGCCTAACTGATTTCAAGGAGGCTATGGTACATTCTGTTATTTAGACCTCTTTGAGATATACCTCTATGGAAGGCTCCAGTGGAGCTAAAGTGGATAAGACATCGGGCATTGATGCCCAGCCTCATAGTGTGACCCCAGACATTGATGCCCCGACAGATGGAGAGACTATGATGCAGACTTCACCCAGGCTTAGCCTGGCAGGATGATTTTTCCCCTCCCTCTATGTTACTATGTGATACTTTATCTTTATTTTAGTTGTATTTGAGGACAACTGCTTCTTTTTGTTGGGTGGGGTGAGGTATTTCCATACCTACCTCTTGTGATTTTGTTATGTTTGTGAATATTGGGCTTATTTTGTTGATATATATATGTCTTGATCTTGATCTTGTGGATGTTTTAGCTTGTGGCCCATTGTTTTGAATGAAAATGGTTTTTAACCTAATTTTAAAATTTTGCCACCTCTTTTATGTGTGATTGTGGCTATTCTTGTGCGAATTTAAGTGTTGGTTGTGATCAATACCGATGACTTGAATAGTGTTCTTAATTGAACGAAATGAATGTGCGGCTACGATGAGGCAAATGAAGTTGCATAGACAATCTGTGAACTTTTACCATCTCATTGTGACTAGCCGATTGTCGAATGAGTCTCTTGTGATGAGCATTGGACGCTAGCTAGAAGGTGTGGAGTCTTGTTCGATATTGGTACCAATGCCTTGTGTGATGAGATTACTTTGAACATTATGTGTGATGACACCTAGAATTTTCCTCGTTGGTCCGGTTGATTAAGTGGTGCAAGCACTTGAAATGATCTTAGGCAATAATTTTGAAGAGTGAAAACAATTTGACAATATACCTCTTTTGTGGCCAACCTTGTGAGATGTGTGAACCTTGCTTGAACCCTCTTAAGTCTTACCCTTTTCTTGGAAGAAACTTGAACAATTATGACCTTTCTTTATCCATTCACTTACAACTTTCATGAAGTATGGTTTGTTTGAATAGCCAACTTAGGCCAAAAGCCTAAGTTGGGGGTGTGGTGAAGGAAGAAGAAAAGTCAAGAAGTGTGAGAAATCCCCCTTTGAGTAATGTTTTTTGAAAATGATGGAACCCCTCCATATAAAAAAAGAAGAGAAAAGATAAAAGAAAATGAAAAAGAAGAAAGAAAAGAAAAAGAATGAGAAAGTTGTGAAATAAAGTAGTGAAAATTGCAAAATAAATGGGGTATCCGACAGTTCATATGAAGTTGAATAATGGGGCAGATTATGAGCATGATTGAAATGTTAAAGAAAAGAAGGAAAGTGTTGTTCAAACCATACTTCATGAAGGTAGAAGCCACTAAGCCTAAATTATCATACCTTGACACTTAGTCCCGTTACAAGCCTTGAAAAGACCTTTGTGATCTCAAGTGGGCTGAAACGAATGTTAATTGGAAAATAAGGGCAAACCTATGGGTAAAGTCATGCATGTGTTCATCTTTGTGAGTGTGAGAGTTGTATGTGATTTCGAAACTTTAAATTGTTAAGAAATTTTGTGTGAATATGGAATCACCTTTGTTGTGAGGGCATTTGAGTACCTTTGTTGAGCTTGAGCTTGCATTTGAAGAAAGTATTGTGAGCTTGATCATCTTTGATAATGGTGGGTCACAATTTGAATCTTTTAGTGCACAACTGATCATCGCATGAGTAATTTGAATCTTGTTGTGTGCAATTATGTTGAGTCTTATGCAGCAATATTTGAGACATCCTCTTTGAACTGTTGATCTTGAGTTTTACTTTAGGACAAACAAAAGTTTAAGTTGGGGGTGTTGCTGAGTTCGAGATTTGGACTCATTTGGGGCTTTGTTTATATAGTTTTAGTATCCTTAAATGCCTAATTTGTGCCATAAACTGATGTTAAAGCCTTGATTTTCAGGTATATGAATTGAGAAGCAAAGCAAGGACACTAACAAGCAAAAAGGAACAATTTTTTTTGAAGAAATGGAGAAAGACGAGCCTGATAATTGCCAAGAGCACGTGGCGAATAGCTGAGTGGCTATTTAGTCCGCCTAAAGTCCCGGTGTGCCAGCCCTGAGGGAAGAAACCAAGTCGGTGACAGGAAAGGGGAAGTCGGCATGTCGCTGATCAGTTCTGCGATGACAAGAGTGATCGCCCAAAGTTACAGGACTTGAGGATGCTGAGAGCCAATGCAAAAAGGCGATAGAAGAGAGAAAAGGGCGGTTCACCGAACCACTCGGAGAACCCGACTTACCTCGCCTAATGGCCCTTCGTGGCTAATTGGCAACTATAAATTGAATTTTGAATTGTTAATTCAATAGTTCTTTTTTTCAGATTTTAGCTTACTACCATTTAGAATAGTTTTCTTTTGAAGTTAGAGAGTTCACCTTGTAGACTTGAAGGCTTTTTTAGACTCACTCCAGAGATTTTACAAGTGGGTTACTAATTTTCTTCAATTTGGAGCATTGTAAAGGCTTGAATACTCTTACCCAGTTGATGGCTAATCGATTTGGTAACTGTTTTTACCTTTTTATGATGTTTGGCTAAAACCCCAATTCTTGGGGCATGATCATGTGATTATGGGTTGAATTAGTTTATGGGTATTGTTAATTATTAGTTTAAATGCTATATTGAAGTGGGTTTAATCATTAAGTGAGGTTTAATTTATGAATTGTAGTTGCAAATGCAGTTTTAATTTTGTGTTCTTAGCTTGCTCGAGAGAGAGGTTTTGGAACTAAGGTTTCTGATTAATGGTTTGTATGTATTGGGTTGATATGGGGTTAGCTCGAGAGAGTGAATCCTAAACCCAATCCTACCTCTCTAGCTCGAGAGAGTGGATGAATTAAGGTGTGGGTTGTTCTTAGTTTCTATGCTTGTTGATGTTCGTAAGAAATCACCTGATTCGGGTAGTTGTTCGAGAGAAAGCTATCTCTCTCTAGCCTACCCACTGATATTTAGTTGTTTACTAGTAGTTTCAATTACCCATATATCAAAATTTGCCTATAATCGATCACATCCCGAGAATTCCTCTCTGTATTGTTATTTTGGTTTTGTGTAACTGCTTTGTAGTTGATAATTGCAAACAAAAAATCCCCCATTTGACATTCGTGTCACCCCTTTTGATTTGTTTCATGTCTTTTTCAATAATTTCTACTCCTATAGCTAGTTAGATCACATTCCTACTTCTTAATTAAATTTGAACACGTACCGCTCCCTGTGGATTTGACCCCAACTCAATTGTTAGGTTTTATATTATTTAACGATCGTTTGCACCTAGAATTGGATGAGGTGTGTTTGAAACGTTAATCACACACACTCGCTACATATTCTCAAGGATCTTAATAGTCCGTTTAGACTAACTATAAATCTCTGTGTGTGAGGATGTACTAAGATCCATTTGAGTTCCAACTCCTTCTGCGTAGGCCACAAAAAATGAGATATAAATTATGTTCCTCGATGTAAAGTAATAGATATGGGAACCCTATGTAAACAAACTATCTCACAAATTTAGATCTAGGCTAACTTCCATGAACTATGAGTATTCTAAATTGATATGAAATATATAGACTTGGTCAATCGATCCACTATAACCATATAACATCAACTTACACAAGATACGTGGAAATCCTAGCACAAAACCCATAGCAATCCGCTCCCACTTCAACTCTAGTATAAGTATCATTTAAGTCATTCCTATAGGATTTTAGTAGTTATACTTCACTTGCTAACAATTCCAACACCAAGATACAAAATCTACTGTGTCTCTTTATAGGACACTACCAATAATGTTACTTCAAGTCACGATACATCTTAGCAGCCCTTGGATGAATAGAATACCTCAAACTATGGACTTTCTATATGATTAGTCTAGTCATATCACTTGTCCGAGGAACACAATTTTGATAATTTATCCTCAAACATACCTCTCCGTAAAGAATTGCCTCCTTGGCTTCACCTTGTAACACCTTTTCTCAATTCTTACGCAAACTTACACCATCAAATCGTTGAGCTAGAATATGCTCCAATAAGGACAACCTCATCTCCATTAAGCTAACACCTTACCAGGTTTTAAAATATCAAGTCTCATAAAGTTATTGGATAAGGTAGGGGCATTCATAGTCAAAAGACTCTCTCTCACCTTTAAAAAAAGCTAGACTATCCATACTTAGTGCCTTTCAACATAAGAAATCTACCACCACATTCGTCTTGGTCAAATGATAAATGATAGTCGTCCTATAGTTCTTGAGCAACTTTAACCATGACTGCTACCCCAAATTGAGATTCCTCTTATTGAATATATGTTGAAACACCTTATAATTTACACCATAATAATGCCTCCAAAACTTTAGTGTAACCACTATAACTGTCAACTCTAAGTCATGGGTAGTATAGTTCTTCTGTAACACCCGAAAATTTCTAAGTTAAAACTCGAACCATTCTTCATTTACTTGTAGGGTTATATTGTATGATTCATAAATTACCCATGTGTAAAGGTAAATTCTTTACTGTGGGAATGATTTTGATATGAAGTTAGGGTCACTAGAATTCCTTAGCACAAAGTAGAGTTTAAAGTTTCCTTACCGATTAAGTTTTGATGTAAGATTCTACTTATGTTAACATCAAATGACCATATCTCTTAGAATATAAGGAGTTACATGTCCCATAACCTATCAAATTAAAGGTACTTGAATCCTTTTTCCAACGCCACCAATTTCGTGTCAATCCAAAATTTGGGTACAAAGTTATGACCATTTTAGTAACCTGGTACATTGTAGTGACGAATTAACTTATGGGAAAACATTAAAAAGGGTCTTTTTACCTCTAAGAAAACCCTAAACGATTTTCTTGACTAATTAAAGGCTCAAAACTATAAGGTTTCCATATTTTAATCCATCACTGTCTTCTCTCTCAAACCTTAGGGCGAAACCCTAAGAAAAAATCAAAGTAAAAGACTCCGTTCAAGATTCTTTCAATCTTTTTCAAGAGTATTTTCTTGGTAAGTCCTTCTCCAAAAATTTCATTCTTTCCAACTTAAATTTCTGCATACAATTATGAATCAGTAATGAAAATCATAATTCTTGGCCATAGAGATTTCAAGAAACTAATTCAGGAATCTCAAGAAAGGTTTTCTTGATCGTTTACCTTCAAGCTAAGGTTTCAAGGCTTCTAATCAAGTTCTTTCTCAAGATTCTTCAAGAACCTTGTTCTTTCTGGTATGTAAGGCTATCATAGTATTGAACTAGTTTGTCCTCACGCCCTACATCTACTCTCAGATCAGTAAAAGAAAAATCTAGGACTCTACCCCTAGATTTGATATTTCTTGAGATGAGTTAATTTTGAGTTCTCAAATTCTTATTTCTTTCTGAAATTCTACTCCTAATTATTGAATTGCTATATGTTATGCATTAACATTCTTGAGTTGAGTCATTCATGTCCATAATTCTGCATGAACCCTATGAATTGAGTTATAAATTTTGAGAATAATATTTTTTTTTACTTATCACAAACAAGAAAATAAATAAGACCATATTTATTTACCAACAAAACATTGTCCATTTGTTATTTTCTTGAGAGAATGATTGTTGGTAAAATTCAACAACATGTTTGCCTCAATCCAATTATCATGTCTTGATTATGTGGATTTGAAGGCATTTGACTATTGAATAAGTGTTTGTCATTTGAGGTTTGTTTTCTGTCTATTTGATATAGTAAATTCATGTATTTTTCCTCACTCCTTTTCAAATTGTTGAGATTTAGATTTGGCATACACAATTAAAAGAAATAAAGTTTGACTAAATCTTACATATTGTAACCTAGCAAATACAAAACAATTAAGATCATGTATCCAAAAACTCCAATCTTATTGATAGAACAAAACACAAAATAAATTCTTTCAAGAAATTCATCAAATACTTGGGGCATAAATACTTTTACTTAAAAATCTAATAGAATATGAAAAAGAATTGTTGGGATATTCAAATTCTACCAAGCCTCTCCCTCCTTCATTGCCATCACTATTTGCACCAAATCCACCTTCACTTGCTCCATCACCGTGGTTGCCAACAAGGCTCCTACAATTTGTTATCAAATCCATGAACCTTGCGATGACCTATGCCAACACCAACTTGGGTTGTTCCTTTCATTAACAAGAAACAATTTCACCTTACTTTTGTCAAAGTTGTTACTTTTGTGTTTCTTTATTGTAGACTCCCTCTTCAAGATAGAACATTTCTCCTTTCGTTTTCATGGAGCATGTTTCAACAACCCCAACCTATGGATTAATAAGGACAATTTAGTTATATGTGTCTTGGCGCCTAATTGACATGATAATAAAAGTTAGTGTTGTGTAGTTTAGGATGTGGTTGTGAAAATCACTTCTTTCATATATGCAAGGCAAGTCTAGGTAATCATTTCTTTAAAAGAAAGTTTGTCAAACAAGCTATAGTATTCCAACAAAATGCAAATAATGTAAAGGCTTACCTTTTTTACTTCAATGGTTTCTTGATCAACTTCAAGCTTTGATAAACCCCTGAATACATATCTTCTTACTTCACAATAGGATATTGTTTGCTCTTATGATAGTAATACCACAATCCAATAAAAAAAAATTGTCAAGAACTATCTATATATATGATTTTACAAAGTTCAAACTGCAAACAATACAAAATAATAATATTACTAGCTCTATTTTTTCTTGATATATCATTGGTTAGAGATTCGTTGGTCCTTAGGATAAAAAGTAGCTATATATATATATATATATAATTTAAACAACTAAAGAAAAATATACAATATAAAATCTAAAATATGTTTTGATTGTGACAATATTGTTGTAGTTTAGTAGTTATGACTTCATCTCATTCTAGTTTGAAATAAGAAAATAGGTTTAATTATCGCCTTGCACACACAAAACAAATGTTGTGACTCTTTTTTTAGGAAAAATAAAATATAAAACAAGTGATAATATATTTAAGTGGAGGATTCACGATATTGATAGTTAGTATATCCCAATTCGGCACATGACAAAAAGAAAAGAAAATGTGATACATGCTGGAGGTAATTTTGAGACCTTCCATCTGAACTACAAACATATATAGCTAGATATATGAATATATATAATGCATGTGTGCACATACTTCAGGAAACCATAGAATCTAGACATTAGGATAAAAAAATACAACATAAATAAAGTTGTATTTACCATGTCAAATGCTCTATTTTCACGTTGTCTCCTTTCAGCTAGCCATCTATGTAGTCTCTTCTAGTATGTCACGCCCCGAGGCTACCCCCTTGACGTAACAGAAGACATAGGATCACGAGCGACCCCAAGCTATTCTTGTGTCTGGCATATCATAAGCCTACTGAAAGATAACTAAATAGACATGAACTATGCGGAAGCTAAAACAGTGGCTATCTAAAGTTGGGAGCAACCCAACTAATTTGAATATATAAAACATACTAAGATTATAGTGATAACTGAAAGATAAACTCAACAATCCAAGTTGATTATATTATTATGTCTGAAAAGCCTCTAACTGAGTTGAGTTGCTCGGACATGCTCCCCAGCTAACTCTAATAAAATTGAAACTGAAATGTAAAGACTAAAATGAAAGCATGTATGTTTCCCTCGGAATATGCGGACTCACCACTGAAGTTGTTGAATGCAGACCGAGAATCGATCTAAGTGTGATCTCGATGTTGAGTACTTGAACCTACATCGTGAAAGGATGTAGCGCATAGTATGCGTTAGTACTTGGAATGTACTGAGCATGCATGATATATATACTAAGCTGAACAAATATATGTAACCTGGAAAAAAAACATAACTGAGCAAGAATGTAAATACTGAAACATAACTGAAAAGCTAAGTTGAATGAAATGACCAAGTACTAATCATGAAAATAACATGTTGAACTGAATGCCGAAGTATATACTGGAAACTTGGTCAAATGCACTAGGAGTTTGACTGTGGGAGTTACTATTAACTAACATAAAATCACGTGAGCTAAATGTAGAGTCTGATGTATAGCCCCATCGAGAGGACCCAATACACCTTGCCAGGGGTTAAAAGGGATAACTGACGTGATCACTAAATCTGATGCCCAATAGAGGGGACTTATAATCCTACGGGGCACGTAGTTTTGGGACTATGAGGGTACGTTGAACCCTAGTCCACTTGGTGTTAAGTCTACTCCGAATTAAATATGTATATGACACAAATGCAACTGAAATACTGAATAACTCAAAATACTGATATGCCAACTGAGAATACAATATTTATATATTGATAATGTGACATTCGAAATCTAAAGCATGCTTATCTGTTTAACTTACCTAGCAAGTGTAATTCATGAACTAGGAGAATCTACACCAACTAGGGTTCTGAGTTTCATACAATGAATTAAGCAAACTTTCCAAGAAAACCTGTTATTTCGATTAGGAATACTACAACAACTAAATAACAACAAAACTCCAAGGTTTTAGAAACCCTAGGTCTAAAAAAGATATGGAGAATCAAGAAGCTGACAAAATTCTAAGGACCTAGTGGATTAAAGGAACCCACTAGTGAAAGCCCATATACCTGGTGTTGACACCCAATTTTGGACCTTCACATTGTATATATTAATCATTGAGCTTCTTCAATTTCAAACGATTTAAAATAATTAGTTTTTATAAGAGTTCAAAAATATATAGTTTTCAAGTTATTTTAAATAGTTCCCATTTTTTAAATAATTTTTAAATAATATATGTGTTTTATATATTTACGTATATAATTAGTATATTTTATAAATATTTGAAAATCATCACAAAAGATTTTACATTTTTAGTCAAGTATTTTATCAATTTACTTTAAGTTATAGTTATAATTTTGAGTTAATTAGTTTTGTAATTAAATTAATTAGTTTATAATTAATTTTAATTATTTTATTTCGTTAAGATTAAGAAGCTCACTAATTAATTAATATGAATTAATTTTATTTAATGGTTAGCCGAATTGCCCCGAACTAATCCAAATCAGCTACATCTTTAAGCCATTAGGCCAAATTTTAAACTCAAAACTAACTACACTTTCACTCCATTTTGAATCCATTATTTTCAGCCAACTTTGGCCCAAACCAGTGGCCTAATTCTTCTAACTCTAACTTCAATTCAATTCCTTCATTCCAGCAACCCATCAGCAACAATACAATATAATAACCCAGCCCATCAAAACAATACATACGCAGCAGTACCGACCCGACCCCATCACTCTTCTACTTCATGTGAGAATCTAGCAACGCGTGAACGAGCAGCGAACCAAAACCCAAAAATCCAGCACAGCGATCAGACACATCAACCTGACGAGAAATTCGCAGACCCATCAACATTGCCATTTCATTTTCCCATTTTTCAGGGATTTTCAAATCTCTTCCACTATTATCTTGACAAGGAACAAAGGAATTTGAATTTGAAATTTGAAATTTCAACGAATTTCCCGCCTAAATCGACCCCAATCTTCCCTATAAATAACCCTCTACCCTCACTGATTTGGGAGGGTTTTTGAGATTGGACTTTTACAGTGTAATAGTATTATGTAACAAGAGTTTTTGGGTCTGCTATTTTGGAACTCAAATTTTTGACGGAATTCCTCGTGTGGTGGTCGAATAGCTCTTTCAGACTCGCCTTATCCCAGTTGATGCCTCGAAAAAGGTAATGTTTTCTCCTTTATAATATTCTCCTCGCCTCTTTTTATATTTCAAAGTGACATTTTTGATGTTAGAAAACCTTTATTTTGTGGTTGTTTGTTGTTAGTTGCTATTGGGTTGATGATGATGTATATGTTCTTAGTTGTTTCCATGAGTTAGTCGTAGTATCGAGTCAAACTTTTGTTGATTTATATTTAGTTTGTTATTTTTTTCCTTCCTTTTTCGGGTGTGTTTTATTTATTCCCCTTCTCAAATGTTCTTATTCGATTGTTGTTGGACTTGTTTGTTTCTATCTTTGCCTCGTTCTTGACTTCATAAATGTGTCCTTTAGTTGTTTGTTAATGCCGACTTTAATTTGTCTTTAGGTATACATAAGAGTTTAGGGTCGACCGTAGGGGTAGTTTTGTTCTAAGCTTGAAAATGGATATTCACTGTTGCATACATTGTCTATGTCTCTGCTCTATTTTATGCTTGACCAATTCTTCATTGTATTCTCTTCCTCAAAATGATTTCTCAATTACATAATATCCAAAGATGGACTCCATGCTCAACTGGTTGCATCCATGCTATTTTTATTATTTTTAGTTACTTTGGTGTGTAATAAAGATCATTTTTTTCTTTTGTTCTTCTTGCTGCCCACATGCATTTGTTGTCAGTTGCCTTGTTAATTCATTAGCTTAAATATGATCATGGTGTTCTTTAGTCATCTCTTTAAAGCTTCCTGCTTGTCCTTTTATGATTTCTTTTAATTTTGATTATATGATAGTGTATGTATATTTCATTGTTTTCCCGTTGCATATTTGGCATATCCTTTTTCTCTATTCATTTTGGTTAGGCGTATGCTAATCTTTTGCCATTTTGTTGCATGTGAACCTCGCCTGAGTCTCTTGTGGACTTTCTTTCCTCTTTGCATTTTTTATACGAGTCATGGAGGCTTGAATTTGTTTACCGAGTAAGCCCACATTCTTAGTTAAACCATTGGAAGCCGTATTACAGGTTGAGGACAGATTACTGGTTCGGGAGCCCAAGAAATGGGTTGTTTATGTGTTGTATACAACATTATACACCGTTATACATGCTGAGTACAACAAATATGTGGCAAAAAATGGAAGTACAGGTTGTAAGAGTTGAAGTAGGCTGTATACTTTTGATATACAGCCAAATATACATGAAAAGGGGCCAAAATACGCGATGTATACAACAATATAAACCTGGTGTATAAACAAGATTTCAATTGCAGAAATAAGGTTGAAGCCCAAATTGGTTGCAGCAAGCCCAAGAAAGGCCCAATTTTTTTCTCTCTCTCTTATTCATAAATTATTTAATTGTGATATTTGTTTCTTTTTATTTAACCCTAACTTTAAGATTGCTAATCCACTTAATTAAATTTCTCAAAAGATGAATTATGTTCTTTATGTTTGTACATTTTAATATAATCCTCTTTTTTTTATCAACTCTTATACTTTTATTGAATATAGTTTTTTTTTTTTTTTAATTTTTCAATTAATTTAAAATGGGTTTTCATGCTTTAATGAATCAAATTGGTTTAAATTGTTATTTAAAATGAATCAAGTAAATTCTAATTAATCTAAAAGAAATTTAAATTCTAATCAAATGCATTTAATTCAAATATTTCAATTAATATCCTTTCTCCTTAAAAATTAAAAATTGTTCTTTGTTTTTTACTATTTTCTCAAGTTAATCATTTTTCTACAAAATAGTCAAAATATTTTATCCAAATCACAAGATAATCGAATGTTAGCGGACACTTCAAATGCTTTAAAAACCTTCTTGAAGTGTAAATGAAAACCTCTTACCGATTTTCTCTAAATTTTTAAAGATTTAATTTGTTAGAGTCATTTTAAATTATAAGTTTTTTTAATTTCTTTTAAAAATTAAGTGGTGACTCTTTTCTAAGTATTTTTCTCAAATTGTTTGATACTTGGAACATTTCAAAAAGTGATTTTTCTAAAGATAGTAAAATTACGGCATAACAAAAATAGCGACTCTGCTAGGGATTTAATAGGTTCTAACCATAACAGACTTAGGTTAATAATATTTGAGTTTCTAATATTTGCGTGTTTTGTTTTTGTTGGTTGTTTTATTTTAAATGCCGAAATACTTTACTTATCATGCTTATGTGATATAAATTGGTTATTTTATTATTGCTTTATATAAATTGTTTGTTTGTTATTGCTTTATATAAACTGTCATTTCGTTCATAATTTCTCCAATTCTGGAAAACTTACACTATCACACGTATACGCGAAGCGTGTTTTACGTACCTGCAAATTTCTTTCAAAATTCCAAAATTTAGGAGCGTTGGCATATGCAAGGGGTGTCCAGATCTTTTTCTGTGTAACCGCGTAGCCTTTTCACTCGAGTTGTCTACTCGGAAACCTTGTGTCTAGCAAACTAACTCTTAGTCAACATAAGATAGAGTTAAACCAACACCTTTTAAGGAGCATGCATTATTTAAACCTAAGAGTCTTAATACCCATTGTGTATTAAGACCATTAGTTTACCTTACCAAATGAAAAAGCGGGTTCATGACCCGAGTGACACTTGATCATAATATGGGTGCATATTTGAAGGATAATTGTGCCTAAATACTAACTATTTGCTCTTAAATAATTAAATTAGGAAGGTATAGACTAACTATTTGTTTTGCAGTTCAAATGGCCGTCAAGATCCTAAACTTTGTTGGATGGAAAAATTATCCTAGAGACACCATTAAGGACAATGATTGTCGGGGGACAACAACATTTTAAACTTAGTTTAATAGGTTCATTTTTATTGTACAAAATATAATGAAGTTGTAAAACTATTCATGAACTTTTTTTATAGTATATTTGTTTAATTATTTAAGAGCTATAGAATGACTTATATTGGCAAATTTTTTGTCCTTCAAAATTTCGTTAGGCCTACCTCAGGCATAAAAGATGTCCCTTGCATATTAAGATGTCTTGTTGATTTGTTGTTTGTTACTATTACTTGTTTAATATGTCCATATGCACTACTTGCTTGGTATGTGATTTATTTGCACATATTAAAATTACTTGATTTTTTGTCACCTCATCTAACATCATTTTAATTTATTTATTTTTGTATTTTTCTTCTGATTTTTATTTTTTAATCCTATTCCCCAAAAAGGTTTATTCTCGCTGACAATTGAGATGTCTGACGACGCAAATGATTTACATCAATGGGTAGTTCGAAGGCCAAGAACTATCGTGATTGATCCACCAATGGCAGACCTTTTGGGCATTGAAAGTGACACCCTTACTGAAGATAATTCTGAAAGTTCGGGAACTAAGGACGACACTAGTAATGATGAACATATTGCTCTCTTAGAGCAACAAATCGCTGATTTGCAAGGAGAAGTTGAGTGTGTTAATAACTTTGGCAAGTTACTGGTCTCCAACACCCCTGCTCAGGAACCAAGGACTACTGCTCGAATACCTCCTCATTTTCCATCTCTAGAACCTCTTGTTCCTAACCATTTTCCTTCACAAAATACTCAGCTCATACGCATACCCGTCATGAACTCATATCCCATAAACCAACCTCCTATAAATCAAGCTCATGTTAACTCCCAGTATGCCAATCCATCTATCATGTTCTAAAACCCATCCAGCCAAATTCCTTTCAATACTCAACATGTTACCCCACCACTCGTTCAAGTCCCTAACAACCCGCAATCTCTCACCCCAGTTCCCGACTACCAAATCCTTCCAAATCAAATTCCCTTCTATCAATAGTATACCACACAATTTCCCACATATCAAAGCCCGCAAAACAAAATTCCCCCAAACCCATCACATACCACACCAACTAGCGATCCTCACAATACTCCACCAGTTCAAAATCACTCGATACCTCAACATATATCAGCGGCACATGTTGATCCTAACATGCAATGTGTTCCACCGATATATGTTACACAAGCTCAGCCATCTGTTACCCTGACATCAATTGTTGATCCATATGAGTTATTGGAGAAAGAGTTGAAGTTGAAAGAGGAGGAATGTGATAAGGAGATGCGTGAGTTGAGGGAAGAAGTTAGGAATAAGTGAATTTCCAAAAGAGGAAAGAAACTTAAGTATAAGGACCTATGTGTACATCTTGACATTGACTTACCTGATGTATACAAGCCACCAAAATTTGAGATGTTTGATGGCATTGGAAATCCCCACAATTATTTGAGATCTTATTGTGATAAGCTAGTCGGGGTAGGAAGAAATGAGACTGTAAGAATGAAGTTGTTTATCAGAAGTCTAACTGGAGATGCATTAACTTGATATATCGAGCAAGATCCTAAGGTTTGGCGTAATTGGAGCAAAATGGTAGAGGATTTCATGGAAAGGTTTAGGTTCAACATTGAAATTGTTCCTGATTGATCTTACCTTGAAAAGTTAAAAAGGAAGACCACTGAAACTTTTCGTGAGTATGCTATCTGTTGGAGATCTGAAGCGGCTAGGGTTCGACCCCCAGTGGATGAAAATGAAATGAAATACATTTTTATCAAAGCTCAAGATAATATGTATTATGAAAGGATGTTGCTCATGACAGGTGCCAAATTCACAGATCTCGTCAAAACTGGGGAAGCTTTGGAAGAAGGAATCAAGTCTGGGAGAGTCACAAACTTTATAGCCTTATAGGAAACAAATAAGGCAATTCAATTTGGAACAATCGGAGGAATTAAGAAGAAAAAGGAGGATTTTGCAACTTTAATGAATATTTCGGAGTGAAGTCCAAGCCAGATGCACACATACCATACACAGTCACTTAAAAGCCCACACAACCAAATGTTTTCACCTGTTTCTTATTTTGTTTATAACGCCCAACCAACGCACTACCAACAACGACCCATATATCAAAACTCACCACATTACCAACAACCACTACGTTACCAACCTCTAAATAATTCAGCAACTCCACCAAGGCCTCGTAAAATTTTTAACAATTGGAAGACTTACACACCCATAGTTGATCCCTATGCCCAACTCTTTGAAAGGTTGAAAGTAGCAGGAGTGATCCAAACAATTTCATGGAGAGATATCGAGCCTCGTCCTAAGTGGTTTGATGATTCTAAGCATTGCACATATCATTTAGGGGCTACAGGACATGATACAGAAAGTTTTTTTGCTCTCAAAGATAAGATTTAAGTTTTGATCAAAGATAATGTAATTCAGCTTAAAGGAGCTTCTCCAAATGTGAAAAACAATACTTTGCCTAACCATGGGAATGTGGGTGTGAACATGGTTACAATAGATGATGAGAAGGGAACTATTAAAACTATTATGCCAGCAGGAAAAACCATTCTAGAGACCATCATTAAGCCTGAATTTAAGAAGATAGGTGACATTTCTGTGTTTGATCCTATTTTTCTCCCAATCTTCCCGCAGCCCAAATGTTTGAAGACATTCTTGAAGCTGATCTAGTTGAAGGGATCAAAAGTTATTCATTACTAAAGATTTAACTAAGACACCGACCATCTAGAATGCCGAACCAGGAGATGCCTTGAAGAATTGGACCTCTACTCCATCCTTGGTTCGCCGAGAGTATTGGTAGATTAAATTTTAGCAGTGTTTTGAAATGACATGATTTAAAATCGAGGCTTTAATCAGTAGAAGAACGCTTTGTTGTTGAGCCGCTCCTTTTGAAAGCTCAAATGTGAAATCTATATATGTCTTTCATTTCTCCTTAACTCCTTATTTTTATCTTATCACTTTTATTTTTACTCTTTCAGCCTAATTTTTTTTAAACTTGTTGGTCCTATGATTATGACATGTGATGAGACAAAAGAGCAGAATATGAATGACCAGCAGAAATTCAAAGGATGCAAAAATGACGTACAACTCGATAAGCTAGCTAAGGAATTTGAACAACTTTTGGACGAAATTGAAATTTTGAAGTTAGGCAACTCAAAGCTAGTGAGGGAAGTCAGAATCAATGCTCGTCTAGAGCCATTTGAGAAAGAAGCATTAATTGAATTATTAAGAAAGCATGTGGATATGTTTTCATGGTCATATGTTGCATAAGTGTCCAAACATAGTGAAGAGATGATATTCAAAAAAGTTTGTAGTTAATAGCAAAAAGAAGCTAAGGAATTTCGCACTTGTTTAACAAGAGTTTTTGTCTTGAAAAACATTGATGCTACCAGACGTGGATGGTGACGTATGACCAAAGTTCATCCATCCAGATCCAGTGAGAAGATGTTTGTTTTTGGAAGCTTAATTTAGTTTATTTCCATTTGGCACTTCTTTTGATGTAATTTGAACTACATTTTGACCTGATGTCCTCGGTGGGATACGTAAGCGGCTTCTATCAGCTTCAGTCATATTAGCAGAAATTTTGAAATTCTTTTGATGCAATCTGAACTACGTTTTGACCTGATTTTCTTGATAGGATACTTAGGCGGCCTCATCAGTTTCGGTCACTTTTAAAAAATAATAATAATTTTTCTTTGTGTTGTATCCTGAACTACGCACGACCTTTTTCCTATTTTTTATGAGATACGTAGGCGCCTTGTGTCTCGGTCATATGTTTTAGAAATTTCTATTTATCTATCTATAAGGTAGAAACTAGGGCAATTTTTGAGAATGTCTCAAAATTTCACTACAAATGAATGCAAGAGTTGACTAAAGCAAAAAGTTGGGGAAAGAATTTTTCAAAAGATGCTGAATAGTACGAGCACATGGTCTGCTTGAAATATCTAGACAAAGAATGTCTAAGCGCATTGCCATAATCTGGGATCCGATAAGAGATTTTGAAATGATTTAGAACTCTATTTTTAAAAATTATTTATCTATTTATTTATTTATTTATTTATTTTTAATTGATCTTTATTTATCTGTCAACTCTTATACCTCGGATGGAGTCATAGAGTTCGAACAAGAAGATTGACAAGAAAGCAATAGAGTTGGAAATCTCAAGTCGGCGTGAATCAGCCTCCCCTCCCCTAACTCACAAATTTTCTTTGAATGTAGAGAAGTTCAAGCAGGTGCAATAATGAAGTTGTTTGATAATTATCCATTCAACAGCTGTTGGAATTTGGATAAGATTACAATATTCAAACAAGCAAGCGAACAAAAGGAGCAAAGATAATTCAAGAAGGCAAAGCAATGAAGTTGCTTATATTCACGAGACAGTTTGAAATTTCTTACTTTTGCATATACTATCCAACTGCACTACTTTTTATAATAGTTGATTTTGCACTAATCTTGCACCAACCCTAACTATGAGCTAGCACTAATTTTTACACTAGCACTAATGATGATTTAGCATTGACTTACTCCGGCACTAACCATCTTCTGGCACTAACTGGCACTAACCTTTTTAGCACTAATTTTCACTAGCTCTAATTTGGCACTAGCGCTAATTTGGCACTGGCACTAATTTTGCATTAGCACTAACCTTGCACTAACAATGATTCTATCAGAATGATTTTTGCACCAAGCTCACACTAGCATTAATTTTATAGATTCGATTTAGCACTAATTTTGCACTAAATTTATTAGCCTTATATTTATCTCAAATTATTCTGCACTAAAGTTTGCACCCATTTATTTAGATCGATTTTCGCACTAGCATTAAAGTAGTACTACCTTGATCTTAAGAGGCTACATGTGCATACCATGATATTCATCTCAAGGTCTTCATGGCATTTATGATGTTAACAAATGCTTTATAGATTTTGTAGAAAATTTAGCAGGAAACATCGAACAAGAAGATATGCAGCATAACATAACGAGAAGCTCCATCTTAGCAGTGAACAAAGGCAATTTAAGCTTTCCAGCAGAGGTCAAAGATCATAATTCATCATCATCCTATCGATGAAGTATCATCGTTAACAATATTGCATTATCAAGAAAGTCATCATCATCTAGCATCATATCACTTCATCATCTACTGCGTCAAAATCGACAGAGGCTGACGACAGAACATTTAGAGAAAAGAAATGTGTTGAATACAATAAAACATAACACTTCTCTATTTAAATTACAGTTTCTACTAACAAGTTTATTTCGGTCTTTGCCGAGAGCATCAAAGAGGATGAATTCTCAAATCAAACCACAGGTGCGGACGACATCAAACAGGATACAACACAACATGGAAATTTTTTCTTAGTAGCGAATTGGGACATAGTCCAAAGAGAAGAATCAAATTCTTAGGACGCGAGCTGAGGAGTGACTTCCACCACAATCAAACCACACCCCTATCTGTGTGAGTTTATCGATTTCATTTTCGCATCCGAAAACCCCCAACTTTCACCAGAGGCAACTTTCCAATCTGAGTGGCAATGCACCAAGAGCTTTGGAAATTATGTTCGTGTAAGTTCTTAATTATGGATGTGAAGAGCTCTACATTCATGGCTAAGAGGTTGCAAACCTATTTTTCATACTCGACTTATTTGTCACTCCTCCATAACCAAAGGTTTATCTTAGCATAATAGATTTCCTTTTCAACTGATATAGTCGAACTACAAACAACCTGATTCCCTAAGTTGAGGGATATGTAGGCGGGATTACTGTTGAAAACTCGATTGTATTCCAACATTCGCCCTCAAATCTTTTTCTTGAGCATTCCGATCTCTTCATAATTCAATATCGGGATAACTTTAAATTCTTTCATAATTGTGCGTCAAATCAAGCGTATCGAACCACAAGTGGCCTAAATTCTCATATAGCCTGAGATATGTAGGAAATCCAATTCCGGGGTTCAGCCATAATTCCTAAAGTCCGTACCAAAATCCCTTTCCTAAAGATGAAGATGTGGTCAGTCAAAATTGGATTCGTCAATTTTATTTGCCTTAAATTTCTTTCATCAATCCAAGTCAAACAAGGGGCAGTTGTTGACACCCAATTTTGGACCTCCACATTGTATATTAATCATTGAGCTTCTTCAATTTCAAACGATTAAAATAATTAGTTTTTATAAAATTTCAAAAAAATATAGTTTTCAAGTTATTTTAAATAGTTGTATCATTTTTTAAATAATTTTTCAACAATATATGTGTTTTATATATTTACGTATATAATTAGTATATTTTATAAATATTTGAAAATCATCACAAAAGATTTCACATTTTTAGTCAAATATTTTGTCAATTTACTTGAAGTTATAGTTATAATTTTGAGTTAATTAGTTTTGTAATTAAATTAATTAGTTTATAATTAAGTTTAATTATTTTTATTTCGTTAAGATTAAGAAGTTCGCTAATTAATTAATATGAATTAATTTTATTTAATGGTTAGCCGAATTGCCCCGAATTAATCCAAATCGACTACATCTTTAAGCCATTAGGCCAAATTTTAAACTCAAAATTAACTACACTTTCACTCCATTTTGAATCCATTATTTTCAGCCAACTTTGGCCCAAACCAGTGCTTCCAACTCTAACTTCAATCCAATTCCTTCATTCCAGCAACCCATCAGCAACAATACAATATAATAACCCAGCCCATCAAAATAATACATACGAAGCAGTACCGACCCGACCCCATCACTCTTCTTCTTCACGCGAGAACCCAGCAACGTGTGAACGAGCAGCGAACCAAAACCCAAAAATCCAGCACAGTGACCAGTCGCATCAACTCAGCGAGAAATCCGCAGACCCATCAACATCGCCATTCCCTTTTCCCATTTTTCAGGGATTTTCAAATCTCTTCCACTGTTGTCTTGAAAAGGAGCAAAGGAATTCGAATTTCAAATCTGAAATTTCAACGGATTTTCCCCCTAAATCGAACCCAATCTTCCCTATAAATAACCCTCTACCCTCACTGATTTGGGAGGGGTTTTGAGATTGGATTTTTATAGTGTAATAGTATTATGTAACTAGAGTTTTTGGGTCTGCTGTTTTGGAACTCGAATTTCCACTGGAATTCCTTGTGTCATGGTCGAATAGCTCTTTTAGACTCGCCTTATCCCAGTTGCTGCCCCAAAAAAGGTAATGTTTTCTCCTTTATAATATTCTCCTCACCTCTTCTTCTATCTCAAAGTGACATTTTTTATGTTAGAAAACCTTTATTCTGTGGTTGTTTGTTGTTAGTTGCTATTGGGTTGATGATGATGTATATGTTCTTAGTTGTTTCCATGAGTTAGTCGTAATATCGAGTAAAAGTTTTGTTGATTTATCTTTAGTTTGTTGTTTCTTTCCTTCCTTTTTCGGGTGTGTTTTGTTTATTCCCCTTCTCAAATCTTCTCATTCGAATGTTGTTGGACTTGTTTGTTTCTATCATTTCCTCGTTCTTGACTTCATAAATGTGTCCTTTAGTTGTTTGTTAATGTCGACTTTAATTTGTCTTCAGGTATACATAAAAGTTTAGGGTCAACCGTAGGGGTAGTTTTTTGCTAAGCCTGAAAATGAATATTCACTGTTGCATACATTGTCTATGTCTCTGTTCTATTTTATGCTTGACCAATTCTTCATTGTATTCTCTTCCTCAAAATGATTTCTCAACTACATAATATCCAAAGACATACTCCATGCTTAGCTGGTTGCATCCATGTTATTTTTATTCTTTTTAATTACTTTGGTGCGTAATAAAGATCATTTTTTTCTTTTGTTCTTCTTGTTGCCCACATGCATATGTTGTCAGTTTCCTTGTTAATTCATTAGATTAAATATGATCATGGTGTTCTTTAGTCATCTCTTTGAAGCTTCATGCTTGTCCTTTTATGATATCTTTTAATTTTGATTATATGATAGTGTATATATATTTCATTGTTTTCCCGTTGCATATTTGGCATATCCTTTTTCTTTGTTCATTTTGGTTAGGCCTGTGCTAATCTTTTAGCATTTTGTTGCATGTGAACCTCGCCCGAGTCTCTTGTGGACTTTCTTTCCTCTTTGCATTTTTGATACGAGCCATGGAGGCTTGAATTTGTTTATCGAGTTAGCCCACATTCTTAGTTAAACCATTGGAAGCAAAATTACAGGTTGAGGACAGGTTACTAGTTTGGGAGCCCAAGAAATGGGTTGTATATGTGTTCCATACAACATTATACACCATTTACAGGCTGAGTACAGCAAATATCTGGCAAAAAAAGGAAGTACAGGTTGTAAGAGTTGAGGTAGGTTGTATGCTTTTGATATACAGCCAAATATACACGAAAAGGGGCCATAATACGCGTTGTATACAGCAGTATACACCAGTTGTATACATAGGGTTTCAATGGTAGAAATAGGGCTGAAGCTCAAATTAGTTGCAGTAGGCCCAAATCTTTTTTCTCTCTCTTACTTATAAATTATTTATTTGTGATATTTGTTTGTTTTTATTTAACCCTAACTTTAAGATTATTAATCCACTTGATTTAATTTTCCAAAAGATGAACTGTATTCTTTATGTTTGTACATTTTAATATAATTCTTTTTTTTTTTTATCAACTCTTATACTTTTTGTTGAATATATTTAGTCAAAAAAAATTTATTTATTTTTCAATTAATTTAAAATGACTTTTCATGCTTTAATTAATCAAATTGGCTTAAATTGTTATTTAAAATGAACCAAGTAAAGTCTAATCAATCTATTTTTTTAAATTCTTATCATATGCATTTAATTAAAATATTTCAATTAATATCCTCTCTCCTTAAAAATTAAAAAAAATATCTTTGTTTAACTATTTTCTCAAGTTAATCTTTTTTTCTAAAAAATAGTCAAAATATTTTAACCAAGTCACAGATAACCACATGTTAACAAACACTTCAAATGCTTTAAAAACCTTCTTGAAGTGTAAATGAGAACCTCTTGCCCATTTTCTCTAATTTTTAAGGACTTAATCTGTTACAGTCTTTTTAAATTATAAGTTTTCTTAATTTCTTTTAAAAATTAAGTGGCGACTCTTTTCTAACTATTTTTCTCAAATTGTTTGATACTTAGAACATTTCAAAAAGTCATTTTTCTAAAGATAGTAAAATTATGGCATAACACCAGGCGACGAAATCAACGAAGAAATCCTTCTATTTTGGGACTGGAACTGAAGAAAAACCTCATGTGTATTCTTGAGAGGGCTGGTCAACTTTCCCCTTCTCTTTGCTCTAATCTCAATGAAATTTTGTGAATCAAGGTTTTGGTTATGTTTGACTAAGTTATTAGGCATAAACTGAGTAAAATGACGTAGTTTAAATGCCCAATGCGTAGGGAAAAAGGCTAAAAAGACCATGACTTAAAAGCTGACAAAGGCCAACCACAACAAGACTGACGGTCTATCATTGGGACCACGGCCCGTTAAGTGGGACGTGGTTCTTTTCCAGTGCTACTGGTTTTGGGGAAGTCCTCTACGAGCCCTACCACGGCCCGTGTGAAGGACCACGGACCGTGAAGGCCACCTTAGTTCTTCACTTGGGCTGGGGGTTTGTTGGCTTAGAACGACGGACCCCCCTATGACCCGTCACTAAGACCACGACCCGTGGTGGGCTCCGTGGTCTGAGGCCTGAGCTTGGGTGTTCTCTACCTAGCCTCCACAAGCCTTCCCATGGCTTGTGTGGTGGTCCACAACCCGTGAAGGTCCCGTGGTCCACCACTTCTAGGTGGGTGTGAACCACGATCAGGGTTATGGACCGTGGTTCTGATCACGGCCCATGAACCCCTCTGTGGTTCACCCTTTTTCTGTTGTTTTTCTACTGACAGTCTAAGTTTGATTGTAAGGTATTACAATATCTCCTCCTTGGGAACATCCATCCTCGAATGATGTCTAAAATAGCTAAGTATGGAGGGAAGGAGCTGCAATCCCTACCACTAAGTACAAGAAACTGAATTTTAAATGAACTGAGTTCCAAGAACATACAAATATGTTGAAGATGCAAGAAAAACTAAAGGAACATGATACTGAGACTGATTTTACACAAGAATAAGCTGAGAGACTGGAGAGGAACTATTACCTAAAGTTGAAATGGAATCGGAAGGAAAGAGATGAGGATACGTGTCCTTCATGGATGCTTCTGCTTCCCAAGTAGCTCCTTCTACTGACTCTTCCACAAAACCTTCACTGAAGCGACTTCTATATTTCTCAACCTACGAATCTAACAGTCAAGAATATCAATTGGTGCTTCTTCATAAGTAAGACTATCATTCACAGCCACTCTCTAATGGTACTATTGGTGTCAGATCACCCACACACTTCTTCAACAATGAAATGTGAAAGACTGGATGAACCACTGCTAGTTCTGCAGGTAACTTTAACTCATATGCCACATTACCAACCCTTTTCAAGATCCTGTAAGGACCTACATATCTAGGACTGAGCTTTCCTTTCTTGCCAAATCTCATCACCCCCTTCATAGGTGACACCTTCAGGAAAACTCAATCATCAATTTCAAAATCTAAGTCCCTTTTACTTACATCTGGATAGGATTTCTGACGAGTCTAGGTTTTCTTTAGTCTATCTCTGATGAGCTGAACTTTCTCCATAGCATCATAAACCAAATCTGGCCCAATCAGTGTTGCTTCACCTACTTCAAACCAACCAATTAGGGACCTGCATCTATGCCTATATAGTGCCTCATATGTGGCCATCTAAATACTGGAACGAAAGTTATTATTATAGGCAAACTCTATGAGAGGTAGGTGATAATCCCAACTTCCCTTGAAATCGATCATGCAAGCTGTCAGTATCTCCTTTAAGATCTGAATGGTATATTCTACCTAACTGTGGATGAAATGCTATACTGAGATTTACTTGAGTACCAAGACCTTTCTGAAATGATTTCCAGAAATGAGAGGTAAATTGAGGACCTTTATCTGAGATGATAGACAAGGGAACCCCATGCAACCTGAATATCTCATTGATGTAGAGTTTGGCGTAGTCCTCCGCTGAATCTGTAGTCTTGACATCCAAGAAGTGAACAGACTTAGTGACTTTGTCTACTATCACCCAAATGGAGTCATGTTGCCTGCGAGTATGAGGTAAACCCGTAATGAAGTCCATATTTATCACTTCCCACTTCCATGTAGGAATGTTAATCTCCTGAGTCATACCTCCTGGTTTCTGATGTTCTACCTTAACCTGTTGACAGTTAGGACATTTAGCCACAAAGTCTGCGATGTTTGTCTTCACGTCATTCCACCAAAAGGCTTTCCACAGATCACAGTACATCTTAGTGGAACCTAGATGAATAGAATATTTGGAATTATGGGCTTCTGTAAGGATCTTCCACCTCAACTCACCCACATTAGGAACACATAAATGACCCTAGTAACGAAGCACATCATCTCCCCCTTGGAAGAAAACCTCAACTTTTTGCTCATGAACAATGCCTTTCAACTGAAGTAATATAAGATCATTGTCCTGCTTTTCCTTAACCTCCGCTACCAATGAAGATTCTGATCCATTTTGAATTATCCCACTATTATCTCATGTATCTGTAAGGCAAACTCCTAAGCAAGCAAGCCGGTGAACATCTTTGGCTAACTCTTTCTTTTCTTCCTCAACATGTGATACACTACCCATAGATAGTCTGCTGAGAGCATCAGCCAGTACATTGGCCTTACTAGGATGGTAAAGCACATTCATGTCATAGTCCTTGAGGAATTCAAGCCATCTCCTCTGACGAAGATTCAAATCTTTCTGGGTGAACACATACTAGAGGCTCTTATGATCTATGAATGCATCAACATGAATACCATACAAGTAATGTCTCCAAATCTTTAGGGAAAATACTACGGCTGTAAGTTTGAGGTCATGAGTAGGGTAGTTCTTCTCATGAACCTTAAGTTTTCTAGAAGCATAAGCTATGAACTTATCTCAATACATCAACACACAACCTAGGTTGACCTTGGATGCATCACAATAAATTACATAACCGTCTGAACCATTTGGTATAGTCAAGACCGGAGTTGTAGTCAACCTAGTCTTCAGTTTTGAGAAGATTTTCTCACACTTATCTGACCATTGAAATTTGACCTTTTTGTGAGTCAACTTGGTCAATAGGGAAGCTATGGATGAAAACCCTTCAATAAATCTCCTATAATAACCGGCCAAACCCAAGAAACTTCTAATATCTATTGGAGAGGTGAGTCTGGGCCAGTGCTGTACTGCCTCAATATTTTGAGAATCCACTCGAATCCCTTCTCTAGATACCACATGACCAAGCAAAGTGACCGACTATAACCAGAATTCACATTTGTTAAACTTAGCGAATAGCTTGCGATCTTTGAGAGTTTGCAGAACCACTCTCAGATGAGTCGCATGCTCCTCCTCACTCTAAGAATAAATGAGGATATCATTGAAAAAGATGATGACAAACAAGTCCAAATACTATTTGAACACCCTGTTCATTAAGTCTATGAAAGCTACAGGAGAATTTTCTAGTCCAAAAGACATAATTACAAATTCATAATGACCATACCGAGTCCTGAAAGCTGTCTTCGGAATGTCACTATATGTGACTCTAAGTTGATGACCGGATCTGAGGTCTATCTTAGAAAATCAACTAGCACCCTGAAGTTGGTCGAACAAGTCATCAATCTTGGGGATGAGATACTTATTCTTGATTGTGACTTTGTTCAACTACCGATAATCAATGCATATTCTAAGAGAACTATCTTTCTTTATCACGAACAATACTGGAGCACCACATGAAGAGATATTAGGTCTGATGAAGCCCTTATCTAGAAGGTCTTTCACCTGCTCTTTCCATTCCCAAAGCTCGATTGGACCCATTATGTAAGGAGGAATCGAAATGGGTTGGGTATCTCGAAGGAGATCTATTCTGAAATAGATTTCCCTTTCAGGAGGAACTCCAGGAAGATCTTCCAGAATTACTTTTGTAAACTCATTTACTACTGGGACCGACTCAAGAGTTGGGATTTTGGAGTTTGAATCCTTAACTTGAACAAGATGATAGATATGCCCTTTGGAAATCATTTTTTTGGCTTTAAGGTAAGAGATAAATTGACCTACATGCACTGAGCTGCTACCCTTCCACTCTAAGACTGGCTTGTTTGGAAACTGAAACCGAATAATCCTAGTTCTACAATCGACTGAGGCATAACAGGAATGTAACCAATACATGCCTAGAATGATATCAAAATCTACCATTTCTAACTCTATAAGAACTGCTGAGGTGACTTTATGAGAGATTGTGAAAAGACAATTTTGTACACCCATCTAGCTATAACTGGGTCACCAACTGGAGTAGAGACTGAGAAGGGTTCTGAAAGAGTTTCTGGACATGCATTAATACGACAAGATTCCTTCCATTGCTGGTACCAAGTGTAGGTCACTCCCTTCAACTAATAGGCAGCCAACTCTGCACTCTCGACTTGAGTGACACCCATATTGTTTGTTACCTTTTAGATGTCGTCGAGAAACTCTTGTGGATCTTATTCTGACCTAGAACCATGAAAATCTGTAGGTTTTATTCGAGTAAAGTCTTGGATTCTTTTTATAGAAGCGTTAGTCTATGGCAGAGCTATGACTACAACCTAATGATTGACCTAGGTAGTTATTGAACTCGGCATGCATGACTTACTCCTTCAATGGTTCTGCTGGAGTTGTTGGTTGATTCCTTGCTTTAGCTCTTCCAGGAGGCATTTTCCGAAATACAAAGAGCAAGAGTTAGAAAGAGATTGAATAGAGTTCATACTCACACATGATAAGAATAGCAAAGAAAGTGATTTTTTTTCTTCAAACACTTCGTAGCCTTTCTTGCATAGATGTGGTGCACTTCACAACCATGGAAGAGACTCTACTTAGTGTGGCTTTCAGACATCCTAGGACTCTTGAACCTAATGCTCTAATACCAAGTTTGTGATGGTCCGAGGCTACCCTTTGACTTAACACGGGACCTGGGATCACGAGTGACCCCAAGCAAACCCTGTGTCTGGCATATCATAAGCATACTGAAAGATAACTAAATAGACATGAACTATGAGAAAGCTAAAACAGTGGCTATCTGAAGTGGGGAGCAACCCAACTAATCTAAATATATAAAACATACTAAGAGTATAGTGATAACTAAAAGATAAACTCAATAATCTAAGCTGATTCTACTACTATATCTGAAAAATCTCTAATTGAGTTGAGTTGTTAGGACATACTCTCAAGCTAACTCTAACAAAACTAAAACTGAAATATAAAGACTAAAATGAAAGTATGTCTATTGTCCTCAAAATATGAGAAGTCACCACTAAAGCTGCTTAATGCAGACCGAGAATTGATCTAAGCGTGATCTGGATGCTAAGTACCTAAACCTACATCATGAAAGGATATAGTGCAGAGTATGTGTTAGTACTTGGAATGTACTGAGTATGCAGGATATATATACTAAGCTGAACAAATATATGTAAGCTGGAAAAAAACATAACTGAGCAATGACATAAGCTAAGCAAAAATGTAAATACTGAAACATAACTGAAAAGCTAAGCTGAATGCAATGACCAAGAACTAATCATGAAAATAACATGCTGAACTGAATGCTGAAGTATATGCTAGAAACCTGGTCAAATGCACTAAGAGTCTGACTGTGGGAGCTACTATTAACCGACATAAAACCATGTGAGCTAAATGTGGCCTGGCCTCTTACAAGTCTCAATTGAGGCAGAAAAAAATGAATTCTTAACCGATGTATACGCCCCATTGAGAGGACCCAATATACCTTGCCAGGGTTATAAAGGCATGACTGGTGTGATCACTAAATCTGATGCCCAAGAGAGAGGTCTTATAATCCTACGAGGGCACGTAGTTTTGGGACTATGAGGATACACTGAACCCTAGTCCACTTGGTACTAAGTCTACTCCCAATTGGATATGTATATGCCACAAATGCAACTGAAATACTGAATAGCTCAAAATACTGACATGCTAACTGAGAATGTAACATTTATGTACTAACAATGTGACATTCAAAATCTAAAGCGTGATTAATAATTTAACTAACCTAGCAAGTGTAATTCACGAACTAGGAGAATCTACACCAACTAGGGTTCTAAGTTTCATACAAGGAATTAAGCAAACGTTGCAAGAAAACTTGTTATTTTGATTAGGGATAATACAACAACTAAATCACAATGAAACTCTAAGGTTTTAGAAACCCTAGGTCTAAATGAGAAATGGAGAATCAAGGAGCTGACTAAATTCTAGGGACCTAGTGGATGAAAGGAACCCACTAGTGAAATCCCACATACCTAGTGACAAAATCTATGGAGAAATCCTTCGATTTTGGGGCTGGAACTGAAGAAAAACCTCATGAGTGTTCTTGCAAGGGCTGGTCGACTTTCCCTTTCTTTTTTCTCTAATCCCGATGAATTTTGGTGAATCAAGGTTTTGATTATGTTTTGACTAAGTTATTAGGCTTAAACTGAGTAAAACGACATAGTTTAAATACCCCATGCCTAGGGAAAAGATCAAAACAACCCTGACTTAAAAACTGACGAAGACCAACCACTGCACCACTGATGGTCCGTAGTTCGAACCACGTCCCGTCAAGTGGGTCGTGGTTCAGTGCTACTGGTTCTAGTGAAAGTCCTCCACGAGCCCTACCACAGCCCGTTTGAAGGACCACAGACCGTGAAGGCCATCGTGGTTCTTCACTTGGGCTGGGGTCTATTGGCTCAGGACGATAGACCCTCCCACGGCTCGTCACTAAGACCACGACCCGTGGTGGGCTCCTTTGTCTATGGTCTGAGTTTGGGTGTTCTCTGCCTAGCCTCCACGAGCCTTCCCACAGCTAGTGTGGTGGTCCAAGGCCGTGAAGGGTCTCGTGGTCCACCACTTCTGGGTAGGTGTGAACCATGATGAGGGTGACGGACTGTGGTCCTGATCACGGCCTGTGAACCCCTCTGTGGTTCACCCTTTTTATGCTGACAGTCCAAGTCTAATTGTGAGGTGTTACATAGTATTTATGGTTAAGTTTGTAGGGATCACTAGTAGTTTCTTCTACAGGATTTGTACTAACCTTTTGTGGTTTATAAATGGTGTAATAGTTAGCTTCACCTTTAGAAGGTTCAATTCGGAAGCTAACATTACGAAAGACTGAACTTTTCTTCTTTGCATCAATCATGTTTTCGGATACTTTCAAAGGAATTATAAGAAACAAAAAAGTAAGGACAACTCAAGAATCGTTGAAAAGTAATGTCGTTTTAATCTAGTCTTTGTTGTAGATAATAATTTGGGGCGTCTATAATTAATTTTACAATAAAATTAGTGGGAAAAAAATTTTTGACCATCAAAATAATAAATTCAAATCATCATTGAATCAAAGGAGCCAGATTGTGAGAGAAGAATCAAATATATTCCTACATGGATTTCATTTTTGAAAATTAATCTAATTTTTTTATTTTTCACTTTCGTTAGAGGAATATCGTATATGTGACCATTTTTATAATAGTATGGGTATAAATAAGTCACTTTTATAACGAGGAGTATATCAACTCTAAATGAAAAAGGTGAAGGGTATATCAGACCTTTTTCTCTCTTAGAACAATATAATACGATACAATATTTTACTTTATTAAACAATAGTTACAACCATCCGAACAAACATAATTATTGTAATCTAGAAAAAATAGATCAATTAAGATCTTGTTTCCAGATAACCCAAATCTTACTGATAGAACAAAACTTAAAGTGATTTCTTTCAAGAAATTCATCAAACACTTAGGGCACAAATAGTTTCAACTAACAAAACTAAATTATAGTCTCTGATGCCTCTCCCTCCTTCGTTGCTGCGACCGTTTTCACCATTACTAGCTCTTTCATCATCGCCAACTAGACCTCCCATAATTTGTTGAACCTTGTGATGCCAACACCGATTTAGGTTGTTCAGAAAATATTCTTTGTGGTATTTTTCCTTTGGTATGAATTTTCTTATTTGGTCTTTTGTTCTAGGCTTTCCCTCGAAGATTGAAGATTCTATTTTTGATTTTTTGGAGGATTCTTCTTTTGACATTCCAATATCCTTTCATTTAAAAAGTAAATTTGTAAAAGTACAGAAAATATAAAAAATAAAGTTGTCTAACAGCTAGCGTAACGTAAACTTACCTTGTTTCTGTGTTTCAAATCCCTATTTATGAGGTTGTTCCTTGCTTCACCGAGAAACTTTTTTACCTCCCTCTTGCCATAGTTGTTACTTTTCTATTTCTTTGTTGCAGACTCCCTCTTCAAGATGGAACATTCACTTTTTCTTTTCTTGGAACATTTCTCAACAACTCCAACCTTTGGTTTAATAAGGACAATTTAGTGTGTGTGTGTGTATATATTAGCACTTTTATCTTTTTTTAAAATTGTCCAAACAAACAATTATTATCCAACAAGAAGCATATAATGTAAGAGCTTACCTCTCTTACTTCATTAGTTTCTTGATCCACTTCCATCTTCAGCTTATGAAAACCTTCGAATATATAATTTCTTACCTGCCCAATTGATCGATACTTGCGGCCTTTGTACTTGTGAGTGTAATACTGCAATCCAATAACATTATTGTTAAGCGTATGTATAGTAATTATTAATACATTAGAAAGTAGTTATATTCACATGCTCTCATTTTCTTGATTTATCATTTCGTTAGAGATTTATTGGTCCTTAGGATAAGAACAAGCTAGATAATTTTGGAATAATTAAAGAAAATCATACAATATAGAACTCTACATAAGTCTTGAATGTGCTAGATAGTTACAACTTCATCTCATACTAATTTGAAAAAAGAAAACAATTTTGATTATCGCCTAACACACACAAAATAAATTTCACTTTTTTTATAAAAAAAAAAGAAGAAGAGAAAATGAGATATATATATATATATATATATAAAGTATAATTTACTTAAATCCCATAGCGTTAAGCTATAATTACATTATTTCCCTACTACTTTTCAAATTACAAAAATTCTTCAAAATTTATGGATCTTGGATACATCACTCGACCTCCGGATACATCACTAGACATTCGGATACATAGGTGAGGAATGTATTCAAGAGGGGAGGGATGTATCAGAGAGGGAGAGGGGTAGGACATCCGAATACATCACCTAGACATCCAGATACATAGGTGAGAGATGAAATAGAGAGGGGAGGGATGTATCCGAGAGGAGGATATGAATGTATCAGAGAGACGAGAGTGATGCATCCAAGAGGGGATTTTTGAAAAAAAAAAAATGCTAGGGAATTTTAGAGATTATGGTAAAACAAGATGTGTATTTAGGTAATTTTTACAATATATAATGCATTTGTGTACATATTTTAGGAAACTGAAAGTTTCAACATTCATATGAAAAAAATACATCATAAAAAATTGTATTTACCATGTCAAATGTTCCACTTTCACGTTGTCTCCTTTCAGCTACCCATTCATGTAGCATCTCCTTGTATTTATGATTAAGACAGTGAGGATCACTAATTGGTTCTTCTGCAGGATCTGAACTAACATTTTGTGGTTTATAAATGGTGTAACAGTTAGCTTCACATTTAGAAGGTTCAATTCGGAAGCTAACATTACGAAAGATTGGTCTTTTCTTCTTCTCATTAGTCAATTTTTTGGGTACTTTTAAAGCTTCAACGTCATTATGCAATTGAGAAAATATGTTAAAGTTTTGGTGCTATATTAGGAGCAATCTCTTATTTCCAAAATTAAAAAAATAATAATCTCATAAACCTTTTTCAAAAAAAAATTCCAAACAACTTAAGTAAAAAAACAAATTACTAATAGAGTAATCTCAATTAGAAGAAGAAAAATATAATCAGAAGACAGCATACCACCATTTGAGCACTATTGGTTATCGAAACTGGTGCCATATAAGGAACTATATCTTGACAACTTTTCATTTCATATGAACAAGTCATGTTTATATGAAAATGGATATTAGAAAATCTTTGTAGGAAACATAAAAAAGTAAGGAAAACTTAAAGAATAATAGTTGAGAAGTTATGTAGTTTGAGGATTGAAATATCGAGGACTATATATAGATAATTAAATTGAGAAGATAAAAGTAATTTTTAAGATAGATAAGGACGAAATTAATAAGATAAGATTGATATATAGCTTTAGCTCTTTTAGAAAAAAAATCACGAATTTGGATATTTGGTCAATACTTATTTATTATTTGTAGAAGGTGGAATGTTTGAGACGACCCTTCTTCTTCTCCTAATTTGACTAAACTTATATGGCATTAATTTTGCTGAGTCAGATTAAATATGCGGTTACACATATATAAAATCAAGTGAACACAAAGTTTGAATTAATATATATATATATATATATATATATATATATATATATATATATATATATATATATATATAAAGATTATTAGGGTGGTGTTTGGGGTGGGGGGGATTATAGAAAAAAGAAGAAAAAGAATTTAAAAAATCCCAAATCTGCTTTCTTCTTTGAACTTTTGAACTATATAAATATAAATGGGATAAGGTACAAGTACCTCCTATACTATGACGAAATCTCAGAGACACACCTTATCTACACTAAGGTCCTATTACCCCCCTTGAATTCATTTTTTTTGTAATTTTGTACAACTTTTTGGCTTGCGTGACATTCAAATATCTCCCACGTGCCTCAACTGCTTGGAGTTACGGGGTGTGCCATGTAAGCCTAAAAGTGTACAAAATTAAATGATTTCAGCTAGTGATATAAAGTCATTGGGAAATGATCGTCTAGTGACATGATATAAAGCTGATGGGAAATGCTTCCGTCTAGTGAAATGATATAAAGCCGAAGGAAAATTATTCTGGCTAGTAATATTGTGCCGAAGGGAAATGGTTCTAGCAAGAGTTTGATTATTGTGATTTGATACATTTTGATGCTTATGTTTGACCTACTTGTTAACTGAGATTGATGTATTTTTTACTTGTGATTGATCTACTTGGCATTGAGATTGGCTTATTTGATACATGTTGATTGTTGGATTGTTGACTATTGGACTGTTATTATTGAGCCTTCTGAGTTGTGTAGTTAGGTTAGGCTGATTTCTATGTAGGTTGTAGTTTGAGAAGGTTCGGTTGAAATGAAAGGAGCATTCGATTTTTAGCTACTTGCCTTTTTATTAGGTTGCTTATTAGGTATGTGTTGGTTGATAGTCACTCCTTGCTTCTACACGTTTGTAGGTTCCGAGCCCGGTACTGTGTGATTGCTCTTTTTCTCCCATCTCTGAGGTTTGTCAAAGAACTGTATAGAGGTAACTGCTTGTCATTCTAGTGGGCCCTCTAGTTATTATTTTTTTATGTTTTGTTCATTTTGAGAAAAAAAGACTTGAGACTTGTACTTATTTATTAATTCAGCACTTGTGTATTTGTGGCTTGTACATGTGAAAACCGGTTTTTAGTAAGTTTTCCTCTCTTATATTGTTCTTGTTTTATCTTTCCACATTTTTTTTGTTTCATTGAGTTGAGGCTAACTTGACTTGCTGGAAATAGACAAGTGCCATCATATTCTTTGTTTGGACCGTGACACAAATAAAACACATAAACAAAGTACTATAAAGGACAATTTATTTAAATTAAAATCCCTTACATGTTTTTTTCTAGTAGGAAAAAGAGTTTCAGAAATTCAAAGATGATATCTAATGATCTACTTGTTGAAGTATGTCACGCCCCGAGCCTAAACCCTGGGAGCGACGGGCACTCGAGAACCATTGTTGGCCCTAAGCGAACCCTTGGTTTGGCTTAACTCTTAGCGGAAAATGTACTCATAAATAAGATAAACTTAAAGATAACTCATGATGTTTTGGAAATAAACATTCAACTAGCCAAAGAGGCAACTCAGGTCTAAACATAAACAACTGAAAATGAAAAGACTCATGAACTACTGTCTATCTATCTATAAGCCTCTAATACTATGAGGGATGTCGGGACAAGACCCTCGATCATCCAAACAATTGAAACTACTGAAAGTAAATAAGGGATCCTCCGAAAGCAAGAAGGCTCACTAACAACTCTGGAACTCAACTGGATCAACGAAGCGCTGGATGTTGATCCTAGTTACCTGTATCTGCATCATAAAAGATGCAGGTCAAATGGCGTCAGTACATGGAATGTGCGAGCAAGTGAGAGGAAATCTAAGCGTGTCATAAGCTTGAACTAGAATTGAAGAAACAACTTACTTTGTCTCAACTCAACTCTTTTTAATATAAAAGTAATAGCAATAATGCGATATAAAGAAAAGCTTTTAGAACAGTAGATAACAACTCAATGTACAATATATCTCAGTTTGTATGCAAAAATACAAATAACTCTGTTTGGGAGGTTCTTTAACTGACAACCATCACTATGAGCTATGTGATGATAAAGCATCTCGCCCACGCTGCCAGAACTGTCCTATACCTTGTCGGGGTTAGAACACCTCAACTACGTGGATCCACTGGTCTATGCTTAAAGCAATAAGGAATCATCTAAAAAGTATGACCCTTTCTACCCACGTTGGCTACATGGTTTATGGGGGTTGTTAGTTGTTAGAATTCTACCCTATATCGGTGCTCAATACTACTCCCAAAATATAACTTAGCTCATTATGTTTTAAAGAAAACATTTCCCCTTTCTCAACTTTGAGATTATTACTCAAAAGGTTTCTCTTAAAAGAGATAGTACTCAAATCTGCTAATGAACTCTTTTGATAATCGGTCTTTCCCCTTTGCTTAAATATAAAAATATTTCTCTTGGGAATACTTAGTTCCCATAAATCATTTTAAAGAAAATGAACTCAACTCTACTCTTCCTCAACTCAACTGCTCAAGTCTTAAGAAAAGTTTATAAAAAAATATTTGCAAAAGACTTTTCAAAATACTCTCAAGACTTTAATCTTAACTCTATCTTGTATTGGAATAATGAATTCAAGGGTTATGCTTTGGAATGTAGGACCTCTCAATGATTTAGGAAGGTTATGATAGTTGTTCATAAGAACGAGCGAAGACCCAAGTTAAAGAACACTGGCGCTACGCGTATATGGAATTTAATTTTTGGTCACATAAATATTTTTGAGGCAGAGGACTTCGTATCGTCTTAGCAACGCAGAGAGGAGTGACTATCTAAAGACTGAAAATCTTAAGTGTCTCTGCTACGCATACTTGGGCGCAATTATTTTCCCGATCTTTTCTTCCTCTCCCAAACTCGACTCAACTCATACCCAATAAAGTTTTCATCGACCAAATTCACAAAAATTCACAGAAAAAAAAGTAGGGGCACCCTACTTTTAACTTTTAACTTAAAATAAGTCACTTTTGACTTAAATAAGTTATTTTGATAATTACCAAAACCTCTAACAAGTCAAAAACTGACTTTTAAGTCAGTTTGACCAACTTAAAACCCCATCCAAATGGGCTCTTACTCAAAAGGTTTCTCTTAAAAGAGATAGTACTCAAAACTGCTCATGAACTCTTTTGAAAATCGGTGTTTCCTTTTTGATTAAATGTAAAAGCATTTCTCTTGGGAATATATATCATTTTAAAGCAAATGAACTCACGTCAACTACTCAAGTCTTAAAACAAGTTTTAAAAAAATGATTTGCAAAAGACTTCTCAAAATACTCTCAAGACTTTACTCTTAACTCTACCTCGAATTGGAATTATGAATTGAAGGGTTATGTTTTGGAATGTAGGACCTCTCAATGATTTAGGAAGGTTAAGATAGTTGTTCATAAGAACGAGCGAAGACCCAAGTTAAAGAACACTGTCGCGATGCAGATATGGAATTTAATCTTTGGTCGTATAAATATTTTTGAGGCAGAGGAATCTGTATCATCTCTGCGACGCAGAGAGGGGTGACTATCTGAAGACTGAAAATCTTAAGCGTCTCCGCGATGCAGACCTGGACGCAATTATTTTCCTGATCCTTTCTTCCTCTCCCAAACTCGACACAACTCATACCCGATGCAGTTTTCAATGACCTAGTTCACAAATATTCACAAACCTAGAACAATTTCAATGAACCCATATAAAAATCTATCAAGGAACTCAACTTATTTTTAAAACTCATACCTCAAGAACTCAAAGACTTTCAAAAATGGCTAAAACTCAAGAACTTCTCAAGCTCATCAAATCCTTCATATTTGAGAATGAAATTTCATTAAAATAGCTTGATTGGCATGTGGGTGAACAAACTCAATACTAAGAGAAATCACATACCTCAATTTGACAAAAATATTCCTCGATTCGCAAGAGATATCGTTCTTTCTTTCTTTTCTCTTCTTTTCCTCTTCTTGAACTCCTCTCAAAACCCTAAGCGTAAATTAGGATTTGTAAAACTGATCCAAATCTGATTTGACCCCAAAATATTTACTAAATTCATTTTAATGTGATGGGGTAAGGAAAAGAGCAAAATATTTGTATCCATAGTTGTGAACTAGAAGAAATTCAATTCAAAGGAAGTCCATTCACCTGGTGGAATGGAAGAATTGGAAATGATTGCATCTTTGAGAGATTAGATAGAGTCTTATCTAATCAAATGATGCAGAATTGGTTTACTCATATGGAGGTTGAACATCTTGCTAGAACAGGATCTGATCATGCTCCTATGTTACTACACATGGAGGAGGGGGTGATTGGACATAGGAAACCTTTTAGGTTTCTGAACTTCTGGACTGAAAATGTTGTTTTTACTGAAGTTGTGAGACAGAATTGGATGGCTAATGAAAATCTAAATCCTTTTCTATTATTCAAGGAAAATATCAGAAGGGTTAAAACTGCCTTGAGTAAGTGGAGTAAAGAGACTTATGGTGATATATTTAAACAATTAGTGATTAGAGAAGATATTGTTAAAGTTAAAGAGAAATTGTTTGAGGAGGTTCCCAATGCTGAAAACAGAGCAGTACTCCAGAAGGCTCAGGCAGAACATAAGAAATACTTTCACTTTGAAGAAACTTTTTGGAGACAGAAGGCTGGATTTGAGTGGTTTGAGAAAGGGGATAGAAATACAAAGTTTTTTCATCGCATTGTGAAAGGTAGAAGAAAGAGACTTCAACTTAATAGAATTCAAGATAGTCAGGGTGACTGGCTGGTGGAAGAAAATGAAATAGCAGCAGAGGCAGCAGAATTCTATGCTAACCAATTTCATCAAAAGAGAGATGCTACATCCTTTTTCACTATTAAGGCACATTCCTGAGAGTATTACAGAAGAGGAAAATGAAGATTTGTGTAGAGATCCTACTCTTGATGAAGTGAAAAGAGTTGTTTTCAGCCTGAATGGTGACAGTGTTGGTGGCCCTGATTGTTTGACAGGTAAATTCTATCAAAGTTGTTGGGAGATAATAGGTCAAGGCATTTTCAGAATGGTCAAAGAGTTTTTTAGGGGTAACTCTCTACCCAAGTCAATTACTCATACTAATTTGATCTTACTACCCAAAAAAGATCAGATTAACACCTTTGTTGATCTAAGGCCAATTAGCTTGAGTAACTTTATCAATAAGATCATTTCTAGGGTTGTTCATGATAGATTGGAAGGTTTACTCCCCAGATTAATCTCTTCAAACTAATCAGGTTTTGTGAAAGGTAGAAGTATTATTGAAAATGTGTTACTAACACAGGAAATTGTTACAGATATCAGAAAGAGGGGTAAACCTTCAAATGTTATACTTAAGCTTGATATGGTTAAGGCCTATGATAGGGTCTCTTGGTTTTTTCTGATGAAGGTGCTAAGGAAGATGGGCTTTGCTGAAACTTTTGTTGATTTGATATGGAGATTACTGGCCAATACCTGGTATTCTGTATTAATAAATGGGCAATCACATGGTTTCTTTCATTCCACCAGATGAGTGAAACAGGGAGACCCTCTATCCCCTGCATTATTTATACTGTCAGCTAAAGTTTTATCCAGGGCCCTAAATGCTTTATTTGAGGATAGCCAGTTTCAGGGATATGGAATGCCAAAATGGAGTGCTAATATAAATCATTTGGCCTATGCAGATGATACTATTATATTTACATCAGTCCACAAATATTCTTTGAAGAAGATTATGTCAGTGTTGAAGAAATATGAGAATCAATCAGGTCAAAACATTAACAGAGACAAGAGTGCCTTTTATATTCACCAAAATGTAGCTGATGCTGATAGAACTCTGGTGGAAGAGTGTACAGGTTTTAATAAAGGTCAGTTCCCTTTTAAATATCTAGGATGTCCTATCACACTTGCTAGGAAAAGAACGGAGCATTATTCTGATCTTATTGGAAGAGTTAAAGCAAAGTTACAGGCTTGGAAAGGAAATTTGTTATCTTATGGAGGTAAAGAAGTATTGATTAGAAGTGTACTTCAAAGTGTTCCTATCTATGTCCTTTCTGCTATTATTCCTCCAGTATGTGTGTTAAAAGAAATCCATAACATCCTTGCCAAATTTTTCTGAAGTAACAAAGTCAATGCTAAGAGCAAACACTGGGTTGCCTGGAATAATATTTGCTTACCCAAACAGGAAAGAGGTTTAGGTTTTAGATCTATGATTGACATGTCTCAAGCTTTATATGTTAAAGTTTGGTGGAGATTTAGAACTCAAAATTCTCTATGGTCAATTTTCATGTGGAATAAATATTGTAAGAAACAAATACCAAATTTAGTACAATGGAAAGGTTGATCACAACTATGGAAGAGTATGCTGATGAATAGGGATATTATTGAACAACATATATGATGGGAACCTAAAGGTGGTACTTCTTCTATTTGGTTTGATAACTGGACAAGATTGGGTCTTCTATTTGCACAACCTATAGAACAACAAACTTGCCATAACATGACTGATATTGAGATCTTTCTGAATGCTAATTATGATGAGATCCAAATGCACATACCAGCTCATGTAGTGGAACATGTCAAATAGAATATGGAATATGTGAGACTGGATGATATTTCTAATAGGCCCTGGTGGACTAAAACTTGTTCAGGTAAGTTCACAGTCAAGAGTGCATGGGAGCTATTTAGAAAAAGAAAAATGGAGACTGATTTCTACAAGAAGCTATGGGTACAAGGTATTCCATTTAAAATTTCATTCTTGACTTGGAAGGTGTGGACAAATAAAATTCCAGTTGCCACTTTAATGGCACAATGGAACTCAAATACCTCACCAATGTGTGGCTGTTAAGAGGTTCCAGCAAGGGAGACAGTAGAGCACTTATTTTTACAAAGGGAAACTGCCAGCACTGTGTGGGCGTATTTCTCTAATGCAGCTGGTTTATTGGGTCCATGAATTTAGGTGAAGCAAGTGATAAGAAAATTGTGGGACACAAATGGTAATCCTAGACAAAATATGGTTTATCAAGCAATTTCCAATGTGATCTTATGGTTTCTATGGAGGAGGAGAAACCCACTGTTACATGGAGGTGCATACTCTATCAACAAGGTAATTTGGGATATTAGTAATAGTATCAGAAATTTCATTGAAATGAAATTCAGGTACACAATCATTCCTAATACTTGGCCCCAAATGGTAGCTCTATTGGAAGCATATAAACCTGTATTTTAGACTCAAGTAGTTAGATGGTTGATGCCACCTGTGGGGTGGTGGAAATGCAACACAGATGGGGCATCTAGAGGTAATCCTGGCCCAAGTGCAGCTGCATTTTGTATAAGAAACTCAGCAGGTGACCTAGTAAGTGCTAAAGGGGTGAAAATTCAAGATTCTACTAGCATTGTGGCTGAAGCCATTGCTTTGAGGGAAGGTCTACAATACTGTTGGGAACATGGTTTGGTACAAGTTCTATTGGAGTCTGATTCCTATGCTTTGGTGAAAATGCTTAATGGAGAATGGGATGTTCCATGGAGTGTGACTTTGGAAGTCAACTCAATTAATAGACTCAGGGAGTTGATAACAGTAAGAGTACAACACTCCTTAAGGGAGGGAAATACTCTTGCTAATTTTTTTGCTAACTTAGTTTTTCATTTTGCAGGTACAATTGAGTTTAATCAGTTTCAGGAAGTTCCTAGAGCAGGGAAAGCTATAATAAATGCAGACAAATATGGTTTTCCTCATCTGAGAACAAGACAGACTAATCATCCTATGTCCAACAATACACATATTTACTGAATAACGGATAAAATATTCCTAATCTAAGCAAGACTATATACAACTTTAGTCTGAATTAGATTCGTTTGGTTACATATCATGCATCTGGTGAGAGTTTAAGGTGTCACAAGTGATATAAAACCAGGACAAGTGGTATTACGCTTTTATATGTCTGGGATGTATTTTATTATGTTATTGCTTCAACAATCTAAGATAACAGATGGCAGATGGAGTTATGTACCTGAGTTTTTCAATTGTTCTACTCGTCAAGTCAGACTCAAGATTTGAATTCTTGAATTTCCTGTACGATTTAATAAGTTAATACCTCTCTTTAAGATCTAAACTCAGGTGGTGGTATTAATCCCATTGTGGGATTCAACCCACTGAAAGTAGATTTGAGAGATGAGGTATAAACTTACCATTGTTGACATTGAGGAAGCCATCACCTGAGTTTGAATCTGAGTACTACAATGGAAGAAAGATCAACACTCAAAGAGATAAAGATCGAGTCAGTGGGTACCTTTTCTAACTGGCAATCAATGTTTCGATCTTCCAGAGATCCCTTCACCCACCTCAGCTACTGATATACGATCAACAAATCCCAACTGGGAGCTCAATTTGTGGAGCTCCATGGCTAATCGATGAAGAGGCCGTGGTGGAGATGAATTCCAGAGGATTGACCTTCCACTTTCCTTTTCTGATATTTTTGTTCTATTTAATTTATGGATTTATTGTTAATTTTATGGATTTAGCTCTTTGGGCTAATCCTTTTGTATATTTTATCATTTTAATAAATTGGCCCTCCTAGGTCTTTAATTAAAAAAAAACACTCAGGAATTGCAACAAAACGCACAAAAAAAATTACATAGTCCAAAAAAAATGCAAAAATAATGAGAAAATAAAGAGACGACAACAGATATCCCTCAGAACAAATTCCTAACTAAACTCATCAGTCGTCGGTCTCTTGTTCTTCTGATTCAAAAATAGATATCCCTTAAAGCAAATCAAAGAGACGAACACACGGTAAAAATGCAACAATTCGAGAGAAAATTGAGAGAAAATGATAACTTACCTCAATATTAATAACTTCACTTCACACTTTGGATCGCTTTCACCCTTCATGCCGCTTTCACGTCGTCACTAGAACCTTTCACGTCGTCGTTGGAACCTTTCACCGTCGATAGAACACTTCACTCTAGTGGAAAGCTTCGCGTCCTTCGCTGGAACGCTCAGCCGCATCACAGTGAAAATTTTTTTGGGGGAAAGAGATGTAGGGTTTTAATTCAACAGGCCAATTTGGGAATTGTTTAAAAAAACTAAGGGTAAAAAAGTAATATACTTGGTCAAAGAGGGAATGACTTTTAAGTTTAAAAAAAAGTAGGGGTCACCCTACTTTTAACTTTTAACTTAAAATAAGTCACTTTTGACTTAAAATAAGTTATTTTGATAATTGCCAAACACTCTAACAAGTCAAAAACTGACTTTTAAGTCAATTTGACCAACTTAAAAGCCCATCCAAACGGGCTCTTACTCAAAAGGTTTCTCTTAAAAGAGATAGTACTCAAAACTGCTCATGAACTCTTTTGAAATTCGGTGTTTCCTCTTTGATTAAATGTAAAAGCATTTCTCTTGGGAATACTTAGTTCCCATCTATCATTTTAAAGAAAATGAACTCAACTCTACTCTTCCTCAACTCAACTACTCAAGTCTTAAAACAAGTTTTTAAAAAAAGATTTGCAAAAGACTTCTCAAATACTCTCAAGACTTTACTCTTAACTCTACCTCGAATTGGAATTATGAATTCAAGGGTTATGCTTTGGAATGTAGAGGAAGGTTAAGATAGTTGTTCATAAGAACAAACGAAGACCCAAGTTAAAGAACACTGGCGCGATGCAGATATGGAATTTAATCTTTGGTCGTATAAATATTTTTGAGGCAGAGGAATCTGTATCGTCTCCGCAACGCGGAGAGGGGTGACTATCTGAAGACTGAAAATCTTAAGCATCTCCGCGATGCAGACCTGGACGCAATTATTTTCCTGATCCTTTCTTTCTCTCCTAAACTCAACACAACTTATACCCGATGCAGTTTTCAACGACCTAGTTCACAAAAATTCACAAACCCAGAACAATTTCAATGAACCCATATAAAAATCTATCAAGGAACTCAACTAGTTTGCAAAACTCATACCTCAAGAACTCAAAGACTTTCAATAATGGCTAAAACTCAAGAGCTTCTCAAGAACATCAAATCATTCATCTTTGAGAACAAAACTTCATTAAAATAACATGATTGGCGTGTGGGTGAATGAACCCAACACTATGAGAACTCACATACCTCGATTTGATGAAAAAAATCCTCGATTTGCAAGAGATCTCATTCGTTCTTCCTTTTATCCTATTTTCCTCCTCTTGAACTCCTCTCAAAACTCAAAGCGTAAATTGGGATTTGTAAAACTGATCCAAATCATATTCGACCCCAAAATATTTACTAAATTCATTTTAATCTGATGGGATAAGAAAAAGACCAAAATACCCCTCACTAATTCAGGTAACTTTCCTTAACCACACAGGCTGAATTCAAATGGGCATATCTCCCTCATACGAGCTCAAAACTTATAAAACTCTGTCGCATAGGAAAGAGAATTCCAAGACCTTTCATTTGATATCTTATGGGCCACCTAACTCATCCTATACTGAAAGTTATGGTTGTTTGAAGTTGACCCAAAACTCATAACTTAGGCATAACTTGCAAAATTTCATATTTGGCTATTTCCAATTTAGTTCTTTCTAAATTGAGCTTTTTCTAAGGTGGGATGTTACAAAGTGTATGAACATCTCATCTAGTAGCTTAAACTTTTAGAGAGAGCATAGTTTAATTAGTTAATGATATTCTCAACACTACTCGTCATCTTCCTCATCTTGATTTTCATAAATCTCATCGCCCTAATCCAAACCCGACTATTTCTTAGTTGTTAAATCATTAAAATTATAATATATTGTTTATTTTTGGTTAGTATTAGACAAAAGAAATTAATATTACTACTTTCTTTCAACTCCACTATAGAGCGTAAGTAAGCTGAAAGGTAATCAAAATAACAGACAGAATATAAGTGCATTATTGACATTGAAATTTTTGTTGACACAACCATCAAGTTGTTCTCAATGTCATTAGCTATTATGAAATTGACCGGGAAAATATCAGTCCATAAAAGTCATAAATTTTAAAAATAAGTTACCAAAAGAGCCAAATGCTCAGGAAGAGGTAATCGAGTGTTTCATTGAATCAAATAGAGAAACAAAGATAGATCAAAGAGGAAGCTAGATAGGAAAAAAGAATTAAAAATTGATAAGAAATTATACTAGAGAATATGTAAGTTTCTGTCTCAGGTGTATTATTCATTTGCGAGTCTCAAACCTTTCACTGTTAGAAATTTTTCAAACTCCAATTTCAAAAATGGGAAATGTAAAGTGAAAAAACTTACTTCATGCAACACTTCATGTAACACCCCGTATACTAGAACAGACCAAATTGCAGTTTTCAAGTGTTGCAGGTGGCACCCACGGGTACCATCTTGTAACGACCCAAGAGCAAACCCTAGTCGTTACCGGAGTATTCGACCTCGAAGAGGTCTTATACAAGACCTTAGCATTCATCATAACATGTATCATAGAATAAAATCACGGAAAATTTAAAACTTTTACTTTGGGAGTTCAACTTCACTTCATATATGAAAAATAGAATCTAACTTCGTCATAATGCACCATCTAGACATAGAAGTATCGAAAATAGGACTTAGCCCATACATCAATAAGAAGTCTTGAAAATAGAAAGTACAACAATATCTTTCAACATAAGCAAAGAACTAAACATAGAAGCTAGATCATAGGGTATTGTCCTCGGACTTGAGGACTCAGCAATTTGGGGAATCAACTCCAAGTGTCTTGAGAAGTAAGATTGAAATCCTCAACGGCCCGAACCTAAATGTTTGGGAAAAGGGAGAAAATATGGGTTAGTACAACACACGTACTAAGTATGGCTACTATGCATAAAAACCATTGAAACATGCATAAAAGGACATTTAATTCAAAACATGCTTTTTTCCAAGTACATCCAATATGCACACATATTAAGTATCATAGTCCAAACCAACATAATATCGTCCCAACATGTAGACAACCCAAGCAATACTAGTGCAATGCAAAGAATAGAACCCCATAACCCTATTCAAAGCCAACTATCACATTAAGCAACCTACTTCATGCATACGTTCATAAGATCATATTTCATCATAACTTACCACATTCATAATGATCATACATAACATAACTTCAACATACATAAGTCATAATAATCATAATTATAATAGAACACTACCACAACCATCTCTTAGGATCCCACAAATGCAATTTGCAAGAGAAGTCCCATACCCTCCCTTACACTATGTAGAAAGCCCTAGTAAGAGTTCACACCTTTCATAGCTTCATTTACTTTTACATTAGGGAAATATTGCAATAACCAACATAGACCATGAGAGCTACATGGAATCCGGTGTTGTACTCCCACACCGAAAAGAGAGGGTTAACACTTGCCTAAGGTGTAACCGTTCGTACATAACTTTCTAGGTGGATCCACTAAGCTAGAGTCCTATGTGGGCACATAGTTAAGGGTCAAGGATATTGCTTCTAGAAACCCTAACTTACTAAACATGTGGGTTTCCATCTCATGAGTCAACACATACCGTAGGTAATCCGGACTTGCTAAACATAAGGAAACCAATGTGGGAAGCTGGACTTACTAAACGTGAGACCCCCATCTCATTTACATGCCCTTTCGGTGCTAAGCATCTAATTCCCTTTAGTAATCATCTTTAGTCATTACATAAGTTCACATTAGCCTTTACTAGACTCTTATGTAGACGTCTTACCATAATAGCTCATATATGTTCATAAGTGAGTAAAAATCCTTTCACTTTAGAGACACTTAGCAAGTGAGTAAACCTTTCACTTTACATTACACTACAATCATGAGAACTACCTTTCAATCATATAGCAATCATACCATAATATACATACATACTTCATAGCTAATTCAAGTGTAGAGGGTTAAGGATAAGGAAACTAGGTCATCTTCACCACAATAACACATTAGGTATAGCATCATTACAATCTAAGTAATTCACCTTTCATACTTGAGTTCAAAGAAGAACCAACCTTCATACCTTCTTGCCCTTCGTGGGATATCCATACTTCAATTACCAAGCAATTCATAACCAATACATAATACAAGGTAATTCATGAAGTAATAACATAATCAACATCAATATAAGTAATTGACATATTCCCTTCATAGCCTTCAAGGCTTCATTCAAAGACTCAACCCTAATTTCATAGAAATTATACATAACCTAGGGTAGAATCATCATACAAACATGAATTCCATAACTACAGATTCAATTCATAGCCTTCAATTAATATCCAACACAAACTAGGGTTAGAATTAGGAAAAGAATAAAAAACATGGGTCTCATGGGGAATTCTTAAAGAAACCACCAATACAACATAAATTCATCCATAATTGTTCATATAACATCAATCAAAGTCAGTTTATAACATCAATTTCACTTTAGAAAGAAGACCCACATTTTTGGATTGAAACCTAGAAATTGGAGATTTTGAAATTCATCTTGAAGGGGCCTCTTGGGGAAAGGAATCCCTAGAGTGATAAGAAACCATACCTTATTGATGAATTAACCACGAAAATCTAAGTTGAAACCTTGGAGAGTTGGTCTTCTTCTTGAAGCTCCAATCTTCTTCAATGGAGTTCTTGAGAAGAGAGAGAGAGTAGAGAGAGGGAGGAACTATAGGTTTAGATCTTTGAGGTTTTGTGTTTGAGTGATAAAAGTGAGGTAAATTAACTTAAAAATCATTATATACACGTCCCCTAAAGTACCCTAAATACCCCTCACTTAAAAGGATTCTTTAATGAAGTAAAAATAGATTTTTGAACTTTTGTATTTTCGTCGTGGAACAAGTCCGTGACGCGGAGCTGTTCCCTGAAGATATTTGGAATTAAATTTTGAGACAGTAGAGTCCGCAACACGACCGCATCGTGAATTGGATTTTTGCTCCTTGGGGGAGCAAGTGCGCGATGCGCAACTATTCCCTCCAAGGTTGCTTGCTTAGCTAAGGTTGGGGTCCTCCTCGGGGGCCCTTAGTGTGGCCCCGGGACATCGTATTCGAACGTTTTGACCCTAGGAACATATATTTACCTAGTGTAAACCTTTTCACCAGATTATACCATCATCTGACACTCCCAAACCTGCCCAAAACCTAGGGACACACTAGAACACATTCTTCTCTAGTTTCTAGACGTCGTGGTCGTTTCTTGACGTTTAGACTTATACTCTTCCAAACCAAGTCAATTACATTAGTTTAGGTTTATAAACATCATTTTAACCATTTTTAAGTCATTATTCATAAGGTGAAGCTCTAACTTAAGTCATAGAATTTCCGGGGTGTTACAATATCCCCCCTTAGGAACATTTGTCCCCAAATGTCACTTGGACTTCTTTCTAGGGAGGCAATGACTCCAACTAGCAGCACAACATCATATCATATAGGAATTTAATCCACAACATCACTATGCTCACAACTCTTTACTTCACATAAGTATAGGAGGAACTACCTTCTCCATATTCAATGAGCATAAACATATATATTAAGCAATCAACAAGATATTTCTTTAACAAGACAACATTAAGCATGCTTATTACAACTCTCATGAAGGCAACATCACACAACATCTATGGGTGCAATATCAACCATGAGAAACAAAATTCATGAAAACTCAAAATACAACTTAAGCATGAATTTTCACAAAAATATGCACATACAAGGAAATCATGTCATAATCATCAACACACATGATTTTCAATTTATACCAAATTAAGAGAGACTACTAACCTCAACTATGGATAGGAGTAGGAGGAAAAAGATGAGGGTAGCGGGACTTCATGTCGGCTTCGGCCTCCCATGTTGCACCCTCAACTAGGTGGTTTCTGCATAGGACTTTTACGGAGGCAACCTCTTTATTCCTCAACTTCTTAACTTGACAATCTAGGATTTCAATCGGAACCTCTTCATCAGAAAGGTTCTCATTCACCCCTAAACCTTCTAGAGAGAGAATGGACACCAGGTCACCTATACACTTATTTAACATAGAAATATGGAACACCGGGTGAACCGGGGACAATTCGATGGGCAATTTCAACTCATAAGTGACCTTTCCGACACACTTCAAGATCTCATAAGGCCCAACATACCGGGGGCTAAGTTTCCCCTTCTTACCAAACCTTATCACCCCTTTCATGGGTAAGATTTTTAAGTATACCCAATCACCTACTTCAAATTCAAGATCTCTTTTTCTATTATCGGCATAAGACTTTTGTCGACTATGAGCCGTTTTTAACCTATCCCTTATAAGTCAAACTTTTTCCGTAGCCTCATAGACTACCTCGGGACCAAGAAGAGCAAATTCACCTACTTCAAACCACCCAATCGGAGATCGACACCTTCTACCATAAAGTGCTTCAAAGGGTGCCATAGCAATACTCGAGTGGTAGCTATTGTTGTAGGAAAATTCTATTAAAGGTAGGTGATCATCCCAATTACCTTTGAAGTCAATGACACACACTCTCAACATGTCCTCTAGGGTTTGGATGGTGCGTTCCGCTTGACCATCCGTTTGAGGGTGAAATACAGTACTAAGTTTCACTTGAGTACCAAGCCTACTTTGGAAAGACCTCCAAAAATAGGAAGTAAATTGGGCACCTCTGTCCGAAATAATCGACAACGGGGCCCCATGCAATTTCACAATCTCCTTAATGTACAACTTAGCATAATCTTCCGCCGAATAAGAAACCTTGACGGGAAGGAAATGGGCTGATTTAGTCAATCTATCCACAATGACCCAAATGGAATCATATTGCCTACGGGTTCGAGGCAAACCTACCACGAAGTCCATATTGATCTCTTCCCACTTCCAAGTGGGGGTATCAATATCTTGAGTTAGACCTCCCGATCCTTAGTGCTCGGCTTTGACTTGTTGGCAATTTGAGCACCTAGCCACAAAATCTGTTGTGTCTCTTTTCATTCCGTTCCACCAATAAATCTCACTTAAGTCGCGATACATTTTGGTGGATCTCGGATGGATAGAGTATCGAGACCCATGGGCCTCCTCTAAGATTGTCTCTCTTAGGCCATCCACATCCGGCACACGTAATCTTCCTTGGTGCCTAACCACCCCATCTTCTCCTTGAGAGAAAGTTTTTATTGCTTTGTTGAGAACCGACTCTTATAGTTCCATCAAAATAGGGTCAAGATGTTGCTTAGACTTCACGTCAACAACAACTGATGACTCGGAATTATGACAGACCATGACACCTCCTTTTGGGGAATCTTTAAGTCGGACACCCAACCGGGCTATCCTATGTACATCACGGGTTAACTCCATTTTCTCTTCTTCCACATGTGACACACTACCCATAGATATACGACTCAAAGCATCCGCAACCACATTTGCTTTTCCGGGGTGGTAAAGGACATTCATATCATAATCTTTTAAGAGTTCTAACCACCTCCTTTGTCGGAGATTCAACTCTTTTTGGCTAAAAACATATTGAAGACTCTTGTGGTCAGTAAACACATCCATATGTACCCTATAGATATAGTGTCTCCAAATCTTTAAAGCAAAGACTACGGCCACTAGCTTAAGGTCATGAGTTGGATAATTCTTCTCATGAACCTTGAGTTTTCTTGAGGCATAAGCTATACAACCTTACCATGTTGTATGAGGACACAACCCAAACCCACTCGGGAAGCGTCACAATATACTACAAATCCTTCAGTGCCCTCCGGTAAGGTCAAAATCAAAGCGGAGGTGAGCTTATCTTTCAATAATTGGAAGCTCTTTTCACAAGATTCCGACCATTCGACCTTGGCCTTCTTTTAAGTTAAGGCCGTTAATAAAGATGCAATAGATGAAAATACCTCAACAAACCTCCGATAATAACCGGCCAAACCCAAAAAGCTTCGAATGTCGGAAGGATTCAAAGGTCTAGGCCAACTTTTGACCGCATCAATTTTCTTTGGATCAATTTCTATACCCTCACTAGAAACAATGTGGCCAAGGAAAGCAACCAATTTTAGCCAAAACTCGCACTTGCTAAACTTAGCATAGAGTTGGTGATCTTTGAGGGCCTGCATTACTATCCTCAAATGATTCTTGTGATCATACTCACTTTTAGAGTATATCAAGATGTCATCAATAAAGACAATAACAAATGAGTCTAGAAAATTTCTAAACACACAATTCATAAGATCCATGAAAGTTGCTGGGGCATTTGTAAGACCAAAGGACATCACTAAGAACTCAAAATGACCATATCTTGTTCGGAAGGCTATTTTCGGAACATCAACACTTCTCACCCTAAGTGGGTGATAACCCGACCTCAAATCAATTTTTGAAAAGCAACTCGCTCCTTGAAGTTGATCAAATAAGTCATCAATCCTAGGGAGTGGATACTTGTTCTTAATGGTCACCTTATTTAACTATCGATAATGAATACACATACGAAGAGATCCATCCTTCTTCTTTACAAATAACATCGGTGCACCACAAGGGGGATATACTAGGTTGGATGAAACCCTTATCCAACAAATCTTTAAGTTGAGCTTTTAATTCCTTCAACTCCACCGGGGCCATCCGGTAAGGAGGGATTGAAATGGGTTGTGTATTCGGCAATAAATCTATGTCGAAAGCTATTTCCCGTTCGGGAGGAATCTCGGGTAAGTCATCGGAAAAGACTTCCAAAAAATTCTTCACTACGAGGACTGACTCCAAAGGAGGAATCTCGGACTCAAGATCCTTGACCCTCACTATATGATAGAGATAACCCTTAGAAAACAACTTACAAGCTTTTAGACATGAAATGATCCTTTCCTTAGAAATGGAATTTCCTCTCTTTCATTCTAAAACGGGTTCATTAGGAAATTGAAACTTCACAATTCGGGTCATACAATCTATGGACGCAAAATAAGCATGAAGCCAATCCATCCCATATATAACATCAAAGTCTAATATATCAAGTTCCACCAAATCAACCAAAGTGACTCTATTGGGCAATGATATGGGACAACCCCTATAGACTCTTTTAGCAACTATAGAATCACCCACCGGGGTAGAAACTGAAAAGCGTTTATCTAAGACATCGGGAAACATATTAAACTTCATAGACACTAAAGGGGTTACAAAAGACAAAGTGGCTCCGGGATCCAACAATGCATAAACATTTATTGAAAATACTTGCAACATACCAGTCACAACATCCAGAGAACTTTCTTGATCACCTCAGGATTGGAGAGCATAAAAGCGATTCTTCTTAGGAGCATCGGGATTTGGGCCACTTGCTTGTGCTTGAGCATTTTCCCTTCCTTGAGCCTTTAGCATAGGGCAGTCCCTTCTCATGTGGCCGCTCTTACACCAACCATAGCAATTACCCATGCCAACTAGGCACTTGCCTTCATGTTTATGACCACACTTTGTACAAATAGGCTTCTCAACATAAGGGCCACCACCTCTTGCTTCTTGAGGGATGGGGGTAGACACTTTACCTTTGTTGACCCTTGGAGTGTTAGGAGGACCTTGGTTGGAAAACCTTTTTTTTGAACTTTGGCTTATCTTGGATTTCAAACCTAACCTTAGAAGAATTTCCATCATCGGCCCTTGACCTCTTCAATTCTCTACCAACTTGCTTAAGCTTTTGCTCCTCAATTTGCTCGGCATGAACCATAAGGTGAGAAATATCTATGCTTGGGATTAGCATAGCTGGCCTACATTCATTCACCACAAGATCGGATACACCCATAACAAATTTGTTCATTGTAGCTCTAGAGTCCAACACCAAAGTACGAGCATGCTTGGACAATTGAGTGAACTTGAGGCCATACTTCTTCACACTCATACCCTCTTGACGGAGGTTGATGAATTCTTGCATTTTCCTCTTCCTTAGTTCCAAGGGGAAAACCCTATTAAGAAAAGCCATCTTGAATGTAGCCTAACTTATCGGACCCTCTCTAATAGGTCTCCCCTCCGTCCATTGTTCATACCACACTTGTGCCACATCTTTGAGTTGATTGGCGGCTAACTCCGCCTTTTCTTGAGAAGACACAACCATAGCCTCTAGAACCTTAAACACTTCATCAACGAACCCTTGTGGATCTTCTTCCATTTTGGAGCCAAAGAAAGTAGGGGGATTCATCCTTGTGAAATCCCTTATCCTAGAAGCGGTAGTGATAGCATTGGGGTTCACTTGCACCCTATCATCCCTTGCAACTTGAGTGGACAACACTTGAGTCAAATTATGAATAGCCGACCTTATCTCAACATTAGACATAGCCCCTTCTTCAATAGGAACTTAAGGGTTTTGAAGAGCTTATGGGGGAACCGCCTCATTCACATTCTCCTCACCGGCCCTCCATGCGTTGTTCCTTCTTGTATTCATTGCATATAAGCACAAAAAAAGGATTAGAAGAAAAGGACTAAATAGAGTTAAGACTCTTAGGCACGACTATGGAATAACAAAAGAGTAAAAGTTCCTAAGCATCTCTTAGCCTCTTATTCATAAGTGTGGCGCGCTTCACACCCATGAACAAGACTCTACTCAACGTGGTATCTTGTGACATAAATCCTACATTATTCTCAACCTTATGCTCTGATACCAAGTTTGTAACGACCCGAGAGCACCCCCTAGTCGTTACCGGAGTATTCGACCTCGAAGAGGTCTTATACAAGCTCTTAGCATTCATCATAACATGTATCATAGAATAAAATCACGAAAAATTTAAAACTTTTACTTTAGAAGTTCAACATCACTCCATATATGAAAAAATAGAATCTAACTTTGTCACAATGCACCATCTAGACATAGAAGTAACAAAAATGGGGGTTAGCCCTTACATCAACAAGAAGTCTTGAAAATAGGAAGTACAACAATATCTTTCAACATAAGCAAAGAACTAAACATAGAAGCTAGATCATAGGGTCTTGTCCTCGGACTTGAGGACTCAGCAACTTGGGGAATCAACTCCAAGTGTCTTGAGAAATAATCTTGAAATCCTCAATGGCACGAACCTAAATGTTTGGGAAAAGGGAGAACATATGGGTTAGTACAACACACGTACTAAGTATGGCTACTATGCATAAAAACCATTGCAATAAGCAAAAAGGGACATTTTATTCAAAACATGCCTTTTGCCAAGTACATCCAATATGCACACAAATTAAGTATCATAGTCAAAACCAACATAATATCGTCCCAACATGTAAACAACCCAAGCAATACTAGTGCAATGCAAAGAATAGAACCCCATAACTCTATTCAAAGCCAACTATCACATTAAGCAACCTACTTCATGCATACATTCATAAAATCATATTTCATCATAACTTACCACATTCATAATGATCATACATAACATAGCTTCAACATACATAAGCCATAATAATCATAATCATAAGAGAACACCATTACAACCATCTCTTAAGATCCCACAAGTGCAATGTGCAAGAAAAGTTCCATACCCTCCCTTACACTATGTAGAAACCCTTAAGAAAGCCCTAGTAAGAGTTCACACCTTTCATACCTTCATTTACTTTTACATTAGGGAAATATTGCAATAACCGACATAGACCATGAGAGCTACATGGAATCCGGTGTTCTACTCCCATACCGAAAAAAGAAGTTTAACACTTACCTAAAGTGTAACCATTCGTACATAGATATCTAGGTAGATCCACTAAGCTAGAGTCCTATGTGGGCACAGAGTAAAAGGTCAAGGAGATTGTTTCTAGAAACCCTAACTTACTAAACGTGGAGGTTTCCATCTCATGAGACAACACATACCATAGGTAATCCGGACTTGCTAAACGTGAGGAAACTCATGTGGGAAGCCGGACATACTAAACGTGAAACCCCCATCTCATTTACATGCCCTTTCGGTGCTAAGCATTTAATTCCCTTTAGTAATCATCTTTAGTCATCACATAAGTTCACATTAGCCTTTACTAAACTCTTATGTAGACATCTTACCATAATAGCTCATAAGTGTTCATAAGTGAGTAACAATCCTTTCACTTTAGAGACACTTAGCAAGTGAGTAAACCTTTCACTTTACATTACACTACAATCATGAGAACTACCTTTCAATCATATAGTAATCATACCATAATATACATACATACTTCATAGCTAATTCAAGTGTAAAGGGTTAAGGATGAGGAAACTAGGTCATCTTCACCACAATAACACATTAGGTATAACATCATTACAATCTAAGTAATTCACCTTTCATACTTGAGTTCAAAGAAGAACAAACATTCATACCTTCTTGCCCTTCGTGGGACATCCATACTTCAATTACCAAGCAATTAATAGCCAATACATAATACAAGGTAATTCATGAAGTAATAACATAATCAACATCAATATAAGCAATTTACATATTCCCTTCATAACCTTCAAGGCTTCATTCAAAGACTCAACCCTAATTTCATAGAAATTATACATAACCTAGGGTAGAATCATCATACAAACATGAATTACATAACATCACATTCAATTCATAGCCTTCAATCAATATCCAACACAAATTAGGGTTAGAATTAGGAAAAGAAGGAGAAACGTGGGTCTTATGGGGAATTCTTAAAGAAACCACCAATACAACATAAATTCATCCATAATTGTTCATATAATATCAATCAAAGTCAGTTTATACCATCAATTTCACTTTAGAAAGAAGACCCACGTTTTTGGATTGAAACTTAGAAATTGGAGATTTTGAAATTCATCTTGAAGGGGCCTCTTAGGGAAAGGAATCCCAAGAGTAATAAGAAACCATACCTTATTGACGAATTAACCACAAAAATTCGAGTTGAAACCATGGAGAGATGGTCTTTTCTTTGAAGCTCCAATCTTCTTCAATGGAGTTCTTGAGAAGAGAGAAGGAGGAACTTTAGGTTTAGATCTTTGGGGTTTTGTGTTTGAGTGATAAAAGTGAGGTAAATTGACTTAAAAATCATTATATACACGTCCCCTAAAGTACCCTAAATACCCCTCACTTAAAAGGACTCTTTAATGAAGTAAAAATAGATTTCTGAATTTGTGTATTTTTGTTGTAGAACAAGTTCGCGACGCGGAGCTGTTCCCTGAAGATATTTGGAATTAAATTTCTAGACAATAGAGTCCGCGACATGCACGCGTCACGAACTGGATTTTTTCTCCTTAGGGGAGCAACTGCGCGACACGCATCTATTCCCTTCAAGTGCAATCTGCAAGCTGCCTTGGAAACTTGCTTGGCTAAGCTTGGGGTCCTCCTCAGGGCCCCTTAGTGTGGCCTTGGGACATCGTATTTGAACGTTTTGACCATAGGAACATATATTTACTTATTTTAAACCTTTTCACGAGATTATACCATCATATGACACTCCCAAACCTGCCCAATACCTAAGGACACACTAGAACACATTCTTCTCTAGTTTCCGAACGTCGTGGTCGTTTCTTGACGTTTAGACTTTTACTCTTCCAAACAAGGTCAATTACATTATTTTAGATTTATAAACATCATTTTAACCATTTTTAAGTCATTATTCATAGGGTGAGGCTCTAACTTAAATTATAGAATTTCTGGGGTGTTACACATCCACGGTCCGTCCTGCAGGTTTGTGGTTCGCACCTGCGACCCTTCTCCTAGAAGCCTCAAAAAAATCAGCAAAGGGTCAAGCCACGCCAGGACATATGTACTGTAGGTCAGACCATGGTCCATGGTCCAGGGCCGTAGGTCGGACCTTCAGAATCAAGCCCTCAGTCATGACTGATGGTTGACCAGCACGGACCGTCAGTCAATCGACGGTCCATCGGTAATCCTGACATCAGTAAAGTCAGGGGTCTTTTGGTCTTTTGCTTATGTGTTGGACCCCTAAACTACATGGTTTTGGTTAATTTTAGCCTAGAAACGTAATTAGAACTTACCCAAGTCAGATCATTCACCAAAACTTAGAAACTTAGAACGTAAAGAGGAGAAAGAGGCGACCAAACCCTTCCCAAGAACACATCAAGGTTCCATCAGTTCCAACCCCAAAATTAAAAGATTTCTTCGTGAATCTCATCACCAGATATGTGGGATTTCACTAGTGGGTTCCTTTCACCCATTGGGTCCCTAGATTTCAGTCAAATTCTTGATTTCCTTATTATTATCTAGACTTAGGGTTTCTTGAACTTTAGTAGAGTATCATGAATTAGCTACTTTAATGATCCAAATCAGATTATCATGTTATTACTCAATTTCTCATATGATATTCAGAACCCTAGTTGTGTATATTCGTTAGATCATCAATTATGTATGCTAGGTCAGATTATTCAGTTATTCCAGATATACACATGCTTCAGTTTACGAATGTCACATTATCAGTCATAATTGTTACATTCTCAGAGTTTGCATGTCAGTATTTGAGCTATCCAGTAATACAGAACTTCAGTCATAAAAAATGTTAAATTACTTAATCAATTGAGAATCTTAATATTGAGTGGACTAGGGTCAGACACCCTCAAGTCCCAGAACTGCGTCCCCCATAGGTTGTAAGTCCCCTCTGTGGGCATCATTTTTAGTGATCACGCCAATATGCCTTATACATCTGGCAGGGTATATTGGGTCCTCTCGATGGGGCGTATACATCAGACTCCACATTTAGCTCATGTGGTTTTATGTCAGTTATTAGTAGCTCACTTACAGTTCAATCAAATTCTACTGCATTGACCACGTTATCAGTATAGTTCAGTATTTAGTCTCAGCATGTCATAAACTTGGTCATTGCTTCCAGTTTAGTCATGTTCAGTATTTTTCAGTATCCTTATTATGTTCAGATTATATCATTGCTTTATTGTTTATTCAGTTATGTTATTAAGCAGCTTTATTCTATCCTACATGCTCAGTACCTTTCAAGTACTGACGCATACTTTACGCTACATCTTCTCGTGATGTAGGTTCAGGTCCTCAGCAATCTGATCATGCATAGATCGGTTCTCGATCTTCAGTTTAGTAGAATCAGTGGTGAGTCCTTATTCTTCGAGGACTAGTGACATGATTATATTTCTTGCTTTTAGTTTTAGTTTTAGTTTTGCTAGATTTAGCTGGGACATGTCCCAGCACTTCTAGTCAGTTTAGAAGCTTATTTCAGACATAGTTAGATTCAGCTATAGTGTTAGAGTTTGATTTTTTTTCATTTGTACTCAACTCACGGTTTTCATATATTCAGATTTAGTATATGGGTATTCCCCATCATTTTAGATTACTTACATGATTACACTTCATCACAGTATTTATTGCTTAAGTTTATCTTTACTATGCATATGATTATGCCAGCAGGGTTAGCTTGGGGTCATTTGTGATCCTAGGTCCCGTGTCCACGTCAAGTGGGTAGTCTCGGGGAGTGACAAACTTGGTATCAAAGCACAAGGTTTAAGTGTCCTAGGATGTCTGAAACGCCGCACTAAGTAGAGTCCTTTTTATGGGTGTGAAGTGCACCACATCTAATGAGAAGGAAGTTGTAAAGTGTTTTAGGAAAACTTCAATTTCTTTGTTACTCTTATTGTGCGTAAGGTATGATCTAATTCCTTATGCTAATCCTTCGTTATGTGCTTTCAGATCATGCCTCCTCGTAGACCAATCCCTTGGAATGCGAATGCCAGGAATGCAGCAGCTCCTCCAGTCCCAGATCAGAAAGTTTCGAATGCTGAATTTTAGAATGATATCCAGTTGTTGGCTAAAAATGTAACTAACCAGAACAACCAACAGGTTCCAGTTTTGGCAAATGCTAATATTGGGTCAGCTGCAGCTAGAGTTCGTGACTTCGTTAAGATGAATCCGCCTGAGTTCTTAGGTTCGTAGACTGGTGAGGAACCCCAAAACTTCATTAATGAGGTCAAAAAGATTTTTGAAGTGATGCAGGTAACTCGAAATGATCGGGTTGAGTTGGCATCTTACCAGCTTAAAGATGTAGCTCATATCTGGTACACTTAGTGGAAAGAAAACATGGGTACATATGTTGCTCCTATCACTTGGGAATGCTTTAGTGAGACTTTTCTGGACAGGTTCCTCCCAAGAGAGTTGAGGGAGGCAAAAGCTCAGGAGTTTATGAATCTGAGGCAAGGTTCGATGACGGTCAAAGAGTATGGACTCAAGTACACCAAACTCTCCAGGTATGCTCCTCACATGGTTGCTGATTCCAGGGCTTAAATGAACAAGTTCATGTATGGGGTATCCGATCTTGTGAAAACAGAGTGTAGGAATGGCATGTTACTTGAAGATATGAATATTTATAGGCCCATGATCCATGCTCAGCAGGTTGGGGTGATAAGCTTAGGTAACAGGCCAAGGAGAATAAGAAAGCTAGGATAGGAAACTATAACTATTCTCAAAAGAAGTCGGGTGGTGGAAATCGCTCGCAGTTTCAACAGAAGTCATCAACTCCAACACCTTCATCAGATAGTGTTCCATCTTCCAAGATCTGTAATGATCAGAAAGGTAGGGCATCAGGCTCTAAGACTCAAGGTAGTGTTTCAGGCACCAGAACCTACCCAACTTGTCCAAAGTGTGGTAAAAACCATCCGAGCGAGTGTCTTGGAGGAAAGGAATGATGTTTTGGGTGTGGTCAGTCTCGTCACAAGTTGAAAGATTGTCCTTCTAAACAGGGTCAAGGAGGTAACAGTGGTAGAGCTCAGTCCACAACTTCAGCAGCACCAGCAGGTCGCCCGACTCAGCAAGGTAACTCATCTGGTACAGGTGGTGATCAACGCCAAAACAGGTTGTATGCTCTCCAGGCTCGCCAGGATTAGGAAGATTTTACGGATGTAGTCACTAGTACGTTATGAGTCTTTGACTTAGATGTTTATGCATTGTTAGATTCAGGGGTTATTCTTTCTTTTATAACTCCTTATATAGCAGTCAAGTTTGATGTTATTCCAGAAACTCTTTCAGAACCCTTCTCAGTCTCTACTCCAGTCGGTGACCCAGTTATAGCTAGACGGGTATACAGAAATTGTCCTGTCACAGTCTCCCAAAAAATTACTTCAGCAGATCTTGTAGAGTTAGAAATGGTAGACTTCGATATCATTCTACGCATTGATTGGTTATATTCCTGATATGCCTCAGTCGATTGTAGAACTAGGATTGTTCATTTTCAGTTTCCAAATGAACCAATCTTAGAATGGAAGGGTAGTAGTTTAGCACCTATAGGTCAATTCATTTCCTACCTTAAGGCTAGGAATATAATCTTTAAGGGTTATCTATATCATCTAGTTCGGGTTAGGGATTCAAGCTCTGAAACCCCAACTCTCGAGTCAGTTCCAGTAGTCAATAAGTTCCCAGAAGTGTTTTTAGAAGAACTTCCCGGAGTTCCTCCCGAAAGGGAAATCGACTTTGGAATTGATCTCCTTCCAAATACCCAGCCTATCTTTATTCCTCCTTACATAATGGCTCCAGCTGATCTTTAGGAATTGAAAGAGCAGTTGAAAGACCTTCTAGATAAGGGCTTTATCAGACCCAATATTTCCCCATGGGGCGCACCAGTGTTGTTCGTGAAGAAGAAAGATGGTTCTCTCAGAATGTGCATTGACTATAAGCAGTTGAACAAAGTCACAATCAAGAATAAGTATCCCATCCCAGGATTGATGACTTGTTTGACCAACTTCAGGGTGCTAGTCATTTCTCAAATATAGACCTTAGATCGGGTTATCATCAGCTCAAGGTCAGAGATAGTGACATTTCGAAGACAGCCTTCAGAACTTGATATGGTCATTATGAATTTGTAGTTATTTCATTTGGACTAACCAATGCTCTTACAACTTTCATAGACTTGATGAACAGAGTGTTCAAGCAATATTTGGACTTGTTCGTTATCGTCTTTATTGATAATATCCTCATTTACTCTAGGAATGAGGAAGAACATGCGAATCATTTGAGGGTTGTTCTGCAAACTCTCAAAGACCGCCACTTATTCTCTAAGTTTAGCAAATGTGAATTTTGGTTGCAATCTGTTGCTTTCCTTGGGCATATAGTGTCTAACGAAGGGATCCGAAAGGATTCTCAGAAAATAAAAGTAGTGAAACAATGACCTAGACATACCTCTCCTACAGATATCAGAAGTTCCTTGGGTCTAGCAGGTTATTACAGAAGGTTCGTGGAAGGATTTTCATCCATAGCCTCTCCATTAACTAAGTTGACTCAGAAAAAGATCAAATTTCAGTGGTGAGATGATTGTGAGAAAAGCTTCGCAGAACTGAAAACTAGGTTGACTACAGCTCATGTTTTGACTCTACCAAAGGGTTCAGACGGTTATGTAATCTATTGTGATGCCTCTAGAGTCGGCCTAGGTTGTGTGTTGATGCAGCGAGGTAAGGTTATATCTTATGCTTCTAGACAGCTTAAGGTGCATGAGAAGAACTATCCAACGCATGACCTCGAGCTTGCAGCAGTGGTGTTTGCACTTAAGATATGGAGACATTACTTATATGATGTTCACGCAGATGTGTTAACGGACCATAAGAGCCTTCAATATATGTTCACCCAGAAAGAGTTGAATCTTCTCTAGAGAAGATGGCTTGAGTTCCTCAAGGACTACGATATGAATGTGCATTACTATCCTGGTAAGGCAAATGTTGTAGCAGATGCTCGTAGCAGACCATATATGGGTAGTGTAGCGCATGTTGAGGAAGAAAGAAATGAACTAGCAAAAGATGTTCACATACTTGCTCGCCTAGGAGTTCGTCTTATAAGTATATTAGATGGTGGTCTAACAGTTCAGAATGGGTCGGAATCTTCTTTGGGAGTGGAGGTTAAGGAAAAGCAAGCCAGTGATCCGATATTGCTTGAACTAAAGGGTGATATCCACCGGCAGAGGGTTGAGGTTTTCTTCCAAGGGGGAGATGGTGTGCTTCGCTATCAGGTTCGATTATGTGTTCCTAAAGTGGGTGAGTTGAGATAACAAATTCTTACAGAAGCCCATAACTCCAGATATTCAATTCATCCATGGGCCACTAAGATGTATCGTGATCTGCGGGAAGTCTATTGGTGGAATGGTATGAAAAGAGATAAAGCGGATTTTGCAGCTAAGTGCCCCAATTGCCAACAAGTCAAAGTAGAACATCAAAAACCAGGAGGTATGTCTCAAGAGATCAAAATTCCTACTTGGAAGTGGGAAGTGATAAACATGGACTTCATTACAGGTTTAGCTTGTACTCGTACACAGCATGACTCCATTTGGGTGATTGTTGATAGAGTTACTAAGTCTGCACGCTTTTTGGCCGCCAAGACTACAAATTCGGCAGAGGACTACGCCAAGATTTACATTAATGAGATAGTTAGGTTGCATGAGGTTCCTTTGTCTATTATCTCAGATAGAGGTCTTCAGTTTACTTTTCATTTCTGGAAGTCATTTCAGAAAAGTCCTGGTACTCAAGTTAACCTTAGCATAGCATTTCATTCATCCACAGATGGATTGTCAAGCAAAGCGTATCATTCAGACCTTAGAGGACATGTTGAGAGCTTGACTGATCAATTTCAAGGGTACCATCCACGGACCGTAGGAAGACCCACGGTCCATCCTGCAAGTCCATGGTTCACACCTGCAACCCTCCTCCCAGAAGCCTCAAAAATATTGGCTAAGGTTCAAGCCAAACCAGGACCTATAGACCGTAGGTCAAACCATAGTCCGTGGTCCAGAGTCGTAGGTCGGACCCTTAGAATTGAGCCCCTAGTCACGACTGATGATTAACCAGCACAGACCGTCAGTCAATCGATGATCAGTCGGTCCCGTCCATCGGTGATCTCGACATCAGTTAAGTCAGGGGTCTTTTGGTCTTTTCCTTATGCGTTGGACCCGTAAACTATGTGGTTTTGGTTAGTTTTAGCCTAGAAACATAATTAGAACTTATCCAAGTCAGATCATTCACCAAAACTTAGAAACTTAGAATGTAAAGAGGAGAAAGAGGCGACCAAACCCTTTCCAAGAACACATCAAGGTTCCATTAGTTCCAGCCTCGAAATCAAAAGATTTCTCCGTGAATTTCATCACCAGGTATGTGGGATTTCACTAGTGGGTTCCTTCACCCATTGGGTCCCTAGATTTCAGTCAGATTCTTGATTCCCTTATTATTATCTAGACTTAGGGTTTCTAGAACTTTAGTAGAGTATAATGAATTAGCTACTGTAATGATCCAAATCAGATTATCATGTTTTTACTCAGTTTCTCATATGATATTCAGAACCCTAGTTGTATATATTCGTTAGATCATCAATTATGCATGTTAGGTCAGATTATTCAGTTATTCCAAATATACATATTCTTCAGTTTATGAATGTCACATTATCAGTCATAATGGTTACATTCTCATAGTTTGCATGTCAGTATTTGAGTTATCCAATATTACAGAACTTCAGTCATAAAAAATGTTAAATTGCTTAATCATTTGGGAAGCTTAATACCGAGTGGACTAGGGTCAGATACCCTCATGTCCTAGAACTACGTCCCCCGTAGGTTGTAAGTCCCCTCTGTGGGAATCACTTTAAGTGATCACACTAGCATGCCTTTATACCTCTTGCAGGGTATATTGGGTCCTCTTGATGGGGCATATACATCAGACTCCACATTTAGCTCATGTGGTTTTATGTCGATTACTAGTAGTTCCCTTACAGCTCAATCAGATTCTATTGCATTGACCATGTTATCAGTATAGTCAGTATTCAGTATCAACATGTTATAAACTTGGTCATTGCATTCAGTTTAGTCATGTTCAGTATTTTCAGTATCCTTATCATGTTCAGATTATATCATTGCTTTATTTTCTGTTCAGTTATGTTATTACTCAGCTTTATTCTATCCTACATGCTCACGCATACTCTGCGCTATATTTTCTCGTGATGTAGGTTCAGGTCCTCAGCAGTCAGATTACGCATAGATCGATTCCCGATCTTCAGTTCAGCAGAATCAGTGGTGAGTCCTCATTCTTCAAGGACTAGTGACATGATTATCTTTCTTGCTTTTAGTTTTAGTTTCAGTTTTGCTAGATTTAGCTGGGGCATGTCCCATCACTTATAGTCAGTTTAGAGGTTTATTTCAAACATAGTTAGATTCAGCTATAGTGTTAGAGTTTGATTTTTTTTCATTTGTACTCAACTCACAATTTTCATATATTCATATTTAGTATATGGGTATTCCCCATCATTTCAGATTACTTACATGATTTACCTTCCGCACAGTATTTATTGCTTCAGTTTATCTTTAGTATGCTCATGATTATGTCAACAGGTTAGCTTGGGGTCATTCGTGATCCTAGGTCCTGTGTCCGCGTCCAAGGGATAGCCTCGGGGAGTGACACTTCATGTACAAATATAACAACAACATAGAGAAGAAGGAAAAAATAAGAAACAACCATTGGAAGAAGAAAACAATCTGAGTATGAAAGAGGAGTGAAGAAGGAAGAAGAACCAAAACAAAGTGGAAAAACTAATATATTGTGCTTATAGGACAGTTGGATTTACATCTAATGAACACGTGTATGTATCAGTACATTAGTCAGGATGAATTGTTGTCGTACATCTTATATTGCTTTTAGTCCAATTATTTAGGGCATTGCAAAAGGTAAAATGGGCCCAAGTTTATGCTACAATTTTCATTACTTTTAGTATAATTGCTTGATGTTGTATTAGAATTTTTGCTTGTTCACCAAGGGTTATTGTCACGACCAAAAAATGAATCGGACAAGTCAGCCTCAACCCAACTTAAAAATGAAAGAAATACGAAAATATAAAATAAGAGCAAGACAAAGGCGGAAAACTTATTCATTCTAAACAATACCCCAAAACCTGGTTGTCACGTGTACAAGCCACTAATGAAAATACAGAATTCGAAAGATAAATACAAGTCTCAATCTTGGATTCTCAAGTAGAACAAAGCTTACAGAAAAGGAAAAGAGGGTATGCCAGGATGACAAGAAGTTACCTCTCAAATCATTCAACGAGCCTCGATTGTCAAGAGAAGAAGAACAAGATCACACGGGTCCGGGCTCAGAACCTACCAGGTGTAAAAGCAAGGGGTGAGTAACAACAACACGGTACCCAGCATGCAACCTACTAAACAAAGCAACTAGCTAGAAATGAATACCCTTTACACTCTAACTGAACCTCCTCCAACTACAACCTGCACAGAAATCAACCCAACCTAGAAATTCTACAATACACGGCTCACAAGGTCCAATATTCACTGTTCAACCTTCACAATTCAACAATCAGACTAATCAAATAAGTCAATCTCAAAATCAAGTAATTCAGTTACATGCACGGGTAAATCAATCACAATTAACAAGTAAATTACACATAAGCATCAAAAGCATTAAGACATAATAATAAATCTCTTGCCGAAACCAATTCTCATCAGTACAATATCACAAGCCGAAACCGTTTCCCATCAACTTTATATCAAATCACTATCCAAAACCATTTCCTATTGACTTTACATCAAATAACTAGTCAGAACCATTTCCCATCGGCTTTATATCAAATCACTAGCCTAAACCATTTCCCATCAGCTTTATAAACACTTGCCAGAAATGACCTCAGCATCACAACACTCGTCGGCAAAGACCTCGACATCATAACACTCGCCGGCAAAGACCTCGGCAACAAAACAATCACTGGCAAAGACCTTGACATCATGTCTGATCACAGTGTTCAAAATCAATGCACCAAAGGAATATCATAGCACACAAAAAAGACAACAATTCATACAACTCAAGTCAACATTCATGTAAAGCATTTCATCAACAAATCAACAAGAGTCACAATAAGATAATTTCTATCATCATGTTAAACACATAGCCATTTTTATTTCACCCCCTTTTTATTCATCTAGATGTAATAATTGGAAAATTTAAACCCTTCGTCTTATTCCCATTACTCCCAACACACAAGCAACGAAGAAAGTACAAGAATTCTACTGGAAAATAAGGTTTAGGAAGTCACTTGCCTTAATTCAATCAACAATATCTCCAAGAGTTGATTCTTTCCCTTCCGAATCACTTCCAAAGTCACACAATCTACAATAATCAAGTATTAACAATAACTCATCCAAAACAACAATTTCCACATCAAGTATATATAGAAATGGGTCAATCAACTATAAACACAATTTCAAAATAGAGGTTTGAATCCGGAAAAAAATACTTGAAAATGATGTTTAAGGCTTCAGGAACTCAATAGTGAAAACCATTTCAAAAAGGGGATCAAAACCATTTCAAAATCACCATTTTTCTATGTTCTTGGGTTGTTGTAGAAAACCCCAAATTTCTCATTTCAAAAGCTAGATTTGAACACCAAATCCATAAATAATAATGCGTAATTTAAGATTTAGAATTAAGAATCGTTACCCAAAAAATTTCCCACAAAAATTTGGTCCAAATCGCCACCCCAAAGATCCAAAAACTCAAAAAGGTGAAATGGGGCTTAAACCCCAAAATTTGAAAGTCAAAACCCTCTCTAATGTCACTTCAGTGACCATAGGGTTGCTTAAGTGAACCCTACAAAAACAGGGAGTCTCACTTTTTGGAACCTGGCTTCACTAAAGCGAGCCCTAGTTCGCTTAAGCGAACCCTTCAAAAGTCTGGCCTTCGCTTAAGTGATCAACCTTCTCTTAAGAGATGCTCGCTTAAGCGGAAGGTTTATCGCAAAAGTGAAGGTTACATAACTCAAGCAACTCTCAAAACATCAAAAGGACCTCAGGATTCATTTAGAACCCCATACACATAAGCCACATACGTAAATCAATTACACTTAAAGTTCCGAACTCAATGAAATCGTCAAAATACGAATATAAGGTCTCCTTGACCCGACATCTGTAAAAACCATAAGAACTAACTCGTGCCTAAAAGGCTAAAACAAGAGGAGTACCTCTCAAAATCAATGAAGAGCTTACCTAGGCCTAAAATCATCCTCTGAATCCAACAAAACTCTCGAAATTATGATCCAAACATCCGAAACCCAAATGTTGACCAAAGTCAACCCAAAGGCTAAAATTCCATAATTTCACAACTTAGGACCTTAAATCTTCAAAAGGACTCAGAATTTGAAACTAATAACTCTCACAGATCAGATTTCACATTTTGGGACGGATGAAATTGACGAAATTTCATTCCTACACTCAAAACTCTAAAAGACACCAAAAAACCACTTTCTTAACAACTTAGACTTTCAAACTCAAAACTTACCAAATTCTCAACCTTTAAATCAAATTTCAAAACCCATTTTTAAAACTCAATAACAGAAGACTCGGGGTCAATATTGAGAGGGAAAAATGGTAAATTCACAAAACTATCCAAAAATAACCGATTGAGTCATTATATTATTCACCACTAAAAACCATGTTTGTTCTCGAACATAAAGCAAAAGAAAGTAGTTGGAGCTTCAAAAGGCTGAGGATATTTGGCATGCATATCTGACTCGATCTCCCAAGTCGCCTTACTAACTGAACGCTGTTTCCATTGCACCTTTACTGAAGCGACCTCTTTGGTTCTAAGCTTCTGGACTTGGCTATCGAAAATGGTTATAGGTTCTTTCTTAAAAGATAAGTATTGTCCCAATTCAACTGAATCAAGTGAAAGTACATGGGACTCATCCGACACGTACTTCCAAAGCATGGAAACATGAAACATGTGATGCACAATTGACAAACTAGAAGGCAAGGTCAACTTATAGTCCACCTCTCCCACACGACTCAAAATATCAAAGTGTCTAGTGAATCTAGAGCTAAGCTTGCCCTTATTTCCGAAGCTCATCACACCCTTCATGGATAACACTCGGAGCCAAACATGATCACCCTTTATGAACACCAGAGCTCGAACTCTCCGATCTACATAACTCTTATGTTGACTATAGGTTGTCAATAGTCTACCCTAGATTATATGAACCTGCTCCATAGCATCTCTATGCAAGTCTATATCTATTGAATCCATCTCAACTGAATCAAACCATCCGATCAAATATCTACACCGTCTACCATACAATGCCTAAAAATAGGTCATCTGACTACTGGAATGATAATTGTTGTTATAGGCAAACTCTACTAAGGGTAAATGTTAAGTTGTACACATATTAATCGAGTACCTAAACCATGCTTCAAATCCATCCAGAAATGGGAAGTGAACAACAAACCTCAATTAGAGACAATAGAAACCAGGACCCATGAAGTCAAACAATCTGGGTGATATAAAGATTGGCCAACTTCTTTGTCATATACTTCACCCGAATTGGGATGAAATGGGTGGACTTAGTCAACCTATCAACAACCACCCAAATAGATGGCATAACCACCCACAGTGGTAGGTAGTCCCATAACAAAGTCCATAGGAATTTGTTCCCACTTCTAAGTAGGAATATGTATCCTTTGAGATATACCTACAAGTCGTTGGTGCTCACACTTAACCTATTGACAATTCAAATACCTCAAAATAAAATTTGTAATATTTTTTTTCATACCACACCACCAATAGTGTTGGCTCAGATCATCATACATCTTTGTCGCACCTAGATTGACGAAATATCAGGAACAATGAGCCTTCTCAAGAATTAGTCTAATTAACTTGCCTACCTTGGGCACACAAATTCTGCCTCCAATCCGCAAGACACTATTAGAATCAAGGACAACCTCCTTGGATTCCCCACTCATCACCTGGTCTCGAATGAGACATAACTTCTCGTCATCAAACTGGCGCTCACAGATCTGCTCAACTAAGGAAGAACGAGCCTCAATAAAAACAATCTAGTCATCCATCTCCTCAAAAATCCATAACCAAACGAGATTATTGGCTATCTAGCCAATGATCTCTCCTTCATACTAATAGCAGCAAGACGTCTCATGTTAAAAGTCTTCCTACTCAAAGCATTGGCCACCATATTAGCCTTCCCTAGATGATACAAGATGGTGATGTCATAGGCCTTCAGTAGCTCAAGCCATATGTGTTGCCTCAAGTTCAGATCTCTCTAAATAAAAATGTATTGAAGACTCTGATGGTCTGTGAAGACCTCATAATGAACTCTAAGGTTAAAGAAGAGAGATAACAGAAATGGGAACAAATGGTGCTCATGCAGTAGATTAAAAGGTTCAAGGGGTTAACAATAGTGGTCATGTGAGTGCATCAATACTCAGCAATGGTGGACATCCTGGAAATATGAATTCCACACCTATAATGCATATGGGTCAAGGTATGAATTATAATCATCCATTGTCCTTAAGTCCTTCTAATATTAGTGGTGTCAATATTATATCATTTCAACTTCTTAGAATTGAAAACTATACTCTATGGAGCAAATCAATTAGATTAGCCTTGCTTGGTCAAAATAAAATAAGGATGATAAATGGATCTTGTAAAAAAAATTATGTACATTCAGGACTAAGGGGTCAATGGAAGAGGGTTAATGTTATAGTTCTCTCATGGATTTTGAACTCTGTGTCCAAGAGCTTGTTAGGAGGTGTATATTTTGCTTCTTGTGCTCAAAGTGTTTGGAGTGATTTAATAGAAAGGTTTGATCATATGTATGAGTCAAGAACTTTTAGCTTGCATTAAGAAATTGCAACTCTATAGCAAGGTAATGATTTTGTATCTGTTTATTACACCAAACATAAGAAATTATGGGATAAGTTTGAGGCTTTAGTTCCATCTTCTTGTTGTAATTATGAAAGGTCAAGAGGTTTTAATTTGTTGATCATTTATATAGGCAAAAACTCTATCAATTTCTTATGGGTTTGAATGAATTTTATATTCAGGCAAGAAGTCATATTCTTCTAATGAGTTATGTTCCTGGTATAAATCAGGCATATGCTATGCTTATTAGTAATGTGTCAAAGGTCTGCTACTTCCAGTAGTACAAGTATGGGTATGAACTCTATAAGTTCAATTGGTGTTGATCCTTTGGCAATGTATTCAAGGATTGATGGTTCCTATACTGGGCAAAGTAGTAACAAGTTCAAAAAAAAAACTTTGGTATTGTTTGTGATTTTTGCACATGAGCAGATCACACTAAAGATCATAGCTATAAATTGATTGGTAATCCTCTTGATTTCAAATAAGAGAAAAAGGTATACAATTAAAAAGGTAATGTTAGTTATAATGTAGTGAGTGATCAAAGTTGTGCAAGAAAAGACGCATACAATTATGCATTTGATGGATCCGCATATAGTGGGTTTAACTATGATGTCAACACTAATGTGTCAGCATCATCTAAGGGTGAGCAGGCGGTTGATCAGCTACTACCTAACATCAATGAGGAGGATGAAAGTGCTAGACAACTTCAAGGGTGTACCTTCACTAGAGATCAATATAATCAAATATTGCAGATGCTTAAGTAGAATAAATAATGAAGTGTAGATTATAAATACATGGGCTAAAAATCATATGGTGTCAAATATTGATATGCTCACAAAGGAATTTGTGATAAGAACTAAGGATTCAAAATCAATGTATTTGCCTAATGGTGAAGGGTCAAATTTCACTCATATAGAGTCTTATTTTATTTCTCCAAGATGTGTTATTACAAATGTGGTCAATATTTGAGAATTCAAGTACAATCTACTGTCAGTAAGCAAAGTGACACAAGAGTTAGAATGCTCAATCTCATACTTTTTGTTTTTTGAGATCTTTGCATTGGCAAGATGAAGGAGATTGGTAAAGAGGATGTTGAACTATAGTTGCTACTCAATCACCTTACTCAAGATCAGTTACAATATACTTCATGTGTGGTAAAAGAGAATGATACCAGTCAACTACATATACTAAGTCGTGGCACAACAAGCTAGGTCAAATGTGATCTCACATATTAAGCAAGTTATTTTTTGTTAGTACTAAAACTTTTAACAAGTCCTTGAATAACTGTAGTGTATACTATGCAAAGCAGACAAGAGCTGCATTTCTAGTAAGTAACATTAAAAGTAGTGATTTTTTTTATTTAGTTCATATGAATGTTTTTGGGATCATATAAAAATTTTGCTTTTGATGGCAATAAATACATTTTTATAATAATTGATGACTTTGCTAGAATGATTTAGCTATTTTTGTTGAAAAACTAGTCAGATGTTTGTGTATCTTTACAATACTTTCTACAGATTGTTCATACTCAGTTTGAAAAAAAATAGTGATCCGTGGACCTTGTGATGAACTAAATTCAACAAGTTCTTGTATGAAAAAAAGGCTATTGTAAGTTTAAGTATGCAAAAGAGCTTGCTGATGAAACAACAAAAGGAAAAAGTTCATATCTTATTTATAGAAGACACAATACAACAAACTATGTGGAGATAAGAAAACACCTCCTTGACAATTCGTGGGTTGTCCCTTATAATTCTTTTTATTATCCAAATATAGTTGTCATATAAATATTGAGATTTGTTCATATATTAAGGTAGTTAAATACATTATAAGTACATATGAAAAGGACATGATAAAATTGCATTTTAGATTCATACTAATGATACAAATATAAAAATTGATGAGATAAAAGAATATCAATCGGCTAGATGGGTTTCTGCACCTAAGGTAGCATGGCGTATATTTGCATCTAGTATCAATGAAGTGTCTCCAAATGTATACCATCTTCAACTACATCTCAATGGACAACAACTCACTTCATCCAAAAGAACTGATAATATTAGTGAAATTATAAATAATTCAATGATCCAAAAAATAATGTTAACTGAATTTTTGTAATGAACACAATAAATGACACCACTAAAAGTTTAAACTTATTTTATCAAGAATTTCTTGAATATTTTGTGTGGTCAATAGCGGATAAAATGTGGACAATTCGTATGCTTGGACATGCTATTGAACGTGTCGTGACTTGCCATCCCACTGAAGGAGAAAGATATTACCTTATATTATTTTTAATGAACATAAGAGGATCAAAATCATATCAAGATTTGCTAACGGTAAATGGCAAGCCTTGCACAACATTTAAAGATGTAGCTGAATTATCATCTTTTTTCGCATGAATAGGATTGGAGCACCCCAAGACAAAATTTGGTCTAATGATACCCTTATCAAGGAGATCTTTTAACTACTATTTTAACTCAGCTGGACTATTCTTTATAGTTGAATATATATGGGCTGAGTTTCAGGAAGGACATTTATTACAAATTATATTTTCCTATCAGGAGAGACTTTGGAAAGATCATCATGAAAGACTTTTGGGAACTCATTCACAACTGGACTGATTGAAGAGGCGGTGTCTCAAATACTAGAGTCTCTAACTCTGATTAAGTGATAGATACACCCCTTAAAAATTACCTTTCTAGCCTTTAAGGTATGAAATAAAACAACCCTTAGGTAACACTTTTTACAACCTTTTCACACTAAGACAAGATCATGTGGAAACTGAAGTAGCATCCGGATCAAATAGAGCATAAGCATCTAACATAAGACTTTTAGGATACTAGTAACAACATTTGGAGAGCTTTCTTTATCCTGACGACTAGACATAACATACATACGGTTTTGACCTCTACATATTCTTGATGTATGCTCTTTTAGGCAACCCTACATGCGGGAGTTGTTGAAGTAGATTGAGCTCTGTTTTCCCATTACCTTGTCTCATCGATGGACACTATCTCAGAAAGTGATCCAACTGACTACACTTTTAACATCCACTTGTTCCATTATGACACTCTATCTCAGAAAGTGATCCAACTGACTACACTTTTAACATCCACTTGTTCCATTATGACACTCTCTATGATGGGTGTACCACACTTGCCACAAGGTGGGGTTCATATAACTTGCTGAGCACACTACCCTATGTCTGAGAACTTAAAGCTCTAAAATTTTGATTGTTCTGAAACCTCTAATCATTCTTATTTCTCAATATAAGCGCACTACTTGTTGATGGTGCAGGTCCATATCACCTCTTCTAAAATGATGACTTATTTCATTCTCAATCATTTGCTTGTTGGACTAAGAACTTGCTGACTTTGCTCTCTTGCTCTAATGTCCCTCTTTATTTTATTTTTGTTGCTTATTTTCTTCGACATGTATCCTACATTGCTTTTAAAAAAAAAACTTTAATGTAAGTTTTCATATTAAACTATTTATAATTTTAATTTAAAGTACATGTGTTTATTAATTTAAAAAAATATTTTTCAATAGTTAAGGGGTATATCTGTGAGGCACGTGAAATAGACACCTGTAGTTAAAAAAAATAGGCAATCTTTAGTTTATTGTTAATATGAGACACTAATGTATTTCAATTATTCTAACTAGTACTCACATGTCCAACTATCTAAATACAATTTGTCTCTCGTTATGTTTTGGGGTGAATAATATCTTTGTTGTTATATTTTTAATTCAAAAATACCCTTTAATTTTTCAAATGGACCAAAAAGTCCATTCTTTCGATGATTATTCTAAAACAAGAAAAAAATAGCTCAATTTTATCTATGCACCATGGAGATGGAGCAATTTTACCTTTGTTTTTAAAAGTTTTATTTTGTTTTTTGTTTTGGGGTGAGGTAAAATGGTGATGATAGTTGAATGTAAGAAATATAATAAGATAAGATAATTTGCCTTTTAAAAAATAGAAAATGTCATATAACTTTTTTTCTTCTGATATCATGCATAATAGGTATGAATTATTATTTATCATGTATTTTTTCTTAATAATTTTAAAATATAAAATGATAAAAAAAATCAATTTTAATTATATCCTGATATGCTTTATCATTTATTTTGACTTTGAGTTAGTCGAGAATCAATATAATAGTTTTGAAAAAAATTTGAATAAACATAAGCAACCAGTAGAAAAAAAATCAATATTGGTAATTATAAAAATATATTAGAAAAAACAAACAAAATATGAAAGGAATAAATAAATAAAAGATAAGACTTTATGATAGCCGTCTAAAGACCACACCAACGAGGAAAACGAAAGAAAAAAAATAAAAAATAAAAAAACGAAACCTTTTTCTGATGATGTTCATGTAAAGAGTCTCCTCTTCTTCTTCCTGTTTTCTCTTCCCCCTTCATCGTTTATGGCTTCAATATAGCCCTAAAATCATCTAACCCTGGTAGTTTTTTCAACTTTTCTCACCCAATAAACCTGCATAATGATGAATTTTTCGAAGTATTTGGGAGTTCGAGGCGATTAGAACTGGGAAATCCTTAGATCTGGTTTGTCTTTTTGGTAAGAAATTTCTTGCTTATATGGTTTGATTTTGTTGGAATTTGCATGGGTTAATTTGGGATTTTTGATGTGTTTCCTGTATTTGGGTTTTGTTAAAACTTTTGGAGGGTTTTGTTTTTCTCGTCTGGATCGGTTGTATTTGAGTCTATATTGTTTTATCCTTGATTGAAAATTTGGAAATTAAGGTTTGCTTTATATAAGGGGAGAATGATTGCGTGTTGCAGATGGATGATAATTTTCTGGCTTGTCGTTGTGGATTAAGGATTTTGTGTGGTTTAAGTGGAATCTGATTTTGTCATAATTTATTGGAGAGAAATACAAATACTTATATGTTTTTCTAACCATATCCTTGTTCCACTTCTTAACCGTGTTAGTTTAGTAAGCTACACATTACATTTATTGAATTCTTAGTGGATGTAATGTTTGCTAAGGTGAAACTTATTTTGGAACGGAAGGAGTATAATGTAAATTGAGTGTTTTGGAGTATGAGAAAATAGGGCTTTAATGATGGTTGTAACAGTGTAAGCATTTTGGTGTTTTTAACCTATTAAGATATGGATAATACAGTGGTTATTTAACGAGTTTGAACTGAATTTAGAAACAAAAGAACTTGCTGAGCTTGGTTTTTACTGCTTAAGGTTTGTGTTTCTAGGTATTAAGGCTGGACGGTTTATTCTGGTGAGTTATCTATCAAAAATGAAAGCAACACTCTTAGCCTGTTGATGGATGATGGAAATATAGCATGAATAAGTGAAATGGATAGTTAACCATTATGAAATTCATGTACTTGCACTTATGTGCAATGTATTTATGCTTTGATGGGTATAAGGATGCGTATCATTTTCCTTTTTAAAATTTCCTGCTAATATCTGTTTGGGATGTGTTCCTGCAGGTTAAATGTCTTTGGTGTTGCTTCCCGAATTATTTTTGGGGGACATTTTGTCCACTTGATGGGTGATGATTATTCCAATGGATAGTAATTTAGACCATTCATCTCGGGAGCGAGTTCAACGCCTCTACAACAAGGTTTGTGTTTGCCTTATCTCCTTATTTCGTTGCCATTTCAATTGAGTGTTTATGTTTATATATAAAAATATTAGGCGTTTGTTTGTGTTGTGCTTTACTTGTAAAGCTGCAGTTGAACATCCATTTAACGTGCCATATTTGTTGGCTGTATAGCTGCTAGTTGTATCTATCTAGATCATCTTTTTGCACAAAGAACAACTGTATATTTGCTTGTTTAAAACATGTAATTGACATTTTTTTTCTTATCTTAATTTTTTTTTTTTTTAAAAAAAGAATGTTGAGTTGGAGAATAAACGGAGAAAAGCAGCACAAGCTAGAGTTCCTTCTGATCCAAGTGCATGGCAACAAATGCGAGAAAACTATGAAACTATCATCCTGGAGGATCATGTTTTCTCAGAACAACATGAAATAGAGTATGCCTTGTGGCAGATGCATTACAGGAGAATTGAGGAACTGCGGGCACACTTCAATGCTGCTGCAAATTCTAGTGGGTCAACCAATGGGAAGGTTCCTCCTACTAGTGGACCAGATCGCGTCACAAAGATCAGAACACAGTTTAAAACTTTCCTTTCAGAAGCAACAGGTTTTTACCATGATTTGATGCTAAAAATTAGGGCCAAGTATGGTCTGCCACTGGGATATAATTCTGATGATCCAGAGAATCAGATTCCTTCCTCTAAAGATGGTAACAAGTCTGTGGAGTTGAAGAAAGGATTGATATCGTGCCATCGTTGTTTGATTTATCTTGGTGATCTTGCTCGGTACAAAGGCTTATATGGTGAGGTTGATTCTAAAGCTCGTGATTTTGCGGCTGCTTCAAGTTATTACCTGCAAGCTTCTTCACTTTGGCCTTCAAGTGGTAATCCTCATCATCAGGTATTTTCTGCAATCAAAGGGGAAGATGGATATTGGTAAATCTTCATATAAAATGGTTATTTTTCTTATTGTTCTTGTTGTGATGGCTGATTGTCTTGTTTACTCAGCTTGCAATACTGGCTTCCTATTCCAATGATGAGCTGGTGGCTATTTATCGCTATTTTCGCAGTCTTGCAGTAGAAAGCCCTTTTGCCACTGCAAGGGACAACTTGATTATTGCATTTGAGAAGGTAACCAACCTATCTTTGAGGTGACCCCTCCCCTGACCAACTTCTTTGGTAGGATCATGTCTACTAGGTTTGTTCAGTGCAGACTGCAGACTGTGATCTTGAGAGTGTGAGCAGACTATGTTACTCATAGGCAGATGCATGAAAAGGTTTAAAAGCATCAGTTGTTTAGAATGACTTGAATTATATCATATATATCTCTTCTACTTGAATAAAAAAGTCATATATCTCTCTTTTTGTGTGTCTATGTTAGAACTGTGAGATGCCATTGCAAACATCTTGTAGTAGTATTGTGCTTCTTGTGGTTCATTGCCATAAATGATTTTGGTAAAAGCTAATGATGTTGTATCATTACTGTTCTAATAGCGGACAGTATTGAAGTTTAATGTAAAAGAAAACCGTAGACAGGCGGTGAACAGGTGAAGTTGGTCGTTGCGTGGAGAATTTTTAATTGTAATCTATGTACATAGAGCTGTAGTATACCTTGTATTATGATCGTTACTTGTGGCCTTATCAGAATATGCCTCTAGTAAAATTGTCACATACATGTGTATTGTTTTTGTAATTCTGAACAAGAAATGGGGAAGGAACTTGTCACATACATGCCTCTCGTCGCATCAAAAGGGTAGTGGCTGCGGTTTTTCCTTGTCAGGAAAAAAAAAAAAAAAAAAAAGTAACTTTGATTTCTATATTTTACTGTGATTTGGACAGTTTTTCCAGTGTGTTTGATAGTGCAACCTTTACCAGAATATATGGAGAACCTTTTCTTTCATTTTATTGGAAAAGTTGAACTCTATTAATATGAATACATGTTAGCTATTAATATGAATCACCAAGGAGGTGTGCAACCCATCAGTTTTGGGTTTCCTTTAGCCCTAATGCAAAATATATTTAGTTATCTGAGATGTTATTGGTCCTTGTAAAATTTGTAAACAGTGACTTCTGTGTCATCTTTTGGCAGAACCGTCAGTGTTACACCAATATGCTGGGGGATACTAAAGTTTCCTCCACCAAGGCAGTACCTCCTCGCACCACTGGAAAAGGAAGAGGCAAAGGAGAAACAATGCAACCGATGAAAGATGATAAGGTTGAAGCAATCTCTGTTCAGGAAAAAGCTTCTAGTATGTCAGACATCTTCAAAACCTTCACCACGAGATATGTTCGACTAAATGGCATTCTTTTCACTCGCACTAGGTATTTTCCTGTCCATACTCTAATTGAATCTCTGCTATTTGGCTGTAATATAACAATATGCTGATGTTGTACTTTTTCCATGTTTAACCAGCTTGGAGACTTTTGGAGAAGTGCAGTTGGTGGTTAAGAATGATCTGCTTGAGCTTCTCTCTTCTGGGCCTGATGAGAAGTATAATTTTGGTTCGGACGCTGCCGACTGTAGACAGGCTATTGTGAGGCTTGTGGCTATCCTGATATTCACTGTTCATAATGTGAACAGAGAAAGTGAAAATCAGTCATATGCTGAGATCTTACAGAGATCTGTTCTTCTACAGAATTCGTTTACTGCTGTTTTTGAGTTCATGGGTCATGTTGTTGAGAGATGCGTCCAATTAAATGATCCCACAACAAGCTTCCTTTTGCCTGGTGTTTTGGTGTTTGTGGAGTGGTTGGCATGCCATCAAGATGTTGCACTTGGCAATGAACCAGAAGAGAAACAAATGACAGCTAGATCATTTTTTTGGAAAAACTGTATTGCTTTCTTTAATAAGCTATTGTCCAGCGGGTTCAAGTTTGTTGATGACGACAAGGATGAAATGTGCTTTTTCAATATGAGCAGGTATGATGAAGGAGAAAGTGGTAATCGTCTTGCATTGCCTGAGGATTTCGAACTGAGAGGATTTCTACCTCTTCTTCCGGCACAACTTATCCTTTATTTTTCAAGGAAGCATTCTTTTGGTGGTGATGGTGGCATCAAAGAGAAGAAATCACGTCTCCAGAGGATAATAGCAGCAGGAAAGGCTCTTGCTAGTGTGGTCCGTGTTGGAGAAGAGGGAATATATTTTGACAGCACGGCAAAGAAATTCATCATTGGCATTGAGCCCCAAGTATCTGATGATTATGTACATGGTTGCGCCATGGAAGTTCCCAAATTAAGTGGTATTGAGCTGGAGAATCCAGCTGCAAGGCAGTTAACTATAGGAGCTCCGTGGCCAAAGCAACAATTGTATGTGGAGTGTGAGGAAGAAGATGAGGTAATTGTCTTTAAGCCATCTGTGGCAGAAAAGCATGTCAATGGAAGCGCTTCAAACATGACGACCGCGGAAGTTCCTGTTTCTTGTGTTGGTGCTGCCAAGGTTCCTCCTGGCATTAGCATAGCCTCTGCTTGTCTAGGAAATGAGATGGGCCCATCTTCAGCTGCACTTGATGAATTGATCTTGCCGAGTGCTTTGCATGCTAGTGTAAGGCCACCCTCAACTATTGCCAATAACAGTGGCCAATATATGCAGCCTATTCAACCAAATACTTCAATGTGGTCTGTTGAACAGGCTGCTTATATGAATGGATTGGCTAGCTTGAACTTGATAGGAAGTGGTCTGACTATAAAATCTGAGTTGCAAGATCATTCAGGAGTATTTCCACCTGCACCATATTCGATCCCTTTTCCACAGTCTCTTAATTTTAGCATAGCAAATAATATTCCCGCTCAGGTTCCAGATGCTGCTATACCAACTAACTTCAGTTCACTTTCATCCCAAATAGTTGGTATTGACAGCATGTCAATAAAGTCTCCATCAGTCATGTCAACAAGCATAAAGAAAAATCCAGTCAGCAGACCTGGTAGGCATCTGGGTCCACCTCCAGGCTTTGGGTCTGTTCCTTCCAAAGTCGTGGATGAGTCTTCATTAGCCATGACTGTGAAGATTGAACATTCTCTTCCACCTATGGATGACTATAGCTGGCTGGATGGATATCAGTTGTCTTCATCAAATCAGAGCATTGGTTTCAATAACTCCATTAATCATTCAACACAAAACTACCACTCCATGAGCAAGAGCAGTAGCTCAGTTGGGATGGTAAGTTTTCCGTTCCCTGGGAAACAGGTAAACTCTCTGCATGTACAATCAGGGAACCAGAAAGGTCGGGAGGACTACCAGATATCTGATCAATTAAAACTGTACCAGGAGCAACCTCAGCAACTCAAGAGCGTAAATCAACAGTCTGTTGCACTGCCTCAGCAGCATCAAGGACAGTCTATGTGGGAACACCGTTTCTTTGTGTGATATGGATACGAGAGATTAGATGGTAAAATCCGTGTACCTTAGAGGAGAATTACCTTGAACAAATAAGCCCATATCTTTTTCCTTCCTACCCCTGTATTCATTTTTCTTACAGTTAGCTGCTCAAGTTTTTCCAGGTTGTTAACAGTTACTGTGGCGATGTCCAGCGGCCTGTGACGTTCAACCATCATATTTGCAGTATGGCCAAGGTTATTAAGTTTTTCTTGCAGCATGGATCGTCTTGGAGTGTTGCAGGCACTTGCTGTCGAGCAGGTATTTCCCTCCTCCCTCCTCCCATCTCTCTGTGTTTCTCTTGGTCTTCCACTGTGCATTTGAGTGGACATACTTTTGACAACTTTTTATGATTCATCCCGATGACACGGCCTTTTTGTCTGGCTAGTCTAATGAGAAAGTTCCCCCACTATTTCCTTTTTTCCTAGCCTAGTTTCTGTGAGCTTACTTAAATAGTTGTGTGTGTGGCTGATTGTCTGTGGAAGCTTTGCTAATAGTATTTGAGACATTGCTTTTCCTGTTTCTTTTTATTTTTTATTTTTATTGGGGGCGGGTTAATGTAGAGTTGGAATCTGATTCCTATGCTTTTCTTATTGGAAGCCTGAACAGTTATGATATGTCCTATCCTTAAGCTATTGAATTCCAATTTAAAATTCCCCAGTCACTTTTTTTTCCTGTTTGTACCTCGAGGTTATTAAAGTTAATTCCCTGGTTGTGTCCAAGTAGTTTACCCTTTTAAGATTCTCATTCACTTGAGGGGAAACCACAGAGTTTGAAGCTGAAAGCAATGAATTTCTCACACTTTTTTGGGTGTATGCAGTTTGTGCCTAGCTCAACAGACTGGATGAGTTAGACTGAGGTCAGTAGGTGCGCGATTGGAAGCTTTGGAAGTAAGAACCTTGCATGGTTGGATGGTTTGCATGGTGGGTATATCAGGTTTTGGTGGATTGCTGGTTGCAGTCTATGAATGAGAAGCTAATCAATCTATCTGATAGTAGATCTCTCTTACGAAGTTCTTTTACATGCCATGATAAGCAGTGTCCAACTATTAAATGTGTAAGTAGATATCTGGGCAGTTCACATATCCGCCTGAAAGTTCTGTCATGGATTTTGCAAAAGATCATACAGAAGGATTAGTTATCCGAGGAGTAACTATGGATGTTTGATGAAAATAAGTTTGAGAATATGTACACACATATGGTTATCTCACTTTATCTGGTTTGTCGCATTGTCAACTAGTGACAATATGCTGTCGTGTTTGTTATTTGGATTTGTGATGCTTGTGATCCAGTTGGATAATTAGTGTCTGATCACCTGTATCTTGTCAGGCCAGTTTCCCAGGCAGGAAATACCTAAACTATTTGTTTTGATAGAACACCTTTCATCTTTTGTTTCAGTGTGTTGAGGCATCTACCTTCTCTGCCCACCCTCCCCTCCCCCAACCCCCACGTCTGCTTATGTTTTCATACAAGTTCACTTTTCCAGTCATCAAATTTGCCTGTTATTGACAATGCTGGAAATGTCTCTTGGTTTTTGTTTTCTCCTATTCGAAGTACCAACCCATGACTTTATGTTAAAATGCTGCAAAACTCTCTAGTGCTTATGAAGGTTGAAGGGTGAACGACAGCAAGATTAACTAAGGCGATACGATTAACTAATGTAGTTTATCTTATAGGTTCATGCTTTTGGCAGATGAAAAAAGTGAAACAGCAAAACAATACTTGAAAGACTGTTATTTCTTACTTATTCATCTGCTATTTCCCTTCTCCGTACCCCGTGTATAGTGGAAGCTCAGTGCAAATAATGAGCAGTAAGTTTGTAGAGGTAGTTATTTTAACTAAATTTGTGCAATGGGACCTAAATTTTTATCGTAGAATCACCATTTTCAGGATGTTTTCATAACGTCCAACATAAATGAATGGTCAAACGTTTTATTGACGATCACAAGTTGTAAGTGTTAACGCAGTGCCATGGTTGACCTTTGCTTCAATCTCAGCTCACACTTTTAGAGAACATGAAATGGAGTCTTGGAGGTTATCTTCGTGTGACCAATAAGTAATGGGTTTGACCCCATGAAATAATGTTTGTTGCATCACGATAGTTTTCTACATTATATTCTCTAGGAATGCAACTTTTTGCAGACCTTCTGTGAACATTATATGCTTCGTGAATCAAGCTACTTATTATGAGAAAACTTGCACAAAAAATTTGCAACTATGGACATATGCTCCATCCTTGCTAATGCTTAATTCTCATATTTAACTAGCTTAATTCTATGGATACATATTTAAACCATGTAATCTAATAGCTATTTTAGGATATCGACTGCTTTTCCCATGCGTCTCTTGAATGATATGCCTAATCAGTAAACTTGCTAGCTGCTTCTTCTGCTTGAAAATCTTGCTATTACGCTCCAACCATAAGCAATACATTGTGCTAGCCATTGCCGCCAATTTATAGGCAAGTGTTGTGCATGTACGCTCCATATACTTGATTGCCTAGGTAACCTCAGTTGTTCAGTTCATTATGCCTCTACTAATCACTTTCCAAGTTAATATTTTACTCTAGTCTTTTGCAGCATATGCACATTGAAAGGATAGGGGCCGAGATCCTCATTCACCTGTTGACATAAAGGGCATATCGAAAGCTCTATCACATCCCCTTTAGCTAATCTATCTAGTTGCAAGTCTTCCATTTACTGCTAGGTACAAAATTAACATCCATTTAGGAGCTCCCACATTTGTCCATACCAGTGATCTTCACTCTACCTTCTCTATTGTACCCCCCCGTTTGCATATACATTTTGTCAATGTAGTATTTTCCATGTCTCTTAAGCATGCCTCAGTATAGCCAGCCTCTTGTAGATGTTGGGCAGCTTTCAGAATTCTTTATACCACCCAAGAAGCTTGTTTTACTTGTATGTTTGACACACCATTTTACCCATAATAACTATGTATCCAAGCAACCCATAACTTCTCTTTTTTCTGGCATAGAATTCCACAACAATTTGCCTATTGCAACCTTGTTCCATGTATATATGTCAAGAAAATTATTTCCTCCATTTGCTTTGGGCCAACGCGGATTGTCCCATGCAATTAAAGCCTTTCTTGAGGTCTTAGTATTTTCAGTCCATAAAAACCTTCTACACATAACATCCACTGTTTGGATAATCTTCTTAGGAAGGGCAAATATTTGGGACCTGGACATTTGAATACCATACAGTAGACTATTCATGAGTTGAACTCTACATGCATATGATAAGAATTTAGTGGTCCAACTTGTAATCTTACCTAGCATCTTCTCTTGAAATGGTTTGCGTTGGACTATGGATATCCTTTTAGTACTCAAAGTACTCCAAGATATCTAAAAGGAAGCTACCCTTTAACAAATTTCAATTCTTCCAATATCTCCTCTTGTAGTTGTTGTTTAACCCCACCAAAATAGACACTACTCTTATCTATATTTGCAAGCAGGCCTGAAGTTGTAGAAAACTTTATAAAGCACTTATACATGCACTTCACTGTTTTTATATCTTCTATGCAAAACATCAATAAATTATCAACAAAGCTCAACTACATTATCCTCTGATTTTTGCATTTAGGATGATAATGAAAAGCAAGATTTGTCTCTAAGCTCTTCAAAATTATTGTCGGATAGTCCATAGCTAACACAAATAAATAAGGGGATCTTAATTACCCCTCTCCTTGCTTTAAATGGTGTTGTACTATGTCCATTGATCTGAATAGAATATGTGACTGCTGTAACACACTGCATATCCAGTTGATGATTCTAGTAGGAATTTTAAGCTCCACTAGTATTTGCTCCAAGAATGTCCATTCCTTAGATTCATATTCTTTTTTCATGTCAATCTTCACCATACACATTCTAGAAATCCTCCATCTCTCATATCCTTTCAAAATTTCATGACTCAATATCACATTATCATTCAAAGCTCTTCCTGGTACAAATGTTGATTGATTAGAATCCACTAGATCCTTCATGACTAATTTTAACCTAGCAGTGATCACTTTAGATATAACTTTGTATGTATATGGTTGATCAATATGAGATTAGCCTGTATTCACTTATTCTAGATGGATTTTCCACCTTAGGTATGAGTGTTACAACAATACAATTTATAGGCTGGAACATTTCCCCAGTGTCGAAGAAAGTTAAAACTGCATGTCTGATCTCCTCCCCACTGTTCATAATGCTGTTTTAAAAGCCACAACATTTAGTCCATTCGCTAATGTCCTGCAGAGCTGCTTCCACTTCCCTCTTTGTTGCTGGAGCTGCGAGCTGAACTGCCGATCTCTATTCAGAAGTCCAACCCTCCTTATTATATTGGTATGCACACTTGGTAAGCAAGTAGTAGCCTATCCAAACAATCCATGATAAAAATTAATTGCCTCTTCCTCAACTTTCTGAGAATGCACAACAATACCTGCAAGAGACTAGTTATAGTATTTTGTGCCACTCTATTTTTCATATGAACAAAGAAGTATCATGTATTAGCATCACCTAGGTTCAACCATTGCACCCTAGACTTTTGCCTAATAACACTTTTCTCAACCAAACTCCATATCTCCAATTGTTGTCTTGATTCCCTTTCTTGCTCCTTATTAGCATGCACCATATTATGGTCTATCATATCAGTTTGTACTTGTTGAAGTTGCTATTTAATGTGCTAGATTTTGTACTTCACCCATCTAAGCTCACTATTATTCAGCTCTTTAAGTACACTTTTCACCTTTTTGAGTTTCCACCAAATTGTCTTCATGTCTCATTTAGTATGCCCTTGCCAAGCTTGAATGATTATTCGAAGAAACTTTGGATGGTCCGCAATGCAATTAAAGAATATGTAGGCTTTATAAGTATTCTTGCAATATTTACCAGACTCAGAGGGGAATGATCAGATCTTGATCTTGAATTTTTTACCTCCATAGCTGACATATGAATCATCCACTAAGCATTTACTATAAGCCCTATCAATCATACTACAGGTGTCCATTAGTCCAAGTGTATGAACTCCTAATTATTATCAAATAATTCATCCCAACATCTATCAGAAAGTCATTAAAATCCTTAACTTCTATATCCTACATGGGACTACCGTGAGGTCTATCTTATGTTTTTAGTTTTGCATTATAATCCCCCGTACACAACATATTCCCCTATGTGTTAGCAATCAAGTCCCTCAGATCCTCTCAAAGTTTCAACCTATCATGCACTGTATGTAGTCCTACACTGTAACAAACATAAACTCCAGGCCACTACCTTTTAATCTCACTCTAGATTGTATATGTTGATCAAACTTATTTCCCACAACACACTCTACATACTGAGGATCCCATAGTACCCAAACCCTACCCTTAGTAGTGAAAACATAATTATCCGCATATCTTCATCTTGATGAAATTTTTTGAATCATTTTATTTTGCATACCTTCCTTTACTTTATGTTCTAAGATAGCTATATATAGTACTAACAATATTCTCCTTCATAAAAAATTTAAGCTCCTTCAATTTATGAAGTTCATTGATTCCTCTAGTGTTCCAAGTGAATAGTTGCATATGGACTAGTAGCTAACACATCACTAATACCCTCTTTGTGCATATGTTATCCATACCCAATACTTGTACTATCATGCTAATACACATTCAGAGTATCAAATCTATTCTTCATTAGTACTGTGTGAGAAGTCTATTGCTTAGGACTAGCTTTGGCTGTTGATTTTGATGGCACCTGCTTTCATGCTTCCTCTTAAGACATTTTTGTTGGTTCCTTAGTCCCTTGTGTCGCCACCTACCCCTTTCTGCTTACATCAATCTTATGTATACATTTATTCTCCCTTCTAGGTAGGGGTGTACATGATCGGGTTGGTTCGGGTTTTTCAAATATCAAATCAAATCATTTGTGTAAAATTTTTAAATTTATAAACCAAACCAAACTAATAAAATTCGGATTTTTTTGGGTTTTTCAACCTCAGGTTGGTTCGGATTTTTCAAATACCAAACCAAACCATTGTGTCGAATTTTTAAATTTATAAATCAAATCAAACTAATAAACCTCGGATTTTTTCAGATTTTTGGATTTTTTCGGTAAAGTTTGCATACAAACATATAATTAACTTGTGCTCCAAATATTTCTTTAGTCCAACCAAAATACAATTATCTAAGGTGTTTCTTAAACAAATAACACAAAATATGAGATTAATACTGATGACACAAAAATATTCAATAAAAAATAATAATGAAATCATCATATAAAATAAATATTGCAAAGTCATAATGAAAATGATCATAATTTAAAAGTACTAAATCATGCTAAAATAAGTTTAATAAGTATTAGTTACATTACTAAATATTTAAGGAAAATTAAAATTAGATTATGTATTTTAATTGTCTAAACCAATGTAAAACTAAAGAACAAATATTCAATATTATTGTCATTCTTAGTGTTGAATTAATTTTCTTTTTGCATTAGTATTAATTTGATTTTGATTTAAGTTTTATTATAATTATCAACATCTATGAACTATAATCTTTATTGGACCATCCGAATTCTAAGTTTTAAACTTGAAATAATATATTAAAAGATAAAAACTATGAAATAGTATAAGAAATATTTTAAAATTATATCAAAGTAAATATTTTTATGTATAAAATAAAATTTTAATATTACATATATAATGTCGGGTTGGTTTTTTTTAGTTAAAACCAAACCAACCCAAATATAGTCGGATTTTTTTTCAATACCAAACCAAGTCAAACCAAACCACTAGTCGGATTTTTTTTTCTGATTGACTCAGTTTGCGGTTTGGTTCGGTTTTGTACACCCCTACTTATAGGTGGTGCTGGAGGTCGGACCCCTTCCTTCGCATGGAATTTATGGCCCACTTCGATGCACTTAGAACAATATTCCAGCACCCATTCATACTATATTATTTGTTCAAATATTTGGCCATTAGGATCCCCCACCTTCAGCTTGTTTGGTAGTTCTCTAGTAATAACCATTTCAATAAGAACTTGAGCAAATGATATTCGATCTACTTTAGTAGTACATTCATCCGCATATAAAGGAACCCCAAGCCCACTACTAAGCTGACTGAAGGAGTCCATACTCCTACAATTTAGAGGAAGATTAGGGTACTTCATCCAAATAAGCATTGTCTGTAGTGCTATCCATCTCCTCTTTGTTTAATTTTGTCAGTCTGCACAACCTAGTAATTTACTAAACTTTTCGCCTAAGTGTGAAACAGGTTGTCTAACGTGTTCCAACAAAGTAGTAAAAATAGTAACTAAAAATACAATATTTTACGTGGAAAACATCCAACTCAAAAGGTGTAAAAAATCATGACATGTACCCCTACAAGATTTAACTCCAACTTCACTAAATCACTGAGCCTCCACAGAAATAAATTACAAACTTTGCAACCTATAAAACTAACTCTAATTCCTTAACTTTAAGATATGGATTTAGATTACAACTCTTACAATCCTAGGAACTAACTCTAATTCATAACCTTCAAGTTATGAATTCAGATTACAGCTCTTTTAATCCTAGGAACTTAACTCTAAATCCTAAACTTTAACACAAACCTCCTAAGGCATGTGTTCCCAATTCTTCGAGTTATCTCAACCAGAAGACAACACTCCTAATTTAGTTTTTTAACTCACTGAACTAAGATTACATTACGACTCAATCACAAAGAAAACCTCCGAACACATAAACTCTGTAAAAAGACCAAGTTCTTCGATGTGTTCCTTTAGTTTGCTAGTAGCACTTGTGAAGTCAATTTTTCAATTGTTCTTTTTGCTCTTAAGTGCACAAGTATTTTGGATGACTTTACCTCTATTTAAGCACAATTCTTCATAAAATTATTGCTCACTTCAAACTCCTCATTGGTTGAACTCTCTTGACTTAGAGTTCTATTTCAAGTAAGACCCCTTCTTCAATTCAAGCTTATTGCTTCTTTAGACTCCTTCTTCAAATCAAATTCTTTAATGCTTTTGTATTATATTCGAACTTTAACTCTTCAATTCAGCAGTAAATGGAAGATTTATACTTCACGTAAGACTCCTTATTCAATTAAAACTCCTTACCTCTTTAGACTCCTTCTTCAAATCAAACTCATTGATTCTTTTTCATTAATTCATCACTTGTTTGATTCCTTGTTTTTTATCACGGAATTTCTTGATTTATGCACTATTGTCTTTATTTATTTTAAAATATTTTCTGAATTCAACTGCTTGTAACTTTGGACCATATTGATTGACGTGTTTCATCTTTCTTTATGAATCATCAAAACTGCATAAATCCCAACAAATTCAACTACCTTCTCCTCATTCTTCATAACCGGAGTCACGTAGTTGAGACCCAAACCCTTAGCCGACAATCTGTTAGTATCAAAGAAATTCTTCCACCTGTGCTTAGGTTCATCCTTAAGCTCCAATTTCCTTTGCGCAATTTTGGACATTACCCCAGTATTCTCATTTTCCTATTCTCCAGAGATCTCTCTTCATTGCAGCACTATGCTCCAGATTAATGGAGCCCGTTACTGTTCCATTGGTTTATGAAGTCACCTCTTTAGCTAAAGGCGACCATTGTTCCATAGGTAGTTTATTCTTCCTTGCAGGAATTTCCCCCAACTTGACACTGCTTGCCCTTGACCGTACTACCTCCGTCATAACGATCTTTTCCCACTGTCATCCGTTGGAATTCTGGGGTCTCTCTCTTATCTAAAATCAGAGATGGGATTCCAAAAAATCAATAAATTTTTGCTAAAATTATATTCAATTGTTAGAGAATTCACTAGTTTTTTCTTGATGCCATTTTACATTTATTTATTAGTAGAGAAAATACATAATAGGGTAATAAATTCACATTGAACAAGAATAAAAGGGGTAATTGAACCCCTATCAAGTTGAAGTGTCTCCTTAAAATAAAGGTGTAAGTTTAGAGAAAAAAAAAATAATGCTTCCCCTTATATTTACACCTTAATTTTAAGGAGGCACTTCAACCGTATAGGAGTCCAATTACCCTTTTATTCTTGTTCAGTGTAAATTTACTACCCCATTATAAGGCATGGAAAGTGTACTATACACTCCAAAAGAGCTTGAGGTGAGCATAAACTAATTTTATTTTGTTTTAACGTTTCTTTCATAAAAAATTATATACTAATATCATTTTAAAAAAGAAAATGTTTAAAATACACGTAAACTTTGGATGAACTTGTTGTTAAACATTCTAACTTTGCGAGAGCTCTATGACCAGTGGATTATTTTAAAGTGAAATATATGCCCCTTAAAAATTCTCACTCTGATTTGTGTTAAATGGTCACAAATACGCGCTAACACGTGTCTTTTTATTTTAAATTTTTATGTCTTATTTTTAAAAAAAAAAACTTTTTTATTTTCCTTACCATATTGTATTCAACGTTTTCTTAATTTTTTTTCTATTTTGCTACTACTAAGAAGCCATGTTTCTTTTAAAATATAAATTTTAACTTTTTATTAATATCTTAAAAGAAATTACAGTACTCTGAGCAACAACCCACTTATTGTCCAAATGGACTTACTAAAAGAGGAAACAAATAGACTAAAATTTGAAAAGGCCGAAAAAGGTCCAATTGGGTGGGCATGGTATAATACGGTATTGTATTTAAAAATTTTGATACCATAATTTCGGTATTCAATTTTTTAAACATTATTACCATACTAATTTAATTCGATATGGTTCGGTATTCTACGGTATGGTAAATCGGTAGCCATAGTTTGTTCTAAATTAACTAATATATACTCGTATAATAGAGTATTATGACTTCGACAATTAAAAAAAAGTCTCAATTCTATCATACTAATGCATTACACATGTAGAAATATATATTCAAAATAAAGTACAGACAACTCCTTTTGTTAATCAATTAAATTTCAAATACATTTCAATCAAAATAGAGTAGTCAAAGTTTCAACTTCTAAACATTTGGTTTATACTAATACTAGGCTGCATATTTGTTAGTATGTTAATAATATATGCGTGTGTGTGATTTATGTAACTGTATACTTCTGTATGATATTCGGTATTCCCGGTATGTTATTTCTAAATATCAAATACCATACCGAATACCAAAACCAATAAAGCATATACCATATACCATACCAAATGCCATAATACCAAAATCACGGTATTAAAAATTTCGATATGGTATGATAATTCGGTATATAACATAACATACTCACCCCTAATTCTATTGCATATACTCTAAGTAGAGGATTTTCTAAATCTCTAAATTCCACTCTTCTTCTATAACACCTCGGAAATTGAAAAAGAAAAGGGTTGCACTTTTGGGCACTGAAGCAGTTTCTTCAAGTCGATATATGGACTATAGGAAGCTCTACGGGTGTAGGAAGGCAATCATGGAAACTAAGTGGATGTTTTGAAAATGTCAAATCTCTGATGATAGTCCATGAGTGAACAAAATGGGTTGAAATAAGTCCTACTGGCCGTAGGAAGTGCCCGTAAAAGTTGTTAGGACTTTGTGAAATTTTGGAATGGCTTTTGGGTTCTACGACCAAGTCCTATGGACCATAGGAACGGTTTCCTGGAAGTATGCCAATTAATGAGCCCTAGTAACAATTTTACGATTGACCAGGTTGATCCATAGAAAGCCTTACAGACCGTAGACATTGTCCAACGATTTTTAATTAAGGGTGTTTTGATCTTTTTCTACCAAATTAACCCTTAAACTATGTCGTTTTGGTCTATACTACCCCTATAACTAAATTTACTCTTCAAAACAACACCCATTCCCTCCCATTCACCCAAACTCAAACATTCTCTCAAGGGTTTCTTCTCCAAATTCTCTCAAATAATTATCAAGTCAAGCTAGGGTTTCATCAAGCTTCAAGGTCTCTTGTTAGGGATTTGATTACCCAAGGTATGTGGGAACTTCACCAATAAATTCTTTTCATCCATTCGATTCCAAAAGAGTTCTAATTTTCCAATTGATTTCACCCAATTCTTTTAGGATTTCATGTGATTCTCCATGGGTTCAATTCATTATGATTCAATTGTTCATATTCACTATTATTAAGTATGATTTGATCAAATTACATGATTTTTAGTTGATTTCATATGGACTCATGCCTATATCTATTTTATGAATATGAACTATGATTATGAACTTATGAATCTATGCATGTTTTATAAAAATAATGATTTATGAGTAAAAGATATTTTTAAGATAAAGTTTCAATGATTTGTGAAAGTTTTTCTCACATTTGAATGGAAATCATGATTTGGGTGCTTAGATATGTAAGTGTCTAAATAAATGAAGTTATGGTCATGATTTTGAAATGAGCTATTCTAATATGAAATTATGATGGGTTTGGTAGTCTTAATTGTTGTCCTTTCAAGTATTTTGATGGTGATTATGTATTTTCCATTGGAGTTTACTTAGCACCAAGAGGACTTTGAGATGGAGACTTTCCCGTTTGTAGAGACCGGGTCTCTAGAAGCATTCTCCTTGTCCCAAACTACGTGCCCCGATAGGATTGTCTTAAATGACCTAACTAGTGGACCCACCATAGCAATTATAAATGATACATAGTTCTACCTTGGCAAGTAGACTCTCTTTTTGGTGTGAGGGTTATACCGAATTCTATGTTATAGCTCACATGGTCTTATTGTAGGTTAACGGTAAATATTCCACAAACTAACTATGCTTTCTTCAAAAGTGTTTTCAAATCTTTTCTATGCTTTTCAATATGCATTGACCTTGTCATGAACTATGATTCCTCTTTAAAGGTTTTTACTACATTTTACTTGGTCATGCATATCATGATTAAGTTCATCATACTATCATGCCTATGTTTTTATGCATTTACCTATATTGAGTACATTTAAAGTACTGATGCATATTGTGCCTATATTGATCCATAATATAGGTTCTGATGTTCCACATGTCCCACTTGATATCCCCCAGGTAGATAGAGATCCAGAACAGGGAGAGTCATCACAACCGTCCACAGAGGCACCACTACCTCCAGCTTCAACCTCCCAGACTCCAGGTACCTTTGTTACTATCCTTATGCTTTTTCTTGAGAAATTGGTTGCAGATCAGCTCTAGACCAAGACATTGGTAGACCAGATTGTGCTCCGGATACCCCAGCTGATACAAAGGTATTAGCTGCGAAAAAGAAAATCAAAGATGAGATGAAGATGGAGCTATCAGTCTTAAAGGACAGAATGGATGGTTTGGAGAACCTTGTTCAGGATCGCTTCCAGGCTACCGGTTCAGCAGATACTGAAGAGTTCAGAGCCCAGTTAGCCGAAATGCGCACTCAAATTGCTAAGCTAGCTGAAAAGCCAACACATGTGCCCACTCCGGTCATGCCAGAGTCGTTGATGCAAATGTTAAGTCCGGCACCTTCCACTCAAACACTCGATGATCTTTGGGGAGCAACCCCTACAAGTAAATCCGGCAAGAGAAAACACATAGCTGAGAACTTGATGAGAAGACCCCTACTGACCCAGCTAGAGAGGCAAGAAGGCAAGAAAAGAGAGCTCGTAAAGCATCAAAGAGTGAAGCTAGGGAGAAGGAAGCCCTTGAACAGCAACAGTGAGATGCAGCATTAGTTAGAGTTTCTGGCAGTGACGCACTTGCTTTGACTAATGAGGACCACACTGATCATGTACCGAGACCTGAACGTGCACCCATTGATAAGGGTGCCAATGCTGATCCGACGATCGACGTCTAGAGCGCCGCAGGTATGACCTCTCCTCATAGCTTGTGTATTTGATTGTTTTATCTCAACTTTGAGGACAAAGTCCTTTTTATTTGGGGAGGGAGCGGTCAGCAACCGGCCATAGCTGTTAGAAAAATGAAGGTTGTCTCTTTGTATTACTGTTGTGGGTGTTTTATGTATTGAGTTGTGCAACAGCTACTCTGTGAATATCGAGGACCTAAATCTGAGTTTGACTGTTAGGATCTTTAGATGACATCTTAGATACTGATATGTTGAAAATGGCTAATCTGACCAATTAATTGGTGAACCAAGAAACTAAAACAATGCAATCTTATGTACTGTGTGAGTAAGTTTTGATTGAAGTCTAACACTAGGAGCAGAAACTAGAACTTGCCTAAGTAGTCTTGCTTGAATTTGAAAATAACCGGATAGGAAAGGATCAGTAAGCCATTTTTGTTAAACTAGTAAAAAAAAAGCCAAAAATAAAAGAACCAAATGAAAAGCTTATCACTTGAACCCAATTTGAGCCTTAAATCAGTCTTTGTTCATACCCAACATATATCAAATCCTTGGTTCTCCGAAGGAACACGATATCAAAACTCAGGCCAAAAGCCTAAGTTGAGGGTGATTGCAATCCAAACAAAAATAAAAAGGGAAAAAGAAGGTTCAACCAGTAAGCGGAATGTGTATTAAAAATAAAAATAAAAAAAAAGAAAATGATAGCTACTGGGTCGGGATGAAATAAAGAAAAAGAGAGAATCACTCAGAAAAGAGTATGTGAAAATGAAACTTTGGGAAACCAAGGAATTAGTCACTCACGAAACCAAATATCCATTCCCTAGCCTCAAGCCTATGTTACAAGCAAATAAAGTCCTACAGTGATCCTATTTCGGGTGTTTGAAAGAGAAAGTGTAGAAAGCAAAGGCAAGCCTATGGTAGTTTGTTGTTAGTGTTAGAAGTTAATTGAGAGCGTGAGCGTAGTACTCAGTCCCTACCAATATGAGCGAGGGACTTCTTTGGTGTGAGGACACAGTTATTGCATTTGAAAGTGGATTGTGTGAGCTGATAATTTGCAGGTATAAGCATGATTGCCTGTGAGTAATGAGATGTCATGTATTGATCCTTACATGTTAGATTCAGAGGATTGGGATACAAATTATACTTGAAATAGTTGTTGTGTAGTGTCATAAATCTAGAAATGAATTGAGGGCTAATTGTATTTGTTTGTTTTCTCATCACTTCAAGACAAGTAATGGTTCTAAGTTGAGGGTGTTGATGTGCCGCGAAATCGTGGCACATTTGATGCTTAATAACTATGAACTAATACTGGAATTAAGTGATATTTTGGGATTACTTGATGGGTTTGTTAAATGTGTAGGTAGAATCTGGGTTGTACAGAAAAAGAAGCAGAACTAATGTTGGCTCAAGTGAAGTTCACGGCCAACTTCACGAACCGTTAACTTGGTTACGGTCCGTGGTTGAGCTCGTGAAAGTGGGGAAGAACTGGGCCTTGAGAAGATGAAGAGTAAGAATAATGAAGTGAAGATCACGGAGGGTTATACGGGTCATTGTTCTTACCACGAACTGTGGTACCTACTGTGAAGCTGAACCAGTATAAAAGCAAGAAAGAGTTGAAAGAAGGTTGAAACCTAAGTAAAGACCACGGGTGACTTCACGGGTCGTGGTCTTCACTACGGACCGTGTTGTGTCTCATGGTACATTTTCCAATGAACAAGTTTGAAGACCCACACTGGGGAAGCTCCAAGGCAAGACCACGGAGGGCTTCACGGTCCGTGAAGCCCTTGATGGGTCGTGGTAGTGGCCGTGACAAAGCCCGACAACTCAGTCCTAACTTGATTAGGACTCATTTTAAACATTCTATTTTGAATAACTTTAGGTTGTTTTGTGAATTATTATGCATTATCTGACGTTTCACGACAAGGAACAAGGAAAAACTTTAGTTTTAGATTTTGGATTCAGATTATTGTCATCGGTGGGACGTTGTTCATTTCGATCTTGAGATTATCAAGTGGTTGTTGATTTACCAATTATTTTTGTAAGTAATTCTTAACATGTTTTCATTATATATTATTGATTCTTTGCATAAGAACATGAGTGGCTAAACATCAGCTCTGGGTGTGTGGGATCTATGATGATATTCTAGTTGCCATTTCATAAAATGAGTAAAAGGCAATCTTTGTTTATAACTTGTAGTTTACAGCTTTCATTATCATTTTAGTCTATTGAGTGCACGCTTTAGATAGGCCTGCATCTAGTGTTTGTTCGAGAGAAAAGCATCAGTTGGGAAAAAGCTAAACTAAGTTTACGAATTGGAGTTAAAGTTGGATTTCGAGAGAAGGGATCTTTAACACCATATCAAATTAAGCGAAGTCCAATATCAATAACACTTAAGTTCGAGAGAATTAGAGTGAATATTATCTAATTAGGCTGAGAAGCGTTAGATTTATTTAATTCGCAAAGAGTCTGTAAACATTGATTTACTTGACACTCAATTTACGGGAGAACGTTATAATCGATGTCATAGTGAACACAAAATCTGGTTTCTTTAAATTAATTGAATCAACTTACAACGAGATCTTTTGTGAACCGTGTAACTAAATTTTGACTAGAATTGCTTGGAATACTTTTCAATTAAACCAAATTTTACTTTCCTTGTTAATTGTTTAGGAATTAGTAACGACAATTGAGTAAACGCGATAGTGAAACTTTATCTGTAAAGAAATTCTCTTTGGGATCGACCTCAACTTTAGTTGAGTTCTGTAAATTGACAATGACCATTGACACTCCTTATTTGGAGTGTAAGTTTGGACATATCAAATTTTTGACTTACTAGTTTTTCGACACATGCATTGCACATGATTACAAATTCAGAAAATATATGTTATAGTAAATAGTATTGCTTAATTAAGCAAAGATTTGAATAATAAGTTTTGCACAAAATAATATTGCAGATTATTTTGTGATTGTTCAATGTGGATCGTCATATATATATCTCTTATTCACGTGAACCTATGAAGATGATGAATGAAAATTTTTATTAGTTAAATGCAATAATGTATATATTTATTTCAATTTGATGATGTTCAATCTTGTAATTAGTCGTATCTCAATAATATTATCTTATAAACGATATTTGTTGCACATTTTTCTTGTCATCTAACCAGATGTGCTTTACACGTGTATTCCACGTTAAACTTTTTAAATGTCATATGAACATGTTAAGTGAACAACTACTATACAGTTTATTTTTTAGAACTATTTATTGTACACATTAATTTTTGTTTTATAAGTTATAACATAATAGATTATGTTTTTTATTGTTGGCTCTCATATTTGACTTCTCGGTTGACTATGTACATAAATCAAAGATAGTTAATTGACTGTCCATAGTTAACTAAGAAAGGTTTCCTTTTTTTTATCGAAAAAACTAAAAATTAAAATTAAAGAATATAAGCTATCTGTGAAATCATATATATAATTACTTGTTTATCTTACACCTAACAAAGATATAGTTCATATACTTGTAAACGATTTTCAATTTATTCACCCAAGCGTGATTCGTCCAAGGAAAAATAACAACACCGTGTTATCACATATATATGGGCGGTATAATAATATGAACAATATTTGGTCAAAGATTAATATAAGAATTAATGTAATAATTATGAGAATTCATAATATTATAACTAAAGAATATAAAAGAGGGTGAATAACGTTTGAAATTTTTAGTAATAACTAAGAGAATTTATAATGTTATAACTAAATAATTAATGTTCAATAGTTGAATTTCTAATAAATTTTATACTTACATAAATAAATAGGACTTTTAATTAATGTTTTTTTATAGTTATTTGATTTTAATTTAGTGTAGGGACAAAATGAAAATGTTTATTCCATATTACTGAATATAAAAATTATTTTGTAAATGATAAATTTTAAATGATTCATATATATTCACATATTTTTCACATTTACAAGTCACATGAACTTTTCTTTATCTAAAATACTCAAATTTTAAGAAATAGTAAGCAAGTAAAAACAAAAGGGCAATGTGTGTATAGTAATAACTATTTTTAAAGCAAACTTCTTGACAGTCTAAATGTACATAAGTAGAATTGATAAATAAAATCATTGTTTTGTCATAAACATCAAAACACAAATCGTGACAATTATCTAACTCTTAAGAAGTCTAATAATTTTGGAAAAAGTTATTCAGAAACATATATCTACATCACAAGAAAAATTGTTAACAAAAACAAATTAATTTAGACTACATCATGTTAACTTCAAATATTGGAACATTACATATTAATGTATATAATAAGTAAAAAAAATATATTATTATTATATCATCAAAATTAGTTTCCTCAAGTACTCGAGGTTATGGAATATACAAACTTAGGATTTAACGATTTACTTCATCAGAATAGTGGTACCTCATATTCCGCTAAACTTCAAACTCAATGTCAATAAATCACACGAAATTTTTAAAATGCAAGAAGAAGAAGAGTAGAAGATCTAAAAAAAATTGTGGTTGAAAAATGATAGGAAGCCCCACTATTTATACTCAACAAACGGTAGTATGAACAAATGTTTTTTGTGTCTTATCTGAAAAGTCATGACCTCTCTGACAAGTCACAATCCTTTGAAAAAGTCACAACTTATTGAAAAAGTCACAACTCTTTAGAAAAGTCACAACTCATCGAAAAATCACAATCCTTTGAAAAAAATCACAACTTATCGAAAAAGTCACAACCTAAGTTAGGGATATTATAGTAATTTAACATTCAAGTTAGGAGTTAATGCTTTTAAGGTAATATAGAAATATAGATATAGATAATCTCTCGTATTTTATTTCTTTTATGTCATGCTTATGTCTTTGAGTCGTGACATCTTCTCCTCTTAGATAAGAAAATATTTTCGCCTTGGATTAATCATCGCCTCCGCTTTCTTTTTCTGTATGTGTGAATACTGGATCAGCTAACATGAGTGAAATCTTCTTCTTATTGCTTTGATTCCTCCTCCTGCTAAGCTAACTCTTTCCTTTCGGGTGTGTTCTTCGATGGATGGGGTTGCACGTACATCCCAATTTATTTCTGAGGGTTCACCTGCTCGGTTTATTTTATATTCTATAAAACTTTTTTTAGGTAGAGAAGAATTGAAGATACCTGTTGAACTTGACACAAATTATTAGTTTCATTCTCGAACTATTGACAATCTTAAAATACTCTTCTTTTTTATTAACTAAATTTAGATATACCCTCTATCTGACACATGACATAACAAGTTGTCTCAAACTCTTGTAGGGACATGTGACTCTTACTAAAAGGTCGAGAGAAGTGTTGAAAACACCTCTAAACTTGACGAGAATTTAGGGGTGTATTTCATACATGTTGCAAGATCAGGGGTGTATGTAAGTTCAATTAGTCAAGTAAAGAGGTGTTTTTAAGGCTGTCAATAGTTTAGAAATGCAACTAATAATACATGTGAAATTTCGGGTGTTTTCAATACTGCTCTCTCTTTTAAAAATAAATAAATTATTGAGATCTCCCCCTACTAAAAATGGAGATTTGGAGTGGTGAGGTTGAGAGGTAAGTAAGAGATGGTCAATTTGGGGTTAATGAACTTGAGAAGGTGCTGATTCAAATCTTATATTTTATAGTGGTAACCCTTTGTTAGTGAATTATATCCTTTTATGTGATGACACAGGTAGGTAAATACATGAGATTTGACGTGAAGAAGAAAGGAAGAAAGATAATTTGACCCCCGCAAAGTTAAAGTATCTCCTTAAAATTAAGTTATAAGTTCAGGGGGATTTTACGTATTTCTTTATAGCCAATGCCTGCATTTTTTTTATGATATATCAGGAGGTTAATAAAAACATGAGAAATCCACAATATCATGAATCAAAAAGTTTTTGTTGTAAATAAGTGTCTCTTAATAAATTAAAAGGGAAAATGCATAAGTACCCCCCTGCCTATGCTCAAAATTCTTGAGACACACCTAACATTTACTAAGGTCCTATTACCCTCCGAACTTATTTTTTAATTAATTTTCTACCCCTTTTCGGCCTACATGGCACTATCCTTGAAAAAATTGTCAACACGCGCGCTGGGCCCACAAGATAGTGCCAGAAAAGGGGTAGAAAATTATATATAAAATAAGTTCGGGGGGGGGGGGGGGGGTAATAGGACCTTAGTAAATGTTAGGTGTGTCTCAGGGATTTTGGGCATAGGCTGGGGGTACTTATGCATTTTCCTTAAATTAAAATAATAAATTTTAGAACTTCTATTTTATTTTTTTCTCAAAATGAACGTATCTAGAGAACTAAAATTTGAAAGTTTAGTGCATTCTTTCTTGAACTCCTAAATACAATTTTGATATTCTAAAAGTCATGACTTTCTTTAATGGTAGCTTAAAATTTTCAAGAATTTTTTAGCATATAAATTGAGGTTCGTTCATTTGAAAAACATAAGAGACATATTGAACAATTTTCTAATTTGAAAGTGTACTAAAGAAACATTGATCAAAGGGTCAAATTATTCATACATCAAGAATAAGTGAAAACCACTTGAATGCTACCTTATTGTAGCTTAGTTGAATCAAATATAGTGTTATTGTTGATTTTATATTTGCTCATGAAAAAGACTTCAACTATATTAAAATAATGACTTTACTCAACTCTAAGTCAACCATGTTTCGTTTGGTTTTCTATTATTATCATTAAGGGTGTACAAAATCGAACCGAAAATCGAATCAAATCGCAAATTGAGTTAACCCGAAAAAAAAACTCGACTAGTGGTTTGGTATTGAAAAAAAAAACCCGACTATATTTGAATTGGTTTGGTTTTAACTAAAAAAACCAACCCGACATTATATATGTAATATTAAAATTTTATTTTATACATAAAAATATTTACTTTGATATAATTTTAAAATATTTCTTATACTATTTCATAGTTTTTATCTTTTAATATATTATTTCAAGTTTAAAACTTAGAATTCGGAATGGTCCAATAAAGATTACAGTTCATAGATGTTGATAATTATAATAAAACTTAAATTAAAATCAAATTATTACTAATGCAAAAAGAAAATCAATTCAACACTAAGAATGACAATAATATTCAATATTTGTTCTTTAGTTTTACATTGGTTTAGACAATTAAAATACATAATCTAATTTTAATTTTCCTTAAATATTTAGTAATGTAACTAATACTTATTAAACTTATTTTAGCATGATTTAGTACTTTTAAATTATGATCATTTTCGTTATGACTTTGCAATATTTATTTTATATGATGATTTCATTATTATTTTTTATTGAATATTTTTGTGTCATCAGTACTAATCTCATATTTTGTGTTTTTTTTTTAAGAAACACCTTAGATAATTGTATTTTGGTTGGACTAAAGAAATATTTGGAGCACAAGTTAATTATATGTTTGTATGCAAACTTAACCGAAAAAATCCAAAAATCTGAAAAAATTCGAGGTTTATTAGTTTGATTTGATTTATAAATTTAAAAATTCGACACAATGGTTTGATTTGGTATTTGAAAAACCCAAACCAACCCGAGGTTGAAAAACCCGAAAAAAATCGAATTTCATTAGTTTGGTTTGGTTTATAAATTTAAAATTTTTACACAAATGGTTTGATTTGATATTTGAAAAACCCGAACCTACCCGATCATGTACACCCCTAATTATCATTATCCATGTTATAACAGTTCAAAGAAAGTTGACTTTAGATGTTCTGAACTTTATCAAATTCTAATTTTAAATTATTTCATGAAAACAACTTTTCTATATGGCGTAAAAAGTTTTATGTTATTTTTAAAAATTAAACTTTAGACTTATGGGCCTTTTTATACATTAGAAAATTGATATAGTAATTAAGGTTCACTAAAAATGGTAAACAATAGACCAAAAATTCGATCCATTTTTTTTTTTAAAAAAAAAAGAGAAAATTGTATAAAATAACAAACTATTAATTCAAATTAAATGTTATAACCACAATTTGATTTAATTGTAACCTGCAGCAAACAGTTGTCATTCGCTTCTCTCCTTAGGTTTCTCGGTCGTCACTCTCTCCCTCGCCTCTCTCGCTTTTATACAAACACAAATGTGTAAAATGCATTTGTGTTTGTATAAAGCGAGAGAAAATTGTATATACAATTATGAATACATATTTTCGTCTTATACACTTTTAATTATACAAATACAGATCTTTCCCGGCTCAGTTCTCTTTTGTCTTTCTCTCTTTCTCACTTTATACAAACACAGATTATACACATTACAATGTATAATTTGTGTTGTATAGAGAGAGAGAGAGAGAGAGAGAGAGAGTGTGTGTAACACCCCGTATCCTAGATAGACCAAAATGCAGATTTTGAGAAGTTGCAGGTGCAACCCACAGTTGTCATCCATGGACCGTAGGTCAGACCACGACCCGTGCTGGTGGTCCGTGGTTCACCACTGCAACCCCTCTCCAAACCCAGCTCAGAAAATCGGCTAAGTCTCGACCCACGGACAGACCCACTGTTCGTAGGTCAAACCACGGTCCGTGGATCAAGACTCATTTACCCAACCTCTGACACGAACTACGGTCGACCAGTACGGACCGTCGTTCGATGCACGGCCCGTAGGTTTCGTCCGTCGATCACTCCGACAACAGTTAAGTCAGGGGTCTTTTGGTCTTTTCCTATTTCGTTGGACCCCTAAGCTACATCGTTTAGTCCCTAAATTATGAGGTTTTAGTCAGTTTATGCCTACAAATATAACTAGAACTTACCTAAGTCAAATCATTAATCAAAACTTGGAAAATTAGAACGCTAAGAGGAGAAAGAAGTCAAGAACCCTAGTTCAAGAACGCAACAAGTTTTCTTCAGTTCCAGCCCAGAAATTAAAGGATTTCTCCGTGGAATTCATCATCGGGTATGTGGTATTTCACTAGTGGGTTCCTTTCACCCATTAGGTCCTTAGAATTCAGTCAGTTTCTTGATTCCCTTATTATGAATAGACCTAGGGTTTCTAGAATTACAGCAGATCATCATGAATTAGTTATTAACATGTTCCAAATCACATTATCATGTTGTTACATCGTTTCTCGCATGAATTTCAGAACCCTAACTATGTATTTCTTTAGTTCTTGAATTACACATGCTAGGTCAGATATCTGAGTATTCAGTTATACATGCCTCAGTTATTAATGGATCAATATTAGTTTAATTATTGCATTCTCACTTTGCATGTTCAGTTCGAGCTATCAGTAACTTATAGAAATTCAGTCATAATGTGTTAATCACTTAATCCATTGGGAGTAGCATAATACTGAGTTGGACTAGGGTTCAACATACCCAAATAGTCCCAGAACTACTAGCCACGTATGTTGTAAATCCCTTCTGTGGGCATCATTTCAGTGATCACGCCAGCATGCCTTTATACCTCTGGCAGGGTATATTGGGTCCTTTCGATGAGGCGTATACATCGGACTCCACATTTAGCTCATGTGCTTTTATTATCGGTTATTAGTAGCTCCCACAGTCCAGTCAGATTCTATTGCATTGACCATTTGTCAGTATTCAGTTTTAGCATGTTATAAATTGGCCACTGCATTCAGTTATCTCAGCATTCAATATCTATATCATGTTCAAATTATGGCATTGCTTATTTGCTTTGTTCAGTTATATGTTATTTCAGATGTATTATATCCTACATGCTCAGTACCCTTCAAGTACTAACGCATACTCTGCACTACATCTGCTCGTGATGTAGGTTTAGGTTCTCAGCATCCAGATCATACTTAGATCGGTTCCCGATCTCCAGTTTAGCAGAATCAGTGGTGAGTCCTTATTCTCCGAGGACAATAGTCATGAGTTTCTTTTCAATATTTTTAGTCCTTAGTTTCGGTTTTGCTAGACATAGCTGGGGCCTGTCCCAGTATTTCTAGTCAGTTAGAGGCTATTTTCAGACATAGTTAGATTCAGCTTAGTATTGAGTTAATATCATCTTTATATTAAACTCATCAGTTATCATTTATCTCAGTTATAGTATATGGGTATTCCCCATCTTTTCATTTTTATTTATGATTTAGCTTCCGCATCAGTTTATTATCTTTAGTATGCTCATGATCAGGCCAGCAGAGTTAGCTTAGGATCACTTGTGGTCCTAGGTCCCGTGTCCGCGTCTCGGGGGTAGTCTCAGGGTGTGACAGAGAGATATTTGATAAACAAATATTTTATTTCGATTCAATTATATACAAATTCAAATTTTATGCAGATATACAAACACATAAAATTGAATTGAGAGGCTGCCAGCGAAATTATACAAATTTGAAGCTCTTGCCAGCGAGTTATACAATTTGATACCTCATAGCAAACATAAAGTTTGCTATGGAGCGCAATTATATAAACTATAGCTATAACATATAAATATGACTTTTATGTTTGTTATATGTGAAAGTTAAATTGTATGAAATAGCAAATTATTAATTCAAATTAAATGATATAGCTATAGTTTATTTTATTTGTAATTCATAGCAAACATCCCATTTTTTGTCATCTGGTTCGGTATACAATTAGCCATTTTCGGTATACAATTACCCATTCGGTGTACAAATGTATAATATGCGTTTGTGTTTGTATAAAGCGAGAGAAAAGTGTATATACAAATACAAACACATATATTTTCGTCCTATACACTTATAATTATACAAATATCGATCTTCCCCTGCCCAGTTCTCTTTTGTCTTTCTCTCTTTCTCGCCTTATACAAACACAAATTATACAAATTACAATGTATAATTTGTATTGTATAAAGCGAGAGAGACAAATTTGCATATAGATTTCACATATACACTTATACAAAGAACACGTACATATACAAATTACAGTACATATACAATGGACAAGCCTAATTGAAACATTTTATATACAAATTATCCAATTATTTATACAATACTGAACAATTTATATATAAATTGGATGTATGTAGCGAAATATACAAATCAAAAGCTCCATAGCAAACATAAAATTTGCTATGGAGCGCAATTATGCAAACTATAGCTATAACATATAAATATGATTTTTATGTTCGCTATAATTAAAGAGAAGATTGTATCTATTATTTGTCCCCTTGATGTCCTCGATAAATTAGTGAATTTTAAGTTTTAAGGTATGTACTTCTTCCTTTTGTTGTGCATTTGTTCCTTTCTTTATGCCTATTGTATTTTCCTCTAATTGATTTTCATTTTGTGAAGAAATTTTTCTTTACTACTATGTCATGTTTTTTATGTACGACCTTTATGAATGTCTTTCGCAATTTAGTTCTTGGGTTTGCAAGTATGTTACTTGTGTATTAATTTTTGTTTGAGTTTGTGTGCTTATATATTTTTGATCTATGTAGAACTTTTTTTATATTTTTAAATATTTGTACTCTTTTGTATTTGGTTGTTTTGAGCTTAATCCTTTGATGTATTTATACTGCCTGGTTTATGTGATGCTACTCATTTGGATTTTTTTTCTTTGATTCTGAGATAAGATATTTGCGATTTGTTCCTGTTTAGCATTCTCCTTTTGTGTTGTACAAAGTTCCCGAAATGGTGATAACTTATCATTTCTTTATTCAATGGTTGGTTTGCTAGCGAGTCTGCTAGTTGATTTCCTTCTCTAAAAATGTGTGTACAATATACTTTCATGCAGTAATGGCTCAAGCTAATTAGTGGCATATATATATATATATATATATATATATATCCTTCTATGTAGCGCCCTCACAAATCAAGATTTTTATTTAACCCTTTTTAAATTTTACAACCTTACGGAAAAGTCATAACTTTTTATAAAAGTCACAACTCTTCACAAAAGTCACAACTCTTCATTTTTCATTCACACCTTTTAAAACTCAACACGTAATTTCAAGGCACCAAAAGAAGAAAGAATAAACAAAGAAAATTGATTTCAATTACAATGCGACATTACTGCTCTTGCGTCTCTCAGTCCACAACTCATAACGCTACTTAAATGGTTGAATTCATAACATTTGGTTCTTTAGTAAACAAAACTTCTATTACTGCCACTATTATTTGTAAGTTTTTTTCCGCTATAGGAGAATCGAATTTGTTGGGTTTTAGCAAGATGTGAATGGGAAATAAGAATGAATGAGAAATTGGGAAATGTGGGGGAACCAATTTGGAGGGACAATGAAAGTCATTTCAAATGGAAAGTCTTTGAAAAGGAAAAGTCATTTCTCCCATATTGGTAGAAGAAACGAAAAATGTTGTACTTATATTAGGAAACACTTCTTTTAGCTCTTAAAGGGTTAGGAAGAAGGTGCCCCCTCACATCGTCGTTTTCACTCGGCTTCGGCTTCAAATTCTTAAGGATAATTTATATAATTAATCTCATTAATTAATTAATTTTTTCTTAAAAATTAATTCAGAATGCTAATTAATTAACATAATTAATTTCATGTAACAGAATTATTTGAAAATTCACACGTAACGGTAAAGTCATTCTGAAGGAACATGTTCCTTCCGAATAGATATTATTTTTCTCAAAAGACACAACGTTCTGGAAAGACATGTCTGAACAGATGCGTTCACACCATTGTCTGAAAAGACGCATTCCTTGTTACAATTGGCTATAAATAGAGAGGTTTCTCTTATTTTTCAAACACTGAAAATGTTTCTCTCTTCTGCATACATTTTCTTACAAATAAAATTGTCAATCGACTGGGTCTGTGTGTGCTCTCGTTGCTGTTTATGAGTTCACTGAAATTATAGAAGTTTGAGATATCGCTACTTCTCTAATAGTTAATCTGTTTTATCTTGGGAGGAATTAATCTACAACCTTGGGGACTTGAGGGGATTAAATTTCTTAAGAAATTACAGTGGGTTCTGTAGACTCAGATTATTTATTTTCTGTCTATTCATCTTTTTCTGTTTCTGTTTTTCCTAACCTAAATACAAGAGATAGCAAGCTTAAAAAATTTAATTTGGTTTCTGTATTTGAGGTTTCTGGAGATTAAAACCTTTCTGGTTTTCTACTCTGTTTAAATTTTAAAATTCATTCGATTAACGATTAGAAGAACATAAAATCTTCATCGTTAAATCAGAAACATGTTGTATAAAGATTTTTTCTTTACTGCTAGTATTTCACATACTAAATTATTTGTCATTTGTGACAGAAAAATGACAAATTCAAATCAAGTAAATGTTGGAATAATAAGTGTTGCAACAACATCGGCTGCACACAATTGTTCAATTATTGCCCTTGCACCGACTGAGAAACCTACAAAGTTTTCTAGAGTCGACTTCAAGAGATGGAAGTAGAAGATGTTCTTCTATCTGACTACGTTGAATCTGCAGAGGTTCATTAGTGAGAACGTTCCTATTTTATTTGGATGAAACTCTGGACGAAGGACGATTCTTGGTAACAAAAGCATGGAAGCATTCAGATTTTTTATGTAAACTATATTCTGAGTGGCCTGCAAGATGATTTGTATAATGTGTACAGTAGTGTGAAGACCTTAAAAGAACTCTGAGATTCTTTGAAAAAGAAGTACAAAACAGAGGATGCCGGAATGAAGAAGTTCATTGTGGCAAAGTTTCTGGACTATAATATGATAGATAGTAAGACTGTTGTCACCAAGTTCAAGAGCTGCAGGTCATAATCCATGATCTTCTTGCCGAAGTTATAAGTTTATATAATACCTATGTTGAATATATTAAGTTTGTTCTTAATACTCACATAATCTTTAATGTATGACTGATTGTGAATGATGTTTTTCAAGTGACGGTCATTATTGAGATGTTACCTCCTTTGTGGAAGGACTTCAGAAACTACTTGAAACATAAACGCAAGGAGATGATTGTTGAAGATCTCATGATAAGGTAGAGAATCGAAGAGGATAACAAGGCCGCAGAAAAGTGTTCACGTGGTAATTCAGCAATATCTGGAGTAAATATTATTGAAGAAGATCCCACAAAATCAAAGAAAAGAAAGAAGGCATCTGGACCAAATATCAATCCTTCTAAGAAAAAAATCAATGGGAACTGCTTCAATTATGACAAACGTGGTCATAGGGCTATTGAATGTCGGGATCCTCAGAAGGACAAGAAGAAGGATCAAGCAAATTTGGCTAAATCTAAAAAAGAGATGGATAATCTCCGTGCAATACTTTCAGAATGCAACTTGGTTGGAAATCCAAAAGAATGGTGGATAGATTCTGGTGTCTCATGTCATGTTTGTGCCAACAAAGAATTATTTACATTATATACTTCAGCACCAGCAGACGAGACGTTGTTTATGGCGAACTCCGTTGTTGCAAAGGTGGAAGGAACTAGCAAGGTCCACTTAAAGATGACCTCGGGCAAGGTGGAGACTTTGAACAAGGTCTTGTATGTTTCGAAATTGCGAAAGAACTTAGTTTCTATATAAGTTCTAACCAAGAACGGATTCAAATATGTATTTATTTATGATAAAGTTTTAGTGAGTAAGAATGAGATGTATGTAGGAAAAGGTTACCTCATTGAAGGTCTCTTCAAATTCAATAAAATTGCAGTTGATATGAATAAAAATTATGTTTCTTCTTACTTGCTTGAGTCAAAATGTTTATGGCATGAACGTTTGGGACACATCAATAACAAAATCTTGAGAAAACTAATTAGCTTAAATGTTTTGCCTAAGTTTGAGTGCAATAAATCAAAATGTCAAGTCTGCGTTGAATCTAAGTATGCTAAGCATCCTTATAAATCTGTTGAAAATAATTCATACCCCTTAGAACTGATTCACACTGACATTTATGACATGAAGTCAACACTATCACGTGGTGAAAAAAAGTATTTCATAACTTTTGTTGACGATTTCACTAGATATTGTTATGTCTATTTGCTAAATGGTGAGGATGAAGCATTAGATGCATTTAGGCAATATAAAACTGAAGTTGAAAATCAATTGGATAAAAAGATCAAAATGATCAGAAGTGATAGAGGTGGAGAATATGAATCTCCATTTGCAGAAATATGTTTGGAAAATGGAATTATCCATCAAACTACTGCTCCTTACTCTCTTCAATCTAATGGAATTGCGGAAAGAAAAATCAAACTTTAAAGAAAATGATAAATGTCTTACTTATAAGTTCAAGTTTACCATAAAATTTGTGGGGGAAGCTATTCTTACAGCAAATCGAATACTCAATAGAGTGTCTCATAGCAAGACACGTGTTATTCCATATGAGAAATGGAAAGGTAGAAAACCCAACTTGAAATACTTCAAAGTATGGGGGTGTCTAGCCAAAGTCTAGGTTCATATACCTAAGAGGGTAAAAATAGGACATAAGACTGTAGACTGTGTATTCATTGGATATGCCACAAACAGTAAGGCATGTAGATTTTTTCATAAGTTCGAACATCTGGATATTCATGACAATACGATAATGGAATCAGATAATCCTAAATTCTTTGAACATATCTATCCGTATAAAACTAGACTTGAGTCATCTAGTAGGGGGTAAACGACCTCGAGAAGAACCAAAAAAGAATGTACATAATGAAGAGAGTCCAAGGCGCAGTAAACATCAAAGGACAGCTACTTCATTTGGATTTGACTTTGTAACATTCCTTCTTGAAAGTGAGCCTCAAACATTCAAGGAAGCTATGTTGTCTACCGACTCAACCTTTTGGAATGAGGCTATCAATAGTGAGATTGAATGAATCTTAAGCAATTATACTTAGGAGTTGGTTGATCTTCCTTCAGGAAACAAACCATTGAGTTCAAAATGGATTTCCAAAAGGAAGATGAAAGATGATGGAACTATTGACAAATATAAAGCAAGACTTGTTGTCACAGACTTTAGACAGAAATACAGTTTTTATTATTTTGACACATATTCTCCAGTGACTAGGATTACATCAATTCGGATGTTAATTTTCCTAGTTGCAGTATATGGTCTTTAAATCCATCAAATGGAGGTGAAAACCGCCTTCTTAAATGGAGAGCTAGAGGAAGAGATTTACATAGAACAGCCTAAGGGGTTCGTAGTTCCTAGTAAAGAAAAGAAGGTATGCAAACTTGTTAAGTCACTCTATGGACTAAAACAAGCACCGAAACAATGGCATGCAACGTTTGATAAAAACATGTTGGCAAATGAATTTAATATCAATGAATGTGATAAATGTGTCTACATTAAAGACATTCCAAATTAGGAGGTCATTGTATGCCTATATGTGGATGGCATGTTGATAATGAGTAAGGACATTGCTAATGTAAAAGCTACTGAGTGTATGCTTGCTAGTAAGTTTGATATGAAAGATCTAGGAGTTGTCGATTTGATATTGGGAAATAATATTCATAAAACTCCACACGGTCTAGCATTGTCTCAATCTCATTATATTCGAAAGGTACTTGAACTTGAATTTCAAAAGGGCAAAGACCCCAATTAATGTGAACCTTGATCTTGTTAAGAATAAAGGTGAAAGTCAGTCTCAATTAGATTATGCCAGAGTATTAGGAAGTTTGATGTACGTCATGAACTGTACACGACCAGACATAGCATGCGCTATAAGTAAATTGAGTCGATACACAAGTAATCCCAATCAAAATCATTGGATGGCAATGAAGAGGATTTTGGGGGTACTTAGATGACACCCAGAACTATGCTTTGCATTACAAAAAACATCCGACAGTTGTTGAAGGATATAGTGATGCAAATTGGATTACTGGGTCAACTGAAACGAAATCCATGAGTGGATATGTTTTCACTATTGGTGGAGGAGCAATATCTTGGAAATAATCCAAACAAACATGTATAACTCGATCTACAATGGAGTCGGAAATTATCACCTTAGATAAGGCAGGTGAAGAAGATAAATAGCTCCGAAATTTCTTAGAAGATATTCTGTTTTGGCCCAAATCAATGGCCCCTATATGCATACACGGCGATAGTCAAGCTGCAATAGAAAGGGCTGGAAGCGTTATGTATAACGGCAAGTCTCGTCACATATGACGGAGATATAACTCTGTTAGACAACTACTCACTAGCGAAATTATCACAATTGACTATGTAAAGTAAAATGATAATGTGTCAGATTCACTTACAAAAGGCCTAACTAGAAAGGAGTTGAGAGATCATCGATGGGAATGAGACTATGGCCAAGAACAAGTCATCATGGCGGTAACTCTACCTAGAAGATCGGAGATCTTAAGATATAGGTTCAAGGAGATCAAACAAGGTCATAAATGACGGTTCAACATTGTCAAAAATTATTTTATGGTCCATTCTAATGATGAGACAATGTTCCAAGATAAAGGCATAAAGACTTTTTAATGGTTTCTAAGCTTGATACAAGGTATATCAAATAGTGTATCTACGGAATAACACATTTAGAAACCACCTATGTAAGTGTGAAGTGTAAGCCGCTTCAAGGAGAATCTGGTAAGGCTAATTCTCTAAGCACTTATTAACCAAGACGTGTTCATGGTTGAAACAAACAAAACAATGAGAATCAAAAGCAGTTCAAGGGTTGATTATGTGACTTATGTTATCTAGGTATACACCAAAGCTCGACGGTTCAAAGATATCAAATCTATCAATTGATCGAGTATATTCGATATATGTTCACTACGGAAAGTTCAAAGGGAAACCTACTTATCCAGATGGGATTAACCCTTACTTACGAGACACACAAGTTTTTCATGCATATGTTTTAACAATAGTCATTCCCCATTCATGTTGGGGATTGTTGGGTTTTATCAAGGTATAAATGGGAAATAAGAATGAATGAGAAATTGGGAAATGTGGGGGAACCAATTTGGAGGGAAAATGAAAAGTCATTTCAAATAGAAAGTCTTTGAAAATAAAGAGTCATTTCTCCCATATTGGTAGAAGAAAGGAAAAAAGTTGTCCTTATATTAGGAAACACTTCATTTAGCTCTTAAAGGGTTAAGAAAAAGGTGCCCCCTCGCGCCGTCGTCGTCTCTCGTTCGGCTTCGAATTTGGATTTGGCAAATGATTGATTGATAATATGTTTAGGCAAAATTTATTTAATCAATCTCATTAATTAATTTCCTTTTTCTTAAAACTTAATTCATAATGTTAATTAATTAACAAAATTAATTTTGCGTAACAGAATTATTTGAAAATTCACGCGTAACAGTAAAGTCGTTCTGAAGGGACCTGTTTCATCCGAATAGACATTATTTTTCTCAAAAGACACAACGCTTTGGAAAGACATGTCTGAATAAATGCTTTCACACCATTGTCTGAATAGACGCGTTCCTTGTTTCAATTGGCTATAAATAGAGAGGTTTCTCTCATTTTTCAAACACTGAAATTTTTTCTCTCTTCTGCATACATTTTCTTACAAATTAAATTATCAATCGACTAAGTCTGAGTGTGCTCTCGATGTTGTTCTTCAGTTCGCTGAAATTATTGACGTTTGAGGTACCGCTACTTCTTTAATAGTTAATTCATTTTTATCTTGGGAGAAATTAATTTACAACTTTGGGTACTTGAGTGGATTAAATTTCTTAAGAAAACACAGTGAGTTCTTTGGACTCGAATTATTTATTTTCTATGTATTTTATCTTTTTTTGTTTCTGTTTTTTTTCTAACCTGAATACAGAAGATAATAGAATTTAAATACATTAATTAAGTTTTTTATGAAGTGTTTTTCATCCCTCAAAGTTCTCTTCCTCCTATTTTACTACAAGATATAGTGATTCATGTAACTATTGCCATTTATTTTTGCTATTTTGGTAATTTTTTTAAACTCTATTTAAAATCCCAGCAATAATGTTGAAAATTGATCTTATATTTTGTCCCTTTCTACATGCTTCTTCATATACTTTTTGGGGAAAAGGCTTGTGGGTTGTGCTAAATTTGACAACACACAACAACAAATATGCGATAACTAATACAGAATCAATGGTGAAGTTTGTTAAAAGAACCAAACAAACTGCTCTTTGGCTTGCCATAGTTAGTATATTATTCTGATTGTTTTTATCTTAAGTTCAAACATTTTGTATGTCATTGCACTCTTCCTAAAATATTAGTATATAGACAATTAGTCCACTTCTTTTATCACAAGTTGACTAATTTGACATATTTCTTCCTCTCTTCTTTTTGGGCATAATTAGAGATCAAATTTTCTTCAAACTAGCAGATGCTCAAAATACACTATAACAAAAATAATTTTTATCGGCAATACATATGCACATTAACGAAGAGTGCTAGAACCTTTACCGACATTAATTAATTATCATTAGATTCAATATCGCTATAAGCTTTAGGGATATTTATAGAGAGTACTAATTGCATCTGAAAATACACATTTAGCGGAAATTAAGGTATTAATTATCGTTAAAGATCATTTTTGGTGTAGTAATAACTCTTTCTTTTGACTTTTTCAATTGATTTTTTGAAATGTAAACTTGGATAAACCCGACATACTATCTTTTTGAAAAATATATTAAGCAACATGCCTTTTTCTTCTTGATTGTGAAGAAAGTAAGGTCGTCTTTATTATTATTTGTGGATATTTGTGAGTTCAAGTGTTCACAAATTTATGTTGTGAGATTTTAATATGTTATATATCAAAATTTTCGTTCAGAATATCCAGTCATGAACAGTTTCATTCAGATGTCACATATTGTTTGGTTTATCATTGTACTTTGTGACTGCATACTATAACCATAACAATAACTATGGTTCAATTACAAATAAGTTGGGGCCGGTGATATTAAACCTAAGCAATAGTAATGACTGTTCTAAGACAATGGGAAAAAAACTTTGAATTTCAGGGTCATTTTTTACATATACATGATACAACATACTATAATAAAAAAAAAAAAAAGATTGATAGAGGTTCATAAGAAAGGAGCCGAAGGTCCTCCATTTGAATTTAGTTAATTTTGTTCTTGTATGGACATGATGTTCCACTTTACTTGGGAGTGTTGTTAATCTGGGCTTTTTGGTCTCTTCTTTAACGTCTAATGTTGTTCTTTATAACTTCCTCTAATTTTAGAAAATTTTGTTTCTTCTGACTAACTATTTCCTTGGATAGACTTCTTTCTTATACTCATAATTTTTTAGCAACAAAAACAAAAAATTTAAAAATATAGCACTTTAAGATTTCGGAGGAACGTTTTGCCTTAAGATAAAATGTGATAATGTAGTGAATGTATTGAAAATACAGATATTACTGAATGATCATATGTAAATTTAATAAAATAGTTCAATCCCTTGCGAAGCACATGTAATTTATCTAGTTCAAAAATAAATCAAAGGCCTAACTTTTATTTTTCATTTTTTTATTTTTGAGATCCAAAGTTATTTCTTCTTTTTAATGCAAAATCTTTATTTTTTATGGTCTTAAACTAAAGATATATATAAATATAATATACCAAAATATTTTTTAATCTTGTGGTCATAAACATGTCATGTGGAAGTTAAATTTAAAAAATGACAAAAAAGAAAGAAACTTTCTTTAATGTTTCGAAACTAACTAATAGAAAGACACAATATAATTTTTTTTGTTAAAAATACTTATAACAATTCTATTATTACTAAAAAATGAGGGCCCTCAAATTTGGAGGCCTAAGACGGATGCTTCATTTTTAAAGGCATTGAGCAGACCCTACTTGCATTTTTGTGTTCCAATGCATGTATTTCCTTCATTCATATTGCCAAGTTTCATGATGGTTTTCAACCTTTTGATAGGATTACCCATGTTTCACTATTTGTCATATGATCCAATTCCTCTGCCTCTACATACTCTGGATTCCCTTCTGTATTTCTTACACAAAATTCATTGGCATTCCTATACATACACCATTTGTATTACATATAATCCAATCTTGTAGGTCCATATTACTTTTGTGATTTCTATCTTGTTTCATTGTTTGTACTAAGAGCCTGTTTGGATTGGCTTACAAAATATAGTTTTTAAGTCAAAAATAAAGGGAAAGGGTCTGAAAAATACTCCAACTTTGGCCGAAATTGTTGTTACGATACCAAACTTTATGGAGGATCTTTTACCCTCCTGCACTATTTAATAGTGTATTTTAAAGGTATATATATATATATATATATGTGTGTGCCCACATGGACACATTACTATTTATAATCATGCAATATTTATGATGTCCACGTGGGTACATATATACCTTTAAAATACATTATTAAATAGTGCAGAAGGGTAAAAGGTCATTTCCAAAGTTTAGTATCGTAACAGCAATTACAGTCAAAGTTCGGATATATTTCAGACATTTTTCCCAAAAATAAAAGTCAAACTTAGATGACTTTTAAGTCAAAAATAAAAAGTAGGGAGAGACCTACTTTTTGTTTTTAACTTTTTTTAAGTCATTTTAAACTTATTTTAAGTTATTTTTAATCTTACCATACACTTCTAAAAACTAAAAATAACTTAAAAGTAGGTTTGACCAACTTTTAAGTCAATCCAAACAGGCTCTAAGTCAACTCATTAATTTGGTACATGTTTGAAGGAGGAATTTCTTACTTGTACTATAGCAACATTCTCCATCTTACAATATTTGTTACTCATGAAAGAACTCCAGAGTGATGGTTTGGTTCTTTAATTCCATCACAACTTACAGTATAAGGCCATATATATTAGGGAGTAGGGACCTAAATCTTAAACCCCCTTCTAGTACTAGTATGTGATGTGTCTTGCAATTAGAAAAAATTATGTCTTTTTTTAAAAAAGTTTTATATGTTCTTACGTTTATTTTATGTGTTTTAATGTCAAAATATTATTTTGTATTTTAGAGTCAGAATGGTCAAAAGGAGAAAAAAATAGAAAAATTGTCAGAAAAAATGTGATCTAGGGAATCAATTCATGAACTACAACTCAAGTAGTGAAAACATTAAGAGTGGGTATCAAAAGACCCCGTAGAGCTGGTTTTATACAAGGAGATATTGATATTGTGGTGGATAAGATGAAGGAAATGAGGTTGAGATGTTTTGTCATGTGAGAAGGAGATGTGTAGATGTCTAGTGAGCAGTTATGAGAGGTTTACTATGGTGGTATGAGGAGAGGTAGAAGTAGGTTAAGGAAGTATTGGGGTGAGATAATTAGACAAGACATAACCCTATAGGACGATATGAAGATCGAGGATTAGGGTAGAAAGTTAATACTTAATAGATAGGCAAATATTGTCTGGACTTTTGTATTAATTATTATTATTATTACTCATATGTTATTTTATTCTTCTATTTTTATTATTATCTATTGTGTCATTTTCTTTGATTATCGTATTATTTTTTCTCATTTATTTTCAACATGACTTCTCCACTACAACATTTCTTTTTCAAACCTTTTTTGAAATGCTTTACTTGAGAGAAGGATCTATCAAAAATAATTTATCTACGTTCATAAGATAGGGGTAAATACATGTCACCCTCCTCCAATACCACTAGTATGTTGTGTATACATTGGGTATGTTGTGTATATTTTTTTTGGTTAAAGGGGTAGTTATATATATATATATATATATATATATATATATATATATATATAGAGAGAGAGAGAGAGAGAGAAGTTAGGTTGAGTTTATGAACCCCTTGTCAGTGGGTGCGCATTGATAGAGTTTTGGGCCACATCCCGGTCCTAGATAATAGTATTAACAAAATAAACTTTCCTAGCATAGGTAGTTTCTATTTTGTCCACTTCCCACTCTTGATAAGTATAAGTGGGAGAGCTGTGAAGATAGAGGGAACGCCAAAAACTTGTTGTTTCATTCCTTCCTTCACCAGCTTGTCAGCAAGCCTATTCTGCTCCTTGAGGATGTGCGCCAACCTTGGCGTACCCATTTTTTCTACATCAATGGCCTGCACTCAACTGCTAAGTTAGTGTATGGCAAATGGTCATTTTCAATCATGTGGATGACATTAAAAGAATCAATGTTGATTACTAAGGGGATTAGGTTATGATCCACTCCTAGTTGCAACTGTTAGAAAATGAGATATTTCTAGATGGTTTTTGTTTAATTATTCTTTTTTAAAATATTATGTTTAAGTATGTAAAGGAAATGTAGTCATTGTTTTATGGAATATGTTTTGTAACAAAGTCAATAGTGGTTGGATATGTATGGTCCTTTACTAACTTTGGAAAAGCTTATGTAGATATATATGTATGCCTTTTGAAAGCTGAATATGAATGAAAAGTTCCTCTGCTGAACCTTATCTTTTTTCTCAAAAGTTTCAAATCCTAACAGTGGTATCAGAGCCCTTCTTCTTGAGGGATTTGTGAAGGCAAGAAGGCTAAGGTTTTTTCTCCTTCTAAGGTGATAGCTGAGCAGCAGTAACATGGCATCCAACAGCTTCTTGGGTGTAGGCCCTCCTATGTTTACAGGAGAAAATTATCACATATGGGTGATAAAGATGAAGACTTATCTCAAAGCTCTTAGTCTATGGGAAACAATTGAAAATGAAGATGATCCTCTTCCACTTGGACCAAATCCAACCAAGTTGCACAAATGAAGAATTATGAAGATGCGAAGTCAAGGAAACCCAAGGCTCTCACATGTCTTCATTCAGCACTTTCAGATGTGATTTTCACAAGAATAATGACTTGTGAAACACCTAAAGAAGTATGGGAGAACCTAAAAGAGGAGTTCGATGGAAGTGACAGAGTGAAGACTGTCAAACTCTTAACTCTCAAAAGAGAATTTGAGATGTTAAGGATGAAAGAAGGAGATAATGTGAAAGAGTATTCTGCCAAACTTATGGAGATTGTAAACAAAGTAAGGCTGTTTGGTGAAACCTTTCCAGATTAAAAGGTGGTGGAGAAGATGATGATAAGCTTACCAGCAAGGTTTGAGTCCAAGATTTTAGCAATAGAAGAATCTTGTGATTTGAAGACTTTATCTGTGGCAGAACTGATCAGCAAGTTGCAGGCTCAAGAACAAAGATCAAGTATAAGAGATGAAGAAGTAGCTGAAGTGGCGTTCGAGGCAAAGCATAAAGGCAAGCCGCAGTGAAGGACAATAGAAGGATGGATGAAGATAAAGTAGCAAAGGGGAAAACATGGAAGGAACCTTCAAAGAAAGGAAAGTTTCCACCTTGCAACCATTGTAAAAGAACCAATCATCAAGAAAAAGATTGTTGGTTCAAAGGAAAGCCACCGATTCAATGTAGATTCTGTAGAAAGATGGGTCATATTGAGAAAAATTGCAGGGCCAGGCAGAATCAACCACAACAAAACCATGTGTAGCAGGCAAATTTTGTTGAAAAGTCTGAAAATGAAGAAGAAAGCTTGTTTATGGCTTCTCATGAAGAAAACACAACCAACAAATCCTTATGGTTCATAAATAGTGGATGTACGAGTCATATGTCACACAATGAGCTCATGTTTCATACACTTGACAAGTCAATCAAAACTAAAGTAAGGATGGGAAATGGTGAGATGGTAGATGCACTTGGAAAGGGTTCAGTTGTCTTTCAGCCTACACAAGGTACAAAGTTTATACATGATGTGTTGTATGTTCCTTCTTTAGCATGTAACTTGTTAAGTGTGGCTCAAATGATGTCTAAAGGCTATTCCTTATTTTTTAAGGACAAACATTGTTTGATTTTTGACTCTGAAGATAGTTTGATTGTTAAAGTAGAAATGGTGGATAAAACTTTTCTTTAGATGGGAGGTTTGATAGTGCAAATTTTGCAAGTAAGGATGAGTCATGGTTGTGGCACAAAAGATATGGTCATTTTAACTATGGTACTTTAAAGTCTATGTATGAAAAGGGCTTGACTAAGGATTTACCTGAGATTTCACTGTCCAAAGAAGTTTGTGAGTCATGTCAGATGGGTAAGGTACACAGGAAATCATTTCCTAAAAGTGCTACATGGAGGGCAACTGAAAACTTGAACTAGTTCACACTGATGTGTGTGGACCTATGCAGGCATCTTTTTGCAAGTAAGGATGAGTCATGGTTGTGGCACAATAAATATTTTGTGCTCTTTATTGATGACTTAACAAGGATGACTTGGTTGTATTTTCTGAGTAACAAGTCTCAAGTATTTTCAGTTTTCAAGAAATTTAGAGCTTTTGCGAAAAGACAAAGTGGTTGTAAGCTAAAGGCTTTGAGATCGGACAATGGTGGCGAATACACTTCAAATGAGTTCAATAAGTATTGTGAAGATATGGGGATTGATCACAAGTTGATAGTAAGCTATTCGCCCAAACAAAATGGAGTCTCAGAGAGGAAGAACAGAACAATAGTTGAAATGGCTAGGTGTTTGTTGCTGGAAAAGAAATTGCCACAAAGCTTTTGGGCAGAAGCTATTCATACTTCAGTGCATTTGTTAAATAGGCTGCCAACAAAAGTTGTGGATGAAAAGACTCCTACTGAGGCATGGAGTGGAATACAGCCATCTGCCAAACATCTAAAAGTTTTTGGTTCGATATGCTATTCTCATGTTCTTTCTGTCAAAAGAAGCAAACTTGAACCAAAAGGTGAATTGGGGATCTTTATTGGTTATTCATCACAAGCCAAGGGTTATAGAGTTTTCAACTTGCAAACAAAAAGTATTTCAATCCGAAGAGATGTAGTCGTGGATGAACATGCTTATTGGAACTGGGATAAGGAGCAAATTGAGAAAGATAATGCAGTTTTTCAAAACTTGAGTCTGCTGCCTGAAATCCAATCATTTAGGTCTGAAACTCTGAAAAAAGACGAAGAATCAGGGAGGGAATCCTCACTTGATTCGCCAATTTTGAAGACAAGGTCTCTTTCCGAGATAGATGAAAGATGTAATGTTACAATCTCGGAACCAAATAGCTATCAAGAAGCATCAAGATATGATGTTTGGATTGAAGCCATGAAGGAGGAGATTGGTATGATAGAAAAGAATGATACTTGGAAGTTGGTTGATAAACCCAAAAACAGAAATGTGATCGGGGTGAAGTGGATTTATAGAACCAAACTTAATCCAGATAGCTCAGTTTATAAATACAAAGCAAGGCTTGTTGTGAAAGGTTACGCGCAAGTTGCAGGTCTGGATTATGGAGACACGTTTGCACCTGTTGCATGACATGATACAATAAGGTTGCTACTTGCTTTGGCAGCTCAATCAGATTGGAAGCTGTATCATTTGGATATGAAATCGGCATTCTTAAATGGACTGTTGCAGGAGGAGATATATGTTGATCAACCAGAAGGCTTTTAAGTTGCAGGAATGGAGGATAAAGTCTACTGACTTCATAAGGCATTGTATGGATTAAAGCAGGCTCCTCGAACATGGTACAGTAAGATTGATGATCATCTCATTCATTGTGGCTTTAAGAGAAGTGAAAATGAAGCCACTTTATATGTGAAGAAGGCTAAAGGAGGAGATGTGTTTGTGGTGTCACTCTATATTGATGATCTTCTGATAACATGAAGCAATGAAGCTATGGTGAATCAGTTCTTGCAAGAAATGGAGACCAAGTTTGAAATGTTAGATTTGGGTGAAATGAGTTACTTTTTGGGAATGGAGATTCATCAAGCTACTGATGAAATCTTCATTTCTCAGAGAAAATATGCATGGGATATACTTAAAAGGTTCAAGATGGAGAGGTGCAAGCCCGTATCGACCCCACTCGGTTCACAATGAAAAGATTTTGAAGTTTGAAGGAGGTGATGGGCCGATCCAACAGGTTTATAGAGGTCGATTGGTAGTTTGTCAGATTTGACAAAGAACAAGACCCGATCTCATGTTAGCGGCAAGTCTACTGTTGAGGTTTATGCAAGCTCCAAGTCAAGTTCATCTTGGTGTTGCTAAATGAACTTTGAGATATATCAAAGGAACTGTTGATTATGGTATTTGGTTTAAAAGGGAAGAGCAAGGGCAACTGATGGGTTATTCAGATAGTGATTGGGCAGGAAGCGTTGATGATATGAAAAGCACTTCTTCAAAGAAAGCGAGGTGGTAGCTCAATCTTTCGTGAAGCAAATACATCGTATTTCTTTGGTGCAACTAATCAGGCTCTATGGTTAAGAAAAATTCTACGTGATCTGGAGCAAAATGACATTGAAGCTACTATCATTAAGGTTGACAACAAGTTAGCAATATCTATGGCCAAAAATACAGTGCAACATGGTCGTAGCAAAGCATATAAATGTGAAGTTTCACGCTATCAGGCAAGCAGAGAAGGATGGCGAAGTTCAACTTGTTCATTGCAGCTCAGATCAGTAGATTGCAGACATCATGACCAAGGCTCTTCCTAAGGGAAAATTTGAAGTTCTAAGGGCTAAGTTGGGAGTATCCAAGAAAAATCTCAAGGAGGAGTGTTAGAAAATGAGATATTTCTAGATGGTTTTTGTTTAATTATTCTTTTTTAAAATATTATGTTAAGTATGTAAAGGAAAGGTAGTCCTTGTTTTATGGAATATGTTTTGTAACAAAGTCAATAATGGTTAAATATGTATGATCCTCTACTAAATTTGAAAAAACTTATGTAAATATATGTGTGTATGCCTTTTGAAAACTGAATATAAATGAAAAGTTCCTATGCTGAACCTTATCTTTTTTTCTCAAAAGTTTCAAATCCTAACAGCAACCTCTTTTTTTATGGCTTGGAGCTTCGCCATCGCAGGGTTTGTATTAGGAATGCATTCAATGAAGCTCAGCACCCAATGAACTGTGTAGTCCCTGAAAACCCCACCAAGTCCTCCCAATCCCGGGGTGTTCTTTACCGCCCCATCAATGTTGAGCTTGTAGAATTCTCTATCGGGGGGTTCCCATCTGACCTTAATGATAGTTTGATGTCGTTTAAGCATCTCTTTTTGGACCAGCATTAGATGGTATTCCATGGTTTGGCTGATGGTATTACCACATTTAATGTGGTATTTCTTCTTGTTGAAGAGATTGTTGTTCCTCGTAAGCTGGATATTCCATGAGCAGAAAGGAGTTAGAGTGCCTCGGTTAATTCTACTATTGAAAGGCTTATTCCTAATGTAATTCCAAAAAGGAATCTAGTTGTTGGTGCTCATATTCAAGGCCTGGATATTGTTGGTGTTATTTAAAATATTCTCCCAAAATTGAATTGAATTGAATTAGGGCACTCAAAGAAAATACGATTGTTGTCTTCTTTCGGAGAATTGCAGAAGTGGCTACTGGGGTTAACATTAAGACCTTTCTGATAGAGGGAGTGACTAGTGGGGAGTCCATCATGGTGGAAAAGTCAGGGGAAAGTTTTGGCTTTATTGGGAGCCTTGGTAGAACAAATCCAATCAAATTGCTTCCATCGATTTTGATTATTACCTAGTCTACGAAAGGAGATATGATTGTAGGCACTGCCGGTTGAGAAGAGACGATCGCTGGCAAGTTCCAGATCAGAGTGTCATGTTGTGAGATGTTCTGAGGAATGTGGTAGCTTTTGATGGTGGCTTTGAGATCTCATCAAAGTTAAAAGAAAGGATGTCAAAGTTTTAGATCCCATTTACATAGATGCTACTGATTTTGAGCTTTTCATCCTCGGCCATAGATGATTTGATTAAGGACTTGGAGATGGGGAATCCAAGTATCTTTGATGAAAGAAACCTTATCACTTTTATGAACAACCAAGCATGATGCCTTTTTGCATTTGCCCCATCCTTTTTGGAGTTTTTCCAAGTTCTAGAGACTACTCTTAGTGAGATTGACATGCTTGAGGTTTTTGCTAGTCAAAACTCTGCTCCAAAGGTTGTTAGGGCTCTTTAAAGTCCTCCACGCTAGAGCAGCGTTTAGGGCTTTATTCCTTACTTAAACACTTCTGAATGCCTAGCCCCCAAGCCCCGTTGTTCCTAGTGATTGTGTCCCAGCCAATGAGGTGAATCTTTCTTTTTTCGGTACTGGTACCCCAACTGAAATCCCTTTGGATTTTGTTGATGGAGTAAGTGGTTCTAAAGGGGATACTAATGTACTGCATAACATGAGAGAGGATGTTGTTGAGGGTAGCTTTGGCTAGGACGGTTCTGCCTGCCAAGTTGAGGAACTTGATTTTCATCATGCCAACTTGTTGTTCATGTTATCAGTAATAATTTGGAAATCCCCATTGGTAGGCCTTTTGTGAAAGATTGGGAAACCAAGGCATTTCCCAAAAAATCGTTGGGGCCAATGTTAAGGAGGCTAGAGCACATTGCAGAGTTTTCCGTGGAGCAATTCTTTGAGAAGATCACCTAGGATTTTCCAAGCTTAATCTTCTGGTCAGAGGAGATGTTGAAGCTATTCAATGTCTCAGTGATGGTAACGCAGTTCCTCATGCCAGCTTAGGAAAATAGAGTAAGATCATCTACGAAAAAACAGATGTGAGATCTTGGGCCCTGTAGTGGTGGTTTTGATAGGAGCCTATTTCCTGGTATGGACCATTTGGTCGATATTTCTAGAAAACCTCTCTATACAGAGTATGAAGACGTAGGGGAACATGGGGTCGCCCTGTCGGATGCCTCTGGAGGGGTTGAAGTATTTAGTTTTCCCCCATTGACAAGGATGGAAATGGAGCTGGAGCTCACACAGCACATGATGAAGGGGGAAATATTAGTGGGAAAAATAATGAAATGGAGAGTATCTCTAATGAAGGACCACTTTAGCCTATCAAAGGCTTTTACCAAATCAATTTTTAAAATCGTCTTGGGGTTTTTCCCTTTCATCTTTTTGAAGTGAGAGATATACTCCTAGGCAATGATAGCATGATTGAAAGCTCTTCTGTAGGAAAGGAAGTTGGCTTGACTGGGGCCAATGATGTTTTGAAAGTGGGGTTTTATGCGATTCATAATGATTTTTGTCACTAATTTATAGCTCGTATTACAAAGACCAATGGGCCTGAAATTTTAAGCATGGATGCATTTTGGCACTTGGGGATGAGGCAGAAAAGGGTCTTGTTCATGTCAGGAGAAATGAACGAGCTACCAAACACCTTTTTACAGAAAGTAGTGGTTTTCTCCCCCACTAGATCCCAATATTTCTGATAGAATAAGGGGTGGAGGCCATAGGACCAGGAGCTATTAGAGGCTTAAAAGATTTTTTGGGCAATGAGAATTTCCAGGTCTCTGATGGGAGAGTCCAGGAGGTCCTTGGCTTCGTGGTTGATGCAATTTACACAAGTCTGGTCCTCAAGGGGGCAATTTTTAGATTGGGAATGGGCAGTGGTGTAGAGCTTGGTGAAGTAGCTGATGATATTGACTTTAATGTCCTTATCTGATGGGAGAGTCCAGGAGGTCCTTGGCTTCGTGGTTGATGCAATTTACACAAGTCTGGTCCTCAAGGGGGCAATTTTTAGATTGGGAATGGGCAGTGGTGTAGAGCTTGGTGAAGTAGCTGATGATATTGACTTTAATGTCATTATGTAAGTACTTATTTTCCACATCATCTTTGAGACAGATGATTTTGTCCCTACGTCTTCAGTTGAGGGTGGAGATATGATAGAATCTAGTGTTTGCATCTCTGTCACTTAACTAGTTGATCCTGGATTTGGTTTTCCAGAATTCCTCCTCAGCTCTAGGAGGTTGTCATAGTCAAGGAGGAGTTCATTCTCGAGGTCTTGAAGGAGGGGACTGCTATGGTAGTTAGCAGAATTTTGGATGCCTTCAAGCTTGCTAGAATTCTTTTCATACTATTGAAGATGTTGCCAAAAGTTGATTTATTCCAACTGGTAGTTTCCTTCTAGAAAATATCAATAGCTTTGCATACGGTATTGGTTATGTCAAAACAGTGCTTAACAATACCCTGAAAGGATGGGTGCCCACACCACATGGGTTCCATTCTAAAACGCTTGTTGGTAGCATTATCAACCTGACTTTGGAGGGTCACAAGTAACAGACAGTGGTCTGACTTGGTTCTGGGGAGGTGTGAGACAAGAGCCATAGGATATAGATTTATCCAAGGGATATTGGCCATGCATCTTTCAAGTCTCTCTAAGATGGGGCCTTCTATATCTCTTGTTGGTCCAGGTGTATTTACAACCTTCATAACCCAGGTCCACCATCCCGCACTGATTAAGACAATTTCTAAACTGAGTTGTTCTAACATTATTATTAATACTAAGCTCACCAATTTTCTCATTGACTTGCAAGACTTCATTGAAGTTACCACCAATGAGCCATTCTATGTTGTGGTTTTGGGCAATTTGGCACAGCTCATCCTAGAGGTCAATTCTAGTATTCAAGTCAGGGCTAGCATAAACAGCAGAGAAAAGCCAAGGTTTAGAGGAGTTGGTGACTATGTTCACCATAACGTGGATTCCTTGAGGAGTGACTGATAGGCTGTCCATCTTTACAATGTCCTCTTTCCATATGATTACGATGCCACCGGAGAGGCCATTAGCACCAGATTGGATATGAGTATTGAATTTCAGCGCCTCAATGAGATGTTTATGATCAGTCATTTTTGTACTGTCGCCTAAACTTGGCGCTATTGGCCCCCCTCGCATTCCAAATGATAAAACTCATCAGAATGTGTTGAGTTGATGGTTTGATCCTGTAAGCTCTTCCCCTTTCCCACCTGGGTTGGCTCCTTGACATCTCCCAATGGGTTGAGAATCATCACTGCTGGTGTTGCATCCTTTTTGTTCCTCAGGTTCAAGGTACATTTTGTCATTTGTCTGGGGCATTGAAGTACTACGGTTGTGCTGGTAGCTTCCTCGAATTCCTTGAAGAGCATCTTCTCTAGCATAAATGTCTTTGTACCCTGATTGCTTTGTCTTGTAATTTATAACATTGAGGGCTCCCCCTTTTCCATGTTTCCTACCCATTCCTCTGTTGTTGTTGTGTTAGTTGCCTTCACTACATGACAGCTTAGGGGTCTTATCACTTTGCAAAATTTAGGAAGCTTAGGGATCTTATCACTTTGCAAGATCTGGGAAGGGGGCGTGTAAATGACTTCTCTGTACAATTTTTGGAGGTAACTTACGTATTTTCCAAAAATTTCATACAGCAATACCACACGCTTGTTTCCACATTAAAATATCAGATTTACAAGTAAAAGCAAGCTATGGAATAAGATACTATCAATCACCCAACCAATCAATCAGCTCTTCCTTCATTTACACAGTTTTACTATAACTCTATGTATAACAAAATACACAACAAGTATACCATTATATTTTCCATGCAGTATGCAACACTAAATTAGTTGCATGATTGAAGTTATAGATAGAACTACTTGAGGTGGAACTGAGCAGTAGATTGAGTCTATAACATAGATTTAAAAAATACAATCTTTGATCACGAGATAACGTAAACTTCAGGATACATAGTTTAGTTCGACACAATACATGCAGCTCCAGAATTGCAAAACAACACAACACAACGACCACAAGAGTCATTAAAGTACAAAGATGTTTAAGGCAAGTCCTTAGAGACCTAATCCAACTGTACGACCATCTCTTCGGCGAAGTCCAGCAGTGTATTGCTTCTCCAAGTCCATTTGGAGCTCCTTTTGCCTCTCTGCGTCGTGGATGACTGGTTTGTTCTCTGTCGGCACGTCTCCTTTCACACCCTACAATTGGCCATAGCCACCAAGGCAACCTCAGACTCTAAAAGTGTGTTAGTACATACGAGGAAAACTTAGCTGAGATAACAAGTTAATAGGACTCAACACTGATGGCCCACTATTACTTTTGATGATCTAAAGCAAATAAAAGGGAACGGAAATTACCATAAGTTTGTTGAACTTTTCTTGTCGATCGCGATCACCAAATAGTGATGTATCCCATCGATGAGTTGACTACATAATCGACCATCAATTGACCATACAAAGAACAAGAGAGTGAATAACATTGAGCATTTGATAAAGAGATATAACAAGCAAAAATTAAACATTTGTTGATGCAACAGCCAAAATCAAGTTGCTACAGCCTGTCAGCAAAATGAATCAAATAAGACTTTAAGACGTGCATCCCCTTGAAATGGAACTAATTTATCGAGATTATACACAAGCTGCAACTTATTTCATACTGTTGCCCCCGTAAGCTGACAAAGGAGATACCAAGTTTTATGGAGAGGTGAAGAAGGTGCGGCAGGTTGACATGCAGAGTAATAATATAGGAATAACTTCCCACACCTACAGGAACACAAAGAGAAGAAGAGGACACACAGGTAGAGCAAAATTACCTCTTCAATATTAGTGGTGGTTTTCTTGTTTCCCCATAGCAGCTTCTTCTTTTGGTCATTAGTCATGATACCCGTTCCAATAAGGTTTCTATTAACTGTTATGTTGCAAAGGTTAAATCAATAAGATAATATGAATAGCCTAATGAATTACTGAGAAATATAATTGCAAACATAAGAACTTTGTAATAGTTCTTGAATAAAGCACATAGTCAAACAACCATCAGTATAGACCACTAAAGAAACATATAAATAAATACTATACATATAAACATATTGTACAGATGCTGCTTCCCATCTATGCTACATGGTGCCTTGGCAAGCCTCCAAGCGCTTAGCGCAATGGACGACCAAGTGGTCATGGCTGTGTCAAGTGAAAATTGTGCTGGTGTCTATGTCGCCTCATTAGTAGCTCGCCACGCACTTGTTAGCCTACAATACCCACAGTAGTCAGCAGGCACTGTCCATCCATACCCTCCCGCAACCTGCACACTCACTTTAAAGATAAGGGTGCGTTCTCTCCAAGAGCCTTGCACTGACCAACCTGCCTTTGCGACACGGTCTTGCCACGAAGCCGAAAAATTGCTTGGAGTCATGGTATAAGTAAGCCCATGTAAATATGGATTAGTTTTACTTCCAAGTAGTTACATCATGTTTTTCCAGCTCATTTATGTCATGTAATGTCAAGTCCTGTCATTTAAGTTGATATTTATAAAGCATATATATGGTGATTATAGTTGTCAAAGTTTCAGCCAACATTCAGATCTCTGTACTGGTGCTTCTACCCCTGGTGCCATATTTGGCGTTCTTGTAATTATAAAGGAGACTTTCATTGGATTCTTTCTTTTGCATATTATTATCTTGATAATAGTTTCCACATATGGCACGAACAAGTCTATTGGGGGCCTTTGCTTGGGGAAAGATAATCACACGGAAGTCAACTTTCCTTGCGTCACTCTTCCATGACATCTCAGAAACGCATTGTGTAATAATACACATGCAAACAGATCTTATAAGATAAAGAACTCTCTTCGGACTAATGTTTTGACTAACAATATAAGGACACCGATACTCCCTCATCAATATTTGTAATGAACAATTTATCATCCATGCCTCTAAAGTCTAACAAGTGGACAAAACAAGTGGTATTATATGTTTTAATGTGAAAAGTTCATCTAACTACTTAAAATTACTGCCAGAAATTTTTTTGGGACCCAAGTTAAAGTTTGTCATTGTCCTTGCATTAATTCATGAAATCAGCAAGAGAATAACCAAAGAGTCTGAATAATCAATAATGCATGAGTATGGTTTTTTTAAAAGTAGAAGATTGACAGTCTGACAAAATATAAGTGTCACGAGCAGTGGCGGAGCTAGAAATTAAAGGGTGTCCAGAAATTGCAAGGAAGTGAAAAAAGAGTTGCTGCTAGTGAGACTACACTTTAAAGTTCGCACGTCCTGGCTCTTCCAAGGCACCTGAAACCACTAGGCTACACCACATTGTTGTATCAAGGTGTCCAGAATATGTTATTTAACCACTTTTTTTTATCATTTTACTTGTCCATATGAAATATAATTTTCCGACGAAGGACACCCTGACAAGAGTATAGCTCCACCCCTGGTCACAAGTTTCACTACCATAAGAATGAAAATACTAGTATGTTTGGACAAGCTTCCAGAAATCTACTTTTTTGTTAGAAGTGTTTTTCGAAAAAATATTGTAGGAGAGTTGTAGTGTATTTGGGTAATCAATTTAAAACACTTCTCCAATATCAGAGCAGCAATTTGTGTTTCACCAATGGTTCCAAAAGTGCTTAGTAGAAAAGCAGCTTCTGAAAATTGAAATACAAAAGCTTTTTTACCTAAAAGCTTGTTCAAACACCTCAGCTCTCTATAATAAGCATTTTTATAAAAAAAAAAACTTTCGGCTTGCCAGAAACTTGGCCAAACAGTCTATAAAGTGAAGAAATTAGCAGGAATTCCAGTCCTAAACGCAGACAACTCTAGGGGAATGACATGATAGATGATGATGCAACTTATAGAACAAAAACAAGATCGTTGAGATAAAGAAGAGAACCTACCAAAATAAAAGGCAAATTTTATAGAACAGTCGCACAAACAATAATATTTTGTAGGAGCAAATGCTAGCTTTAGTTCATATTCGTAAAATGAGTATCATAGCTTTAGTACAATCATTGTGTAAATAACACACCTAGAAGGGGAAAAAAAAAAACACACACACAGGTAAATGTAAATCATATGGAGAGAAATCACCTCAAACAGCCTGTAATCTCTGGACATCCATTAAGATTTATTGAAGAACAGAACATATGAGACACAGGCTTCATACAAGAGATACAAGCTAATTGGAACTAACGCTTACACACTATTGATACACTTTCACTACAACAACATACCCGGTGTAATCTCACAAGTGGGGTCTGGGGAGGGTAGAGTTACGCAGACCTTAACCCTACCTCTTGAAGGTAGAGAGATGATTTCAGAGAGACCCTCGGCACAAGTGCAACAAATCAAAGTAGTTATGAAAAAGGAAATATGGCGGTGAAGAAAACATGTCAATTAATAAGGATACAAAGCATTCATAAAAAAGAACAATAACAACATCGAAATAATGTGGTAACTGAAACACAATAGACAACAGATGGTAACAGATGTCAAAATACTATGACAGACACGGTGCTACCGGACTCTAAGCCTAATTTATAAAGATCCCTACTTTGTCATAAAAGATAAATTATTGAGTAACGAAATGATTGGCACTATTGAAGCAAAATCGATTTGCAAAACTAGTATAACTGACCAAACTAGCTTTGGATTAAGGTACCATGACATATTATTTGCAAATGACATAGTAAGATTGACGAGACAAACAACAGAGTAAATGATAGACAAGGGGTTTTGAGACAGACCCTACAGTCTAAAGGTTTCAGGTTGAGCAAGACTAAGACAATACTTGGGGGTCGTTTGGTTGGGAACAAGTTATCCCAGGATTAGCTATCTTGGGATAACTATCCCACCATGTATATGGGATGACTTATCCCACCACTATGATATAAATGGTGCGATAAGTAATCCAAACATGGCAACCAAACAAGCTACAAAAAATTTATCCCATCACTATTAATTTTTATCCCTCACACCAAATGACCCCTTAGGAGTCATTTGGTGGAGTCATTTGGTGTGAGGTAAAGGTATAATAATCCTAGGGATAACATGCAGGACTATTTTATATTGTGTTTGGTTGGAGATATTAGGTAGTCTTAGGATTACTTATCCCACCTTTTATACCTTTGTGATGGAATAAGTTATCCCATATACATTGGTGGAATAACTTATCCAGGTATTATTAATCCCGGAACAACCCCGTAGAGTGCAAGTTTTGTGACACATTCATGAGGCGAATGTGGAAGTGAGGATTGATCCGCAAGTCATAATCAAGAGAGGAAGCTTCAAGTATCTTGGGTCAATAATCTAAGGAAACAAGAAGATATGTCACATGATGTATTAGAGCGAAGTGGATGAAATGGAGGCTTGCATCTGATGCACTACGTGATAAAAATGTGCCACTGAGACTTAAAAGGTAAGTTCTATGGAGTGATTGTTAGAGAGAGGGAGGGACCCCGGGGGGGGGGCATAGGGTGTTGATGCTCCAAGGCCATGTTGAAGTACCAGTAAACCAATTAAGTTCTTAGACTTGAGAGATGATGGTATTTTGGAGATAAAGTAAAGATTGGTGTTTGGAGAAAAAACAAGCTATAACATAAGTCCAGTGTGTTTCAGATTTCTGTTAAAAGGAAGTTTTTAGCCTAGTTTCAGTAGATGGAGATAAAACAAGAGCAGAAGTCATATAGGAGGTATTGACTTCCAGAAACAAAATATTCTGATGTCCCATTTAATGTAAGGAACCTTTCAAGAACTTATCCAAAATGAAATCAGTGTTGTGGTCAAAGAACAATTTTGACTTCCAGAAATCAGACCAAAGTGTTGCCCGAAAACCAAAACAATCTAAAGTTAGGTTTCTAAACAAACTCACACATGTTTCCAGAAACTCCTCATCAAAAAATAATCCAAACATAACTTTTTCCCAAATTTATTTCCTAGAACTTCTCCAACAAAATATTTCTCCGGAAACATACCAAAACTACATCCAAACCTACTTAAGATTCCCACTGTGCACCATCAATCCTCCCCCCCCCCCCCCCCAAACAAAAAAATAAAAAGAAAATAAAAGAAGAAATATACCTAATTCAGCAGCCTTCATTGCAGCAATTTTTGCAGCATCAATATCAGAGTCTTTCACGCCCTGCTCCAAAGACAATTCATTATTTGGATCTTGACCTTGTTTTGAGTTCGAACAGAGTTGTCCATCAGCTGCATTTGCTGGATTCAAGCGTGAAAAATAAAGACAGTGTAATTAAAAACATAATAATAGTAGTCCAGGAAGAAGAACAGGGTGGCTAATACCATCTTTTCCCTGCGCAGAACTCTCATCCATGCCTGAGAATTTTGACTTCTTAGATGGAGACACTCGCCCTTTACTAGAAGAAACATTTCTGTCTTCAAATATCTTCTCTCGGTCCTCATAGTTCTTCCTTTCCTCTTTGGTGTATTTCTCACCATCCAACTCCATAGCATCAACCTGTGGATCTTTTCTTGAATTTGACTCATTTCTGTTGCTTCTAGACTCCTCATAAGCAGGTGAACGATTGCTCCTACGGTGCCCTTTCTCATCTCGGCTGTCTCTATACCCCTTATACCTATCACTCTCCCCGGATCTATTATCGTCAATGCTAGAGTTATTATAACGCCTACCTGATCCTACTCTATCAATTGATAAATCTTTATCTTTGAACGATGAAGATTCTCTCTCCTGATTCTTGCTTCTATGCCCTAAATCCCCATACCTATCTCGGTAGTGTTTGTCAGTGTCATGTGGGGAGTGTCTTGATCTATGATCATTATCACGCCTGGAGTTATTACCATAATTGTCCACTCTTGAATCACGATGAGAATGAGAGCTTAGCTTTGAATATCCTCTGTCATCATCATCAGTATGCCTGCCATGTCTGGGATAATCATTTTGCTTATGGTAATTGCTGGAACTCCTAGAAGATTGTCGATCAGACTGCCTTTGACATTCACCACTTCGATCTTGTCGGTTTCTACTGGAACCCCTATCTATATAATCATCCTTGTGACGCCAATCATCCTTCCTTGATGGGATAGGACTAGAGCTCCTCTTGCGGGCAGGGCTCCCTACATTCACCGAAGATGGCATAGTTAAGAAGCAAACATCACATGTCAAGCTTTACCAAGATCTTTTTTTTTTTAATAACCGAGAAATCCGTCTATGACCCGCCCTTTGAACCAATCACAGCCTTCTAAACTCGGTGGATAATGAGCCTGCCCCTCTACCCTTCTCCACTTAAATACCGGGCTTCGCTTTGCATGGTGTGGGGCCTCTATCGATAACTTTAGTAAATTATATAAGCATATTCACAAAGGCAGATTCAAAATGATGACTAGATTGTGTCTATGAAGCACTAAAGAATAGCCTTATTACAGGGATTAAATTATTGGTTTGGATCTGGAGAAGCAAATTACTTAAGGGTGTTCTAGTATGACATAAAAGTAACCTTAGTTACTTTGTTCTGCGACCAAGTTACTGAGGTACTGTTGCTCTGTTTGTAATGATATACTTTAAGGGGTTGTTTAGTGTGATGGACAAGAGGATTTAATCCAGGGATAATTTTCAAGTAGTCTTTAATCTGTTGTTTGGTTGCCAAGGGTGGATAACTTATCCCAGGATTAACAATCAGTCCTGGGATAAGTTATCCTACCCTAGGGGTGCAATAATAATCTCATGATAACTTATCCTGGGATTAGGTAGGTAAAATAACAAAAATACCGTCCTTAAACCCCACTTTACAATCATGATTCATGTATATTAACATAATTTTTAACAACATTTATAATAACATTCACAACCTTAATTGTTCGTAGTTCTTATGATAATATATTTTTCTATTAAAAAATTACATTTTATAAATACAATTTTTATTTATGAATATAATATAAGTTGAATTTATTTGCCTAACTCTTATGTTTATTTATATTTTGATTTCTCTCAAAATGTTCACTCCACTACTAAATTGCACATTTTTAATTAAATAGTTTATTACTCACTTAAAAATTATATTTTTATTTATCAATTAAAATGTAGATAAATTTAATAATAAAATTTCTTTTAATTTTAATAAACTTAGAATGGAAGTTTTATTTTTAAGCTAAATAAAATGAAGATTTTATTTTTAAACTAAATAAGATGGAAATTTTATTTTTAAGCTAAATAAGATGGAAATTTTATTTTTAAGCTAAACAAGATGAAAGTTTTATTTTTAAGTTAAATAAGATGAAAGTTTAATTTTAAAAACACACGGCACAAACATATGGAAATGCACACCCAAAAATATTTAAGCTAAATAAGATGGAAAATTTTATTTTTTAAGAATGAATAACTAAAACTTGCAAAGAATAAGGTGGAGGGTATTTTTGTAAACAAGTTATTCTTAGAAATTATGCAATGAATATAAGTTTGAATATGACAAACCAAACAAGCAACAAAAATTAATCCCTACATAACTTATCCCAGTATAACTTATCCCAGCATAACTAATTCCAGCATAACTTGTATTCAAACCAAACGAACCCTAAATGTTATGACTTATGAGGATTACTGACTATCGATTTACTTTTTAATCTAAGAATATGTTACCTCTATTCAATTATGTAATAATTTTTATTTTTATAATAAATACCGCTTTATTTGAAAAAAGCATGCGCTTCGCTTCACACTTCTCGCTTCTGTGAAGCGATCCCTCATCGCTTTTTTTCGCTTCTTGCTTCCCAAAACACTGATCTACACAAACATCAAAATTGAGGGAGAGAAAAATTTGTACTCCCTCCGTCCCAATTTATGTGATACCTTTCAAATTTTGAGATTCAAATAAGTCTATCTTCAATCATAATTTTTTAAACTATATTTCAACAATTTTGTATTGTCAATTATTATGACTTATAGTACTTTTTACGTAGTTTTCAAATATATAAGTTTTATTTCAAAGAACTTGAAGATTTCATCCTCAGATTTACATCAAACTTAAATTGTTAGACTCTCGTAATCATAAACTGGAACAGAGGGAGAATTAAATTCCTTTGACACTATTTTATTCATAATCCATTAGTTTAACAAATCAAAACTAGAATACATAATTGATTGAAACCCGAATATCAAAAAGCTAAGCATAAATCAATAAATATATTCTTAAAATATTAACCGACTTCTATACTCCAAAAGGCAAAGTTGTTTCTTCAAATAAACAATCCACATGGAATAAATCAAATTGCAATATTTAGCTTTACCTACTATTTAGACTTTTAATTCCACTAAATTATGTCTACTTGAAATTTGAAGATTAGTCAATCTGCCATGAATTTGACATTTCCAGTTCAAACCGAGTATAGTAAGACTTTTATATGGATGATATTAAGTTAAATTCATCGAAAGAACGGCATGAATGGGTTATTCAATATCACTTAGTGATAGAATAATTCTCATTAAATTATATGGTTTTTATGCATATACAAATTTGACAGGCACTTGGCAAATGAAAAGTAAAGGATATAAAGGAAATGGAGGAGCTGCCAGAATATTTTCCGGCCAAGTCCTAGACGACGTTATCTGGTGGGTTTTTATTAAAGGTGGCTTGGATGGTTTGGGGGTTAGATTTAACAGATAAAGTGAAAATGTTGGGGATTTGGACCATAAGTCTTAACTTTTTGTATACATTAAGGACTATTTCTCCTGAGTGGTATATATCAATGACCAAATACTTTGACCCCCATACATTAAGGACCATTTGGCCATTTTCTCTGCTGGTTTTGTAACCTAATTTTGGAAGTAGCTGATCTCTTCTTAGGAACGAAAATCATAAATGAATCGTAGCTAATGTATTTAAGCAAGAAAAGTTAATTACATGTCTTAAGCCTGTAACTTTGAACTTTTTTGGGACTTTTTTAGCATGTGCGGATTTTACGCATCGCACAATAGAACGGATATGAGGTTTTTGGTTAAAAAAGGTTGGGTTTAGTATTCTCTATATTTTTGCTTAAAATCCACTTCAATATTTAAAATACAACACCAAATGACAATTCAACTCACAAGTTCATCCTCAAGATATTATGCTAAATTCAAATTGTTCCTCTTTCATATGAAGGACTGACGAACGTGAAATGTAGATCAACTAAATATCTACATACAATTATTAACATACATCGCACATTCGTAGAAACTAGTAAATAATAAATACAAAAACCTAAATTGGCACAAAACAGAACCCAAACAATCAAACTGATTTTAATCATCTTCAGCGAACGCAAACAATCCAAATAATATTTTTTCTTCTCAGTTACATTATTAGCCCTTAGAATGCCATATCCAGAAAGGTGTCCAGTTTACTTGATTGGGAAAAACCACCTCTTGGCTAGTAAGGACTTACAATATGTTAAGCAATTGCAAGAAGAAGATAGTCTTTTTAATTTATTTTTTAGATAAGTAAGTGTCTCATTAAGTTTGTACCCAAAAATACAGAATTTCCAGAGTTTTGAAAATAGAAGTAATATTTTGATGTTGGAGAGAAATGGGACAAAGAAGGGAGCGTAATATATACTCATCCTGATCCAAGGTGAAAACAGTAAGAAGCTATTAGAGTGCACATTCTGGCTTTTATATAGAAACTGCAATACTTCTAGACAATTCAATCACAAACATTAATTGCTATAGAACGTCTTATCCATTAATCAACTACGCCTCAATCCCAATTAAATGAGGTCCAATAAATCCCTCCTATCCAGTCCTCACTATTCATGTCCATTTCATTCCAATACAGTTGGATATATATGTGATATAATATATAAATTTTTATACCACCCATGTCATCTTTACCTATTGTACTAGGTCACATGTCTTATTTTCAATATTGCAACCTCCTACTCTATTCAAGTTAAAGACCAGCAAACGCACATAGGCAGAGTTTTTGCTATAACCATCGTACTTTTCAAAAAATGCACATGCACATGCAGGTATCTCACAAATTCAGGAAAAAGAAGCAACTGGATGTTAACAAATCTACAAGATTGCCTTAAAATATCCAGTAAAGCCTACAACTTCCACTTTCAGCTACCAAAAGTAGGCACACATACACAATAGTAAAACTATTAATAACAAACGCAAAAGGCAGGTATTTTGTGTCAATTAAAGAACTAACCATCAGACGAGGATGATCCACCAACAGGAGTCCGACGCCTGTATTTCCTGTTAACAGCATCATTTGAGAGCTTACGGAACGCCCCCTTTGAATCAATATTCTCTTGAGACGTATTTTTTCCATCTACGCCCATAGTATTTAACCTGAATCCAATATAAAATCAAATTCACAATTTCAAACTGCCAACAAACCCATCTACTGTGGAAAATCTTAAAACCCCAAAAAAATCGTTTGAAGAAACAAAATCCATATTCAAATCCATAAAAAATAACTGAGGTTCATAAAAACTAAGAAATGTAATTAAAAATGTAAAATTTAAACAAAAAGTAAAGAAATCTGAAAATTTAGGGTTTGAAGAAATGAAGAAATAGATCAAAAGGGCAAACCTTTGGTGCGACCTATGAAGTTGCAGAAATTGATTTGCTGTGTTTATCTTCCGCCGCTCTCTTCGTGTATCTACTTGTGCTGTGTGAGAGCTAGGGCTTTTTATTTTTGCGTCAATAAAGGGTAGAAGAATTGATATCCCTTGCTTAAGATGATAAAGCCCCAATTTTTATTTTCATTTTAAATATGACCTTGCTATAAAAGAAAAATGAAAATAAAATGGGCTTAAACTCGGGCTATGTTAATAGGGGTATACAAAAATCAAACCGATTGATAAATCGAATCGAAAAAATGGTTATTAGTTAATTTTTATTGGGTTAGGGGGTTTATAATGGTTTTATATATAAAAAAAATATGGGGTTATCGATTCGATTTGGTTTTTAATATTGGGTAAACTCATAACTCATTAAGATCGTAGTAATTTATTACTTTATCTCTACATAAATAATAAATATTAATATCAGTAGGTTACTGACTTTGCCTTTTAGAGCCCGTTTGAATTGGCTTAAAAAAATAGTTTTTAAATCAAAAATAAAATGTCAAATTTAAATGACTTTTAGAGCTTGTTTGGCATTGTTGTTGGTTGGCCAAAAGTGTTCGGTAAATTCTCAAAACTGCTTTTAAATGGAGGCAGAAGCAGTTTTCTGTTGTTGGGAAGAAGCTAAAAATTTCTGCTTCTTAAAAACAGCAGAAGCAGAAGTAGAATATTATTTCTTGAAGACTAAAATATTCCTCCCATATATACATATTTACCAATATATCTCTTATTAATTAATTAACATATATCATAAATTTGGTTAAGTTCATACAAGATTTTTTATTATTATTATTTTTATTTTATATAATAATTTTTTATTTTATGTTTATATACTATTATTATTTTATATTTTATTTATTATTTTATGTCTTATTTTATAGAATCATAAATAAATGTAACAACAACATTTTTGTAGAATTAAAAATATGAAGGATTTTATTTTTATTTGTGGTGAACTTTTTGTATATAGTGGTTTAATTTGTGGAATAGTTTTTAAATATATTTTTCTTGATATTTGAATTATATTTAAGTCATCATGTTAATATTATATTAATATTTTTTAATTTATTTATGTATAATATTGATTGAAAATTTGAATATGCATATTTTCATTAAAAAAATTCTAATAGATATTTAAAATAGTTTCTCTCTATAAATTAATCTTAGTATTAAAAGTACATTGATACTTACTTTTTTTTGTAATTTGACTCTCAAAATCACTTTTTTTAAAAGATTAATCAAACACGATTTGCTTATCAAAAGCACTTTTCAAATGAATTAGTCAAACACAAATTACTTTTTTCCAAAAGCACTTTTTTAAAAAGTCATTTAAAAAAAGTGTTTCTAAAAGTGTAAATTTCATATATGACATATATTATAGTACTATTTTTAAGCTATAGCAGTAGATTTAGACTTTCAAGCTATAACATTAAAAATTTCAGGTTATAACAAATTCACAAAAAAAAGAAATATTTTTATTAATTGGAAAAAACTTAAAAAGATAAATAAAAAGATAAACGAAATTTTAAAAAAATGAAATTAGAAATAATAAAGTAAAAAACTGAAATTGTGGCATGTAATTTAATTTGAACTTATTGTAGATAATTAATGATTAGCATGAAATATGGGATCCAAACAAATTAACAATATTTTTTATCCTTAATTCACTCAAAATCAGTTAAAATAAAATAAAAAATCAGATCATATCCTTTTTTTCTTCAACGTTTCTCTCTCTTAATTCTTCAGCCTAAAAAATTAGTAGAATCGAGTAATTGAAGGTATTTTTAATTGGAAAATATTGATTTTATTGAGATGGACAATTACGTATCAATTCTAATTAAACATGGTGGAAGAAGGGATCCTTTGGGTTAGTATTTATTATTGTTTAGTGTTTGTTTTTAAATTACATTGACATGAAAAAAAAATTATTAAACTGTAAATCGTCTCTATGTTTAAGATGATATCATTACTTGTTAACTGTTGTGAAATGTATAATATTAGTGATTTTCTGTTTTTGTGATTGTTTTGTGTATTTTTTTTTTCTTAAAGTATAAAGTAATTGTATATTTATGAATGAATTTAATAGAATTATTGGAAAGAAATTTGTAAGAAAATGTGTTTCGTAAGATGTAAAAAAAGTTATTTGAATTTTTGACGAATTGTATAACAAGTGTTTTAAGTTAGTATTAAATTATAAATTTTAGTGTGTTGTATTAGATGTTGTCATTTCTGAAGTAATTAGTGAGTTAGAAATGAATTATTTGGTACGATAAGATATAGATATCTGTAATGTATGATTATTTGTTGTATGAAATGTATATTAAGTGAGTTTGAAAGTTGTTATGAAATAAGTTGTCTTAATGATATATGTATGAAATGTATATTAAGAAAGTATGAAATTTGTATGAAAGCGTGTCCAGTAATATGAAGAAAAAAAAGTTATTTGAAATTTTGACGAATTGTATGATAAGTGTTTTAAGGTTGCATTAATTTTTAAATTTTATTGTTGACATTTTTGTATAAATTTGTGTGACATTAATGAAGTACTTTCGTAAAAAAAATGTACATATTTGTTGTATGAAAGTTGTATTAAAATAGTATGAAAGTGTTTGGAATGTACTATTTGAATGATATTTGTATGAAATATTTTTTGATTGAATATAAAAATTGTTTTGTAATGTTCTGTCTGTCTAAATGATATTTGTATTTCGAATTGTTTGTTTATAATGTGAGATTAATTTGTATTTTTTTTAATGAAACAGGGAATTATGTGGATTTTCAAATGGAGGGGGTTATATATGATTCTTCTAGTCTTTATAGTGGTCTAGTAAGTGTAATAACATCGCAGCCTATGATAGATACTAATATAAATGATTTAGAGATAAAATATTTAGTAAATGATAGATGTCCACCTGTTAGAATCCACAATGATGTTGGTGTGCGAGGTTTTTTAGATCAAAAGAAAGTTAATTTAGATTTCTATACGAAAATTCCTTGTTTTCGAATCGTAATTCTGTACCATTTATTTTAATAACAAACATGTCGTCTCGAACATTTCTTTTTCAAGAATCATCAAATGCCGCAGTAATTGACATTGAATCTTTATATGGTGCATGTCATAGAATAAACCAAAAGGCGTTTGTTCGAGAAATTGTTGAAATCTCTCTTGCCCAAGAAAAGTCAAAAGATCAGCAAACACATTCATGTTGGTACATGAAGACCAGTGTGTGTCTCTTCCTTTCCTATAAAATAAATTTGTGTATACTACATTAAAAGATACTTCATACACATATTATTCAGTTTCATACAGAAATATCATTTTCATATACATATTATTTAGTTACAATACACAAATCATACATAACTTAGTAGTTTCACATTTCATACACACTTCACACGCATAGAATTCAATTTTCATTCCAGCAGTAACCATAGTTCATATTTCACACACACTTCATATATAGTATGTATAAAGAAACGACATAAATTATATTCAAATTTCACACACATAGCATACATATATTATTCACACACACTGTATACACAATTTTCTTTCTAGCAATAACTATAGTTCACATTTCACACACATTTCATACACAATATTTATAAAAAACATGACATACATTATATTTACATTTCACACACGCTGCATACACATATTATTCACACACACTTCATACACTTATTATTCAAAAAATTCTAGGAGTTCTTATACAATACAGAGTAGTTAAATAAGATTATAAAATTTGAAAACAAAATTAATAATTCATATGCATATCAATGTTATATCATAATTCATACAAAATACATCATTTAAAATTTATAATCAAATGCATAAATATTTTATTCAGATTTGGAACAAATTTCAGAAAAACAAAAAATTGAAAACAACAATAGTAATAATGTGATATAAAAAAATAACTATTTTGAGTAATGTGAAAAATAAATTAAATAAATTACTTACCTTAACCACTTTTTTGGGATTTTTGGATTTTGGTAATTCCGGTTCATCCTTTTTTGTTTTTCTTCTTGTATAAGGTTTTGATGCTTCGGCAACTTCAACCTTTGTTGCTTTTTTTGTTTTCTTCTTTTTTGTTTGACCAACAAAATTCGAATTTGAGTCGGAATCAGACTCTGGAGGGATTTCAACAAGTTTTTTCCCCTTCCTCTTCTTCCCCCTTTGATTTGCCGTAGTCGCACATTGATTTGCTTCATTATTTTTATCTTTTTGATTCTTCGAACGAGATGGACCACCGGTGGTCGGAATTTGAACAGTTTTAGACGGGGGTGTTTGAGATAATATATTAAACGATGGAGCATGAGCATCATCAGTTGAAATTCCGTCAAATCTGGGGGTCTTTCGTGGAGTTTCAATTTGTTTCTTAGACATGATGATGAATAATCGTGGGTAAGATGGGTAATCGGTTTTGATGTTGGACTAGATGAGAAAGAATGGAGAAAGTTTGATAGTGGGTTGTGGGTTGAGTCGTGTGGAAGTTAAGAAACGTGTGGGATGGTGGTGTGATCGATGATTGGGGATGGTAACGGTAAACAAGGAAAGGAAATCCCTAAAATTGGGTAACTGAAAATTTTAGTTTTTTAAAAAAGGAAGTAAAATCAAATTAATTATCTATTATTAATTAATAATAAAAAGCTATAAATAGATTAATAATTTATTAAATAAATTTAATTTAATTTTATAATAAAATTAAATTTAATTGATATGTCATAGCCCGTAAATAATCTGTTATAAGCAAGAAATTTTTAAAAGTAGGTTTAAAACTCGTAATATATACTCTTAAATGTGTATATGAGGTGATTTTTCCTTTCTAAAAGTAAGCAGTTTTTAGGAGTAATATCAAACAGGCTCTTAAATCAAAAAATAAAAAATAGGGAGAAACTTACTTTTAAGTCAGTTTTTTACTTCTGAAAGTGTTTGACAAACATACATATAACTTAAAATAAGTAAAAAAAAAAAGACTTATTTCGTTTGGATTGGTTTAAAAGTTGGTCAAACCTACTGTTAAGTCAGTTTTTGACTTCTGAAAGTGTTTGACAAACATTAATATAACTTAAAATAAGTTAGAAAGTGTTTGGCAATGTTAAAAATGACTTAAAATAAGTTAAAAAGCAAAAGCAGGTCTCCCCCTATTTTTTTTACTTAAAAGTTATTTAAATTTAACTTTTTATTTTTGATTTAAAAATTACTTTTTTTAAAGTCAATCAAAACTGGATCTTAGTCATCAATTCACACTTTTTAGTGACTTTGAGTTCACAACTTTACATTATACAAAACTTCAAAATCCAAGTTAGTTTCTATTACACTTATAAGAACCCCTTAATTTCTCTTTCTATTACACTTGTATAATTCTTTTCAAGTTAGTTATTACTGTTTTTATTTTATGAATGTTCTGTAAAGTTACTTTATTATTTTGTCGTATTAAATTGTTAGAGAAGTCATATATTTTTCTTATAAGCATTTTCTTATTGGTTAAATCGAAAACGAAACCGTTAAGGACCAAAATCGATAAATCAAAAAGCGATGAAAATATCTTATTGATTTGATTATTGGTTTAGTATATTTAGAAACCGAAAATCAATAAACCAAACCGATAATACATAAAATCGAACCGACCGATGCACTCCCCTAGCTATGTAGTCCTCTAAATTGCAATTGTATAGTTGATTTCGAAGAGTTATTAAATGATCAAAATGATCCTTAATGTATAGGGTTAAATTATTTTGATTCTTCATATATTTTGTTTAATTAAAATAATTCTTAATGTATGTAATATGTGATCATTTTAATCTTAAATTTTTAACTCTGCTAAAAAAGTATCAGTTTCCTCATTTCCTTTCTCACCTCCCTTTCTCTACTTCATCATAATTGAACTTTACTTTTCAATAGAGTAGTACCTCCTATGAAAGATATCCTTAATTAACCATCGTAAACGAATATCTCCATTCATTTGTGTAGTATTACATATATGCAGACAAAATCAAGAAATCCAAATTTTAACTTTAAATTTATATCATATTTTCTTGACAATTTAGGAGGAACAATTATCTCAAGAGAAATAGAAAAATGAAAATCTATATATACAGATATATACAAGGTGATGTGGCACATCTCTATGATCATCATTCATATTTATCCTTTTTTGAATATTTTTAATCATTCTTTCATTAAATAATTATACATTTAATAATTAAATAAATAATCATATTTACTATATCTAATAATGTTTCCTGAGTTACAAAAAGCTTCTATCTATTTGCATTCTCTAAATAAATATCATGTCTCCTCAACTTCCTTCTACCTAATTTTCATGATTTATTAATCTATAAATAACAATCCTCCATGGAGTTGTAGCTACTCATATCATTTTCTTCTTCTTCTTCTTCCTTTTTTTAATCAATATATCCTTTCTTTTTCAAAATTTTTCCTTCATTTTCTTCCTCAATCACATTGTTAATAATCAAATGAGGTAACATAAAATAGGTGATGTGATAATTTATGACCATCACTTTGATGAAAATTATAGATACATAATAGTCAAACACATGTTCATCATGAAAAGACGGTTTAAAGCGATATATAAGATTCACCCAAGGAAAATGGTCAAATTAATTTGGTGCAAATTCATCGACATATGAAGAATGAAGTTCAATGATGGTGACAAAGATTCATCAAGAGAGATTATCGAATTAATTTGGTAAAGTAGAAGTTTAAATGATTTACCAAATATATGTATAAATATACTTATTATTGCTTAAATTAGTATATTTAAATAGTTATTTCTCCAAATATAAGGTGTATCATCCAATAACAAGATGTTACTATATGCTTTACACTTTTGTGTATCAAAGGTAACAAAAAATGACCTTCAAAGTTCAAATGATAGAGGGAATCATTGAGCAATTTTTATTTTACTTTTTTCAAAAAATTTATGTAATAAATTTGTCAAATTACAATAAACAATATACAATAGTGCTCTATAAAATAGTAGGTTATTCATCCTATTTTTAATGTGTAATTAATTTTGAAAGTAATGATACTCCATATTAATACAATAATAATTATTTGGAATATCTATAGTCTAGAATTGAGAGAGACATACACTTGCAAATTGATAGTTAGATATATTTTATCAAATATAGAAAAATTATCTTAGGAAGCTTTTAAATTATTGATTTATCAATTATGATGTAATCATGATTATTTCTTTCTTGTTTATTTACTTCATAGTTAAAAACAAATGTGTTGGTGATATCTTGAATTTATATTGAGTTATAAGTACTTCAAAAGTTATGTTTTATAATATGCATTTCGGATTAATATTTTTCAATATACTTATTATGTGCAAGAAAAAATACAATTAAACGTAGACTCAATGGCGTGACACTCTCTAAGACTTAAAATATTATTCATCGGTTGGTTTTTTGACATTTTTTCAAAGTTTAAAAACTTGAAAATTAAGATAAAAATGCAAATTTCGGAGGAATGACATGATCAAGTGCTCACATTGAAAGACCATTACTTTTCATTATTTTTGTCGCTTCCACGCTTTCTTCCCTTAAAATATTTATTTATGATGAGGTCTTTTTTTTTCATTTTTAAGTATTTAATTTCATTATTTACTCAACAATTATAACTTATATCTTATTTAAATCAAATAAACCTTTTAATTATTAATACAACATTTAACTAATAATAACCTCTTTCATCTCAAATGGTCTGACACTGTGACTTGCTTACCAAAAAAAGGGGAGAATTTTTCACATTTCATCTTCCATATAATTTTGTAACTTATTTCTTCACTAGAGAACTTGTCCGCGCTTCGTGCGTATGAATTTTTTTATATTAGATTTCTTCTTAAATATTTTAAATTTTAATCAATTACATTATTAGTAAAGTTTCTATAATTTTTCAGCACTTAAAAATTCAGAGCCTTTCTATATAACTTGTATAATATTTTAATCAATTATATTATTAGTACATTTTCTATGATTTTTCAGCACTTAAAAATTCAGAGCCTTTCTATAAAACTTGTATAATGTATAATCTATATAAGTGAAATGATATTTTTATTTTTGTTAAAACAATGTAAAGAAAGGATAGAAGTTCAAGAAAAATCAAATTCTTTCTTCAAGTATATATATATATGTATGTATTACTAAATTTTAAAACATGAATATTTCTTTTTAATCTTTTAACTTAATCTCCTCAAATACTTTCCGACATAATTACTCATTATCTTTTTAAAAATGTCCAATCATATTCCTTTTTCAACTTCTAACTTCACAATAATAAAGATAAATAACCAAAATATATTTTCAAAGTCTCAACATAAAATGTAAGAAAAGCTATTACAGAAATCATGCATAAAACATGTTATAAAATATGAAGAAGTATAAACATTATTACCCATTAATTATCCCATTTAATTTGAGAATATGCAAGTAATTAATATAGTCAGGAATAGGAAAAACAAATCATTAGTATAGTATTACTATAAAAATCAGTAAAACATTATAAATTAATTTTTTAAATATTAGAATCGCAATACAAAATTTAAAAAAACGGCTCTTGCACATATAAATGATTAAAAGTAATCATATTTCTGATGGGCAATGCAACTCAGGTGCAATCCATTTATAACATGAGCTTTTGAGGTTTGGTAAAGAGAAATCATGAAAGAACTAAAATAAATAAAAAAATAATTGTATTATTCTTATGTTCTTAATTATTAAAATATTTTAAAAAATGAAATCAATATACAATTTTTTGAGCTTTTGTTGATATCCATTTTCACAAGCCATAGCCATCATTCAATAGCCTTCCTCTTCTTCTTTCAAGTCAATCCAAAGCATCAAACATAATAAGCATTGAAAACATGAGTACTTAAAATGCTAATGTTCTCATTTCAGTAAAGTTTTACAATATCTCCATTTATACAATTACAATACAAAATACCAAATAATATTATGAATATGAGTATGAGTATTAATTATTTGAGAAAAAAAGATTATCCTAAAGGTGTAGTAATGGGGTAATGAGAAAAGACCAAACAAAGAGAGAAAAGACAATAACCAACATGGGTTGTGGTGCACTGATGAGAGTGTTTCATCCTTAATCAGAAGTCTCGGGTTCAAGCCCTAATATGGAGAAAATTCTATTGTGAGCACCACCCCCGAATGGGTCCTGTAGAGCGCGATCTGAATTTAATCGGAGATCTTATGTGGACTCCGAACACCTGATGGAAAACCAGAAAAAAGAAGAGAAAAGACAATTGATGAATACTAATAAAAGGAAACAATTTCTTATTCAAAAAGAAATTAAATAAAGCACATAAAAAAGTAAAACAACCTCACAGAGCCACAAAGAAATTCAATAGGAAATCCCACTAAAACCTAAATAAGGGGAAGGAAAAAGAAACAAAAGTTAACGAAGCTTACCAGTCATCTGTCTCCATTGATATTTCAAATTTCTTCGCCACATGATATATATATACAATTTGAAAATTCATCATTAATTTTCTTCATTTAGTAAATAAAATAAAAAATAATTGAAAATGAAAGGTTTTAAAACTGAAACTTAATTGGGTTATTATTCAATTTTTAATTGTCTAATCTCTTCAATTGAGTAATGACTTTGATTAGAAGGGCTGCAAAGGAGGAAACCCGTTTTTTTTTAATCTTTAGATATGAATACACATTAGATTGAATTACAAATTAAAATTTATTTAATAGAAACAATGAGGAATTAAAGCTATTTTTTTTAGAAAAAAAAAGCAAAAAAGATAAATATGAATAGTAGCTATAGAGATGTGCCACATCACCTTTTTATTATCTAACTTTATATTATACATAGATATAGATAGATTGTAAAGAAATTAAATAATAAAGAAAGAAGATATTAAAAAAATGTTGTCATATTACGATTAGAAGAAGGTAAAAAAGAGAGATACAAATAAAAATAAATTTGTTAAAATTGAAAATTAGAGAGGTGTGAGTTATAGATAGTTACTCTTTGTTAATTGGTATATGAAGAGTTTTTGTTGTAATTGTTCTTCTATTAATAAAACATTTATTTACAATAAATTAATTAATTTACTTTTACAATAAAATAATTGATTTAAATAAAGAAAAAAGTCAAAAAAAGGAACAAAAAAAAAATGAATGGAGGCCATAGAGAGGTGCCACATCACCTGCTCTATGATTAGCCAACCTCCTAGATAATACAATTTTTTTTGTAGAATTTAAGAATCCATTAACTAATTAATTAATAATATGTGTAAGAGAAGCTCAAAGAACACCAATAAAAAAATTATATAAAAAAGGAAATGATTTTCATTTCCCTAGGGAGGTTTTTGGTTATAAATTATTGTCCAATTTAAATAAATAAGATTAAATAATATTATTTTTAATTAATTACTTAATTTTCTTTCCATGAATCTAATTTTTTTTTTTGTTATTTTTCGTTAAAGAGAACATTAATCAAGAAAATAATAATCCTCGGATAACCATTTGACTGTTAAAGTGAACATTAATCAAAACAATTATAATGAAACCATTTACATTTGTAATTATATATATATATATATATATATATATAAAATGTTCATATACTATTAATAGTAATATTTTTATGATCGCGCAAAAAGCGACTATGTTCACTAGTAAAGTCATAAAGTAAAACACATATGTTAATTGTTCAGTAAATTTATTATATTGAAGTGGAAAAGAAATATTATAGGCTAGTATGTATGCTTAATAGTATGTGTTGGTTTTTCTTGGCATTTTAATATTAATTTGCTGTCTTTTTCTTACTTTTGGTTGCTGCCTTCCAACGGTTGGGTGGCATTTCATTTGCTGCCTTTGGAACTCTTTTATTGCTGCATTACTCCATTATATTTTGGAGTTAGTACTCATTCCAATTTCTTCAATAAGTTGAACAGCAATCCGTTGAGAAATTAGCCATTGATGGCATTGGATACCCCTCACTTCATTTCACTCCTTACTCCTCCATTATACCTTGTAACCTATGTAACTCCTAAGGTCATTATCTTCACTATTTATTACCCCATTATTTTCCTATTCATTGCTAGAAAGACTTTTTCTAGTATAAATAGTGGTGGTCTTTATTTGGTTTAGAGACAAGAAAAAATATAGAGTGCATAAAGTTTGTCAAAAAGAGAGTTCTTATTAGTTGAAGGGAGGTGTTCTTTTTTGTAAAGCTTTGGACTCAACTCTTGTCTAGAGTTGTTGAGTTATACTTTGTGAAGACTGTTGTATCCTGGAGGGGACAAGTCAAGAGGACTATTGATGGACCGGTGAAAAACATTTGCTGCAGTGGGCTTGAATCTCCTTAAAGAGGGCGAGATATCCGCGCCTCAGCCAGAAGAGATTTATTTCTGTATCTTTATTTTCAATTGTAGTCTTGTAATTATGTTATTTTGTAATTTTTCACTAACAATTTTAAGGAGTTTCAACATGGCTACAATTGAAAAGACTGCGGATGTCAAGATGGGAGACCTTAAAGAAACCATTTCGGTTCAATGGTAACTATTTCAAGAGATGGAAGGGTAAAGTACTTTTCTACTTAAGTCTTCTCAATGTTTCTTATGTGTTAACTGAGAAGAATCCTAATAAAGTTGATGACACCTCCATGGATGATGATGAACTTATTTCTCATCATGAGAAAGTGAAAAAGTACGATGGTGAAGAGGCAAGGGGCCAAGATGCACTTTTACAAAAAGAAGAGAGCAACATCACAACGAAGATAAATTTAACTACTTCAAATAATGCTACTCTTAAAACTCACAAAAATACTTCTTTGAAGCCTAAGAAGAATTTTTTTAAAGAAAAATAATAGTAGATCTCCCAAGAAAAATAATGGTGAAAATAACCAAGCACAAAATCAACAAGTTCAAGACAAAGGACCATGCTTTGTTTGTGGCAAGAGTGGGCATATTGCTCGATTTTGCAGATTCCGGAAACATGATCCTAACCCTTAGGCAAACGTTACCGAAGAACCTTTTGTGGCGGTGATTACCGACATAAACATGGTTGGGAGTGTTGATGGATGGTGGGCTGATTCTGGTGCAAACCATCATGTCTGTTATGACAAAGATTGGTTTAAAAAAATATAATCATTTTGAGGAGCCCAAAACCATCATGCTTGGTGATTCTCACACAACTCAAGTGCTTGGAACGGGAGATGTCGAATTGTACTTTACTTCTAGAAGGGTATAACTTTGAAAGATGTACTTTATACTCCTTCCATGAGAAAACAAGTAATGTCTAGTTTTCTTCTTAATAAAGCAGGCTTTAAATAGATTATTGAATTTGATTAATATGTAATTTTGAAGAAGGGTATTTTTGTGGGGAAGGGGTATGCTTGTGATGGGATGTTTAAACTGAATGTTGAAATGAATAAAGTTTCTACTTCTGTTTATATGCTTTCTTCTACTAATTTTTGGCATGCTCGTTTGTATCATATTAATGATCGTTATGTTGGAATCATGAGTAGTTTAGAATTAATCCCAATGATTAAAAAGATTTTTGAAAAGTGTGAGGCTTGTAGTAAAGTCAAACTCACTAAAAGGCCTCATTTTCAAGTTGAAAGAAAAATTAATTTGTTAGAATTAGTTCATACTGATATTTGTGAACTTGGTGGAATTTTAACTCGTGGAGGTAATAGATATTTTATCACTTTCATTGATGATTTTTCTAAGTTTACATATGTTTACTTGATGAAAAATAAAAGTGATGCTTTTGAAAATTTTAAAACTTATCTCCATGAGGTTGAAAATCAGTTTGGAAGAAAAATAAAAAGAAGTAGAAGTGATAGAGGCCGTGAATATGAGTCAAATGAGTTTAATTAATTTTTTTGTTAGATCATTGGGAATAATTCATGAAACTCCTCCTCCTTATTCTCCTTCATCTAATGGTGTAGCGGAAAAGAAAAATAGAACTTTGGTTGAATCGACTAATGTCATGCTTATTGAGTCACATGAACCTTTAAATTTATGGGGTGAAGCTATTTTAACTGCTTGTTATGTATTGAATCGTGTGCCTCATAAAAAGTCAAAATTGACACCTTTTGAATTGTGGAAAGGTTACAAGCCAAGTTTGGAATATTTAATAGTTTGTGGTTGTCTAGCCTTTGAGGCTAATGGATCCTAATATTACAAAGTTGGGTAAGAAAGTTACTACTTGTGTTTTTCTTGATTATGCTTCAAAGAGTACAACCTATAGATTTTTTAATCTTGAAGATAATATTGTGATAGAATCGGGTGATTCTATTTTTCATAAGAATAAATTTCCGTTTGATTCTAAAAATAGGGGGGGTCAAAGGATTGAACAAAATATTTTGTCACTACCTCGTTCTTCTACTTCTACTTTGAAAAATAAAGAAGTTGATGATTTTTAGTTAAGAAGAAGAAGTAAAAGAGCTAGAGTAGAAAAAGATTTTGGTCCTGATTTTTATGTGTTTAATGTTGGAGATGACCCTCTCACTTTGAAAGAAACATTATTTTCACATGATTCTATTTTTTGGAAATAGGCTGTAAATGAAGAAATGGAATCTCTAATTTCTAATAAAACTTGAAAGTTAGTTGATTTTGTTGGAGTTTATTTGCCCTGATTTCTTACCATAAATAGGTTTTCCTTTTAGGAAAAGATTTTAATATTTTGACTAATCCTTTTCTTGTAGGAAAGGTTTAAGGACTCTATAAATATAGGCTTGTTCCTTCTAACTTAATCAACATTCACAATGTAGTCCTAGGGTTTAGAGAGTTGCGGTTATGGAGGAGAATTTTGTGTACCTCCTTGTATTTCGAGTGAATTGGTTGAAGTTGTTTCTCTCTATATTTTGTACTATCATATTTCTAGTGGATTGCTCATCTCCTTTGTGGACGTAGGTCAATTGATCGAATCACGTTAAATCTTTGTATCTTTGTATATTTCTCGTTTGTCTTATTACTCGTGGTCTTTTGAGGTTTGAGTTGCTAGCTTCAGCATTACACCTGCTTATTTCGGTCCTAACAAGTGGTATTAGAGCCATGGTTCAATGATGGAACCAGGTTAGATATGGGTGTTCATCTTGGCGGGTGTAGTTCTAGCCGCAACCTTTTTTTGACAGTAATGAAGATTTTGTTGGAGAAATTGTTTCAGAGAGGATCTTTGTGTCGAGACGTAGTTTTGATGGAGGAGATTATGGAAAAGAGATGCAAGATCCTAAAGATAATGTGAAGAAGATGGACAGATTTATTTTGTCAGAAATTCAACCCAAGGGGGAGATTTGTTGGGTTTTATTTGCCCTGATTTCTTACCATAAAAAGGTCTTCCTTTTAGGAAAAGGTTTTAATATTTTGACTAGTCCTTTTCTTGTAGGAAAAGTTTTAGGACTCTATAAATATAGGCTTGTTCATTCTAACTTAATCAGCATTCACAATATAATGTAGTCCTAGGGTTTTGAGAGTTGCGGTTATGGATGAGAGTTTTGTGTACCTCCTTGTATTCCGAGTGAATTAGTTGAGGTTGCTTCTCTCTATATTTTGTACTCTCATATTTATAGTGGATTGCTTATCTCCTTTGTGGATGTAGGTTGATTGACCGAACCACGTTAAATCTGTCTCTTTTGGTGTGTTTCTCGTTTGTCTTTTTACTCGTGATTTTTTGAGGTTTGCTTTGCTAACTTTCGTATTACACCTGGTTATTTCGGTCCTAACAAGTACCAATTTGTTGGGTTTTATTTTTCCTGATTTCTTACCATAAAAAGGTTTTCCTTTTAGGAAAATGTTTTAATATTTTGACTAGTCCTTTTCTTGTAGGAAAATATTTAGGATTCTATAAATATAGGCTTGTTCATTCTAACTTAATCAGCAATCACAATATACTGTAGTCCTAGGGTTTTGAGAGTTGCGGTTATGGATGAGAATTTTGTGTACCTCCTTGTATTCCGAGTGAATTAGTTGACATTATTTTTTTCTATATTTTGTACTCTCATATTTATAGTGAATTGCTCATCTCCTTTATGGACGTAGGTCGATTGATCGAACCACGTTAAATCTTTGTGTCTTTGTATATTTCTCGTTTGTCTTATTACTCATGGTCTTTCGAGGTTTGAGTTGCTAGCTTCCGCATTACACCTGCTTATTTCGGTCCTAACAAGTGTATCAGAGCCATGGTTCAATGATGAAACCAGGTTAGAGATGAGTATTCATCTTGGCGGGTGTAGTTCTAGCCGCAACCTTTTTGACTGTAATGAAGATTTTGTTGGAGAAATTGTTTCAGAGAGGTTCTACGTGTCGAAACGTAGATTTGATGGAGGAGATTATGGAGAAGAGATGCAAGATCCTAAAGATTATGTGAAGAAGGTGGACAAATTTATTTTGTCAGAAATTCAGGCCAAGGGGGAGATTTGTTGGGGTTTATTTGCCCTGATTTCTTATCATAAATAGGTTTTCCTTTTAGAAAAATATTTTAATATTTTGACTAGTCCTTTTCTTGTAGGAAAGGTTTTAGGACTTTATAAATATAGGCTTGTTCCTTATAACTTAATCAACATTCACAATGTAGTCCTAGGGTTTTGAGAGTTGCGGTTATGAAGGAGAATTTTGTGTACCTCCTTGTATTTCGAGTGAATTGGTTGAGGTCGTTTCTCTCTATATTTTGTACTCTCATATTTATAGTGGATTGCTCATCTTCTTTGTGAACGTAGGTCGATTGATCGAACTACGTTAAATCTTTGTGTCTTTGTATATTTCTCGTTTGTCTTATTACTCGTGGTCTTTCGAGGTTTGAGTTGCTAGCTTCTGCATTACACTTGCTTATTTCGGTCCTAACAGATTTACCACTGGGTTGTAAAATAATTGGTTGCAAATGAGTCTTACGAAAAAAGTTAAAATCGGATGGATCTATTGATAAATATAAGGCTAGATTAGTTGCAAAAGGTTTTAAACAACTAGAAGCTAAGACCTAGAATTTTTTGATACTTTTTCACTGGTAACATGAATTACATCCATAAGACTTTTAATTACTATGACTGCAATTTTTGATTCATCAAATGGATGTAAAAACTGCTTTTTTAAATGGAGACCTAAATGAGACAATTTATATGGAACAACCCGAGTATTTTGTTGAAGCAGGCCAAGAAAGCAAAGTATTTAAACTTACTAAATCCCTATATGACATGAAACAAGCACCTAAGCAATGACATGAAAAGTTTGATTCCTGCATGATTGAAAATGGTTTTAAAACAAATGAGTGTGATAAGTGCATATATCACAAGTCTTGGAATAATTCACATGTGATTATTTGCCTATATGTTGATGATTTATTGATCTTTGGCTCTAACATGAATTTTATTGATAAAGGTAAAAATATTCTTAGAAGCCATTTTGATATGAAAGATCTTGGTGAGACAAATTTTATTCTTGGAATAAAAGTAACAAGAACATCTGATGGAATTTTCCTTGACCAGTAACATTATGTTAAGAAAATTTTGAAAAAATATATCTTTCTTGATTGCAAGCATGTTGCTATTCCTTTTGATTCAAGTGTTCACTTATTTTCTGTTGAAAGTGAAAATGATATAATAAATCAAAAGGAATATGCTAGCATAATCGGAAGTTTGAGATATGACTGATTGCACTAGGCCTGATATTGCATATGCAGTAGGAGTATTTGGCAGGTTTACAAGGTAATGAACATTGACATGCTATAACAAGAGTTATGAGATATTTAATTGGATTAAAAAATTGTGGTTTGTTCTATAAAAAATATCCTATTGTACTTGAAGGCTTTTGTGATGTAGATTGGAACACTTTATCAGGTGATTCTTGTTTTACCACTGATTATGTCTTTACTTTAGGTGGTGGTGCTATTTGTTGGAGATCAAAAAAGTAAACTATAATTGCTAATTCTACCATGGAGGCTGAACTAATTGCTTTAACTTCAGCTAGTGAGGAAGCGAATTGGTTAAGAGATTTATTATTTCAAATACCTTATTTTGAAAAATCAATTCCCCCTATTTTAATTCATTGTGATAGCACTGCTGCAATTGGTAGAGTTCAAAACCGTTATTACAACGGTAAATCCAAACCTATAAGGAGGAAACACAGTAATGTAAGATCATATTTGACAAATGGTACCATTAATGTTGATTATGTCAAATCTTGTGATAATCTTTTAGATCCTCTTACTAAGGCCTTAACAAGAGAAAAGGTCTAGAGCACATCGATGGGGATGGGATTGAAGCCTATAAATTCTTGAGTCATATATGAGGAAACCCAACCTGGGGACTAGATATCCTATAACCAGGTTCAAAGGGAAAAACTAATCATATGATGACTTGTTGTGAAAAAATGCACTATTTTTTTTATTCCCTCCCTATGATATGAGTGCATTGTTTCATGTAGTACTTTGTGAAGGTTGAGTTGATAAAACTCTTAATGAATATATGTAGTCCGTATGGGTGGAGTGTTAAACTTACAGGAGCACTCTCGACAGATTTCACCTATGTGATGTGTGGAAGTAGGTCTTTTCCTATGAGAATTAGGTTTATTCTCAAAAGCACTCATGAAACTGAGATAGCACAAGGTTGTAACGTGCTAGCTTTAAAGCTCATGTCAACACCTTGTTATTATGTGTGAGCAGTGATATTTTATTTCCCTTAAGCAGTCATAGTTCAAGTCTGAGATCACTACGACTCTGGAGTAAAAGTTACTATTTCACTAAGTGGAGGTTCAATGCAAAGCACACCTTCATTATGCATAGTAATCTTCCTTCCGCTTATAGACTCTCTTAGTTAATATTAAAATGAGTGGGGGATTGTTGGGTTTTCTTAGCATTTTAATATTAATTTGCTGTCTTTTTCTTACTTTTGGTTGCTGCCTTCCAACGGTTGGGTGGCATTTCATTTGTTGCCATTGGAACTCTTTTATTGCTGCATTACTCCACTATATTTTGGAGTTAGTGCTCATTCCAATTCCTTCAATAAGTTGAGCAGCAATCCATTGTGAAATTAGCCATTGATGGCATTGGATACCCCTCACTTCATTTCACTCCTTACTCCTCCATTATACCTTGTAACCTATGTAACTCCTAAGGTCATTATCTTCACTATTTACTACCCCATTACTTTCCTATTCATTGCTAGAAAGACTTCTTATAGTATAAATAGTGGTGGTCTTCATTTGGTTTAGAGACAAGAAAAAATATAGAGTGCATAAAGTTTGTCAAAAAGAGAGTTCTTATTAGTTGAAAGGAGGTGTTCTTTTTTGTGAAGCTTTGGACTCAACTCTTGTCTAGAGTTGTTGAGTTATTCTTTGTGAAGGCTGTTGTATCCTGGAGGGAACAAGTCAAGAGGACTACTGCTGGACCGGTGAAAAACATTTGCTGCAGTGGGCTTGAATCTCCTTATAGAGAGCGAGATATACGCGCCTCGGCCAGAAGAGATTTATTTCTTTATTTTTATTTTCACTTGTAATCTTGTAATTATGTTATTTTGTAATTTTTCACTACCAACATGTACCGTGAATGTTTACATAAGAACAACAAAAAAAATGGTTGCAAGTGTGGTAGAATTTGAGGGGAAAAAGAGAATATATATATATATATATATATATATATATATATATATATATATATATGTTTCGAGGTTTATCATATGTCTAACTTGATTTCAATTGATTTGATTATGAAGCTGAGAAAGGAAGACAAAGGAACACGGAGGTTGGAGACGAGAGGAACAAACGTTACTTTTTTTTTTAATAAAGTTAGAGTTTAGGACTAAAATATCACATTTCTTTTCTTTCTACTATATAGAAATGTGTTGAGGAGGACAACCAATGATAGTTCTGTAAATTGACAAAAAATTCCAGCTTTAAGAAGTTGTACAATATGCAGAAAAAATGTTAAATTTGTAAAAAAAGTCATCCAAGTTACAGTAATTTGAAATGGCCACGTGGTTTCAACCCATTGAAAAAGTTGAAAAAATCTTGTGTACCGTCTAAAAATATGGGCCCAAGTTTTTCTTCAAATGGTTGTCAGCGGTCACTCTTATCATAAGAGTTTTTCTCAAAAATTAACATTTAATATCATATATATTTTCTGTGAGTTGCTACTCCTTTGCTTTAATTCATAATATAACTAACGTGGGTATAAAATTATTTTTCCAGTTCTATTTTCTCTAATACAATAAATAAATATAAGAGAAAATACATAAAATTCCCCCTGAGCTTGGCAGCAAAACTTACTTTGGCACTTTAACTTTACGGGTAATTATTTACCCCCTAATCTCTTTTCAAGTGAATTAAAATACACCCAAATCGCTGACATGACATGCCAAAAAAGTAACAACGCGTATATACCAAAAATTAAAGAGAAAAAGAATAAGTGGCCCCCAATTATTTTCTTTTTATTCAATAATCTTTCTTTTCTTCATCTTCTTCCCGCCCTACCACCCCTTGCCCTTAGTACCACCAACCCCTGCCCTACCTCCCGCTCATTCATCTTCCTCACACCCAATCCACCCCTCATGCCCTCGACCACCACTTGCACCACCCATTTCTTCCTCTTCGAACCCCCCACTCCCACCCTCTTTCTTTCTCTTCGTACCTCAGTGCCTCACACTTTTCTTCTTCTTCTTCTTCTTCTTTGTTGATCTTTTCATCTTTTTTCTCCTTCTTCAAGACGCCCCCATCCCACCCTCACTTCCTTTCTATCAGTAAAATTCAAAAAGTGTGATGAACAAGGAAAAAATAGAAAAACCATCAATTTGTTTTTGCTTCAAATTAAAATTAGTATTTATGGCAAGGTTTGAATGTGATGAACTTGAAGCTCTTTTTAATGAAAATCTACAATTTTTTCGTCTCAAATTAATTTTTTAGTTGTTATTATTTATTTGTTTTGATTATGTATCTTAAAAATTGAATGTGTTTTTGTGAGAAGGTTTTGAGATTTTGAATCTCTTTCAATTGAAAATTTGTTCTTTTTTTAGATTATTTTTCTTATAGTCATGGATTAATTCTTATTTTTTGAGATTTTTTTTACTTTCTAAAATTGTGAATAAACAAAAAGAAATAAAAAAGAACTAAAAATTTAAATTTAAATAATGTTTAATGTGGCGCTGATGTGGTAATGATGTGGCGCTGGCGTATTAATGACATGGCGCGTAAGAAATGCACTTGCCATTGTGAGACTGATATTATAATATTAGGGTGTATTTTAATTCACTTGAAAAGAGATTAGGGGGATAAATAATTACCTATAAAGTTAAAGTGCTAAAGTAAGTTTTGCCGCCAAGTTCAGGGTGATTTTATGATATACAATGAAATTAGTGTGATAAAAACAAATACTCTTTTTGTTTTTATTTGTTTGTTCCATTTTCACTTGACATAAAATTAAAAAAAGAAAAAGAAAAAGTAAAGAGGACATTTCAATTTTATAGTCTTAAATAAAAAATATATTGAATGTATCAAAATGATCTTTAATTTTATGGTGTTAAAATGTCACGTACAAAGTTAAAATTAAAGAATTACTAAAAAGAAAAAAAAGAAATTTATTAAGAAATAGACAAAAAAATTGAAATTGAGTGAGTAGTATATTGATTTGAGATGAAAGAATAAATAAAAGTAATTTATTAAATTATAAAAAAAATAATTATTTAATAGAGAATAAAAAGTACCACGACAAATTAGAGCAAAATAGGCCATTAAGACTGTAGTAATTTGGTTTTTAATATTGAGTTATTGGGTAGACTGATAACTCATTAAGACTATAGCAATTTGTTACTTTACCTCTACATAAATATCAAATATTAATCTCAGTACCTTACTGGTTACTGCCTTTGCCTTTTAGAGTCCGTTTGGATTGGCTTAAAAAGTAGTTTTTAAGTCAAAAATAAAAAGTCAAAATTAAATGACTTTTAAGTCAAAAAATAAAAGAGTAGGGGGTACCTACTTTTGGTTTTTAACTTATTTAAATTCATTTTAAACTTATTTTGAGTTATTTTTAGCATTGTCAAACAGTTCTTAACTTATTTTAATTCATTTTTGACTTATTTTAATTAATATTTATATTTGTCAAACACTTTTAGAAGTTAAAAACTGACTTTAAAGTAGGTTTGACCAACTTTAAACCAATCCAAATACCTCTTTAGTCATCAATTCACACTTCATAGTGACTTTGAATTCACAACTTCACATTATACAAAACTTCAAAATCTAAAGTAAGAACTCTATTCCTCTTAATTTTTCTTTCTATTACAATTGTATAGTTCTTTTCATGTTAGTTATTACTGTTTTTATTTTATGAATATTCTGTAAAGTTACTTTATTATTTTGTCGCGTCAAACTGTTAGAGAAGTCATATATTTATCTTATAAGCATTTTCTTATTAGTTAAATCTAAAACGAAACCGTTAAGGACCAAAATCGATAAACCGAAAACCGATTAAAATATCTTATTGATTAGATATTGGTTTAGTATATTTAGAAACTGATAAACTAAATCGATAATACATTAAACTGAATCGACCAATGCACACCCCTAGCCATGTAGTCCTCTAAATTGCAACTGTATAGTTGATTTTGGAGAGTTATTAAATGATCAAAATGGTCCTTTATGTATAGACTTTGAATTATTTTGATTCTTCATATATATCATTTAATTGAAATAATTCTAAATGTATGTAATATGTGATCATTTTAATCTTAAATCCTATCTCTGTTAAAAAAGTAACGATTTCCTCGTTGCCTTTCTCACCTCCCTCTCTCTACTTCATCATAATTGAACTTTACTTTTCAATAGAGTAGTACCTCCTATGATAGATATCCTTAATAAACCATCGTAAACGAATATCTCCATTCATTTATGTAGAATTACATATATGCAGACCAAATTAAGAAATCAAAATTTTAACTTTAAATTTATATCATATTTTCTTGACAATTTAGGAGGAATAGTTATCTCAAGAGAAATAGAAAAATAAAAATAAAGTCATAAAGTAAAATACATCTGCTAATTGTCTAGTAAATTTATTATATTGAAGTGAAAAAGAAAAATTATAGGCTAGTATTTATGCTTAACAATATGTACCATGAATGTTTACATAAGAACAACCAAAAAAATGGTTGCAAGTGTGGGTAGAGTTAGAGAAAAAAAAGAATTTGTTCTTGTTTGAAAAATAAAATAAAGGAAGGAGGTTTTATGATTAATAAATTTAAAATTAATAGGGAGGATTAATGCATTATTTGATGTTAATCTATGATATTTAGTTGAAATTGCATTTACCCTTTTCTAATTATGCTTTTCAACCATGATTCTATGATGAACCTATGAACTATGAACTATGAAGATATGCATGTTTTCTTGAAGTTATTGTAAATGAATTGATGATGCTTTGAATGGAAAGTATTTATGTTACTATGAAAGGATTTCTCACTTACTATGACGATCATGATTGTGAAAGGTATTTCTGACAAATGAATTCACATTGGTGAAACGTTTTCTCATCTATGTTGAATTATGTTTAAGAAGCTATCCTATGTTTTGATCTTTAAATAGGTGGATTGATATTTATCATTGCCTTTCCTATGTTAAAATGATATTTGACTTTTATTCATTCTGTTGGGATTTAGACTTAGCATTGAGAGTGCTTTGAGGTGAAGGCTCAAAGATAATAGTCTCTAGTAGCAACCTCTAGTCCCAAAGTACGTGCCTATGTAGGATTGTCTTAAATGACCTATCTAGTGGATCCACATCCACTTTAGCAAATGATGATATGTACGAATTCTACCTTGGCAAGTAGTTTCCCCTTTTTTGGGTATGAGGGACATACCAGATTTCATGATATAACTCTCATGGTCTTATTGTTGGTTAAAGCCAATATCCCACAAAATGACTAATTTTTCTTCAAACCTTTTCTTATGTGCTTTATGTTAATATACTGGACCATGGTTTCATGATTTCCATGTCATGTCTTCCTTAAAAACTTTTAAATGTCCCATTATGATCATGCCTACTGGTTTTAAGTTACTTATGTTGTCATGCCTATGTTTATGCATATTGCCTCATACATAGTATATTCCATGTACTAATGCATACTTGTGCCTACATTGTTTCATAAATGTAGGGTCCGACACTCCTATTCTCCATACTCGTGGCTAGTTGATTCTCTTGGGCATTTGAAGATTGGTGAGTCCTTATAATTCGATGGCTAAAGTCTTTTATTGCTTTCATGTCATTTCCATTTCTGACTTTGTATGTGATGTATGAGTTACGTCCCAAAGACTTTCCTTATGATGTTATAGATGACTTTGAGACTTATATTTAGACTTCCGCTTTTGTCAAACTCTTTTTAATAAAATGCTACCTTTTATACTCTTTTGTTTCTATTATCTTGTATGATGTATGCTAAGTGGCTTGTGTAGGGCCTCTCGGAGTCCTATACACTATCTCATATCTAGGGTGTACTTAGGGTTGTGACAAACTTGATATTCAGAGCACAAGGTTTAGAAAGGTCCTTGGATGTCTCATAATTCACGTCAAGTAGAGTCTTGTTAATGAGTATGAAGCGCACCACATTTATGAATGAGAGGCTATTAGATGTTTAGAAAACCCACTTCTTTCATCACTCTAAAGTCATGCAATATATTTTAACTGTATATGTCTATCTCCTAATCACTATCAGATGCCTTTCAGGATATGGCCCCTCGAAGTGCAGGTGAGAATGTGGAACAAGAAACTCCTCAAGCTCCTCAAGAAGCTCCATAAGTTCCGATTTATCCTTTGGTCGAACAAGTGACTAATGCGGAGTTTAGGACCGTTTTCAAGTATTGGCCCGAGCCAATTGGGAGACTCTGTTCCCTGTGAACCCAAATGTGACCTTAACTAGAGTGAGGGACTTCACTAGGATGAATCCTCCAGAGTTTCATGGTTCCAAGGTTGTGGAAGATCCCCAAGAGTTCATTGGTGAAGTATATAAGGTGTTGATGGTCATGGGAGTGGTGCCGGTGGAAAAGGTGGAATTAGACTCTTATCAACTTAAGGGTGTTGCTCAAGTTTTGTTCAACCAATGGAAGGAAGAGAGGGTGGTTGATGCGTATCCTCTTGATTGAGATAAGTTTAAAGGTGCTTTCCTTGATAGGTTTTTTGCCCTTGAGATGAGCGAGGACAAAGTACTTGAATTCATCAACCTTCGTCAGGAAATATGAGTGTGAAAGAATATGCCTTGAAGTTCACACAATTGTCTAGGTGTGCTCCTACTATGGTTGCCGACTCTAGAGCAAATATGAGCAAGTTCGTCTCGGTGTCCGAAATGGTGGTTAAAGAATGTTGTTCCGCCATGCTCATTTAGGAAATGGACATTTCTTGTCTAATGATTCAAGCTAAAACATACTAAGAGGATAGGGAGGCAAAGAGGACAAAGACCGGTAATGGTGACTTTTCACATTTAAGGATATGGTCGTTCTAAGTTCCGACAAAGATTTTCTGATCAAGGTTCCTCCAATACTCCGGCTCTTAAGTTCAACAAGGAAAGGGTATCTAACCCTAAACTTCAAGGAGGAAATGGTCCTCCGATTCCCGCATGCCAAAAGTGTGGCAAAAGTCATCTAGGAAATTGTTTGATGGGTATGAATAATTGCTTTGGTTGTGGCAAGAGTGGTCACCGTTTGAGGGATTGTCCATAGGGACTTGACAGGGTAAAAGATGGTACGTAAGCTCCGCCTAGTGGTTCGGGTCCAAGTTCTCCAAAGCAAAACCAGTTTTATGCACTTCAAACTCGTCATGAGCAAGAGGGCTCCCCCGATGTGGTTACCGGTACATTGAAAGTATTTCATATTGACATTTATGCTTTGCTTGATCCCGATGCTACCTTGTCTCTTGTGACACCATATATGGATATGAGGTTTGATGTTCTTTTAGATGTGTTGATAGACCCTTTTTCCGTCTCCACTCCTATTAGTGAATCTATTGTGGCTAAGAGAGTCTATAGAAGTTGTCCTATCTCCTTATCCCATAGAGTCACTTAAGTTGATCTTGTATAGATTGATTTATTAGATTTTTATATTATTCTTGGTACGAATTGGCTCCATTCTTTTTATGCTTCTGTTGATTGTAGGACCTACGTGGTCAAGTTTCAATTTCTTAATGATCCCATCCTAGAGTGGACAGAGGGAAATTCTATGCCTGGGGGTCAGTTTTTTTTTTTTTCTTAAAGCTAGAAAGATGATTTCTAAGGGTTGCATATACTATCTCATTCGGGTTAGGAATATGGATTCTGAAACACCTATCTTTGAGTCGGTACCCGTTGTTAATGAGATTCTGGAAGTGTTTCCCGATGATTTACTTGGTGTTCCTCCTGAAAGGAAAATAGACCTCGGTATTGATTTTCTCCCAGAAACACAACCTATATTTATCCCTCCTTATTGTATGGCATAGGCAGAACTTAAGGAGTTAAAAGAGTAATTGAAAGATTTGTTGGGTAAGAGTTTCATCCAACCAAGTATCTCTCCATGGGGTGCTCTAATTTTATTTGTTCGAAAAAATGATGGTTCACTTCATATGTGTTGTCGCGCCTCGAGCCTACACCCTCGGCGGGACTGGCACTCGAGAACCATTACTGTCCCCAAGCGAACCTTTGGCCTGGCTTAACTCATAGCGGAAGGCTTAAAACATTAATACAAAGAATAAGCTCAGAACGTTTAAGGATAAATATTCAAATTAGCCAAAATGGCAACTCAAGTCTTATAGCAAAACATCTGAAATACAAGAAAACAATGTATAACGAGTCCTCTGAAAAGCAAAGAGGCTCACCAACTGACTCTGAGTACTCAACTAGATCAACAGGGCGTTGGATGCTAATCCTTGTTATATGTATCTGCATCATGAGAAGATGCAGGCCCACTGGCATCAGTACATTGAATGTAAGAGCATGCGAGGGGAAAACTAAACATGACATAAGCTTGAAAAGAATCTGAAAAGTACACTTACCTTAGCTTTACTCAACTCATGGATATTCAACTCAAATGCAAAGTATAGCAACACTAAAGATGCAGTTTATACAAAGCATTTAAAATAGTAAGTGACAGCTCAATATGTTAAAGAAATACAATAACAACTCAGTTTACATATAAAGTAATATAATACTGTGGGAGTTTCTCTAACCGACAACCATCACTATGAGCTAAAGTGATGATACAACGTCTTGTCCACGCTGCCAGAACTGTCCTATAACTTGCCGTGATATAGAACACCTAAACTAAGTGGATCCACTAGTCTATGCTAAAAAACACTAAGAAATCATCTAAAAAGTATGACCCTTTTTACCCACGATGGCTACATGGTTTATGGAGGCTTGAGTTATTGTAAAATCGTCCCCATATCAATGCTCAATACTACTCCCAAAATATACTCAACTCATATGTTTAAAAATATAACTTTTTCGGTGGTTTGAGATAATTACTCAAAAACTAGCTCAAAGGCTCTCTTGGAAATCAGTGTCTCCTCTTTTGTTTAAATGTGAAAACATTTACTCTTTGGAAATACTTAGTTCCCATATACTCTTTTTGAAGAAATGAACTTCATTAGTTACTCTCACTTAACTCAAAACTCAAGTCTTAAAACAAAGTTAAAATGTTTGCAAAAGACTTTTTAAATGAGTCTAAGAACTCTCTTAGACTTGGCTCTTAACTTTCCTTGAATTTGAATTTATGGATTCAAGGATTGTGATTTGTGATAGGAATGATCTCATGATGTTTAAGAGTGTTTTTAGATAGTTAAAGATGAGAAACAATTAAGAAATTACTGTTTGGAAGTAAGCCCGTGACACGGAGATGCATTTAAATATTTGGTCGCGAAATAAATTTTGAGGCAGAATGGTCCGTGACACGAAGGAGATTTCCCCAAATCTGAGGTACAGGTCCGTGACGCCGCGTCACGGACCTGGTGCCCAGATTCGCCCAACTTTTTCCCTTCTTCGTTCTTCAACCCAAAATTGCCTAAAATCTACTATTTTTCTCAAATTTTCTTTAGATTCAGATACCCAGTAAATGTAGACAAGAACCTAACTCAAAACAACTCTATAAGTCGACGCAATAATCTCAAGAACTCCTCAATTCAGCCCAATCCAAGAACGAGAGCAAATTAAAGAACACATATCATGAACATCAGGCCAAGGGTTCGCTTGGGACCAACAATGGTTCTCGAGTGCCAGTCCCGCCCAGGGTATAGGCTCGAGGGGTGACATATTTGAAACTTAACCTTTTTCTTAGTCAACTTAGTCAATGGATAAGTTATAGAAGAGAATTCTTCCACAAACCTTTTGTAATAACCAACCTAACCCAAAAAATCTTATTCCTCGATTTTGTGTAGAATGAGTGAGAGGACCTCTCCATTTTGTCCACCCTCATGCTGCTTCATCTTTTTACACTTGCGAGGGGGAAGATACTTGCTCTTCTTTTTAGACCTTGCTTCCAACTTCATTACCTTGTTGGACAGATCATCCAGCTGAATCAACAATGCAGCCCATTCTTGGTTCTTTTCTGTTTCCTTATTGGCTTTAACCATGCCATTAAGGCGTTGGGCTACTAATCCATATAGTTATTGGATCAAACAACCTGCATTCAAACTTTCAACCCTTTTTAGGATGAATTCTGGCTGAAATAAAATGGTTGGCGTGTGGGTGAACGAACCTAATATTATGAGAGTCTCACATACCTCGCAGGATCGAATCCTTGGCGAAATCCACAACCAAAATTGCACGAACTTGACGAATCTTGAACCTTTCTTCTCCTTTCTCCAAGTTCTAGCGTGTTTTGGTAAAGGCGTAAACTGATCTAATTCTGATTAGACCCCAATTAAATTCCTAAAAATGAAATAAAATAATTGGGTATGGAAAAGACCAAACTACCCTTCTAAAATCCGGATTAGACTTTCCTTATCCAAACAACCCAACTTAAAATGGGCATATCTCACTCATACAAACTCGGAATTTAGTAAACTTGGTGGCGTTGGAAACATAATTCAAATATATTTCCTACGGTATCTTGTATCACACCTAACTCATCCTGATCTAGGAGTTATGGTTGTTTGAAGTTGACCAAAAACCATACTTAACATAACTTAACCAATTTCCAGATTTTTCATTCTTTCCAAAAATGACTCTTTCTAATTCTAGCTATTTCACTTAGCAAGATGTTACAATACCTCCCCTTTGGGAACATTCATCCTCAAATGAGATTACTCTTAGTAAGCTAAGGGCATAACATCAAACATTCAGTTCAAACAACCAACAATCAAATCTAACACATTAAGCATATCAATTAAAGAGTACTAAGAAGAGAATTAGTACCTTAATATGGAATTTCTCCGGGCTCAAAGAGATGTGGATATCTTTTCTTCATATCCTCCTCAGCTTCCCAAGTAGCTTCCTCAACAAATTAATTTCTCCAAAGAACTTTGACTAATGCTACTTCCTTGGTCCTCAACTTGCGAACCTGACGGTTAGAATTTGAACAGTGATCTCCTCATAAGACAAGCTATCCTTGATACCAATATCTTCAGTTGGTATGATAAGCGAAGGATCTCCTATGCACTTTTTCAATATGGAAACATGAAATACCGGATGGACCGCTGCTAACTCTTGTGGTAGCTCCAACTCATAAGCTACATTGCTAATCCTTTTGGATATTTTGTAAGGTCCAATATACCGGGGACTAAGCTTCCCTTTCTTACCAAATCTCATAACACCCTTCATGTGTGAAACCTTCAAGTATACCCAATCATCTACTTAAAGCTCTATCTCCCTTTTTCAAACATCAGTGACGACTCTGCGCTGTTTTAACCTCTCTTGAATGACTTTCACTTTCTCCATAGCTTGGTGAACTAAGTATGGTCCTATCAACCCAGCTTCACCAACTTTAAACCATCCAATATGAGATCTGCATCTTCTCCCATAAAGAGCTTCATAAGGAGCCATTTGGATGCTAGAGTGGTAACTATTATTGTAAGCAAATTCAATGAGAGGTAGGTGCTCATCCCAATTACCTTTGAAATCAATTACGTAGGCCTTCAACATATCTTCTAAGGTCTGAATGGTGTGCTTTTCTTGACCATCTGTCTGAGGATGAAAAGCAGTGCTCAAGTTCACCTTTGAACCCAAGCCTTTCTGAAAAGATTTCCAGAACTGTGCAGTAAATTGTGCTCCTCTGTCTGAAATAATTGATACCAGAACTCCATGAAGTCTGACCACTTCATGAATGTACAACTTAGCATAATTTTCTACTGAATGGGTAGTCTTTATCGGTAAAAAGTGGGCTGATTTCGTCATTCTATTAACAATCACCCAAATAGAATCATGCTGCCTGCGAGACCTTGGTAAACATGTGATGAAGTCCATATTGATCTTCTCCCATTTCCATTCCAGAAGTTCTATGTTTTGAGCCATACCATCGGGCCTTTGGTGCTCTACTTTAACTCTTTGGCAATTTGGACTCTTAACAACAAACTATGCTATACCCTTCTTCATACTACTCCACCAATAAACCTCTTTGTGGAACCCAGATGGATAGAATATCTGGAGCTATGAGCTTTCTCCATTATCCTTTCTTGGAGTTCATCCACCATTGGTACACACAACCTACCTTGATACCTCAATACACTATCTCCCCCTTGTTCAAAAGCCAATACTTTTTGCTTATGAACATTTACCTTTAATTCAAGCAAAATATGATCTTGTTCTTGCTTCTCTTTTACTTCTGACACTAATGATGATTCAACCCTATTCATTACCACTACTCATCCTTTTGAGGAATCCATTAGTTGAACTCCTAATCGTGCAAGTATGTGCACATCTTTTGCTAACTCTTTCTTATATTTCTCAAAATGGGCGGTACTACCCATAGACAATCTACTCAAGGCATCAACAATAACACTAGCCTTACCTGGGTGATAAATAATACTCATGTCATAATCCTTGAGTAGCTCTAACCACCTTCGTTGTCTGAGATTAAGCTCTTTCTGACTAAACACATACTGAAGACTTATGATTAGTGAATACATTAACATGAACACCATACAAATAATGATGGCATATCTTTAAAGCAAATACTACGGCAGCCAACTCTAAGTCATGGGTTGGGTAATTCTTCTCATGAAGTTTCAACTGTTTGGAAGCATAAGCTATAACTTTGTCAGTCTGCATTAACACACAACCCAAACCAACTCTGGACGCATCACAATATATGACAAAACCTTGAGTACCTTCTGGTAAAGTCAATACGGGGGAAGTAGTCAACCTCTTTTTCAATTCCTGAAAGCTTTTCTCACAAGCTTCAGACCATTGAAACTTCACTGTTTTCTAAGTCAACTTGGTTAAAGAAAATGAAATAGATGAGAACCATTCTACGAACCTTCTATAATATCTAGTCAACCCCAAGAAACTCCTAATATTAGTAGGAGATGTGGATCTAGGCCAATTCTGCACTACCTCTATTTTCTGAGTGTCAACTCTAATTCCATCACCGGAAACAATATGGCCTATGAATGCCACAAACTCAAGCCAAAACTCACATTTAGAGAACTTAGCATATAACTCCTTATCCTTTAGAGTTTGGAGGACTATTTTGAGATGACTAGCATGATCTTCCTCATTTCTTGAATAGATTAGAATGTCATCAATGAACACGATAACAAGCATATCTAAATAAGGCTTGAATACTCTATTCATAAGGTCCATGAATGTTGCAGGTGCATTAGTTAAACTGAATGACATGACCAGAAGCTCATAATGACCATAACAGGTTCTGCATGCAGTCTTTGGAATATCACATTCCCTTACTTTCAACTGATGGTAGCCAGATTTGAGGTGTATTTTCAAAAAACAAGTGGCACCCTGAAGCTGATAAAAAAGATCATCAATTCTCGAAAGAGGATACTTATTCTTGATGGTAACCTTGTTCAACTGATGGTAATTTATACACATCCTAAGGGAACCATCGTTCTTTCTCACAAACAAGACCGGAGCGCCTCAAGGTGAGACACTTGGTCGAATGAAACCCTTATCAAGGAGATCTTTCAATTGTTCTTTTAGCTCTTTCAACTCTACTAGAGCCATTTTATATGGTGGAATAAATATTGGACGAGTATCAGGAAAAATATCTATACCGAAGTCTATTTCCCTTTCAGGAGGGACTCCAGGTAGATCATCAGGAAATACTTCTGGAAACTCACTCACAACTAGAACTGACTCAATATGAGGTGTCTCAACACTAGCGTCATTAACTCGGATTAAGTAATAGACACAACCCTTGTAAACTAACTTCATTGCCTTAAGGTACGAAATAAAATAACCCTTACACACTGCTGAACTACTACTCCACTCTATAACTGCTCATTAGGAAACTAAAACTTGACAACTTGAGTTTTACAATCAATGGAGGCATAACAGGCATGAAGCCAATCCATACCCAGAATAACATCAAAATCAACCATGTCTAACTCAACTAAATCAGCCATGGTGCTTTTGTGATTGATGGAAATAGTACAATCACAATAGACTTGCTTGGCTAAAATAGACTCCCCAACATGTGTAGAAACACAAAGGGATCACAAAGTTTCTCAGGAAAAAAATCAAATTTCATCGCAACATAAGGAGTCACAAAATATAAACTCGCTCCTAGGTCTATCAAAGCATAACCATTAAGAGTAAAGACTTTGATCATACCAGTGACAACATCTCGAGAATTCTCTTGCTCTTGACGACTCGTGATAGCATATAGGCGGTTTGTTCCTCCGTCTTCCCCTAAAGTAACTCCTCTAGATACAACTTTGTATGGTGGAGCAACTGATGAAAACTGGGCTCTATTGCCCTGATTCCCATTACCTTACCGGTTCTTAAGGCAATATTTCATGAAATGACCATCTTGACCACATTTGAAACAACCAGTGGAGCCATCACGACACTTACATGGGTGGTTCCTACCACACTTAGCACATGCATGAGCCCAATTACCTCCTTATGCCACATTACCCTGAGACTGCACTGGTCTAGCTCCGTAGTTCTGGGAATTCTGACCCTTATACTCACCTTTGTTTCTGAGTGCAGGTGCACTAGCAGATGATGGAGCAAGTCCCTTTTGCTTCTGCTGATAGGAAGAACGGTTCACATTACTCCTTTACTGCCCGGACTCATTCCCTGTCTTAGCTTTCTTGTTTCTAAACTCTTCCCTATCCCTCAGCTTCTCTTCCTCAACCTACTGCACAAAAACCATCAACCTTGCTATATCTATGTCCCTTATTAGCATAGCTGCCTTTCCCTATTTGCTTGACAGACGGGACAACCTTGCAACAAACAGACTCATCCTACTCCTCATATCAACAACCATCTCTAGAGCATATCGGGAAAGTTTAGTGAACTTTAAGTTGTACTCATGAACACTTAGTGAATCCTACTTAAAAGTAAGGAATTCCTGTACCTTGGCTTCTCTCACTTCGCGGGGAAAGAAATGCCCCAAGAAAGCCTCCTCAAACATAGCCCAATTCAAAATTGGTGCACCTTCAGCTCTACCCTTCTTCCACTGGTCCAACCAAGTCTTATCAACATAAATGTACACAAGAACCTAACTCAAAACAACTTTGAAACTCAACGCAATAATCTCAAGAACTCCTCAATTCAGCCCAATTCAAGAATGAGAGCAAATTCAAGAACACATATCATGAACATAAAACTTTCAACCCTTTTTAGGATGAATTCTGGCTGAAATAAACGTACCTCACTTAGAAGATCTGTGATCGTTGCTTCGAATTCAAGGGTGAGCCAATTCTTTTGGGCTGCTATGGGATTCTCTTTCGTCTATGTCCATCATTTCTTGAGTTAGATATTTATTCTATTTAGTTGATTAGTTCATTAGTTTGGGGATGTGCATCTTCTTGTTAGAGTTGGATCATTTGTTTAGATGTTTTGGTACATTGACTTTCAGGTTCTAGGTAGGTATTAGATTTCCGTATTTGTTAGTTAATTAACTTTCTTCCGTAACTTTATTGCCTTAGTATTAATTTAGTTGCTTAGTTTGGTTGTAGTAATGGTTCTCTCACCAGATAGTTAGTGTGAGTGCCTATCATGACGGTCTAGGTCGTGACACAAAAAATATAGATCTGCAACTAATTTCTTGATGTACAGATTGCTGGAAATTTTGCCAGACATTTTTCCCGATGAATCTCTTTATTTTTTTTAATGTTCTTTTCTTCTTTTATATTTTTTTAATCTATAATTTTTAAAGCAAATAAGAATGGAGGCTTTCTTCGTCTAAAAGACAAATCACCATTGATATATCTTAATTTCTCATCAAGATGTACATCGAAAGCGAAATCACTGGCAAAGCAGAGAAAAATCTAAGAAATCGAAATCATTCTTTGTATTGAAAATATTGATTTCTCTGACGTCTCATTCTTCAAAACTAAAATCTCAAAGCAAATATGTAATGGATTTTCCAATTCGAATGAGTTATTGATGGCTCAAACTTGTTGTATTTGAGTAAAGCAAAAGAGAAAAGTGCAGGTTTCGGCTTTGTTTGATTTGGACAAGACAAAGAGAAAAAGTTAGCCCCAAAATATAGATCGGATATTTATTCAATTGCTATGATTGAACATAGCCCATAAGGGTTGCATAGAAAATCATAGAAATAACCCCCTCTGTCTCAAGAATAGTGGAATAAAAAGTAAAAATATAAAGAAGGGAGATTTGACAGGTGGAGGTGCGTGTAGAACATCTTCCACAATACAAGTGATTCTCTACTTTTGAGGAGGTATTAAATTCAGTTGAAACTAAATTAGGGGGTAAATAATTATCCGTAAAGTTTCATTGCTAAAGTAAGTTTCATGGACAAGTTCAAGGGGGATTTTATGTATTAACTCTTTATAAAAATATTTAGTGTATGGGCTATCATTGTCCTGCTATAAAGGCATATTTGGCCCATTTTAAAGAGATTATAGCTACTTGTCTAAGGTTGGCAATACAACTTTTGGGACACACGAAAAGACTTCTTGATGGGAGTGACCGACATATATTTGTAAAGTTTCAACAACAGTAGTAACAATCTGTTTGGGTTGGTTTAAAAGTTGGTCAAACCTATTTTTAACTTTTTTTTAGCTTGAGGAAGTGCTTGGTCAGGTTAAAAATAACTTGAAAGATGTTGAGAATGACTACTTTTAAGTCAAAAAATAAAAATTAGGGGAGACCTATTTTTTATTTTTGAACTTTTAAAGTCATTTTGAAGCAGTAATGAAATATTAAAGACATGCTGTGAGGCGACATTTCTTTTTCTCAATCTTGAAGAAGTATTAGTTGCAGAAGAAAGATAAAAAACAATTGCTCATACTTTGGACTCATCACTATTGTTTATCTCCAATACTAGAGTTTAAGATGACATGTGTGTCGGTTTAGTTTTAGGGCAAGAAAAGTATATGCAATTGTTAAAAGTTGAATAAATAGACACATATGTCCTACGTGACAATTTGTGATCTAAATGGGAAGAAACACAAGTATATAATGTACATATACTTGTGATATGAGAATCATAACATTGTATGCAATTTGTGTTCAATGGCCCCTTCTAAGCCCCTTCATTTCTTAATCCATGCCAAAAAAATCACGGACAACCTAATATTATGTGGTGAGAAAAGATCCAATCATCTTAGATGGAATCCCTGTGACAGGAAAAAATTCAATCATTTTATTTTTGTTTTTTTAGGATATAAGTAGTTGCGACACTCATCTTGGGATTAAAATCTACTAAATTCTAATCACTTTAGGAAGTAACACTTCTAATATTAAGGAATTTAAAGTTTAGGATTTTCATTTTCTTATTGTTGTAAAATATTTTCAAAATTGTATGCCAACTTATCCAGCATCATTTATATAGTTAATGCCCTATAAATCTTGCATGATGAAGGAGTTTGAAATGTCAGATTTAGGTATTTTGCAATACTTTCTTGGTATTCAAGTGAAATAGGTAGAAGATGGAATTTTTGTTTCTCCAATGAAGTATGCAAAAGATCTCATGTTCAAGTTCGGTAAGCATAATTGTAAAGCGGCTGCCACACCCATGAATGCAAATGAAAATTTCAGCTTGAAGATGACAGAGATCTTGCCGGTCCAAGTCACTACATAAGCTTGATTGGAGGTTTGAACTACCTGACACATACTCGTCCTGATATTATGTTTTCTGTTAGTATGTTGTCTAGGTATATGCATAGTCCTACCAAGCAACGTCTTGGTGTTGCCAAAAGAGTTTTGCGTTATGTTGCTAGGACAGTTGACTTTGTGATTTGGTACTCCAAAGATGCAGAATTCAACTTGACAGAATAGAGTGATAGTGATTGGACAGGAAGTATAGATAACAGAAAGAGTACTTTTGGAAATGTGATCAATTTAGGATCTGGAGCGATTTCTTGGAGCTCAAAGAAGCAGGTGTGATTGCATTATCATCATCAGAAGCAGAGTATGTTATTGTAACTTCAGCATCTTGTCAAGCCTTATGGTTATGAAGAATGTTAGTTGATGTTTTCTATTGGCATGAGGATGTGATAAAAATATTTTGCGATAACAAGGCAACAATTGCAATGATAAAGAATCCGGCTTTTCACAGCAGAACAAAGCGCATAGAATTCGTTATCATTTCATTCGTGACCACACAAAAAAAGGTGATATAGAGTTGAAGTTTTGTCGTACAGGGGATCAAATTGCAGATGTTCTCACCAAGGCACTCCCACAAGCCAAGCTTGATCAGTTCCGACAGAAACTTGGAGTTTGTAATTTTGAATCAAAGGGGATTGTTGAATATTGATTCAAACGTAATTAGAATTTCCTATTTAGTTGGCAAAGTAAAACGTTTGTTATGAGTCCATGTTGAGTCAAAACACATCTTCTGTTATTTGCTAATATTTATCTTAGTGGATAAGTTTGTTGTCACGCCCCGAGCCTACACTCCAGACGTGGTTGGCACTCGAGCACCATTGTTAGCCCAAAGCGAACCCTTGGCCTGGCTTACTTACTCATCAGAAGACTTAATTTAACAAGATAATCTCAAAACATAACTTTTAAAGAGATATAAAACTAAGCCAAAATGGCTACTGAAATCTTTAAATAACATCTGAATGATACAGTAAAAACAATTGAACTACTTACTGTCTATAAAGCCTCTAAAACAAGTAGGGATGTTGGGACAAGACCCCGATCATCCTAATAATAAAATATTGAAAGTAAAGTAAAAGGAGTCCTCCAGAATGCAAAGAGGTTCACCAACAGACTCTGAGTCTCAACTGGATCAACGAGGCACTGCGTGCTGATCCTGGTTACCTACGTCTGCATCATAATATGATGCAGGCCAACTGACATCAATACATTGAATGTACGAGTATGCAAGTTGGAATGCTAAACGTAACATAGGCTTGAAAAGATTCTGAAAGAAACACTTTCCTTGGCTCTTCTCAACTCATGAATAACCTAACTTAATATGAAGGCAATGAAACACATGCAATATATGAAAAACTCTATAAAACAGTAAAAGCAACTTAGTTTGTTAAAAAAAATGCAATAACAAACTTAACTTTAGTCATATAACAAAGTAATATAGTTTCTGTGGGAGTTTCTCTAACCGACAACCACCACTATGAGCCTAATTGGTGATACATCGTCTTGCCAACGTTGCCATAACTATCCTATACTTTGTGGTCATATAGAATACTTTAACTTAGTGGATCCACTAGTCTATGTTAAAAGCATCTTAAGGAGTCATCTAAAATGTATGATCATTTACTACCCATGATGGCTATATGGTTTATGGAGACTTGAGTTAATATGAACTCGCATCCCCATATTGGTGCTCAATACTACTCCCAAAATATACTTAGCTCATATGGTTTTAAAACAAACTTCTTTCTTTGGTTTGAGATAATTGCTCAATACTTAGCTTAAAAGGTCTCTTGGAATCGGTGTTCCCTTTCTTGCTCAAATGTGAAAATATTTTAAACTCTTAGAAATACTTAGTTCCCTTATAGATTTTTGAGAAATGAACTCAATTCTTTACTCTTTGCTTAACTTGAAACTTAAGTCTTAGAACAAAGTTAAAACATTTGTGAAAGACTTTTGAAAACTTTATAAACTTCTCTTAACTTGACTCTTAACTTCACTTGACTTGACTCTTAACTTTACTTGACTTGACACTTAACTTTCCTTGAATTGAATTATGGATTCAAGGATTTTGATTTGTGATAGGATAGATCTCATGATGTTTAGGAGTGTTTGTAGATAGCTAAACATGAGAAAAGGTCAAGAAATCACCATCTTGGAACAAGTCTGCGACGCGGAGTTTCATTTAAATAATTGATCGCAAAAATAAATTTTGAGACAGAGGAGTCTGTGTCCTAACTGTGATGCGGAGCTGACTTTTATTCACAGAGGGAGCAAGTCCGCGATGCGGACTTGCATGCCTAAACCTACTCGACTTTTCCTTCTTTATTTTTGAGCCCTAATTCGCCTAAACTCGACTGCTGTTCTCAAATTCATTTTCGATTCAGATACCCAACATAAATAACCTAACTCAAAAAAACTCTAAAACTCAACGTAAAGATCTCAGAAACTCCTCAATTTTGCCCAATTCAAGGACGACATTCAAATTCAAGAATACATATCAAGAACATCAACTTTCAAACTCTTTTAGGACGAATTTCGCTGAACTAAGCATGTTTGGCATGTGGTTGAATGAACCCAACACTATGAAAGACTTACATACCTTGTATGATCAATTCCTTGGCAAAATCCACAAGCAAAATCGATCGTTCTTGGCAAATCTTGCTTTTCCTCTTCTCCTTTCTCTTCTTTTCTCTTTTCTCCAAGACCTAGCATGAAACTTCAACTTTTCTAAATTGGATATAATCTGATTTTTACCCCAATTAACTCCTAAAAATGAATTAGAATAATTAGGTAAGGAAAAGACTAAATTGCCCTTCAAAATCCGGATTAGGCTTTCCTTATTCAAATAACCCAACTTCCCAAGGGCATAACTCAGTCATACAAACTCTGAATCGCGCAAACTCAGCAGCATTGGAAATATTCTTCCAAGAGATTTACAACCATATCTGGAAATACACCTAACTTATCCTGCTCTAGGAGTTATGGCCATTTGAAGTTGACCAAAACTCAACTTATTCTAATTTGACAAAATTTTCAGATTTTCATTCTTTTCAAAAATGACTATTTCCAATTATTAGCCTCTCCCTAGTTATTTTAAATTACGAGATGTTACAATATCTCCCCTTTTGGAACATTCGTCCTCGAATGAGATTACTCTTACTAGGCTAAGGGTGGTAACATCAAGTTCAAACACCCAATAAACAAATGCAAACAAACAACATGCTCACTCATAATTTAAAGAGTACTAAGAAGAGAATTAGTACCTTTGTCTGCACTTTCTCCGTATTCAAAGAGATGTGGATATCTCTTATTCACATCCTCCTCAGCCTTCCAAGTAGCTTCCTCAACAAATTGGTTCCTACAAAGGACTTTGACTGATGCTACCTCTTTTGTTCTCAACTTGCAAACTTGGTGATCTAGAATCTGAACCGGAATCTCTTCATAAGATAAACTATCCTTGATCCCAATATCTTCACTTGGTATGATCAATGATGGATCTCTCATGCACTTTTTCAACATGGAGATATGGAAAACTGGATGAACCAAGACTAACTCTTGTGGTAGCTCCAACTCATAATTTACTTTGCCAATCCTCTTGGCTATTCGATAAGGTCCAATATATCGGGGACTAAGCTTCCCTTGCTTACCAAACCTCATAACAACCTTCATGGGTGAAACTTTAAGATATACCCAATCATCTACTTCAAACTCTTACTCTCTTCTCCTAACATCAGTGTAGGATTTCTAACGACTCTATGCCGTTTTCAACCTCTCTTGAATCACTTTCACCTTCTCCATTGCTTGATGTACTAAATCTGGTCCTTCCAACCCAGATTCACCAACTTCAAACCATCCAATAGGAGATCTGCATCTTCTCCCATAAAGAGTTTCATATGGAGCCATTTGGATACTAGAATGGTAACTATTGTTGTAAGCAAATTCGATGAGAGGTTGGTGATCATCCTAATTACCTTTGAAATCGATCACGAACAACATATCCTCTAGGGTTTGAATGGTGCGCTCTGCTTTCCCATCAATCTGAGGATGAAAAGCAGTACTCAAATTCACCTTTGAACCCAAGCCTTTATGAAAAGACTTCCAAAACTGTGCAGTAAATTGCGCACCTCTGTTTGAAATAATGGAGACTGGAACCCATGAAGTCTTACCACTTCTTGAATATATAGCTTAGCATAATCTTCTACTGAATGGGTAGTCTTCACTGGCAAAGTGGCTGATTTTGTCATTCTATCGACAATCACCCAAATGGAATCATGTTGCCTGCGAGACCTTGGTAAACCTGTGATGAAATCTATATTAATCATCTCCCAATTCCATTTCGGAAGTTCTATATTCTGAGCCAAACCACCGGACCTTGGTGCTCTACTTGACTTGTTGGCAATTCGGACACTTAGCAACAAATTCTGCAATGCCCTTTTTCATGCTATTCCACCAATACACTTCTCTCAAGTCACGATACATCTTCATGGAACTCGGATGAATGGAATATCTGAAGCTATGAGCTTCCTCCATGATTCTTTCTTGGAGTCTATCCACCATTGGTACACACAATCCACCTTAGTATCTCAATACACCATCTCCCCTTGTTTAAAAGCTAATACTTTTTGCTTATGAACATTTGCCTTCAATTCAAGAAAAAATGGGTCTTGGTCTTGCTTCTCTTTCACTTCTGACACTAATGAAGATTCAGCCCCATTTATCACCACGACTCTTTCTTCTGTGGAACCCATTAGTCGGACTCCTAAGCGTGCAAATCTATGCACATCGTTCGCTAACTCTCTCTTTTCTTACTCAACATAGGCAGTACTACCCATAGACAACCTGCTTAAGGTATCAACAACAACATTAGCCTTACCTTGGTGATACAGAATACTCATGTCATAATCCTTGAGTAATTCGAACTACCTCCTTTGTCTGAGATTAAGCTCTTTCTGAGTAAATACATACTGAAGACTCTTGTGATCAATGAATACATCAACATGCACACCATACAAATAATGACGCCATATCTTTAAAGCAAATACTACCACAACCAACTCTAAGTCATGGGTGGGGTAATTCTTCTCATAGACTTTTAACTGTCTCAAGGCATAAGCTATAACTTTGCCATTCTGCATTAATACACAACCCAAACCAACTCGAGATACATCACAATACACCACAAACCTTGAGTACCTTCTGGTAAGGTCAACACTAGGGCAGTAGTCAACCCTTTTTTCAATTCCTGAAAGTTTTTCTCACAAACTTCAGACCATTGAAACTTCACTGTCTTCTGAGTTAACTTGGTCAAAGGAGACGAAATAGATGAGAACCCCTCTACAAACCTTCTATAATACCTAGCCAAGCCCAAGAAACTCCTAATATTAGTTGGAGATGTGGGTCTAGTCCAACTCTGCACTGCCTCAATCTTTTAGGTATCAACTTTAATTCCATCACCGGAAACTATGTGACCCAAGAATGCCACAGACTCAAGCTAAAACTTGCATTTAGAGAACTTAGCATATAACTCCTTATCTTTCAAAGTCTGAAGAGCTATTCTGAGATGGCTAGCATGCTCTTCTTCATTCCTTGAATAGATTAGTATGTTATCAATAAAGATGATAACAAACATATCTAAATAAAGTTTGAAAACTTTATTCATAAGGTCCATGAACACTGTAGGTGCCTTAGTCAAATCAAATGACATGACCAGAAACTCATAATTACCATAACGGGTCCTGAATGCTGTCTTGGGAATATAACATTCATTTACTTTCAACTGATGGTAGCCAGACCTGAGGTCAATCTTAGAAAAACAAGAAGCACCTTGATACTGATTGAAAAGATCATTGATTCGAGGAAGAGGATACTTTTTCTTGATGGTAACCTTGTTCAATTGGTGGTAATCTATACACATCCTAAGGGAACAATTTTTCTTTCTCACAAATAAGATCGGAAAGCCCAACGGTGAGACACTTAGTCAAATAAAACCTTTATCGAGGAGATCTTTCAACTCTTCTAGTGCCATTCTATATGGAAGAATAGATATAGGACAAGTATCTGGAAGAACATTTATATCAAAGTCTATCTCTGTCTCAGGAAGGAATCCGGGTAGATCATCCAAAAAGACTTCTGGAAACTCTTTTACTGTAGGAACTGACTGAATGAGAGGTATCTCAACACTTGAATCATTAACTCGAACTAAGTGATAGAGACAATCGTTAGAAACTAACTTTCTTGCCTTTAGGTATGTAATGAAATGACCCTTAGGCACTGCTGAACTACTTTTCCACTCTAAGACTGGCTCATTAGGAACTCGAGTTCTACAATCAATGGAGGCATAACAAGCATGAAGCCAGTCCATACCTAAAATGACATCAAAATCTACCATGCCTAACTCAATCAAATCAGCCATGGTATCTTTATGATTGATGGAAATGACACAATCAGGATATACGCTCTCAGTTAGAATAGACTTCCCAATAGGTGTTGAAACACAAAAGGGTTCACAGAGTTTCTCAGAAAGAACATCAAACTTATTTGCAACATAAGGGGTTACAAAAGATAAACTTGCTCCTGGGTCTAGAAAAGCATAAACATCAAAAGTAAAGACTTTAATCATACCAGTGACAACATTTGGAGAGTTCTCTTACTCTTGGCGACTAGTGATCGCATAAAGATGGTTTGCTCCTCCGCTAGCACTAGAAGTAGATCCTCTAGTTGCAACATTGTCTGGTGGAGCAACTGATGAAGATTTGGCCCTATTGCCCTGATTCCACTACTTTGCTTGTTTTTTAGGCACTCTTTCACGAAGTGACCCTCTTGTCCACACTTGAAGTAACCTGTCTGGCCATCACGACACTTACCTGGGTGGGTTCTACCATACCTAGCACATGCAGGAGCCCAGCTACCTCCTTGTGCCACACTTCCTTGAGACTGTGCAGGTCTAGCTCTGAAGTTCTGCGAATTCTAACCATTATGCTCACCTCTGTTTTTGGGTGCAGGAGCACTAGCAGATGATGTAGCAGGTCCCTTTTACTTTTGCTGAAAGAAAGAACAGTTCACATTACCCTTCTGCCGCCCGGACTCATTCCCTGTCTTAGATTTCTTATTTCTGAACTCTTCCCTATCCCTTAGCTTCTCTTTTTCAACCTGCTGAACATACACCATTAACCGTGATATATCCATGTCCCCAATTAGCATTGTTGTCTTTTCCTCTTTGCTTGATAGACGGGATAACCCAAGAAGGATAAGGGAAAAATGGACAGCCAAGGCCCAATAGTCTTAAGTCCAAAAAGGCCCAAGTGAAAAGTCCAAATAGGTGGACCACCTACTTGCATTAACTATGGCCCAAATTGACATGAATAGAGGGAAAATTCGGAGTAGGGCCCAACAAGTGTTGAAGTTCCCAAAAGCCCAAGTTAAAAGGCCAAGTAGGTGGGGCCAAGTAGGTGGGTCACCTACTTGATAATATATGGCCAAAATTAGTCAAGAAATTCAGCCATTACACCTCCTTTTTAAAGGGATAAAGATCAGATCTTTTGCTTCATTTTTAACTTGCAAAATTTTCAGATTTCTTAAGTTTCTCTCTTGGTCTCTCTTGGCTTCAATCAGAAGCCCTAGAAAACCTTGGGTCCTTGAGTATTGCCCCATTTTCAAGTAAAAGTTTGAAGGAGAGTTTCAGTTCTTGGAGTACAAGTTTAGAGGATAAATTCCTAGAAACTAAGGTAAGACTACTGCCCATTTTTGCCTCCCTTTAAATACAGATTTGGGGTGGAGAATTTCGTATATATTTATCAAGAACTAATGGATGGTGACAAATCCTTGAGTAAATATTCTCCTATTATGCTGAAAGATTTTTAGGGATTGATAGTGGCTGCCTTATGTATGTTGTTTGTTGGGGGCTGTTTGGGTATCTTGGAAAAGGATGTATGAAGTTGTATTAATGTATAGAAGAAGGGTGTGGTGGTTCACCATTGGTGCAAGGGTTGTATGGGCCTACTTTTCGTCAAGTGTTAGCTACTGTTTTTAGGGCCTTAATGTGATTAGATGCTGACATTAGCTTAATTGCGACTTATATTGTAGATTAGCATCCAAGAAAGGAGGCTGAATTGTGACAGTGGTATTGGTCAGAAAATAAGGTATGTAGGGCGATTCGATTCCATATTCCTTGGCATGAAATCTGATACTTGCGATTAATGTCAATAAGTGATTTTCCTAAGTTCTACTCCTAGTAAAGGAAATATAGTGGCAACATACGATATCCAAATAGCTAACAATATCCCCCTCCTAATGTACATAATTACTTAGTTACACGTTCAGTACTCTATAGTTAATTGAAGGCAATTGTGTCATTTAAGCTCTCAAGTAATGCATTAATGTTACATAGCTCCTTATATTGTAGCTACTGTCCTAAAGTATTATTTTCATGTCTCCTACTACTGTTCCATATTTCCAAATCTCAAAAACGATTGTGACCACCAGAACAACAATTTCAAAGATTAAAGAATCTAAGTGAAGCAATTTGTGTAACTAAGGGTGGCAGCTCAGGGGCGAAAGCCTAGCATGGGCCGATCCCAATGGGTATATGTGTAAGGGTGGCAGCCTAGGGGTGAAAGCCTAGCATGGGTCGATCCCAAATTTATATATTTGAGGACAGCATCCCAGGGGTTAAAATGCCTAGCATGGGTCATCCTCTTTTACCACTGATCATTTGGTTGTTTGTATCACATGCTTTACAGAGATGACAATGTAAAGAAAATTATAGAAAAGAATATAATGTACATGATCCCACAACAGCAACAAGGGTGGTCTTTTAATCTGATCTATGTATTTACATATTGATACTTGATTTCAATCGAGCTCTTGTTTACATATGTTATTGCCTTACATATTCGGTACATTCTTCGTACTGACGTCCCTCTCGGGGGACGCTGCATTTCATGCTGCAGCCACAGGTACTCCAGCTAGTAGACCTCCCCAGTAGGAGCACATGACACTCAGCTGCTATTGGTGAGCTCCAAGTTGATTTGGGGCTTAACCGAGTCTTTTGCATCTATTTTGTTACCGTATAGCAGTTAAGGGTAAGGCGGGGCCCTGTCCCGACCTAAACTAAGGTTGTCTATCTTGTAGAGGCTTTGTAGACTAATGTATAAAGGTTGGTTGTGTCTTGTCTCTTAACAATTGTGGCCTCAACGGCCAAGTGTTGTACATAAGTTTTGGGCCTGTCTACGTCGGTCTCTTATCACTATAGTGCATATAAGCTTGTCATAGCTTCATAGTTATCATAGTTAAATGTATGGTAAGCACAGGTTACATGTTGGTTCTCTCGGGCCTTTGGGGTTCGAGTGCCTGTTTGTCTTAATTGGATTTGAGGTGTGACACTCTTGAAGACTAAGGTTCTGTTATATGTTAATGCAATAAAAGGATTTTCTTAGCGGTTTATACAACACAACAACATAATATTATGTTATTCAAACTCAAGATCTAGTTTGATTTCAAAGTAATTAAGAAATGAACTTTTTGATTTAGAACTACCTATATTTTCTATGCCTTGGATTACATTTAGCCATCATACTTGAGGGGTCAAAAACTGCAATTCTTAAGGAAAATATTTTCTTTGTTAGTTTGTGGCTCCTAGTTTTAATACTAGAAGAGCTTGTTGAATCTAGGGGAATACACCTTAACCGGTGAAATATCCTTAAGGACAGTGTCATAGGCACACCTCAAGCTACGAGATTTCTGTGATTTCCAATATTTTTCCAACAATAATTGAAGTAAATATAGGCCATTATTATAAATAGATATAGATTGATCATCAAAGTAGATGTATATATTTCGTTGAGCCTCAAAAAAATAATAGTACAATGATAATTAAAAATTAATAAAAACAAAATATAAATTATTGGTTATAATTGGAGATTAATTAATTGGGAGGACATGGCTTTGTGCAATAGCAAATGGAGTTACTACATTCTCCAAATTGAAAGCCCTCACTTTGGCAGGCAGTTGTACACTTTGCTTGTTCTACACATGGTCCCTTGAATGTTTTGCTTGCTTCTTGACAAATATTTGCCTTTGTCATAATAATGAAAAACAATTAAAAAATAATAAAAAATAAAATAACAAATTTGATTAATTCATATTCACGTAATTCATATTCACGGTGTGTAAGGTTCATATTCTTTATATATTAGATTCAAGATCTCCAATTAAGGATGGAGAGATCTGATGCATCAAATCGTATATATCTCAACTAGTTTTATTTTTCGTCCCATATGATATTACATACTTGCATTATGGTTTAACTAAATCTGAAATAACATGTTTTTCTATTTTTAAGAGCTAAAACTCGATACATGTAGATAAAGTCGATGGGATCCTGAATAACTTCACCACAACTCATATTAATAGTTTATTGAGTGATTATTTGAAAAAAAAAGATACATAAAATTTTTAAAATTTATATTTTTCTCTCTTATCATTTATTGATTGATAAATAAAGCATAAAGTAAAGACATGATATACCTGCATTGCCCATGAAAAACAACACAAGAAGAAATACAACTTTAAGCAAAGACAAAGAGGGTGCCATCTTCTTGTTTTTTGTTGCTTGTTATGATTTCTTCAAAAGGTATTTTGATGATGAAAATGATGAAGCATCATTCTCATCTTATATAGAATTAAGAAATGATTAACTTACTATTTTTTTTATGAGATTACCTTTAGTTATTTGGATAGTAAATCTTTTTATGTTTAATGAGTTTTCATCCCTCTAATTATTTGGATAGTGAATATTTATATGTTTAATGAGTTTCCATACCTTTAATTATTTGGATAGTAAATCTTTTTATGTTTAATGAGTTTTCATCCCTTAATTTATTTGGATAGGAAATATTTTTATGTTTGATGAGTTTCCATACCTTTATTTATTTGGATAGTAAATCTTTTTATGCTTAATGAGTTTCCAACCCTTTAATTATGATCTGGATACTGCTACTATTTGATGAGATTTCTTTCCAATTTTTTAAAAAAAATATATACAGCCTAATGTGGCACTTTGTACTGGGGTGGACATAAATTAATATTAAAAATCAAAAGCGGATTGAATTACACTAATTTAGTTCTTCAAAAATCGGATCGGATTAGACTAATATATTTTTGAATAATTAATGTATTTTAATAAATAATATAATAAAAGAGAGAAATACAATTTAAGTTACGATTATGATATAATCTATTCAGAAAAATTGCTAAAAAAATTTCATGTTGCAAAACTCCTCATTCACTCATAACCTCCCCTAATTAGATTTCTTCTCTAACGAGTTTCCTCTCAAGCAAGAACTAGGGATCTAAGTTTCAATTCTCCATTCCAAGAATCAAACCAAGGTTTCCACTCCATGTATGTCTTAAGGATAAATAACACTCATCTGTGAATTCTTTTGCAACACCTCACTCTTTGTATGTCGTCCCTTTTGTTATAAATGTAATACAATATCCTTAACATAAAAAATAAAATAAAAATCACAATTACTATAAAATGTTAATTTCAAGTGTGATCGCTAAATTTTAATGTTGATTGTATTTGGAAAGTTATAAAACTAAATATTGTATTATCATCGATAGTAAAGTCACAAAGTTATTATTTTTTTATCATTAAAATTAATTCTGCGTTTTCTTCCCACATTAGTCTTTTTTGCCATTTGCATTTCTACATAAAGAAAGAAATTTGCAAACCAATAAGGCAATATTCTTCATTTGTTCAAACTTTATAGTTTTGCCAGAAAAAGATAACCACACCATCAATTGAAATATGTATTTCAGCAGTATGATTTTGACTTACCGTCGAAACACCAATCCAATGATTAAGAGTATTGAGAGCTTTCCCTGATTCATGTATCATACATGCCATGGCTACTCCTTCAGCCAAGTTACCAACTCTCCCACTGACTAATAATGCTGCTGCGGCATTCCGTATCTAAATTTTCAGTTACACAGAGGCGTGACATGATCTGTAAGAGTTCCAATTCTATACATTTTTATGAATTTACAATAACAAGTAATCTATCATAGCAAGTCCGATATGGTAACTTAAAATATCCAGTAAATGCCTTATTATTTTTATACTGTCAATATATAAAATTTCTAATCCATAAAAAGGCTAATCATAGTCATCCTTAATAAGAAACACATTGTCCCATTCATGTAAAACACTTGTAGTAGTGGAGACATAGACTAAATTAGATTGATACCAAGTTTTTCACACCTCAAGCGTAGGTGAGACGCACCGGCACTCGGTGCCTTAACTTGATACCTCACATGACTGAGCGGACCACTTAACTGAACATACCTTCAAGGGACAGAAGCAAATGGTATTAAGTAATGCATTGATCATAAACTAGAATGCGAAGCTATTCTTTTATACATATTAAAGCCATTAGCGCTTATGCTATCTTAGTGGACCAAAAGGGTAGCATGGAAGACATAACTCTAACTATATGAACTTGATTTGAACATAGTCTACGAAGCCTTTAACATATGACATGATCCAGAAATGTGTCGAGACAAGGCCCCGACGTAACTTAAGCCATCTATGTAAATCATATGAAAAAGATAATTAAGACCCTTAGTGGAATTGGGTATCACCACTCTAGATGAAAATCTGCAAGGGGTTCCTGCATAGAAACTTCCCATCTAAAACGTGTGTACCGGCAATGTGAGTGCAGCGCCCCCGACATAAGGACGTGAGTAGATATGAAATTTGTACTTGTATGTAAAGCGAATTGAAAACATGATAGTTACTGAAAATCATATAAGAGAACACAACATTAGGGTAGCAATATTTCGAAACTGCAAACATACTATAGATATATTGCAAAAACTTATGATCATTTAAGTAGGAGTACCTCTTCTTGCCCAAGAGGATAACACATTTACATGTATCAAACCATATGAATCAGCATAAAATGAGACATAATTAAATTCCCTTTATCTTTTAAAGAAAAAAAATCTCTATTTCATCATGATCCTTTATTATAACGTATGCATCACTTAAGCAAGTAAGAAATGAGGGGATAATAGCAGAAGAACTGATAAGCCACATGGAGTTTATAGCATACAAGTGGAGGAGAACAAAATGGAATTTAACATAAGGACAAGTGAGTTGTGAAGACATGTGATACGCTCAAATTACACCTCCCTAAAGAAGTATAAGCGATCGTTGTCAAATAAAGAATCCAACTTGTAGGTTGGGGTCGATTCCACGAGGAATATGGTTTAGACTTAAACTTAACTCACTATTATATTCGTTTAGTCAAATTATTTACGAGACAAGTAAGTAAAGAGGGCAGGGGGGGGTTGTGTAACAAATAACTGATTGTTGTTTAGAGAACAAGTGAACAAGATTCGAACTTTGGTTGTTATCAATGAGAGAGAGAAACTAGGGTGTATGTGTTCCCCATAAGCTCATAACGCGGTAATCTTAATAATAGTAATCCTATCCTAGTGTATCACATGCAAAGTGGTAAGAAATGTATCCCTAAGTGCTTGGTCCGCCAAATAGGAAATTTCACTCCTCACCTTGGACCGGCTACGTGTGTATAATTTACTAACCCTTACCTTTACCTCAGATTAGACATCACATCAATGTATGACTTAGTTTTCACCCTCGCATCAATTGACATTAGACTATTAGATAGTATCACACTAAATCTCTATTGATAATTCTTTTCTTATTAACTACCTCCTTGGTCCGGTAAGTAGCGACAAGGCGAGTTCTAACATTTGCCACCGTTAAAAAGACTTCTAAACGAAAGAATTATCAATGCATGCATCAACACTATTCAAGAATTACTTAGTTATTATTCATACTTTGTCAATCGCTCATGGTTCCCCCAACTCTAGTTGGGGATTTAGTTACTTATGCTTGGAAGAACACAATTCATATTTTTAGAAGAAGAATTCATGAACTTACGTAATGAGTAGAAGAAATCCGTAATCTCCAATTGAAATTCAAAGCAAAATCTTTATAAACCGAAATCCGAAAATCAAATTGCTAAAGTTTACAAGTGAATTCCCAAGAAAATACCAAGAACTAAAAGTAAACAATAATGTCTAACCCCCAAAAATGAGGTTTATATACCCTATTTATAGAAAAACTTGTCCTAAACAAAAAGGAAACAAAATAAGAAAATAAAACTGCTGGACATGGCTTCAATTGACAATACTGACCTACAACCGTGGATAGACCTACGGTCCCTTTCGTAGCTTGGCACTTAGACTTTCTCAGAAGCTAAAACCTTCAACTTTCAGATACAAACGATGGGTGTGCAGTATGGACAGTAGGTGACCTACAGTTTGTGGGTCCCCTTTCGTGGCTCCACACATAGAACTTTTCATTAGGTACTGGAGCTCCAAATCGCTGATACAAACAACGGATGTGCAGAATGGCCTGTGGGTCGACCTACGCTCCATCAATGGATTTCGTGGTTCCACACTTGGTCAGAATTCCCTGATGATCGATCCATGCCTACCCACGACAGACCGTGACTGGACCTATGGTCCATAGGTCACCTTCGTGGGTGGCTCCTTCTGCAGAATTTCAGCTGTCATCTCTCTCGACCTCATCCAAGACTTTTTCTTGTAAATATAACACAAAAAACATTAATTCTATTAAAAAATGGCCCTAGACACACACAACTCTTAAGTGAAATGTAATAAAAATACCGTAAACTCACGGTATATCAACACCCTCAACTTAAACTCGTTGTTTGTCCTCAAGCGACACACTAAACTATAAACGACACTTGTGTCACTAGTCCCCTCACATCAAAAGAAATCCTTTTCACATAGAAGATATAAATTTTAGAATTTTAGGATTCATTCAACACTCACGCTCAAAAGTGACTTCAAGTACAGTTAGTGCTCAATACCATAGGCTTGCCCTTATTTTCACTGCTTAGACTCTCCAAACTAATTGCTAGGATCACTATAGGACTCTCTTAGCTTGTAACGTAGGCTCAGGGTTAGGTGTGGTACATTTGAGTACTTTTTAGTAACTTTCTGTTCTCCTTGTCATTACATTGGCTTTTTACCTCTTCCTTGACCTATTTTTGGCATCCTTCCATTTTACTCTCTTTCCCTCAACTCTTTGCAACATGGATGTGACTTTTGACTTTTTGACTCTTATTTCTCACTTTCTTATTTTTCTTTCACTTTATTTTTCTTTATTTCTTTCAACACTTTTCTTTTGCTTCTTTTGCACAAAGGCACATCCTCTTTCTTTCTTTTTCTCTTTTCAACACTAGACTATTTTCATACCTTTATTTCATTTGGTTTCCTCTTTCATAGCCACCCTCAACTTATGCAATTTGCATTAGTTTAGGTGCACAATGTCCGATGTCGGACCAGGGCCAAGATCAAGGTAACTTTTGGCTTAGCCACCCTCAACTTAGGCTTTTGGCCTAAGTCAAGGTGTACATGTCCAAGGATGGACAGGGGCTAAGACAATATTTTAATGGAAGGTTAGTTAGGTGAATCAAAAGAAATGATCTATTTAAGGCTCAATTGTTTGGATCAAGGGGAATATTGATTTCATTTGGTTAGATCATTTTAGGCTTAAGTGGACTAATTTGAACAAGGGCCTATGATCACTTCCCAACGTCTAGCCTAGATCATCTTAACAGGACCAATGGGGCAAGTTCTAGATTGGCAGAGACTGTCTGAACATTAAACTTTTCTCACACACTCTTGTCACATTGTTTCATTATCAAATTATTAGATTATCAGATTACCCAGTTCAAGTTTTTAGCTTAAGTCATGAGGTCAAATTGGTTCTTATCATGTCACATTTAGATCCAACACATTCAACTCATTAAGATTATAGAATCAACACAATTCAACATTTTTGGATAGGGATCACTTTTATCATGCTTTTCATGCCATCATGCTTTTATTTTTCACTTAACTCCTGCACATACATTCCTAAACATGTCGGTTCAACAGAAATTAACACAGTCTCTTGGGGGAAAAGAACATATGCAAGAAAACCCCAAGAGAGGATTATGAGTTGGGTTGCTCAGACTTCACCCTATCACTCAGAATCCATTTACCCCACCCCCAATAAAATAAAGTGCAATTGTCCCCAATGCACAAAAAGTAAAAAATAAAGGGTCGGGTGAAGCAAACCTGTGGCACATAGTGCCGAAGACCTCTCAACAAGTGGGTGGGTCAGGTTTTCTGGAGCCCGCTGGATCAACAATTGGGTCACCCTCAGTAGTGCCCACATCAACCATCTCAGCACACTCAGTAGTGCTATCAGCAACTCGCACCGCACCATTAGTAGTGCTCATACTGCTAGAGGTACCAACACCAATCTCCCTAGCCCATTGCTGGCGCATCTCCTCCTTAACTATAGATGCCTTCTAGGCTTCCTCAAACTATTGTTGCTCCCTCTTGCGAGCTCTCCCAGCCTCAGTCATGAGATATCCGACTGGAGCTGGGGTGCTTCCTAACATGACGGGGGGAATCAGGCAGAGGCATCTCATCTCCGAATAAAGCATCCAACACTGTATCATCAATCAGTGCGGTGGGCACAGACTCAGGCTCGACCTCTAGTGGAGTAAGAAGGGCATCAAGATTAGCCCAGAGACTCGCTAAATCCTTCCGAAAAATAGAAACATCAGTGGTAGGGGTAGGTTTCTCTAAGACACGCATCTCAAATGCATCAAGGTGCTGGTGAATGGCCTGAACCTTACGATCCATCATCTGCTCCATTTGCTCAACTCTAGTCGCGAACTCCTTAATCGCATGCTTCATCCAACCCCACACATGCTGAAGTAGTGTAGCCATCTGGGCCTCCAACTTCTGAACACGGGCTAGAGGCACGGTGGCAGACCCGAAAGGAGGGAGTGGCTCAGGAGGAGCTAGGGGTCTGACTGGCGGCCGCAAAATGGGAAGTCGGGGCATCCTCAGTAGTGGCCAGAGGGGCAGACTCCTCACCCTGCATATGCTCCACATCTACTACTAAGTCTACTCCCAATGGAGGCACCTCAACCTGCGACTTTCTACGCGATGCCGCTACATTGGCCTCATCTCGAATCAGGCCGATATCCAGAGTCTTGGTCACCTGCACCAGCTTGTCACAGTGCCAAACTGGTACTCTAGCATCCCTGTGCAACTGGAAAATAAGGTAAGGGAAGGGTAAGGTGGTGGTGGTGGACTTGAAGGCCCTCTCGTGTATCTGTGCAATCAGCATGGGGGAAAATCCATTTCCAACCTTGCAACTAAGGCTGCAACCATGACTGCGCGGTCCCAAGTGAGTACATTATCAGCCTGAGTGGGAGACACCCAGTTCCGTACCAAAAACCAGAAGAGTTTAGCCACAAATGTCAGGGTGGCCTTCTTGATACCCAAGCTTGGGGTACTGATCCACTCGGCGCGCTCTTCTTCTTTAGAAAGGTGATGGGCTAACCAGCGCAATAGAGTCTCCCTCTGATGTGCATTCCTCTGGAATGCCCCACTTCGAACAGTGTCCCATCAATAGTCAAACTCGGTCGTGTTGATTGGCAGAGTGTGGCTCGGACGATAAAGGAATCTGTGGATGGTAGTCTCAGATATATCAACAGAAAACCCATGCACTAGTATAGCCGTGAGTGAAGCCTAGGCAGCGGGCTTGGCCCGTCTGTTAATCGAACCTTGGAGGGTGGCTGCATAGGAAACATATAACTCCTTAACTATCTGCTCACTAAAGGACCCTGGGCTACGGGCCATCCACTCACACTTATATCTTTGGAAGTTCGGATGGATGTAGGGCATGGTATAAAGGCTGCCTGTGAGTACTCGATGACTAATCGAGCCATTTGCTCCTTCTCTATCAGCATGCGAGCGTGTCTGTATATTCGCCACTGGCCACTTGCACACCATCGGTTTGGCTCCTCAGCAACTGGAGTAGGATCGGTGTTTGGTGGCGCTGGAATGTCCCCAGCACTAGTAGCCTCAGAGGATGAGGCGTTGGCGCTATTAGAACTGGAGCCGGATGCACAGCCGAAAGCAAAAATGGACTCAAAGCCAGCCGGTGAACCGATCGGTGTATCCTCCTCATTAGACTGGAAGGCAGTGACCACGTCGAGAATCACCTGCCGGGTTTGATTTCGTGTAGTGCGTGGTGCAGTTGGGGATGTCCTATTAGTAGGTGGGACGTATGCAGGGTCAGTCTCCGCATTAGTATCTTCATCAATCAGCCTTAAGGTTTGTGCAATAGATTTTGACTTGCCATTTGGTATATAAGTCAGAGCTTTCTTAGGAGCCATGGTACCTGTGGAGGCTTAGTCAATACCAAAACAAACCAATAACACACTCAATTTTTTTTTAAAACAAGGAACAGAACAAAACAAAAACCAATTTTTTTTTACAGTAGCTGCAATGAGCACCTGTGGTCCGTTGATGGACCTACGGCCTATGGGTCCCCTCCGTAGGTCAGGAGTCCTAGAAGTTGGGCTTCTAATGGGAACCACAGATGTGCAGAACGGTCCGTCGATGCTTGTAACCCCTCTACCATTGGGTTTTCCTTTCATACACTCCTTTCTCACATTTTTACATAACTTACGAATTTCTCATGAGGTCTCCCGGCACTTCTCAAGCTTCAAAACACCCAGACAAATAAATAGACACATAAAGGTAGCAAGCCTGCACAACCCTCAATTTAAATGGTAGATCACTACACCCTTTGTTTGTTCCCTGAAAACACTTCACATGACTTTCTCTTAAGGACAATCAACACTATAAATTATAATATAAAATATGCAGATCGATTACATCACATTAAATTAATAGGACAAGAAATGGACTAGTACGATATTATGTCGAACACCTAGCGGGTATAAAGCTCCATAATTTTCAAAAATGGTGTTTCAACACCTAACTATCCTATACTTACAAAACAACACTTTTACTACCATACATAGGTATAAGACAATGTCCTTCACCACCAAATGAATCCAACTATCTACCCAATACTGCTCCAAGATTCACTATATTAGGCAGCTCCAAACCTTTTATTATAATCACTAAATCTTGGACTCTTGAATTCCGGTCATAGTCCCATAATTTCATGAAAATAACCTAGAGGAATCTCACCCAATCTGATATATATTTTGAGATGAAATGGGGAAGCAAGATTACCTAAATTCTGCAAATTTAGACCTTTGACTTGTACTCCTTCAAGGGCTAGAATTAACCTTAAAACTTGGCTTTGAAAGAGAAGGATTTCTTCAAGAATACTAGGTATAATTTGAGGAAGATGCTTAAAGTTGAGAGTTGATGAGATAAACCTTGAGAGAGATCATATAATTTATGTATGTAAATTAATAAGAGAACAACAGTCAAGCTTTTGGGTTAAGAGAATATCCACCACCTCTCTTTTTCTCTTTATTTTGGGCCATAAAAATGGCTAAGAAGGTGATCCACCTACTTGGCCTTTTGAGCTGGTCAAGGAGTCAAAGTAGGTGATGCACCTACTTTGTCCTTTTGGCTGGTCATTAAGACTTAGTAGGTGAAGCAAGTAGGTGAAACAAGTGGGTGAGGCACATAGGTGAAGCAAGTAGGTCAGGCAAGTAGGTAAACCACATAGGTGAAGCAAGTAGGTGAAGCACATAGGTGATTTACTTGATTCAAATTTTCAATTCTGCCCAAATCATTCATTTTAACTTTATCGTAGCTAATTGTATATTTACTTGAACCCTTGGTCTTTAGGCTTCGACTACGACCTCATTCTCCTAAATAATAATAGGTTTGTCGATGTGAACTTAGCCATACAAACGATGGGGGACATGGGGTATTACATCATCCTCCCCCTTTGGCTCATTCCTCCTCGAATGTGTGTTGTAGCTAATAGTTCATAATTACCTCATTGTTTGTAATACCTACTCTAATGAACCCTCATTTCCTTCATGAGTCTCATATCCTTAAGAGCAACTAAACCTTTCATCATCTTTCTCTTGGTAGGTGAATCAAAACTTGAGACTTAAGATTCTAATTCATGGCTCGCATTCTTAGCATATGCATGACCTGATCAGATCATATTCACTTACCACTTCAAGCTCAATCACATAGAGCATAATGATTCTTCAAAATATAGCTCTATTGCACGATTTAGAACATGAATGAAAGGTAACAATTCCTAAATACCTGTGTAGCCTCCCTCTTATAGATGTGGTCGACAACACACCAATAAAAAAAACTCTACTAGACACGGCTTCATAGACTCCCTAGGATAATGAACCTAATGCTCTGATACCAAGTTTGTCACGCCTCAAGCCTAGGTGAGACGGACCAGCACTCGGTGCCTCAATTTGATACCTCACATGACCGAGCGGACCACTTAATTGAACATACCTACAAGGGACAGAAGCAAATGGTATTAAGTAATGCATTGATCATTAACTAGAATGCGAAGCTATTCTTTTATACATCTAAAAGCCATTAGCACTTATGCTATGATAGTGGACCGATGGGGAAGTATGGAAGACATAACTCTAACTATATGAACCTAATTTGGACATAGTCTACGAAGCCTCTAACATATGACATGATCCATAAATATGTCGAGACAAGGCCCCGGCGTACCTTAAGCCATCTATGTCAATCATATGAAAAAGATAAGACCTTTAGTTGAATTGGGTATCACTACTCTAGATGAAAATCTGCAAGGGGTTCTCGCCAAGAAACTTCCCATCTAAAACGTGTGCACCGGCAGCGTGAGTGCAACGCCCCCGACATAAGGAAGTGAGGAGATATGAAATTTGTACTTGTATGTAAGGCAAATTGAAAACATGATAGTTACTTAAAATCATATAAGAGAACACAACATTAGGGTAGAAATACTTTGAAACTGCAAACATACTATAGATATATTGCAAAAACTTATGATCATTTAAGTAGAAATACCTCTTCCTTCCCAAGAGGATAACACATATACATGTATCGATCCATATGAATCGGCATAAAATGAGACATAATTAAATTCCCTTTATATTTTATAGAAAAAATCTCTATTTCATCATGATACTTTATTATAACGTATGTATCACTTAAGCAACTAAGAAATGAGGGGATAATATCAGAAGAACTGATAAGCCGCATGGAGTTTATAACATACAAGTGGAGGAGAACAAAATGGGATTTAACATAAGGACAAGTGAGTTGTGAAGACATGTAGCATTTGATCAAGAGATTTATAAGACATGTAGCTACATAAGCAAGTGTATTATAAGACAGCCATATAAGCAAGTGAACTGGAGACATGTTGTTAAATAAGGGAGTGGAGTAGGAGACACACACATAAAAAAGTGACCTGTAAGAATGTAATTAAAAACAATTGAGCCATCAAGGGCATATAACACATTAACAAGAAGGTAATGGAACGTGAGTTATGAGTTATGCAACACTTGAAAAGATAACTATGAGAATATGTGACATATGAAAAGGTGAATTATAAGAACATATGACACATCAAAGTAACTATGTGAAAACATGACACATGAACAAGTGAACTATTAGAATGGATAACATGTGAACATTGAACTATTAGAACATATAAACATATGAGCAGCCGGGGTATCTGGAAACTAGGAGCAACCTGTAGGATCACAATGCCATGTTTTACCATTCTCAACATGTTTATCAATTTTCTGTGGATTTGATTATTAGCACTTGGGCACATGAAATATTACTATACTTGGATCACTATACCTTACATTCTTTTCATACTCTTTGTTGCTTTATAATCTTTGTAAGACATGCAATACAAGTGACCAACTGATCAGTCGTAGAAGAAGATGACCCATGCTAGGCATTTAATCCCTAGGATTTTTCCCTTGGGCTGCCACCTATAATTATATATATTGAGATCGGTCCATGCTAGGTATTTTAACCCCTGAGCTGCCACCCATAATTATAATTGAGATCAGCCCATGCTAGGTGTTTTAACCCTTGAGCTGCCACCCATAATTATATAGATTGAGATCGGCCCATGCTAGGTATTTCGACCCCTGAGCTCCCATAATTATATAGATTGAGATCAGTCTATGATAGGTATTTTAACCCCCTGAGCTTCCACCCATAATTATATAGATTGACTTTACCTTGTATATTTGATATTTGAGATTGTTCTTTTGGTGGTCATAATCTTTTGAGCTTTAGGACTATATACCAGTGATATAGACATGTGAATAAAATACTTGAGGCATCAAAAATGATATTGGAAGCAAAATGTAACTTCGATGTAATACTTAGGAACTTATGACTCAATGAGCTTCATTAGGTACAAAGAATAATACAAACAATCTATGAAGGTTTTTTTTTTTGGAAAGTCAGGACATTAGGACATGCTGCATGGTTCATTTAAAACACGTTTCAACTTTTCAAATGGGGGGCATACATACATTTCAAATGAAAGAGTGCAACTCGTCTTATGGAGAGATAAGGACGGTATAAGATGTTATGATAACTTAACACTTAGTAGTCTATGTCAAATGAATGGGTGCATATACATGTGAACTAAAGATGCACATGACAGATTCGAAATCAGAGATAAGTGTACACTCTATGTAAGGACTTATAAAGTGTATAATGGATAGTTTATATTCTGCCTATAAAAACTCATAACATGTGTAATGTAGGATTTTATCGACTCAATGACTCCTTATTTTATTTAGAGGATAACTCATGAAACTTATTGTTTAGAGTACTTTTATCATACTCATACTTGAAAGTATTACAACATCGATATAGGATAATGAAGACATATTGGAGTAGTTTGACACATTTGTGAAACCATGGCAGTAGAAGGATAATAAATAAATTAGATATTATACACCAACACAACATATATTTAACTACAAGGATTAGCTTTGTTGGTACCCAAAACATAGGACTTCATGCCAAAGAATATTAAATTGAGTAGCCTTACATACCTTGTCTCCCAAACAATACTATGTAGTACCATGATTCAGACTTTCCTTTAAGGTGTTAATCTAAAATAATGGCAAGTAATAGAGTTAATATTAGCAGCTAACCAACAATCTTGGATCACTTCAACTTACCAAAACAATAGGCAAACAACATGTTTGTAACCCCTCTACCATTGGGTGTTCCTTTCACACATTCCCTTCTCACATTTTTACACAACTTTCGACTTTCTCATAAGGTCTCCAGGCACTTCCTGAGCTTCAAAACACCTAGACAAATAAATAGACACATAATGGGTAAGAAGCCTGCACAACCCTTAATTTTAATGGTATATCACTACACCCTTCGTTTCTTCACTGAAAACACTTCACACAACTTTCTATTAAGGCCAGGCAACACTATAAATTATAATATAAAATATACAGATCGATTACATCACATTAAATCAATAGGACAAGAAATGGATTAGTACGATATTATGTCGAACACCTAGCGGGCATAAAGCTCCACAATTTTCAAAAATGGTGTTTCAACACCCAACTATCCCATACTTACAAAACAACATTTTTACTACCATACATAGGTATAAAAAAATGTCCTTCACCACCAAATGAATCCAACAATCCACTTAATACTGCTCCAAGATTCACCATATTAGGCAGCTCCAAACCTTTTATTATAATCACTAAATCTTGGACTCATGAATTCGGGTCATAGTCCCATAACTTTATGAAAATAACCTAGAGGAATCTCACCCAATATATATATATATATATATATATATATATATATATATATATATATATATATATATATATATATTGAGATGAAATGGGGAAGCAAGAATTACCTAAATCCTGCAAATTTAGACCTTTGACTTGTACTCCTTCAAGGGTTTGAATTAACCTTAAAACTTGGCTTTGAAAGAGAAGGATTTCTTCAAGAATCCTAGGTATAATTTGAGGAAGATTCTTGAAGTTGAGAGGTGATGAGATAAACCTTGAGAGAGATCATATAATCTATGTATTTAAAATAATAAGAGAACATCAGCCAAGCCTTTGGGTTAAAAGAATATTCACTACCTCTCTTTTTCTCTTTATTTTGGGCCACAAAAATGGCTAAGTAGGTGATCCACCTACTTGGCCCTTTGAGCTGGTCAAGGAGTCAAAATAGGTGATGCACCTACTTTGTCCTTTTGGCTGGTCATTAAGACTTAGTAGGTGAAGCAAGTACGTGAAGAAAGTGGGTGAAGCACATAGGTGAAGCAAGTAGGTAAACCACACAGGTGAAGCAAGTAGGTGAAGCACATAGGTGATTTACTTGATTCAAATTTTCATTTTTGCCCAAATCATTCATTTTGACCTTATTTTAGCTATATTGTATATATACTTGAACCCTTGGTCTTTAGGCTTCGACTACGATCTCATTCTTCTAAATAATAATAGGTTTGTCGATGTGAACTTGGTCGTACAAACGATGGGGGACATGGGGTGGTTTATAATATAGTGGAGCCATCAACAGAGATCTAAAGTTTTGCCATCAATCGACATATCCACACAATTTCAGAACAAACAGGTGACATTGATCTATATTCTGCCTCCATTGATGATTTTGAAATTCTTGGCTGCTTCTTGCACTTCCATGAAACAAGTGATGATCAGATTAACATATACCACCCGGTCATAGACTTTTTAGAGTTTGGACATCCTGTCCAATCTGTATCTGCATACCCTTCGAGATTTAGAGATGATGTTGAATGAAAGAAAAGACCTCGATTAATTGTACTCCGAACATAGTGAATGATTCTGAAGAGGGCAGAAAAATGATGCTGGCAAGGATTTGTAACAAATTGGCTCAAGACTTGAACTGGATAAGAGATGACATGTCTTGTTATTGTCAAATAAATTAGACAACCAATGAGCCTCCAATACAATGTTGGTTTTGTAAGAGGGTCACCATCATCATTTTTGTACTTCACATTGATCTCCATAGGTGTGTGAGCTACTTCTGATCACTTAGACATGCTTGTGTGACAAGATCCTCTGCATCCTTTCTTTGGCTTAGCATGATACCATCCTGCAAATAATCAACCTCCAACCTAAAAAAATATGTTAACATGCCAAGGTCCTTCATTTTGAAAGTTGCATTAAGAAGATTCTTGAGTTGTACAATTCCATTCTCATCATTGCCGGTTATAATCATATCATCCACATACAATAGTAAAATTATCATGTCAATATTGGAGTGCCAAATGAATAATGAATAATTAGAAATAGATTGAGAAAATCCAGGATTTATCAAAACTTCTCAAACCATACATGTGGTGCTTGCTTGAGACCATAAAGAGATTTCTAAAGACGACAAACCATATTAGGTTAAGCTTGGTTGTACCCTGGAGGAGGCTTCATGTATATAATCTCATGTAGTTCACCATGCAAAAATGCATTTATCACATCCATTTGATGAAGTTTCCACCGTTTGATGGACGTTATAGTGAGCAACACACAAATTGTCGTCATCTTTGCAACAGGAGCAAAAGTCTCCTCATAGTCCAAGCCATATTCTTGTTTATATCCTTAAGCTACTAGTCGAGCTTTGTACCTCTCCAATGTGCCATGAGACTTCATCTTCATAGAATAAATCCATTTTCTCCCAATAACAGAAGCTTTAGTCGGTTTAGAAATCAAATCCCATGAATGATTTTCTTCTAAAGACGAAAGTTCCTCTTCCATTGCCTTCTTCCAGCAGTCATGACTTGATGCCTGTTGGTAAATAGTTGGGACAAAAATAGAATTCAAAGTAGAAATTAAGTCATACGATCGATCGTATCTACCTGGAGAGTATCCATATCGATCTGGGGCATATGTTTTAAGTTCAGAGTGACAAAGAGAAGGAATGGAAGAATTTATTTGGTCACTTGGTATAGGTTGCCAATCAGAATAATCATTGTTGTCAGATGAGTCAGTGAAAAAGGTATTCAATGAAATATGTGACAATGTACTATTACCTGAATTATCCATATGGCATGCATCTGATTGACTAGGATCATCAGTAATGCCATTAGGGTCTTCGTTGGGAGATGTAAGATTTTGTACCTGTTGATTCTCAAACTTGTACAGAAAAGAGACAGAGTCTGATTTTGTTGAAGAGGTAATAGGGTAAGCAAACAGATGCTTAAATAAAATTACATGTCTGGAAACCCACAACTATTGTCTAGAAGAATCATAACAAAGATAACCCTTTTGAACATCATTATAACCCAGGAAAACACACCTCACAGCTTTAGCAGATAATTTATGGCATGGACAAAACACACACAACCAAAAAGTTTTAGATGAGAATAATTAGGGAGTTTACCAAAAAAAAAAAAGAAATATGGACTATCATCTTTGTTAATGGTAATTGTATGTCTGTTTATTAAATAGACAGAAGTGTGGATGGCTTCAACCCAAAATATTTTAGGAACATTTGATGTATCAAGAAGAGCTAATATGGTTTCTAGAACATGCCTATTTTTTCTTTCTACAACTCCATTTTTCTCAGGTGTGTATGGACAAGAGTGTTGCGAAGCAATGCCTTTCTCTTTGAAAAAATCTATGAGTTCTGACTTCATATATTCCCCACCTGAATCGGATTAAAATTTTTTGATTCGTTTATTGAACTGAGTCTCAACATAGGTGACAAATTGTTGATTTAAGGAACTTCACTTTTATTTCTAAAAAAGAAAACCTATGTATATCGACAAACATGATCAATAAACAACATAAAATATTGATACCCCAATCTAGATGAAAATGGTGAAGGACCCCATACATCACTGCGAATCAAATCAAAAGTAGAGTTGTATGAAGTAGTACTACAAGAAAAAGGCAGTTTATGACTTTTGGATTTAACACAATTTTCACAAGGCAATTTTGATGACAAAACCCATGATTTCTTATTCAAATGAAGTCAATATTGTAACATGGAAGAAAGCTTTTGAGCATGTGCATGTCCAAGACGATGATGCCACAAGTACCACAATTTATTTGAGTTAGTGATGTCTCCTTTAGTGGTAGATAAATAACATGCATGGTGAGGTGTTTTAGACATGGACAAGTGGAACATTCTCCCAACTTTATGATCCTTGGTGGTCATCTTCCCCGTCTCCAGATTCTGAACAACACAATCAAGATGTGAGAAAACAACAAGGCAATTTTGTTCCACCAATTGTCCAACATAAATAAGATTAACAGTAAGTTTATCAAAAAGGACATTAGTGAAGCAAGATGATTTTCCAATCTTAGAGGTAGGTAAAGTATCACCATTGGCTGTGAAAATAAGATGATTTTTTGATGGAGTTGATAAATAGTGTAAATTATGGATATCTCCTGTCATATGGTTAGACACAGCCGAATCTATATGCCAAAATTTTGAATTCTTATTTAAATTCTTACCAGGATAGGCAAGAATGAGAGCACTGGAAATAGCCTTAGGGAGAGCAGCTGCAACTGAATCGTGTATCATCTTTTGAACTGCTTTCAGATCCAAAGAAGATGGTGTGATCTCTGCTTGACTCACATAAGCTTCAGACGCTTGATAAGCTTTGTTCTTGGTTTGATGCGTGTTTGGGCATCGATTGCACTCTAGAATTATATGGCCAGGCTTCTTACAATAATTTCATATGTTTTTTTCTTGCAATGTGACGCAATATGGCCATACTTTTTGCACTAAAAGCATTGTGGTCCAGACTTTTGAAATGAGCTTTGAGTATATGATTTATGGGTACCTTTTGATGTATACATAGCCACGCCAATTGTGTAGGACAAATCCATGGATGCCAGATTATTGATGCGCGTCTCCTCACGAATGAGTTCTCCAAAAACTACATTGATGTCTGGAAGAGTTTTTCTGTTAAGAATGTTAGCTCTAATAGGCTCAAAGTCAGGACTCAATTTCATGAGAAATTGGACAACTCGATTCTTCTTCCTCTCCAACATAACATCCTTGAAGCCTGTTGAAGAAAGGTTTCCTCCAAAGCTTTGGTCTTGTTCTGACCAGATTGCCATAAGTCCCGAATAATAACTCTGAATGTCTTTATCTCCCTGTTTGTATTCCGAAAGAGTATGTTCCAACTCAAAATCCCGAGCATGATTACATTGAGAATATACTTTTTTGAGATTCTTCCACATCTCTACTGCCAATTTGAACAGACGCAGGGTGAGTGCAACATTTGCATGCACAAAATTAAGGATCCATGAAATTATACGAGCATTGTTAGCGTGCCAAACTTGTTTTTTGTTATCTTCATGTGGCTCAATTGTTGATCCATCCAAGATTCCAAACAAGCTTTTTCCTTGAACAAAGATCCAAAAATGAAATTCCCACATCGGATAATTTTTTCCATCAAATTTGGTTGACAAAATGTCATGAGAATGCGACTCCATTCGAAAGACGAGATATCCGATGATAGAAATCAAACAACAATAAGGAGCAAATTAAACTAGTTTATGAAGAAAAAGCTTAGGCTCTTGATACCATGATAACAATTGATAAATTAGAGACTAAAGAGAGTTGAAAACTATTCTGTGTTTCTTTGCTTTACAATTGATAAACTATCCACTATTTATATACAAAGGTACAATCATGATTTTGGCACAATATCATATCATATCTTGCACCATATCAATGGTGTAATTGTTCTTAGTTAAATTAGAATATTGCCCCGGATATTTTAGAAACATATCAGATATGTGGAATCATAACAGATATGATTTGGAATCATATCAGATATGGTCAACATCAATTATGATACACAATATAATTTTTCCAATTACCCAAAATATATGAAATCAATTCAATGTACCCCGGCCCTACCACCTGATTGTTATTTTTATGTGCTCAGTAGGGTTCTTTGGACCATTTAGGAAGTTGGTCAGTCTGGTTCAAATCATGATTTTGTTGGGTTTTGAGCCATTTTTCCTTCCTATGTGGATAAATTTAGCACAAATTTGACTAGCCCACTTTGCCCATACTCCCAATATTATGGTGCATATGTTAGACTTTCTTTTAGGCGTTATTTTAGAGATATCACAAGAGCTAGAAAGCAGTCATATAGAGAGAAGTGGGAGAGTGCAGTTTTTCGCACAAGCCCTAGCAGCCAATTTCAAATCGCAATTCCCACTTCGTTTCTTATCCGATTGAGCTGATTTTTGGACAACTTGTTCCTTTCAACTTGATCTTTGATTGGAAACTGAGAGAGAGTGATTTGGATTCCCGTAGCTCCAATTCTTTGCTCATGAACAACAGCTATGATTTGATGTTTTTACTTCTTTTATTTCTCTAGTTTTTGGTGTTATCTTGTAGTTGTGTTACTCATTGTTTGACACTCTTTGTTGAAGTCACCATCAAAGAATTTTTGCACTAAAACACAATGGTCTAAAGAAGTCTTCTTGAAGCCCTGCTGACTCATGAAAGAACCAAATTTTCTGTACCATTGTCTGGGAGCTTGTTTTAGACCATACAAGCTCTTCTTCAATTTGCAAACATAATTCTCTTTTCCCTTGACTTCAAAGTTTTCCGGACGCTTCATATAAATTTCTTCATCCAAGTCACCATGGAGAAAAGCAGTTTTAGCATCCGTCTGTTCAACCTCCAAGTCCAGACTTGCAGCCAAGCCTAGAACCACACGGATGGATGACATTTTCACAACTGGATAGAATATCTCATCAAAATCAATTTTCTTTTTCTGGTTAAAGCCCTGCACAACTAATCTAGCCTTGTACCGTGGAACTGGGTTACCATCTTCATGTTTCACCCAGAAAACCCACCTGTTCTTCAAAGCTTTTCAATCTTTAAGTAACATAACCAAATCAGAGTATGATTATCATATAGAGATTTCATTTCATCCTCCATAGCATCAAACCACCTCTCTTTTCTTCACTTTCCATGGCCTCATCAAGACTCTCGGGTTCTCCCCTGTCAGTCAAGAGTACATACTCATTGGGAGAATAACGAGATGGAGGTATTTTCTCTCTAGTAGATCTTTTGAGAGAACTCTTTGGAGCATCAATAATAGTTGGTTGCTGGCCAACCACATCATCTTGCACTGGAGCATCAACGGCATACTAGTCATTCTGAATATAATCATCATCTTCCATATCAACTTGATTTTCATCATTTTGAAGATTTTCATCAAGTGCAATTGTCAAAGGAATTGGATCAACATCAACTAGGTTGTCACTGCTCTGAGAATCAACTTTCTCAGCTTTGTCAAGATCTTCAATTGTTTGGTCTTCAAAGAACACAACATCACGACTTCTAACAAATTTCTTATCAACTGGATCAAAAAATGATAGCCAAATTCATCTTGACCATAACCAACAAAGATACATTGCCTAATTTTAACATCTAACTTTGACCTCTCATCCTTAGAAATATGCACAAAGGCTTTACATCCAAAAACTTTAAGATGATCATAAGAAACATTCTTACCAGACCAAACTCTATCACATACATCACCATTCAAATCAACAGTAGGAGATAAATTGATAACATAGGCAACAATATTAAGTGCTTATGCCCAAAAGGAATTTGGCAGCTTAGCATCTGAAATCATGCATCTAACCCTCTCAACAAGAGTTCTCTTTATCCTCTCCGCTGAACCATTTAGCTGAGGAGTCTTCAGAGGATTTTTTTGATGCTAAATACCCTGCTCTCTGCAATATCTATCAAAAGGACCAATTTATTCACCACCATTATCTGAGCGGATGCATTTCAATTTCTTCCCTGTCTGTCTCTCAACCAAGGCTTGAAAATTCTTAAACACATCAAGTACCCGATCCTTGGACTTCAAAGAGAATACCCAGAGTTTGCAAGAATGATCATCAATAAAAGTCACAAAGTAAAGTGCACCACCACGAGACTTTACCTTAAAAGGACCACACAAATCAAAATGTACCAACTCCAACAAATCAAGTTTTCTTGAAGGCGGATGAGTCAGAAAAGAAACTCTTTTCTGTTTACCAGCTAAGCAATGAACACACTTGTTCAACTTTGCTTGTTTCACTCTAGAAAGAAAATTCTTCTTAGCCAAATTATCCATCCCCTTCTTGCTAATATGACCCAGTCTTCTATGCCATAACAATGATGAAGTATCATTTTCCACCAAATTTACTTAGCCTCTAAAAATGGAGCCCTGAAAAACGTACAAGTTAGATAACTTGTCACCACGGGCTACAACCATTGAACCTCTAGTAAGCTTCCACTGGCCAACATCAAGGGTATTAACATAACCCTCATCATCAAAGTATCCACCAGAAATCAAATTCAAGCAAACATATGAGGCATGCTTTACATTATTGAGAACTAATTTGGAACCATTATTACTATCCATACAAACAGTCCCAATACCAAGAACCGCAACCTCATGATGACAGTGGTGGAGATAGAGATGGAGCAAGAGTGTAAGAAATCCATTGGAGGTGATTACCTGAGGGGTTTTAAACCAATGAAGGGTTATAGTTATGATGCTTTCGATTATCTAATGATGACTGTCTAGACCGTATCCCCGATGGGGCTTTGGAGCATCGCCCTCATTTTGCTGATATTTGGCGCCGTTATGATGGTCAACTTCAAACAACCAATGTATGTATGCTTTTGTGCTGATTAATTATATATGTACTACTAATAAATATCTTAACAGGGTATGGACCTTGATACGTTTCCTGGTTGTTCTATGCTTGTTGATGCATATCCAATAAGGATGTCCGATACCACAACCGAGGAGGAGGCTATGATAATTTATGAGCTGGTTGATCTTGCTCTCGAGATATACAATCATGATGAATCCAATGTATGTATGAGTATGACCCTGTTGTGGTCCCTTTATATTAGTCTGTGATGCAACGTACTAATAATTGCCAAGATGGATTTGGATGGAACAGAGGGACATAGACTTTGATATGTGGTTGATACTTCAACGAACGAACATTCTCCTCGTGTTGCCCCCTATATGCATGGATTTGAAAAGTTACTAAAGGTGAACGTAGAGTGAGATTTTTGACTTGAACAATCATAAGCATTTCAGCAATCGCAAGGCATGAAGAAAATACTGTAAGGATATTCGCAATTGCAAATTACATTGCTGCTTGAGATATACCCCTATCAAATAAGCCAATCCAACATGTGTTCAGATTTTTAGTTATGCAAAGACAAGTCAAAGAAGAAGATATTCATTTCTGTTTTGTAGCTAACATGCTCTTTCAATATTTGGTCTTTTGTTTAATAAAGAGCAGCAGTCAGTGCTATATAATCACGAATCACTTGAACACAACACCATGAATTCTCTTATGTATTTATTTTAATTAATACATGTAACACCACTTATAACTTGTAAGTAAGCTCCATAATCTTATCTGAGTCGAGAAAATGATCAAAATAGCCCTTTAACATACATCGTTTTCACAAAATTTGAGACGAGTATTGTATAAACTTTGTGAAATATAACGCGGTGCTCCTTCAAAACATCTTCAGGGATGAACAAGGAACCTCACCAGCCAAGAACTTGCGAGGCAAGGAGTTCATCTGCACAATTTTCTGTCAGCCATTTCTATTTCTGAAGAAAAAGGAAAAATAATAATCATTTTGCACTTTGCAATGTGGTTAAAGCGGAATGACAAGCCAATGAAAAGACACTTGATAATTCTAAGACAAAGCTCATAAATATTGTAATAAAAATTTTGAATTGAAAGATTAAAAGTATTCAAATTCAAAAATATATTAGATTTTTAAGAAAAAAGATTTTTTTTTGGTTATATTAAAAGTAGAAATTCACAAGTACTAGAATTTTAAATCAAATTCTTACTCATATCCAAAGAGCTTGAGATGAAACAATCCTGCCATAATATATATTTACATGTAAAAAGGTTACTGACAAAAATTGATTGGATATATACCATACCAACTTTGTATCATTTAATATCAATTTTTTATTTTGATAAATAAAATCAATCTGAAAATATATAGTATAGTACCTTATAACATATATAATAACAAGTTGGTATCATGTAATATACTAACTTTTATTTTGATTAATAGAACCAAACTGGTATCAACATATAATGTTCTACATTATACCATATATCATCCCAACGTTTATTCCTATAATACATCATATTTATTCTATAAATACTTTCTCATATACAAATATTGTTTTAATTTGTCATGACTCAAAAATCGACGTGGTGACACTTGCATTATCCCACCAGCCTAAATCCTGACGAAGCAGATAAATGCTAAAATAAAGCGGAAATAAGATCTCAAGATAACAAAACATGCGGATAACTTAATCAAATTCATAATATTTCCAAAATTTGATTGTCATGTGTACAAACCACTAACATTATAATAGAAGTGAAGAAAAAGAAATGGGGTACGGTGAAGAAGGGATATTTGTTGGGTTTTATAGAGCAAGTCAAAGTGGGGACAACAAGGACTAAGCCCAGCATATTCCAAGAAACTCTCTGACTCCTTGGTTACGAGCGATAAAGAATAATTAATATCAAAATTTATTTTTGAATAAGTTTATTTTATATTTTGGTTGAAATTAATTATTCTAAAATTATAATTTTTTTTTAATCTTATATTCAAGATAAAATGATAATTGTGAAATAATTAATTTCAAAATTTATTTCGTAGATAATTTGTTAAACCAAACGAGGACTTAGAGTAGAGCAAAATCATAAGTAGAAGAAAGAGGGTCGCTGAGGTGACAAGCAACTACCTTTGTTGAAACTTTTCAAGTATTGCCGGTCGAAGTACGTGTAGACGTTATTTTAAAAGAGTCTTTTCTTGTGTACCAGAAGCAGGGGTAAGTAAGAAGAGGTTTACAATTTATCTATTTGATGATTTTGGGTAAAGATATACTAAGTTTTAACTTTAAGTTGGTGTTTTTTCCTCTCTCTCAAGGCGTTGATGTAATTGCCAAGCTGGATTTGGATGGATTATCAATTTACTTTGATATGTGGTACTGATGAATCTCTATGGGTGTGTTTGGTATGAAGGAAAATGTTTTCCATGGAAAATGTTTTCCTGGAAAACAAGTTGATTTTTGATTTTTTTTCTCATGTTTGGTTGGTGAGTAGAAAATATTTTCCGAAAAAAATTTTTAGTGTTTGATTTATGAATCAAAACTATTTTTGAGAAGTATCTTTTATTTTAACTAGAGTAGAAAATAATTTTTGAAATTGAAAATATTTTTTTAAAAACAAACTTAAATTTTTTTTAGGGGTGGGGGCTGGTAGGGCGTGGGTGGGGTCGGGGGATGGTAAGGGATGGGTGAGGGGGTCGAGGGTTGGGGTGAAAAAATAAATTTTTAAAGTTGAAAGTATTTTTTAAAAACGAACTTAAATTTTTTTTTGGGGGTGAGGGGGAGTTGGTAGGGGGTGGGTGGGTGGGTGGGGGTTGAGGGAAGGGGTGAAAAAATGAAATTTAGAATATGAAAATATTTTTAAAAAACAAATTAAATTTTTTTGGGGGGGGGAGGGGGCTGGTAGGGGTGGGTGCGTAGGCGGTCGAGGGTAGGGTTGAAAAATAAAATTTTGAAATTAAAAATATTTTTAAAAACAAGCTTAAATTTTTTTTTTGGGGGGGAGGGGCTGGTAGGGGTGGGCGGGTGGGGGTCAAGGGTAGGGTGAAAAAATGAAATTTTGAAGTTGAAAATATTTTTAAAAACAAACTTAATTTTTTTTGGGGCCGGGTGGGGTGGGTGGGGGGGGGGTAGGAGGTGGGGGGGGGGGTCGAGGGTATGGTGAAAAATGAAATTTTGAAGTTGAAAATAATTTTTAAAAACAAACTCAATTTTTTTTTTTGGAGGGGGTGGGGGAGGGGGCGGGGCTGGGGAGGGAGTGGATGGGTGATCGATGATCAGGATGAAAAAAATAAAAATTTGAAGTTGAAAATATTTTTTAAAAACAAACTTAATTTTTTTTTTTTGTGAAGGGGGTTGGGGGCTGATAGGGGGCCAGATGGGGGGCGAGGGTCGTGTGGGGGGTAAAAAAATAAAAAATTAAAATTAGAAATATCTTTTAAAAATAATTTTTAATATTTTTTTGGGAGGGGGTGGGGGTAGGGGTGAAGGTGGGGTAAAAAAATTGAATCTAAAAACAAGCTTTAAAATTATTATTTTTTGGGGAAGGGGGGGGTGGTTGGGGGGCTAATTTGAGGGTAGAGACAAAATAAATTAATTTTTTCAACAAAAAAGTAATTGTAATTTGAAGTTGGCAGAGAAGTTTGGAAAATGTTTTCCTTAAGTTTTGAAGGGAAGTCATTTTCCTTAAATTTGAGGAAAATGAGTTGATTTGGAAAACATTTTCCAAAACATTTAACTCAACCAAACATGAGAAAATTGGAAAACATTTTCCGGAAAATGTTTTCCTTCATACCAAACACACCCTATATCTCACTTCATTTTCTCCGGTAACGACGAACAATATTCTCCTCCTGTGGCATCCCCTTTGAAAAGTTACTGAAGGTGTTCGCAGATTAAGATTTTTTACTTTAACAATAAAAGAAATTCACGGCATTCAGCAATAATAAAGTTCACTTTTTCAACATAGTGGTAACCCTGCAAGGCATGAAGAAAATACTATAAGGACATTCAGTTTGATTTTTTAAACAGAGCAAATGTGATTAGATGAATAGAAGCGTAGTACATCGATTTTGTTATCATTCTTGCATAGCATGGTTAGCCAAATATCCTTCCAGATTAGGTTTCCAGGTAAGCCAATCAGACATGATTTCATATTAAAGTTGTATTGCACAGATCGGTTCAGATTTTTAGTTATGCAAAGACAAGTTAAAAGAAGTTTATATTCATTTTCTATTTTTAAACATTGTGCATTATTGATACAAAATATTGTGTTTTGTTGTTGTATATCATTATCATGGTAGAATTTAAATATTATATGTACCATATAGTATATCAAATTAAACTATACATTATACCAATAATTTGATATATCATCCCAATGTTTATTCATAGAATACACCAATATTTATTTTATAAAAACTTTCTCATATACAAATATTGTGTTAATTTGTCATGACTCAAAAATGGACATGGTGACACTTGCATTATTCCACCAAGACAAGTCAGCCTAAATCCCGACTAAACAGATAAATGTGGAAATAAGATCTCAAGATAACAAAACATGCAGATAACTTAATTAAATTCATAATATTACCAAAATTTGGTTGTCATGTGTACAAGTCACTAACGCATTATAATAGAAGTGAAGAAACTACAAGTCTCATATGACATTGCTTCTAGAGTAGAACAAAATCATATGTAGAAGAAAAAGGATCGTTGCCGATGACAAACAACTACCTCATAATTTCTTCAGAAGAGCCTCGATCAAGAAGAGAAGAGAGGGTATCACCGTGATCCGGACTCATAACATACATAAATGTAGAAACAAGGAGTGAGTAATGTACAAACCCACCTACAAGCCGTATAAGGTCCTACGGTCTAAAGAAGACATACATAGGAAGACATCCTGAGGTTAGGAAACTTTGAGTCTTGGAACCTTTCTTGAAGGTTCTACGGTCCATAGTAGGGGGTCCATAGAAGAGGGTCTAGACTAGGTGAAAAACATGGGAAGTTGGGTCCCTATGAGGATGATCACGAACGCCTTTGAACATTGGTAACTTGCGAGCCTCAACCTTGGCCTCCATATCTTTGTTGAGCGACACAAGTCCTCTGACTTTAATGCCCTCTTTGACTGATTTCATCTCGTCTCTTATGGCTTCAATCGTGATTAGCACATCCAAGAGCCGACACTCCAAGGAAGTGATGACTTCCTTCATCTCATATTCGGCATGCTGGCACCCCTCACATTTATTGCGGATGTTGTCATTCTCCTCAAGGGCGAAATCCTCGAGAGTCTTGAATTTACTATCGACCTCGTTCAAGCCCTTGCCTATGATCTCCACAGCCTTCCTTGCTGTGTCAACCCTTGTGATCCACTCTACTCCGGGAATGATGTCAATGGTCTCCTCACCACGTCCATCATCACTCGCTTTAGTGGTCAAAAGTGAGTGAGATGTCTGCACTTTGCTTGGTGTAGGCTCGAGTAACAATTCCTCGTTACTCTTAAGGTGCTTCCTGTCCTTTCAGTGCTTCTTTCCACCATCCTGCTTGACGTTGGTGGTGCTAGCAGTGTTGATGACTTCCTCGTTTTCCCTTCCCTTAGTACCAACCTTTGCTCTGATAACATGTTGTCGCAGACTTAGAATTCAACTAACACTATGTGTGGCACTCGACAACTTACTCTTGATTCTTTCACGATCTTGTAAGCTCAAGTAAGTCTTTTCAAACTTAGATCGATAAAAGAATGAAGAAAGACACAAGAGAGTTTTTAAATAAGGCCTTTGGTCTTTTGTATTACTTTAGAAGATTGCTTACAATTTCTTGGTTGGTTTACAAATGTATGTCCCTCTATTTATACTATATACCTAGGGCAGTGGCGTGCATTATTTGGATTAAATCGAAAAAATAAATAAAATCAAACTGAATTCTAATTTGGATTGATTTTTTGGTTTCATTTCGGATTTAAAAAAATAAAAATGAAAAAACCAAATAATATATATATATATATATATACTAGCTATTGGTGCCTTCAACTCTACAAGTAGTATGCTTCATCAGTTGGTGAGGAGAAACAAAGGTACAAACAGAAAAAAAAGTAAAAATGGAGGATCTCATGGTGATGCAGTTACAGGCAGTCATCAGAACTTAAACAATAGCTAATACATATTGCTTTGGTTTTCTGACCCGTAATTGGGTCCGTAAGAATCAGATCAAAATATTATGTTTCTCAAGTTGGTTTAACGAGTCTAGTCTATGGATTGTAAATAGAGTTCATACTCAGGAGACTCTGTTGGGGTAGTCTCTGGTAAAGCGTCATAACTTTTTAATCTGAACTCTAACTGATGCAAATTTGGTAACATTGGAAAGAAGACTCATAAACCAATAACTTGATAGTTCATGGACCACCTAATTCATTATATATAAATAGCTATGGTAGTATATAATTAGGGGTGTTAAATGGGCGGGTTGAGTTGAAATTGGACATATTAAAATGCGTTGAAATAAAAACCGGATTGGGTCATGACCCACCCAAGTTTACTTTGGGCTCAAATGGGCTAAAAATGGGTTGAGTCATAACCCGCCCAGTTTGATATATTATTATTAAACTTTTATAACCACAATTTGAATTTCAACTCAAGAAAATTAAGAAAAAGTTACAAATGGATAGATAAATCTCAAAAGATATAAAATAGACAATAATTTATATCTTTAATAGAGGAACATACATTACATCAATGCAAATAAAGAATTTTTAAAAGGGTTGAAATTGGAGATTAAATTGGGCTCAATTGAAGATTCTTTTAAAATGGGTTAAGGCTTGAACGGGTTAAGATTTAACCCAATTAAAATTATCTTGAGCCCAACCTATAAAATATTGGGCGGGTTGAACGGGTTACCTATGATTGGGCTCATTTTTTACACCACCTATATAAAACGATTGCCGTTGAACAATGGCATCAATGTTGATAGTATTTATTAGGTTGGGTTGCGCATTAGCTACTACACAATATATTTATTATTTATTACAAAACAAAATCTTCATTCTTTTGTCTTTATTTATGTTATATTGTTTGATATGACTCGAAACTTAAGAAAGAAAGAAAAAAATTCAAAATTTATGAGTTAAAATAAATCATAAATATTTGTGTGGATATAAATCATTTCACAAGAGTAAAATTGAAATTCTAAAGTTAAATTGTTACTAATTATAGAAATGCGTCAATATATGAGTTGACAGGACAAATTGTAGATTGGTTTATGATTCGTAAAATGGATTCGTGAAAATTAGACTAGTTGTTGAAATGTTAACATCTAGATCTTTATATTGTTAAAAATATTTTAATGTATAATTCCGGGAATAAAAGTATATAACTGACATGCAAAATCACAATATTTCAAGAATACAATTTTTTTTCATAAAATATAACATAACCATTCAAAATCGGAAGGAAGTAATGTCCAATGTATATAACTTAAACCAACCATCATGAAAGCTACTAACTGCTTCAAAACAATCTAAGCATGAGAGACAATCTCATCATTAATCACACAAAAACTTATAACAAGATAGAACAAGACACATTTTGAGAATCAAATTTTCTAGCTCCACTAAATTTTCAAGGAAGCTAAACTTTCCACAAACTTCTAGTCCCATGGAATTCTCAAGGAAGCTAAACTTCCTGTGAACAAGATGGATAAGTCTGTAGCAGGTGCAATTTGATTCAAGGTAAACTCATTTACTTCTTTTTTTCGCACATCATATTCTAGAAAACCACCATCCAGTTTCCTCCACAAGATATTTCATTTTCTTTCAAAAAAATTATATCATCTAGGTAGCAATTGTGATTCCCAAGGCCAATGAATGAGCCCAATGTAGGAATATTCATGAAACTAGTCCATGTCCACCTTTCCCCATCTTTATCTCTTGAAAAAACCAAGAAATCCATCTCAACAAACCCAGAAATATAGAGATGATTAGCAAAATTTGACATCTTAATTTGGCTCCCACAGTATTGTGGTGGGACGGGCGTTACAACAATTTTCTCATCAGCCACGATCAAAGAAATAATGACAAACTCATTAAAGTCACTACCACCATTTCCTTCAACTAATCTAGCTGCCATCATGTTAATCGTACCATAAAATGAAATAGGGTTTTGGTCAAACAAGTGATAGACACTCGGAATAGTATCAATTTTTTTCCAAGACTCATTCTTCACAGAGTATATTCCAACAATATGACGACTATCTTTTGCACTAATCACAAATGTAGCGATTATCTTATAATCATCACTAACAGAATCATATGTAAAACCATAAAGCGTTGATTCATAACATTTTAACAAAGTAGGATTAGGCTCTTTGACCATTTTATATTTTCGAGTAGCAGGATTCCATATAAATATTTTAAAGCTATACACCATACATAACAAGCCGTTACAAGAACTCACCAATGGATATGAAATATCTCGAGACTTAAGAAAGTTATTTTATAATAATTGTTTTTTCTACCAAATGATACTATATATATGTACTTAGAAAAAGAAAACCTAAAACCCGAAGTAAACACAAGTCCAATGAATCCCTATTCAAGAAAAAACACAAACTTTGAGATGATGAGATTGCTTGCATCCTCTCAAAACTCCCAGCTAAATCACTTCAACGTTTCAAGATTGTGCATAAATCATGGTGTTCAATCATCAATGACTAGTTTGGTGGTTGGATAGAAACAACTTGAGAATTCACACTCATTGATGATGCAGTTATTGAAGCAATGTTGAACTCTAACATGTTATGTTCCAAACCAGGAGATCGAATTATGTTCGATGAAATTAAGAGGATTTTTTGATGATTAACATTAGAGGATGATTCGTCGATTTGCAACTTGATGAAATAGGAGTCATTGATGATTGAACACCATGATTTATGCACAATCTTGAAACGTTGAAGTGATTTAGCTGGGAGTTTTGAGAGGATGCAAGCAATCTCATCATCTCAAAGTTTATGTTTTTTCTTGAATAGGGATTCATTGGACTTGTGTTTACTTCGGGTTTTAGGTTTTCTTTTTCTAAGTACATATATATAGTATCATTTGGTAGAAAAAACAATTATTATAAAATAAGTTATCTCAAAAAGAAATATTAACTTTGGTCAAAATCATTTGTTGTCCAACGTTCCAATATTATACCGTTGCCTCCAACGTTCCAATATGATGCCGTTGCCTCCAACATTCCAATATGATGCCGTTGCCTCCAATGTTCCAATTCTTTTATAATTGGATATTATTGCTTTTATGGCATTTATCCTTTGACAATTTTAATTTTAATTTTCCTTAAGCATATATATGCCATTCTTGGCCTCTGCAGGTGCAAGTGATAAAAACATATGAACAATAGCTTCATTCCTCTCCTTCTTTGATGGGTTTTATAGTTATAAAAACTTTGTTGTTCCCGTTCCTAATTAATTCTAGAAGAGCTTGTTGAATCCTGGGGATACACCATACTGGTGAAATATCCTTAAGGATAGTGACTTACACGCCTCAAGCTATCAAGAAACTGTGATTGTACAACAAGATTTTCAACAATCTTAAGGATACTTCTTTTATTGTAGTCATGGATCACGAAAGAGTGCAATGTACAAGATTAGTGACATGATTAGATATATATTCACTAATTTCTTTGACTATAAGTCTTGGGTGTCCGATAAACGGTTTAGTAATGGTGGTTCTATTTTTTATTTTTTTTATAGTTTCAACTATAATAGTTTTCACCAAATTACTCAACCTTTGGAATTATGTTGATAAGGTATGTAATTCTACTATTATCACCACTGTTTCTGATGAAAAGAAACTTGATTACAAGCCCAAAAGTTTTTATAAAACCTTTCTGAAAAGAATTGAGAAAATTGACAATCTTGTTAATCCAAAAATTAATTTGGACAAAATAGAGGATAGTTTGTTTCGGTGGTTTCCCAAGTAAATATTGTGGCCTATGTGAGTGACTAGGTGACAGATTCTGGTGCTACTAGATACATTTATGGTAAATTTATTTTATGTCTTAGACTCAAGTCAATAAAGAAGAACTTGTATATCTTGGTGATTTAACAACCACTCAAGTTCTTGGAAAAGGTAAAGTTCCTCTCAAACTTACATCTGGAAAATCTTTAGTCTTAACTGAAATGCTGCACTTTCCTAATATTTGAGCCAATTAGATGTCTGTGGATTTATTAGGAAAAGTTGGAGTGAAGGTTTTATTTGAATCTAATAAAGTTATTTTAACAAAAACTAATGTTGTGGGAAAAGGATGTTGTAATCGTAGTTTGTTTTTACTAATGTTATAAATGAAAATACTAGTATTTTTGCTTATTTGATTGATTCTTTTGATTTATGGCATGCAATACTTGGACATGTTAGTTTATATTATATTAAGAAAATGCATTCGGAAAAGTGTGAAATTTGTGTTGAGGTTAAATAATTTTAAAAGTCCCATGCTTATGTTTTTAGAGAAACCAATTTATTGGATTTAATGCATACTGATTTGGAAGATTTGAAACAAACTATGACTAGAGGTGGTAAACGATATTATGTCAAATTTTTCTATGATATTTCTAGATATACAAGAGTGTCATTGCTGAGAAATTAAGATGAGTCTTTTGAAATGTTTTTATTATACAAAATCAGATGTACAAAATCAATTGAATAGGAAGATTAAAAGAGTAAGATCTGATAGAGGTGACACATATAGTTTGCTTAATGATTTTTGTGAAAAAACAAGGAATTATTCATTAAGTTACTCCTCCATACTCACTCAAATCGAATGGAGTAGCTGAAAGGAAAAATAGGACTTTAAAAGAAATAATGAATTGTATGTTTGTTAGTTCTTGTGCATCTGATAATCTTTGGGGTGAAGCTATTTTATCTGCTAGTCATTTACAAAATAGGATTCCTTACGAAAAAATTTGAAAAATCCCCTTATGAATTGTGGAAAGGCTATTCCCTAATTCTAAATACTTGAAAGTGTGAGGAGTGTCTTACCAAGGTTATTTTGCCTGACCCTAAGAAAATAAAATTTGTAAATTAATCAAATCTTTATATGGTCTAAAACAAGCTCCCAAGCAATGGAATAAGAAATTTGATCAAGTTTTGTTAAGAAATGAGTTTACAGCTATTGAATTAGATAAACGTGTCTATAGAAAACTTGTTAATGGTCATTGTGTAATTATATGTCTTTGTGTGGATGGTATGCTTATTTTTTAGTTCTAGTCTTGATATCATACATAAGACCAAAACATATTTTTGTCTTCTAATTTGATATGAAAGACATGGAAAAGCAAGTGTTATTTTGGGTATGAAAATAATTAGAAATAATGATGATTTGATTTTAACTCAAGGACAATGTATGGAAAAATTCTTTAAAAGTTTAATTTTTTTTATGTGGTACCTGTGGGAATTCCTTTTGATGCTAATAGTCATTTGAAAAGGAATCTTGGAGAAGCTATTTTGAAAAATAAATATGCTCAAATAATTGGTAGTGTAATGCATTTGATGAGTTTTACTAGACATGATATAACTTATGATGTGTGTAGATTGAGTAGATATACTCATAATCCTAATAATGATAATTGAAATGCATTGATAAGACTTTTGAAATATTTGAGAGGTACCATGAATTATGGTATTAAATACAATGGATTTCCCGCTATACTGGAAGGATACAATGATGCTAACTGGATATCTGATTCAGATGAGACAAAATCTACTAGTGGTTCTGTGTTTATCCTTGGTGGGGTGCCATAACATGAAATTCAGCCAAACAGACCATAATTTCTAGATCAACTATGGAATCTGAATTTGTTGCATTAGAGTTAGTTGTTAATGAGGCTGAGTAGTTGACAAACTGCATACCAAGTATTTCAATTGGAATAAAAACCAACACCTATGTATCGATACATTGTGATTGCCAAGCAGCGGAAGTTGTAGCAAAAAATAAATATTTCAATTGGAAAAATAGACAGATATGCTTGAGCCATAACATGATAAAGCATATGCTAAGAGATGGAATAATTTCTGTAGATTATGTGAAGTCAGAAATGAATTTGGCTAATCATGTGACTAATCCTTTGTAAAGGAGCGTGATATCTGAAACATCGAGCCGAATGGGAGTTTTGTCAACTTGATAAAATCGACAATGATGGTAACCCAATCTATGTAATCGAATATCCCATGAATTAGGTTCATATGGGTAATAAAAAGTCATTAGTTGATTAGAATGTGCACTATAAAATATTTCCCTTTCTATGGTGTGTGAACATAGTGCAAGGGTAATGCAAAGGCAAAGTGAGGTAGATTAAAATCTTAATCCAATTCATATTCTTTATAGGTGGTGTATTTCTCTGCAGAATATACTTGATTAATAGACCTATATGAGTGTGGAGTGGATCTGCTCCTATGAAATTATGACAATTTCTAGAACACTCATGAATACCAGGCACGCACATAGCCTATTGGCGCAAAACCTCAATGAACAACAAAGTGTGTGGAGGCATGATGTGATAATAAGACGCTGAATTTACAAAAGAATTTTTGGTTCATAGAAGTTCTATACTTCAGCAACAACTATTTTGTAAGTTTAATCTTATTTTATCTAGATTTAGTTCACAGTCCAAGAGACGCCAGATTGGACGCATTATTCTCTTTGTGAAAACCCAACAAAAATTCACTTTTTCATTTATATTCTTTTTTAGATAAGTGGGGGATTGTTAGGAAAAACAATTATTATAAAACAAGTTATCTCAAAAATATATATTTACTTTGGTCAAAATTATTTGTTGTCCAACGTTCCAATATGATGTCATTGCCTCCACCGTTTCAATTCTTCTTTAATTGGATATTATTACCTTTACGACATTTATCCTTTGTCAATTTTAATTTTCTTTTCCTTAGGCATATATATGCCATTCTTGGCCTCTCCAGGTTCAAGTGAGAAAAACATATTAACAATAGCTTCATTGCTCTCCTTCTTTGCGTGGTTTTATAGTTATAAAAACTTTGTTATTCTTGTTCCTAGTTAATTCTAGAAGAGCTTGTTGAATCATGGGGATACACCATACCAATGAAATATCCTTAAGGACAGTGACTTACACACCTCAAGCTAGTCTAGACTCCAGAATCAAGTTAAGGCTTCTATGGAATGGGAAAGGGAAATAGCAAGGCGTTTTAGTGCATATCAAGCAGAATGTGAGGTTGAGAGAGGCCAAAGGATAGCCGAACGATATGCACTCCACCTTCAAATTGAAGAGCTCCAAGAACAGAGGGAGAATTTGACGCATGAAGTCAATACTACTCGATATTGGTTACAGAATTGTTATGACAATATGAATGAAGCCAGAGATCGAGTACTTCAACTCAGGGATGCACTCAATGATGTTTATGCTGGTTATCTCCACCAGAATGATGAAAGGTTGGGCCGCCAGGCACGTGTTCTTGCTCCACATCTACCAAAGGCCTTGGCTAGGATTTATAAGGGTCTTGGGGATGACTGAGATCCGAGGATTTAGTTTCTTTTCGAGTCTGTTTTCTTTTCTTAGTTATTAGTTGTTGCTTTTATTTATTTATATTTTCGTTAATCATTTTGAGTCTATCTTAGTCTTAGCTACTTCTATTCTCATGTTTTATTCAAATCATTGTGTTAAGAATGTTTGAAAATGAATGAAAATGATTTACTTTTGGTCAACTCATGTACATTTATTATTCTAAAAAAATATATAAAAAAAATAAAAAAAATATATATATTATTATATTTCACGAACTACGTAATGATCCGATTCATGTTCAACATGATACGTAGGCAACCCTCAACGGGTTCGATCGAAATGCATTTCGAAATTATTCAAATTAGGAAAGTATGAGACTAAGAGACATAATCAAGTTGTCTAAAGCCGGGATGAAACATAAAAGCCTTCCGAAACTCATTTTAGAAACATAAATAATTTAGGTGCATAACATACAACGTGTGATTATCGTTTGCAAAACACTAAACCCTTACATGTTTGTTTTGTTTTTTTTTTACGAAAAGAAAAAAAGAAAAAAAAGTTTTAAGGTGTTTGGTTTGTGAAAAACGCTGGCATCTCATCAATACTACACAAGATCAAAAGGGAATGGGAAGATGACACGCAAGGAGGGAACAGAGTCGGGAAATAATGATGTCCAAATAGTTGCACAAGAATCGGTGTCTGTGGAAGAGGTAAAAATGTTGCGACAACAAATGGCCGAAATGTATGAAGCTTGGATGAATGGGCAAGCTCCTCCATCTTCGATTCGGGAATACCTGAACGCGAATATGCCATTCCCTATCCAAGTATCAACCAATGATCCAATTTATCCACTTGGATTCGGCCCCTACACTAACGCATCAAACGTCGTTGAAACTTCTACAGTGCGCCCCTTGAATACACCTATGATGAGTAACCCACTCTTTATGCCAACTGCGCCGACTAATAGCACTTCAAATCCAACAGTGGTGCCCAAATCCAACAATGATCCTTTATCCCAAGTTCTTCATGACCATGGCTACACCCCTGAAGAGGCCCTTAAAATTTCAAGTTCTTATCCCCAGACTCGTCAATATAGTTCCCCTTTCAAAATTGAGAAGACAATTAAGAATGAGGAGCATGAACAAATGGCTAAGAAAATAAAGAGTTTGGAACAGAGTATAAGAGATATGCAAGGACTAGGGGGCCACAAAGGCATCTCATTCAGTGATTTGTGCATGTTTCCCCACGTCCATTTGCCTTTTGGTTTTAAAACTCCGAAGTTTGAGAAATATGATGGTCATGGAGACCCCATAGCTCATTTGAAGAGATATTGCAATCAATTGAGAGGTGTAGAGGGCAAAGAAGAGTTGCTCATGGCCTATTTTGGGGAAAGCTTAATGGGAATTGCATCTAAATGGTTCATAGATCAGGATATAGCCAACTGGCATACGTGGGATGATTTGGCTCGATGTTTTGTGCAACAATTCCAATATAATATTGATATTGTGCCAGACCGCTCCTCATTTGCTAACATGAGGAAAAAGACCACGGAAAATTTTCGTGAATATGCCGTTAGATGGAGGGAACAAGCTGCTAGAGTTAAACCACCAATGAAGGAGTCAGAGATGATTGATGTTTTTCTCCAAGCCCAAGAACCTGATTACTTTCATTACTTACTTTTTGCTGTCGGGAAGACATTCGCCGAAGTTATCAAGGTTGGGGAAATGGTGGAAAATGGCATAAAGTCTGGGAAGATCGTAAGCCAAGCTGCTTTAAAAGCCACGACACAAGCGCTTCAAAATGGTTCTGGAAATATTGGAGGGAAGAAAAGAAGGGAAGATGTAGCCACCGTTGTATCAGCACCTCGAACCTATGCCCAAGATAATCATACACAACACTACTTTCCTCCCCAAATTCCACAATATCCTGAATATCCCATTTTTAGCGCACAACCAATTGTTCCCCCTTCTTATCCGCAATGGCATGCACCATTTTCTCAAAATCATCCATCACCCCTACAAATTCACCAAAATACAACTAGAATTCCTTTTCGTCCTAGAAAAGAATACAAGAAGGGAAATGGAGCTAGGATGAGTTCACCCCTATTGGAGAATCATATGCTAGCTTGTTTCAAAAATTAAGAACGTTGAATGTTTTGAGTCTTATTGAAAGAAAGATGTCGAATCCTCCTCCGAGGAATCTTGATTATTCCCAACACTGTGCATATTGTTCTGATGCCCCAGGGCACAACATAGAAAGATGCTAGTACTTGAAAAAGGCAATTCAAGATTTGATCGATACTCGTCGAATTATAGTTGAAAGCCCAAATGGACCGAACATCAATCAAAATCCACTGCCCAGACATACTGAAACAAACATGTTAGAGATAATGAATGACCACGAAGAAGTTGTAGTCCCATACAAGCCAATCCTTAAGGTTGAAACTGGCATGGAAAGTTCAGCAAATGTCGTTGAGTTAACAAAAATGATGCTTTCGGGGGCGAAAAGTACGTCTGAAAAGTTGACCCCATCAAGCGCACCCATCCTAACTGTAAAAGGAGCACTTAAAGATGTTTGGGTAAGTCAGAAAGAGGCAAGATTGGTTGTTCCAAGAGGGCCAAACAAGCCTATCTTGATCGTGCAAGGAGCCTATGTTCCACCTATGATCATTAGGCCAGTGTCCCAACTTCCAATGACTAACCCCAAGGCTGTCCCTTGGAATTATGCGCCTACCATCGTGACATACAAGGGGAAAGAAGTCAATGAAGAAGTAGATGAAATAGGAGGAATGACTCGTTCGGGAAGATGCTATGCCCCGGCTGAATTAAGGAAAAATAAAAATGACCAAATGCAAGTTAAAAGTCCAGTCACTGAAGGGGAGGCAGAGGAGTTCTTAAGAAAGATGAAATTGTCAGACTACTCAATTGTGGAGCAGTTAAGGAAAACTCCGGCCCAAATCTCTTTGTTGTCATTGTTAATACATTCAGATGAACATCGTAAAGCTGTAATGAAAATTCTGAACGAAGCACATGTTCCTAATGAAGCTACAGTGAGTCAGTTAGAGAAGATTGCTGGGAGAATCTTTGAGGTAAATCGCATCACCTTTTCAGATGATGAACTACCAGTGGAAGGTACGGGACATAACCAAGGCCTTCATATCACTGTAAAGTGTGAGCTTTCATATGTCACTCGAGTTCTAATTGACGGAGGGTCTAGGGCAAATATTTGTCCCTTGTCTACTCTATAAAAATTGAATGTTAATGTTGAAAGGGTACGACCCAACAACGTATGTTTCAGGGCGTTTGATGGGTCCAAAACAGATGCCATTGGGGAGATAGAGCTCATACTAAAAATAGGGCCTATCGATTTCACCGTGAATTTTCAAGTGCTGAATATTAATGCATCCTACAATCTATTGTTAGGAAGACCATGGGTGCATAAGGCTGGGGCCGTCCCCTCTACGTTGCATCAAATGGTTAAGTTTGAACACGATCGACAAGAAGTGATTGTTCATGATGAGGGGGATTTGCTAGTCTACAAGGACTCTTCCCTCCCTTTTATCAAGGCAAATAATGAGAATGAGGCACTGATTTATCAAGCTTTTGAAGTAGTGGTTGTTGAGCATATCCTCGAGGGGAATCTCATTTCAAAACCACAACTGCCCATGGCATCTGTGATAATGGTAAATGAAATGTTGAAGCATGGGTTTGAACCAGGTAAAGGCTTGGGGATTTTCTTGCAAGGGAGAGCTTATCCGGTGAGTCCACGAAAGAGCCTCGGTAGTTTTGGCTTAGGATACAAGCCCAAAGTTGAGGATAAAATGAAGGCCAAGAAGTAGATGAGAGATGTATGGTCACTTACCAAGCCTATACCACCCATATACAAATCCTTCATCAAAGCCCGCACAACAGAATCTTCTGAGTCACTACTCCCAGAGCCAATGCTGGAGGTTCACGAAGAATTGATCAACTATTTTCAAGATTTATTTGTCGAGGCTGATATGGTTGAACTCGGAGAAGGCACTAGCGACAAAGATGTGAAATTCATTGGTCCTGATGTCCAGCTAAACAATTGGGAGGCCACTCCTCTCCCCGTTAAGAATGAGTCTTGGTAGTTTGTCTTGTTTTTCTTTTTGTCATCCGATTTATTCAAGGATTGTAATTCGGATTTTGTCTCGTCGTTTTATTTCAAAATATCTATTTTCTTTTTCAATAGGATGTAATTGTGTTTTTATTTCAGTCTAATACATTTATTTTGTTTTCTTCTATACAGTTCTTTCTATGCCGATTCTAGTGATATGACATGCATGCAGAATTTTTTGCCGGATTTTAAAATCCAATCTAATCTTCGACCTAATCCTGAAATAATAAGTCAAGAAATCGAATATGATGAAGACGAAGTATTTGAAGAAGTAAGTAGATATTTCAAACATTTTGAGAATAAATCAAACCCAAATATGAGTGAAACTGAGACGATAAATTTAGGGGATCCTGAAAATATTAAGGAGACTAAGATAAGCGTACATGCTCGACATCAAAAAGAGGATATAATCCAGTCTCTTTTTGATTACAAGGATGTTTTTTATTTCAGAGTCGCCACTTGGAATTGAGTTTTGGTGTTCCAAGTCACCTAATTTTTAGCCCTAATCAAAAGGAAGTTGACTCTAATTTTTAATGGTCTGCGAACTAGAAATCTGGATAAGAAATTCTATTAACCAAGGGGAAGGTGTAAGGCACCCCTCGAGTCATGTGTTTCTAACACAGTTGCTTCATTGACTTATATCTTGGCATGACTTAGTTTTTGGATATAGTATACTTATTAGCTATATATTTACTTATATCCCACCTTCTTTGATTTATTGTAACTGTCTTGTTTAGATTTTTAGAGTTTGGGGAATTTTAGTATTGTCATTTTAGTGGGAGTAGATAGTTGAATTATAATAGGAGGTAAAATTTTAGGGGATTTAGGATTAGATTTAGAAAAGAAAATGTTGAAGAAGTTAAGACCAAATTTTCTTTTATACGTTATTTTTTTGTAAAAAAAAAATCAACATTTGTTCCTTCTTCCTTTTACCTTTCAATTTGATAATGTTTCTCTTCTTCATTCATTTAAATAATTTTTGGTTTAATTTTTGTTTTCCTTTTTTTTTTTTTTTTAACCTTTTCTTTATTTTTTATTATTATTACTTTTTATCACTTTTCATCTTTTGTTTCTTCTCTTTTTGCTTTTTATAATAAATGTTTATTTATTTTATTTTTTATTCTTACTTTCTTTTTAATGATCTATTCCTCTCTTTTATTATCTTTATTTTTTCTTTATTCCACACTATTTTTCCCTTTATTATTATATTTTTTCTCTGCTCACGTTTCCTTTTTTAATTCTATATATTATTTTTTAATTAATTTTTTCCTTTAAACTAATTGAGAGAAAAATAATATACATAGTGATATAATAATATTCCTTCACCAAATGATGATAGTGTGAAATTACTAATAAAAGAACTATCTCACGTTGATGAATTAATGACTCACCCAAATGAACTAATGTTCATCTCCTCCATTTTTAATATTTCGGATACGATAAAAATTATTCTAATAATTAATTGTCTCAATAAGTACGGTAATATTATTTATTTATTAAAATCCAGAAACTCTAAATGATAACTAATACAGAATCTCTAACCAATTTACATGTAATTAAATTAAAGTCATAAACGAAGTTGTCAATTTGTACCATCAAATAAATGTACATAAACATCTTTGGAATAAAACTAAGAGTAAACAACAACCATCTTTGGATTAAATTAGTTGATTAAATTAAAGTCAGGTGTAAAAATAATTCGATGAGCAAATTTAAACAGTAGCAATTCATGCAATCAACAATATGATATGCATCATAAAATAGTGGCATATAACAATACATGTAATTTTAAGGACTTCATAACATCATAATCGAGTTCAGAACAATTATTTCATTGAACTATATAAGGAATTAGAATTACCTTTTCGTAAAACTTAATTCCAACAAAAGAAACCGCTATAATCTACTGATTTCCAAAGTTAATTATAATTAAATTTAAGGAGCCACGAACTTGAATCCACGAACAAAATCTTTCTGACTTAAAGTGTATTGCTTTTCCTCTTTTTTTTTGTGTGCACTGTTCATTCCTCTCTATGATTATGATGGTGGTATATATATAGGAGACGTTTTCTTTCTCAGATACGTGGGGTGTTGGTCTCTTTTTTTTTTTTTTTTAAATTCTAGTCGTGTATGTATAGGGGTCTGTTAGTTGTTGATAGTTTTTGTGGGGATATAGTAGTATAGGGGCGAGTAAATGGGAGTAGTGGGGTATGGGAGGTTAGATTATTTAGGTTAGTTTTACTTTACTTTTAGTTTTATTTTACTCTTAAGAGAATAGTAATTAACTATATAAAAAGCTAATTAGAAAAAGTCAAATAGCTAAAAAAATAAAATAAAAAATAAATAATTAAATAAATGAAAACTTAATTTTAAAAATAATATAGGATTTTTTGTAATCTTTCATTCTTTTTTAAACAATTGGAAATAAAACTTACCTTTAAAAAAAAAGTGATTCTATTTCTGTTGTTTTCAAATCTTTTAAAAATAAACTTAATAAAATAAGATAAAAGTCAAAATATTTAATTTATATTTATAAAAAATATTTCAGCTCAAAAAATGGTATAAAATTTTAGGTTCGGTCAAAAATTACGTGTCTACAGTTTGCCACTCTTTGACTAGAAACACGAAGAGTTTTCAGACAAAGAAGTAGACAATGTGACAAGTTTTGGCCGGACTCTTATTCGAAAAGGAAAATAGGCGACCGAGTCCTAGTTTTGGACAGCCTACATTTCCCGGGTTATAAGGGAATCATGTCATATGCAGTTCAAGTAAATGAGATAATGAGTTAGGAGTTGAGTGAGGTTCTATCGAGGCTTCAGTTCGCGGCTCCTATTATTACACCAACATGAGAAACAAAGAATTAAAAGAAAATGCGAGTAGCAGATTCTAGCTCTGCAGCTTCTCTTGAATTTTGACTTAGGTCTTCATGTTTCTCAAGTTGTGAGATATTGATTTTCCTTTTGAGTGAGTGCGAAGGTAAATGCTTCTCTCCAGGTAGGCTCCTTCTACTTGGACTTTGGATATCGACCTTGTTCTTAAGATGAACTCTAGCCACTTCAATTGAACATGAGCTTGAGAGTTGACTCCCTTCTAGATAAGATCCTGAACTTGAAATATGGATTGACCCCATTCTATCACTAGATTCTTTGAATCGAGATTTTGAACAATTCGAGCTTTGTCGCGATGTACTCTTTAGAGGGCTTATGCGTGTTTACACCAACTCCATTCTTCATGATGAACCGGTTAGATAAAATTATGTTAGTCTAGTCCTATTATCCAGGAGGGTCCTTGTTATACTACGTCCCATTGTTCAGGAGGGTCCTTGCTATACTATGTCCCATTGTTCAGGAGGGTCCTTGCTATACTACGTCCCATTATTCAGGAGGGTCCTTCCTATACTACGTCCCATTATTCAGGAGGGTCCTTGCTACACTATATCCCATTATTCATGAGGGTCCTTGCTACACTATATCCCATTATTCAGGAGGGTCCTTGCTATATTACGTCCCATTATTCAGGAGGGTCCTTGCTATACTACGTCCTATTGTTCAGGAGGGTCCTTGCTATACTACGTCCCATTATTCAGGAGGGTCCTTGCTACACTACGTCCCATTGTTCAGGAAGGTCCTTGCTATATTACGTCCCATTGTTCAGGAGGGTCTTTGCTACACTATGTTCCATAGACTAATAAGACAAACAAACACTTACCCACTATGGACTATAATTCTTGTGCAATGTTGCCATTTAGCTCTTCGTAGACTAAATTGAACATCTAGGTTTTTGGATCTTTGATCTCGAAATAACTTGTACCCCTGCTTCAACAAAGAAAATTTGTGAGTTTAAAAACGTGGTGGTTGGTTTGTGGTTCTGCCTTTTGACGAGGATTGCTAAAGTACTTATCGTGTTTCACTTTTTCCAAATGCCCAGTGCTCGTTATTGGTTGATTGTATTTTCACACAAATTTTCTCATTTTGAGGGACTTAAATCCAACATCTGCCTTTATGTCACGACACTCATTGTTTACCCTTCATCAAATCATGGACTTGTTCTGAATCTAAAACTTGTCGACAGATGATAACTCATTGGCCTGATGCTTTGCGTTGTACACATTTAGAGTTGGTAACAAGTCTTGAAATCCTTTCTTACTTTCTTGACATAAACTCGACTCAAGGACATATGAAACAAAGCGATGAAAAGCGGAAGAAAAATATAGACTACACGAGAATAGCAGAAAATGATTCGATGAAGACTTTCTTTTAGAAAGAGAAAGAAAGAAAAACTTATCTGAGTGTGGTAGCCGACTCTACTGATCATGACATGCAATTTGAATTGATTACCCGATTTGTCCATCCAATCTATTCATCGACCATTATTGATCATTTAATCTTGATGTGGAGTTCCAACTATTTGACGGAGTCATAACTAATTTCAAACTCTTATTCGCCTTATGATGTCCACGAGAGTTTTTTTTTTTTGCCACTAAAACTCTTTCACTTTGAATCCTTCAGCTCACATTCGCCTCATGGTGCCCGTTAGGGTTTTCACCAATAAAACTCTCTCATTTTATTTCTCTCAACTCACATTCACCTTATGATGCCCAGTTAGGGTTTTCACCAATAAAACTCTCTCATTTTTTATTTTCACAACTCACTTTCGCCTTATGATGCCGAGTTAAGGTTTTCACCAATAAGACTCTCTCATTTTTGTTTCTCTCAACTCACGTTTGCCTTATGATGCCCAGTTAGTGTTTTCACCAATAAGACTCTCTCATGGTTTCATCATTTGTACCCTTAACATACTTACTCTTTGACATTTCAAAGGTTGATCCAAAGGTCTTTCTTTGATTGAAACACAACCTTTATACAAGGTTAGAAAGAAATGACAAGATGAAGGCTCAAATACGACTTTAAATGATGGGATTGACTTTAGCTTTGGGATAGCAAAAAAAATAATTAAAAAAAAAATTAAAAAAAAAAGACTTTTGCCCCAGTTTTTTACAAATATGGAATTTTGGATTTTTTATTTGGTTAGACCGAACCCCATATTAGAGTTGCCTACGTATCTTATCGAAACAAGAATCAGGTCAAACGTAGTTCATGTTGATTGATTTTCTTCTCTTTTTTTTCTCTTTTATATGGAAGAGCCAAGGAAGCAAAAGAACCAAGGAAGGAAATTAAATCAAAACAAGGGTAACAACATATGAATTAATACTTAGACACAGAACCAAGAATTTTCATTACATCAACCTTTGAAATGTCAAGTCCAAACATAAGGGTTTCTAATATCGAAAAATCACATCATATATAATATCTCTTCACAGCATCAGCGTTGATGATCATTTCTGTCATTTTTCCTTCTATATCAGCTAAGTAAAGAGCACCGTTGGATAATACCTTCTTTACAATGAATGGCCCTTTCCAATTTGGAGAAAATTTGCCTTTGACTTCGGCCTGGTGTGGCAGAATACGTCTCAACACCAATTGACCCTCTTCGAAACGTCTGAGACGCACCCTTTTATTGTATGCTCGCGCCATTCTTTTCTGGTACAATTGTCCATGGCATACTGATGTCAATCGCTTCTCATCAATCAAACTTAATTGCTCTAAGCGTGTTCTGATCCACTCATCATCATCAATTTCAGCCTCTACAACAATCCGCAGGGATAGAATCTCAACCTCTGCAGGTATAACCGCCTCAGTCCCATATACCAGCGAATAGGGGGTGGCACCCACTGACGTACGAACTGTAGTGCGATAACCCAACAAAGCAAAAGGCAACTTTTCATGCCATTGTCGAGAACTTTGCACCATTTTACGAAGTATTTTTTTTATATTTTTGTTGGCAGCTTCTACAACCCCATTTGCTTTTGGGCGATAAGGAGTCGAGTTTTGATGTTCAATCTTAAATTGACGGCAGACCTCTTGCATTAAACGACTGTTGAGATTTGCAGCATTATTGGTAACAATTGCCTTTGGAATACCAAATCGACAGATGATGTTGAAATGAATGAAATCCACCACGACCTTCTTGGTCACTGACTTGAAAGTTACTGCTTCTACCCACTTTGTAAAGTAATCAATGGCCACCAGGATGAACCTATGACCATTCAACGCTTTTGGTTCTATTGGTCCAATCACATTCATTCCCCATGCCACGAAAGGCCATGGAGCAGACATCGCATACAACTCGGAGGGAGGAGAATGTATCAAATCACCGTGTATTTGACATTCATGACACTTACGAACAAATCGTATAGAATCCCGCTCCATGGTGAGCCAATAATAACCTGCTCGAAGTATCTTCTTTGCCAGAACATATCTATTCATGTGAGGTTCACAAACTCCTGAGTGTACTTCAATCATGATTGTTGAAGCCTCTTTAGCATTTACACACCTTAGAAGACCCAAATGAGGTGTTTTCTTGTACAATATGCCTTCGCTTAAAAAAAACCCGCTATCTAGTCGTCGAATAGTCCTTTTTTTATTACTAGTGGCATTAGTAGGACATTCTCCGGAACTGAAGATATGTTTTAATATCATGGAACCAAGGTTTACTGTCAAATTCTTCCTCCACCAAGTTGCAATAAGCATGACGATCACGAATTTGTATGTACAAGGGGCCAATATGAGCTTCGTCAAGATGTTGAAGCATCGAAGATAAAGTTGCTAATGCATCAGCAATCTCATTATGAACTCTAGGAATATGTCTAAACTTTATTGACACAAACTGTCGACAAAGATCTTGTAAACAATGTTGATATGGTATGAGTTTTGGGTCACGAGTCTTCTATTCTCCTTGGATTTGATGGACCAGTAAGTCTGAGTCTCCTAGCACTAGCAACTCTTGGATGCCCAAGTCAGCAGCTAACCTCAAACCCAAGATGCAAGCCTCATACTCTGACATATTATTGGTACAATAGAATCTAAGTTGTGCTGTTATAGGGATATATTCCCCTGATGGAAAGTAGGTCTTAAGTGGTTCATATTCATCATCAATAGGGTTCTCTGCCAAATGATCTGCCAAGGCTTGAGCCTTCATTGCTGTCCGCGTCACATAGATAATGTCAAACTCTGTGAGTAATATTTGTCATTTCGCAAGCCTGCCCGTGGGCATGGGTTTTTGAAAAATGTATTTTAACGAATCCATACGAGAAATGAGATAAGTAGTATAAGATGAAAGATAGTGCTTCAACTTCTGTGCTACCCAAGTTAGGGCACAACACGTTCTTTCAAGAAGGGTGTACTTCGATTCATAAACAGTAAATTTCTTGCTGAGGTAATAAATGGCCTGCTCTTTCTTCCTAGTGCCATCATGCTGACCCAATACACCGCTAAAAGAATTATCCAGTACTGACATATATAATATCAATGGTCTGCCCGGCTCGGGAGGAACCAACACAGGGGGATTTGATAAGTAATTCTTAATTCTTTCAAAAGCCTCTCGACATTCTTCGATCCATTCGACTGTGGCATTCTTTTTTAACAACTTAAAAATGGGCTCGCAAGTTGTTGTGAGTTGAGCAATGAATCTACTGATGCAGTTTAGCCTTCCTAGAAGGCTCATAACCTCAGTTTTGTTCTTTGGAGGTGGCAGTTCCTGAATGACTTTTATTTTTGAAGGATCTAACTCGATACCTCATCGACTGACTATAAACCCCAAAAGTTTTCCTGACGGTACTCCAAATACACATTTTGCAGGATTAAGCTTGAGATTATACCTGCGAAGCCTTTCGAAGAATCTTCTTAAGTCTTGCACATGATTTGACTATTTTTTTGATTTAATGATCACATCATCCACATAAACTTCTATTTCTTTATGCATCATATCATGAAACATGGTTGTCATTGCCCTCATATAAGTCGCTCCCACATTTTTCAACTCAAATGGCATGACTCGATAACAATATGTACCCCATGGTGTAATAAAAGACGTTTTTTCTGCATCTTCATCATCCATAATAATCTGACTCCTTCATTGGTGGTTTAACTCTAGCAGCTTGTTCCCTCCATCTAACGGCATATTCACGAAAGTTTTCCGTGGTCTTTTTCCTCATGTTAGCAAGTGAGGAGCGGTCTGGCACAATATCAATATTATATTGGAATTATTGCACAAAACATCGAGCCAAATCATCCCACGTATGCCAGTTGGCTATATCTTGATCTATGAACCATTCAGATGCAATTCCCATTAAGCTTTCCCCAAAATAGGCCATGAGCAACTCTTCTTTTCCCTCTACACCTCTCAATTGATTGCAATATCTCTTCAAATGAGATATGGGGTCTCCGTGACCATCATATTTCTCAAACTTTGGAGTTTTAAAACCAATAGGCAAATGGACGTGGGGAAACATGCACAAATCACTGAATGAGATGCCTTTGTGGCCCCCTAGTCCTTGCATATCTCTTATACTCTGTTCCAAACTCTTTATTTTCTTAGCCATTTGTTCATGCTCCTCATTCTTAATTGTCTTCTCAATTTTGAAAGGGGAACTATATTGACGAGTCTGGGGATAAGAACTTGGAATTTTAAGGGCCTCTTCAGGGGTGTAGCCATGGTCATGAAGAACTTGGGATAAAGGATCATTGTTGGATTTGTGCACCACTGTTGGATTTGAAGTGCTATTAGTCGGCGCAGTTGGCACAAAGAGTGGGTTACTCATCATAGGTGTATTCAAGGGGCGCACTATAGAAGTTTCAACGACGTTTGATGCGTTAGTGTAGGGGCCGAATCCAAGTGGATAAATTGGATCATTGGTTGATACTTGGATAGAGAATGGCATATTCGCGTTCAGGTATTCCCGAATCGAAGATGGAGGAGCTTGCCCATTCATCCAAGCTTCATACATTTTGGCCATTTGTTGTCGCATCATTTTTACCTCTTCCACAGACACCGATTCTTGTGCAACTATTTGGACATCATCATTTCCCGACTCTGTTCCCTCCTTGCGTGTCATCTTCCCTTTCCCTTTTGATCTTGTGTAGTATTGATGAGATGCCAGCGTTTTTCACAAACCAAACACCTTAAAACTTTTTTTTCTTGTTTTCTTTTCGTAAAAAAAATAATAAAAAACATGTGAGGGTTTAGTGTTTTGCAAACGATAATCACACGTTGTATGCTATGCACCTAAATTATTTATGTTTCTACAATGAGTTTCGGAAGGCGTTTATGTTTCATCCCGGCTTTAGACGACTTGATTATGTCTCTTAGTCTCATACTTTCCTTATTTGAATAATTTCGAAACGCATTTCGATCGAACCCGTTGAGGGTAGCCTACGTATCATGTTGAACATGAATCAGATCATTACGTAGTTCGTGAAATATAATAATATATATATATATATATTATTTTTTATTTTTTTAGAATAATAAATGTACATGAGTTGACCAAAAGTAAATCATTTTCATTCATTTTCAAATATTCTTAACACAATGATTTGAATAAAACATGAGAATAGAAGTAGCTAAGACGAAGATAGACTCAAAATGATTAATGAAAATATAAATAAATAAAAGCAACAACTAATAACTAAGAAAAGAAAACAGACTCGGAAAGAAACTAAATCCTCGGATCTCAATCATCCCCAAGACCCTTATAAATCCTAGCCAATGCATTTGGTAGATGTGGAGCAAGAACACGTGCCTGGCGGCCCAACCTTTCATCATTCTGGTGGAGATAACCAGCATAAACATCATTGAGTGCATCCCTGAGTTGAAGTACTTGATCTCTGGCTTCATTCATATTGTCATAACAATTCTGTAACCAATGTCGAGTAGTATTGACTTCATGCGTCAAATTCTCCCTCTGTTCTTAGAGCTCTTCAATTTGAAGGTGGAGTGCATCTCGTTTGGCTATCCTTTGACCTCTCTCAACCTCACATTCTGCTTGATATGCACTAAAACGCCTTGCTATTTCCCTTTTCCGTTCCATAGAATCCTTAACTTGATTCTGGAGTCTAGACTGTGTGCAGATAAGCTGGACCTTTTCTTTTTTCTACTCTTCCTCTTGTTGCTCCATAGCGCCTGTGACAATGCCCGAGTCTTCTTGTAAGGTCAGAATGGTAGAACGATGTTTTCTAACTCCCACTTCAAATATCGCATCACGTTGGGCCAACTCCTCTTTAGCATTCTTTAGGTCATTACTCAGGACATCCAGAGTAGATCTATAGCTTCTTTCAACTTCGAGGCAAGCTTGGTTAATCCTAACCTCAATTTCTGCTTCTCGATCTACAGGTCCTTTCACCGATCCTTCTGGCAATACCTTTGGAGGGGGTTGATCATGAACCCATTCTAAGTATGCTTGGTCCACCTCACCCTTGGTGCGATCCTCCACCCTATCGTGGGGATTTGAGAGCATGCATCCCCCCCAAATCTTGAATATCTCTGATTTTCTTAAAGGAATCTCGGGATGAAACTCATACATGAATTCCCGCATATCTTTATTAGGTGGTAAAAACTGGTGTCGACCAAGTTGTCGCATAACTCTAAGTGGCATGTAAGGTTGGACACCTCGAAGACCTATTAGGACAATGAACGATCGAAAGGTAGACATGTATATCACCTCGGCTGATGGAAACCAATGATAATTCCACACAATCTTGTCAGCTGTCAGGTTATTGAGGTATTTCTTCCAAGCCTCAATACCCTTCGAAAAACTATGATCTTTGATTCTTTCTTCATGGCCCCCAATGTAATCATTCCATTCTACTTTGAAGTCTACTACATAAGGGTGATGACGAATGTGTTCAATCATCCATAGTTGTAGTAACATATTGCATCCCTCAAAGTAGTCTCCTCCATTCTTGCAAATTGTCAAAGCGCGGTAGATGTCTGCTAGAATCATGGGTACGAGGGTGATATTAGGTTTTTTCTCAAAAGCTGTAATGACTGCAGCCAAATTTATATTAATCTTTCCTCTTTTTGGAAACACCATGATCCCCAGAAAAGCTACTACGAAGGCATCATAACTGTGTGCTTCCCAGGTCAAACAACATCCGTTATTACGAAGTTTCTTTCCATATAACTCGAACCCATCCTTTCGCCTATATCTTTTGTACAAAAATTCTAACGGAACCCATGCGTTATCAAGGCAACCACCTATTTCATTCTCATTTATGTGCAATAACTCTAAAAACCTCCTACCACTGATATGTTTTGGTATCATAGGCTCTCCTTCGTGAAGATTTTTACCCCTTCCTATGAATGCGCCTATCTTCTCTAGTGTGGGGGTGAGTTCAAAGTCAGAAAAGTGGAATACATTTTTTATTAGATCCCAAAAATTAACTAGTGCTTCTATCAAGTCCCGTCGTGGCTCAACATACAAAAGGCTTCGCAGAAATTCCAAGCGTTTGAACACTACTCCTTTCCCATAATTAGTCATATTTTCATACCATGCCTTCAAAAGTGTCGGAGCCTTATCTAATATCATGACGCGAGGAGATTGATCCTCCCTTGGCCTCTTATCTCCCTTTCCATATGGAATCATATTTTCCTATATTATGATAATGACAAATTAGGACTTAATAAAACACATTTTTTTTTATAAAAATTAAAAATAAAGCAAAAATTATTGTATATAATAGTAAAAACATGATTGGACACTAAGGAAAACAAACCACCACATTTTTTATTTTTTTATTTTTTCTTAATCCTAGTATTTCTTTATAAAAAAATCTCCTAGTAAATAATCTGAGTAGAGTTGAAAGGAGAAAACAAATTAGTATAAATTTCTTCTTTTTTTTTTCTAAATAATTATTATTATAAGAAGAGTGATTGAAAAAAGAAGAAAAAAAACACATAAGAGAAATAGACACTCAAATCTTTTTGTTGTAGTTTAAACCCCTCTTATTAGATAATCCTGCTAGACTTTAAAAAAATAGTATAGTTGGTTTTATTTTATTTTTCTTAATTTATCTTTACCCTTTAAAAAAAATGATAGTAATAATAACTAAAAAAGAGTCTTATATTTATGAAAGATGTACAAATTTTGACAAAGTAAAAGTGTTTAATAAAAGGACACTAAGACCTTTGTATTTTTAGAATTTTTTTTTTTAAAAATTAATTCATCCAAAGCCGGTCGATATTTTGTATAGCCTTCCCAATAGTGCACCAAGTAGAACAAAAAATATACATGATGGTCTTAAGTGGGGGTAACTGTCCTAGAAGGACTCGACCATTGTGTCGAGCCCCATTAGTTTAAAAATATGCATGATGCAGATAAATCGGATCCTATTAGGGATAATTATCGCTGGGACTTATTTTACTAAGTTAGCTACCTAATGGAATGAGTGTCTAGATTGGTCGTAAAACGAGTGGACTACTCGAGTCGGGAAGGGATTGCTTACCGGTAGCAGGGCTTTCCGGCCTCACTATTAGTCCTTCCCATCCTAAGACATGTGTTACTATAGAATCCTTCCCAGGAGCGTTGCCGCATCTCTGGTATCTCATGGCTCGGGAGCGTAATCGCATCTCCAAATAAAGTATCTCAGAAGACTCAGATGAGTGCGCGATGAGAGACAAATATATAACAATTCACATAATATCAAAGCGATAATCAAGTAGCTAATAACACATTATACTAACAACACAATATCCAAAAAAAAATAAAAAAAATAAAGTTCAAAGCCATACACAAGTCAATATTTTGAAGCTCGAATTCTGCTTATTCCCAGCAGAGTCGCCATCTGTCACACCCATATTTTTACCCAAACGAAATGTTTGAAAAATAGAGTTTCTCCAATTAAAGTGACATTTTGGAAAGAGATTATTTTATTTCAGAGTCGCCACTTGAAATTGAGTTTTGGTGTTCTAAGTCACCTAATTTTTAGCCCTAATCAAAAGGAAGTTGACTCTAATTTTTAATGGTCTGCGAACTAGAAATCTGAATAAGAAATTCTATTGACCAAGGGGAAGGTGTAAGGCACCCCTCGAGTCCCGTATTTCTAACACAGTTGCTTCATTGACTTATATCTTGGCATGACTTAGTTTTTGGATATAGTATACTTATTAGCTATATATTTACTTATATCCCACCTTCTTTGATTTATTGTAACTGTCTTGTTTAGATTTTTAGAGTTCGGGGAATTTTAGTATTGTCGTTTTAGTGGGAGTAGATAGTTGAATTATAATAGGAGGTAAAATTTAGGGGATTTAGGATTAGGTTTAGAAAAGAAAATGTTGAAGAAGTTAAGACCAAATTTTCTTTTATACGTTATTTTTTTGTTAAAAAAAATCAACATTTGTTCCTTCTTCTTTTTACCTTTCAATTTGATAATGTTTCTCTTCTTCTTTCATTTAAATAATTTTTGGTTTAATTTTTGTTTTCCTTTTTTTTTTTTTTACCTTTTCTTTATTTTTTATTATTATTACTTTTTATCACTTTTCATTTTTTGTTTCTTCTCTTTTTGCTTTTTATAATAAATGTTTATTTATTTTATTTTTTATTCTTACTTTCTTTTTAATGATCTATTCCTCTCTTTTATTGTCTTTATTTTTTCCTTTATTATTATATTTTTTCTCTGCTCACGTTTCCTTTTTTAATTCTATATATTATTTTTTAATTAAGTTTTTCCTTTAAACTAATTGAGAGAAAAATAATATACATAGTGATATAATAATATTCCTTCACCAAATGATGATAGTGTGAAATTACTAATAAAAGAACTATCTCACGTTGATGAATTAATGACTCACCCAAATGAACTAATGTTCATCTCCTCCATTTTTAATATTTCGGATACGATAAAAATTATTCTAATAATTAATTGTCTCAATAAGTACGGTAATATTATTTATTTATTAAAATCCAGAAACTCTAAATGATAACTAATACAGAATCTCTAACCAATTTACATGTAATTAAATTAAAGTCATAAACGAAGTTGTCAATTTGTACCATCAAATAAATGTACATAAACATGTTGGAATAAAACTAAGAGTAAACAACAACCATCTTTGGATCAAATTAGTTGATTAAATTAAAGTCAGGTGTAAAAATAATTCGATGAGCAAATTTAAACAGTAGCAATTCATGCAATCAACAATATGATATGCGTCATAAAATAGTGGCATATAACAATACATGTAATTTTAAGGACTTCATAACATCATAATCGAGTTCAGAACAATTATTTCATTGAACTATATAAGGAATTAGAATTACCTTTTCGTAAAACTTAATTCCAACAAAAGAAACCGCTATAATCTACTGATTTCCAAAGTTAATTATAATTAACTTTAAGGAGCCACAAACTTGAATCCACGAACAAAATCTTTCTGACGTAAAGTGTATTGCTTTTCCTCTTTTTTTTTGTGTGCACTGTTCATTCCTCTCTATGATTATGATGGTGGTATATATATAGGAGACGTTTTCTTTCTCAGATACGTGGGGGTGTTGGTCTCTTTTTTTTTTTTTTTAATTTTAGTCGTGTATGTATAGGGGTCTGTTAGTTGTTGATAGTTTTTGTGGGGATATAGTAGTATAGGGGCGAGTAAATGGGAGTAGTGGGGTATGGGAGGTTAGATTATTTAGGTTAGTTTTACTTTACTTTTAGTTTTATTTTACTCTTAAGAGAATAGTAATTAACTATATAAAAAGCTAATTAGAAAAAGTCAAATAGCTAAAAAAAATAAATAAAATAAATAAACAATTAAATAAATGAAACTTAATTTTAAAAATAATATAGATTTTTTTTGTAATCTTTCATTCTTTTTTAAACAATTGGAAATAAAACTTACCTTTAAAAAAAAGTGATTCTATTTTTGTTGTTTTCAAATCTTTTAAAAATAAACTTAATAAAATAAGATAAAAGTCAAAATATTTAATTTATATTTATAAAAAATATTTCAACCTAAAAAAATGGTATAAAATTTTAGGTTCGGTCAAAAATTACGTGTCTACAGTTATATAATATTTCCCTTTCTATGGTGTGTGAACATAGTGCAAGGGTAATGCAAAGGCAAAGTGAGGTAGATTAAAATCTTAATCCAATTCATCTTCTTTATAGGTGGTGTATTTCTCTGCAGAATATACTTGATTAATAGACCTATATGAGTGTGGAGTGGATCCGCTCCTATGAAATTATGACAATTTCTAGAGCACTCATGAATACCAAGCACGCGCATAGCCTATTGCCGCAAAACCTCAATGAACAACAAAGTGTGTGGAGGCATGATGTGATAAATAAGACGCTGAATTTACAAAAGAATTTTTGGTTCATAGAAGTTCTATACTTCAGCAACAACTATTTTGTAAGTTTAATCTTATTTTATCTAGATTTAGTTCACAGTCCAAGAGATGCCAGATTGGATGCATTATTCTCTTTGTGAAAACCCAACAAAAATTCACTTTTTCATTTATATTCTTTTTTAGATAAGTGGGGGATTGTTAGGAAAAACAATTATTATAAAACAAGTTATCTCAAAAATATATATTTACTTTGGTCAAAATCATTTGTTGTCCAACGTTCCAATATGATGTCATTGCCTCCAACGTTCCAATTCTTCTTTAATTGGATATTATTACCTTTACGACATTTATCCTTTGTCAATTTTAATTTTCTTTTCCTTAGGCATATATATGCCATTCTTGGCCTCTCCAGGTTCAAGTGAGAAAAACATATTAACAATAGCTTCATTGCTCTCCTTCTTTGCGTGGTTTTATAGTTATAAAAACTTTGGTATTCTTGTTCCTAGTTAATTCTAGAAGAGCTTGTTGAATCATGGGGATACACCATACCAATGAAATATCCTTAAGGATAGTGACTTACACACCTCAAGCTATCAATAATCCGTGATTGTAACAATAAGATTTCCAACATCATACCACTGTTGATTTGTGCTTGTCTGTCTCAAAATTTGACTCTTAATATTTTGACAATCTGGGTGGGTTTGATTGAAGTATATATTATATTACTGGTAAAATTACCCGCGCTTTGCGCGGAAATTTAATATCACAAAATTTATAAGATAATACTTAAAATGAGCCACTTAACAGGAGAAAAGTACACAAATATTTAATTGTAAAGAAGAATAAGAAGAGGAGGAGGAGAAGGAGCAGGTTCAAAATTTTCGTTGTTTTAAAAATTAAAATGAGAGGAAATCCCTCTATTTATAGACAACAAAGGGTAGTGTGAACAAATGTTTATTGTGCCTTATCGTAAAGGTTACAACTATTTGGAAAAGTTGCAACCCTCCGTAAAGGTCACAACCTTTTATAAAAGTCACAACTTTTCATAGAAGTTGCAACTCTTCATTAAAGTCACAATTTTTCATAAAAGTCACAACTTTTTATAAAATCGCAATTCTTCATTAAAGTCGCAGCTTTTCATAAAAGTCACAACTTTTCATATATGTCACACCTTTTCATGAAAGGGAAATGTTAGTTTTGGAAATAAATAAATTAAAAGGGAATTCTGGTTTGTGGTGGCGCCAAGTAGGCAGGCCTAAGGTTCTCTTATATATATATATATATATATGATATGATATGATATTACTTTAAAAGCATGAACTCCTAACTTGAATGTTAAATTATTATAATATTCCTAACTTAGGTTGTGACTCTTTCGATGAGTTGTGACTTTTTCGATAAGTTGTGACTTTGTTCAAAGGAATGTGATTGTTTGATGAGTTGTAACTTTTCCAAAGAGTTGTGATTTTTTCAATAAGTTATGACTTTTCCAAAGGGCTGTGACTTCTCGAAAAGGTCATGACTTTTCAGATAAGACACAAAAAACACTTGTTATACTACCTTTTGTTGAATATAAATAGAAAGACTTCCTCTCATTTTTCAGCAACAATTTTTAAAAAAATATTCTTCTCTTCTTCTTCTTACATTTTAAAAAAAATTGTGTGATTTATTGTCATTGAGTGAGTTCGAAGTTTAGCGAAATATGTGATACCACTATTTTGATAAAGTAAATCGTTTCATCCTAAGAGGGTGTCATGACCCGAGTCTACACCCTGGATGTGGCCGGCACTCAAGAACCATTGTTGGTCTCCAAGCGAACCCTCATCCTGGCTGACTACAAGCGGAAGACTAACTTAAGCATGCAAAAGCTTAAAACTGAATAAAATTCAATAAACTCAACTTTTCGAAACTTTAACTCAAATGAACAACTTAGAATAAAAATAATATATTCAACTTGCCATAAAATAGGTAACTTAAGTCTTTAAAACATTTAATAAAATAAATGAATAATATAGACTTCTCAACTATACTGACTATCTATGAAACCTCTAACTGATAAAGATGGAAGTCAAAACAAGACCCACGACATCCTGACTAAACTGAAAAGTAAATGAAATCCTCCGAAAACAAGGAGGCTCACCATAGCTAACTCGAATTCTTGAATGTATCAACGAATCTCCTGTTGATGATCCCTAATACCTGTGTCTGCATATGAAAATATGTAGGCCAAATGGCTCAGTGCGTTGAATGTACGAGCATATAAGGGGAATTCCAAAACATAAACATAAGCTTGAAACTTAATAAAAAGGAAACATACTTACCCTCTTCTCAAACTTACTCAACTCAAGGATACTCAAAACTACTGAACTTACTCAACTCAGAAGTACTCAAGGATAAGATACTCAACTCAAAGATATGATATTCGACTCTGGGTACTCAACTCTGGATACTCAACTCAATATAAAGCAACAATACGCATGCAACATATGGAAAACTTTATAAAACAGTAAAAACAACTTAGTTCGTTAAAGAAAATGCAATAACAAACTCAACTTTACTTATATAATAAAGTAATATAGTTTCTGTGGGAGTTTTTCTAACCGATAACCACCACTATGAGCCTAAGTGGTGATACATCGTCTTACCTCATGCTGCCAAGGACCATCCTATACCTTGCTGGGGGTATAGAACCTAACTCACTAAGTGGATCCACTAGTCTATGCTAAAAAGTACTAAGGAATCATCTAAAAAGTATGACTTTTTTCTACCCATGATGACTACATTATTTACGGAGACTTGAGTTAATATGAACTTACATCCCCATATTGGTGCTCAGTACTACTCTCAAAATATACTTAGCTCATGTGTTTGTAAATTCAAAACTCTTTTTTTGATTTAAGATAATTACTCAAAACTTAGCTTAAAAGCTCTCTTGGAATCGATATTCCCTTTCTTGCTCAAAACTCTTTTGGAAATCTCAGTTTTCTCTCATCTCAAATGTGAAAATATTTACTCTTGGGAATACTTAGTTCCTATATAACATTTTTAAAGAAAATGAACTTTACTCTTACTCTTTACTCAACTTCAAAGCTTAAGTCTTAAAACAAAGTTTAAACATTTGTAAAAGACTTCTTAAAATATGGTTCACGCCGAATTATGGTCTTGAACGACTCAATACAAGGTTTTCAATAACCATAGATAGAACTCAAATACTTGGAACTCAAGAACTTCAATGATACTACTAATTTCAAGAATGCTCAACTCAGAGGGTTCATGCAGAATTATGAGCATGAACTTCTCAACTCAAGGACTCAAAGCTACTTCTCATCTCAAGATTGTTCGACTTATAATGTTCATGCGGAATTATGGGCATGAACAACTCAACTCATGGACTTCATGGGTAATAGGTAATTGTCCCATGATTAGGATTATAATCTCAGAAGGGTTAGGAACTCGATACTTAAGACTTAGAACTTGAAGATACTACTCCTTTCAAAGATACTAAACTGATGGAGTTCATGCGAAAGTTAAGGGCATGAACGAACGACTTGACTCAAGGATAAAAATATCAATAAGTATATTAATCTTCTCATTCTCATACTTACTTCTCAAAACTTAACTCAAATCGATGGTGGATCTCAAAGGATTCACAATTGAACTCAAAGACTTTCTTGAACTCTACTCTTAACTCTCTCTTGAATGTGAATTATAAATTCAAGAGTTATGGTTCATGATATGAAGGATCTAGGTGATAGTGTAGGCTCATGAATGAATTCTCCTCACTCTCATGCTTACTTACTTGAGTCTTGAAACAAGTTATTAGAAGTTGTAGAAGACTCCTCAAAGGACTCAAAGGGACTTTCTCAAAAAATGTTTGAGAGAACTCTCAAGACTTGACTCTCAACTCTACCTTGAATGTGATTTATGAATTCAAGGTTGTGATTTGTGATAGGAATGATCTCGTGATGTTTAGGAGTATTTTTAGATAGTTAAACATGAAAAACGATCAAGAAATCACTGTCTGAAAGCATGTCTGCGGTGCGGAGATGAATTAAAATATTTGGTCGCGAATTAACTTTTGAGGCAGAGAGGTCATACAAACTTTATGAAATAGGGAGGTAGGTCCGCGGTGCGGAGCAAGGTTCCATATTCGCTCGACTTTTTTTTTCTTCATTTTCTAACCCCAATTCGCCTAAACTCGGTTCTTTTTCTCAATTCCTTTTTAGATTTAGATACCTAGCACATGAACCAAGAGCCTACACATAAACAATTGTAAAATCGACATGATTTCATGAAGAACTCAATAATCTCATCGAAACTCAAGAACTAAAGTCAATTTCAAGAACATCATACTTTCAACTTTCTAGAACGAACTTAACGTTGAAATTAACATGATTGGCGCGTGGGTGAACAAACCCAACACTATGGAAGCTTACATACCTGAAAGAACCATCTTCTTGCAGCACTTGAAGGAAAATCTTGAAAGATGAACCCTAGCCTTAGCGTTTCTTGAATCTCTTGAGCGTAGAATTTTTGGAGTGGATGAGAGGGTTTGATTTATGAAAAAATGGTTTTCTACACGTTTAGGACAATTTAGATGACCTCCTTAGGGTTTTTAGGACTAAAATACCCTTTAAGAAATAATTCAAACGAGCTGGGAGTTGGAATGATTTTTCACCAAGCAGTGAGGTCCGTATTGGCTCCACGTCTCGGAGCCATCACGGAACTGCTGTCAGGTTTGCGCGTCGTTAGTAAATCAGTCATAATTTTTTACTCAGAGCTCGAAATTTAGCAAACTCAGGGGCGTTAGAAAGAGGGCTCGAAGGGATTTAATTATGTATCTTGTAGCTCACCTAAAAAATCATGTACTAGGAATTATGGTCATTTGAAGTTGACCCAAAACTTAAGAAAAAGTTAGGAATGACTTGAATAAACTCTCTTTAGTTCTTTATGGAACTCAAGGTGCTACATCTAATGACCTTAATACTCAAGAAATTTTAAATTCCTTGCAAAAATCTCACTCACTACGAAGAACGGTTCGAGTCTTAGCTCAAAATTTTTTGGGGTGTTACAGAGGGTATATTTTATAACCTCGAGTACTTGAGGAAAATAATTTTGAAGATATAATAATTATTTTTTTCCTTAATATATACATTAGTATGTAATGTTCAATTATATGAAGTTAACATGATATAGTCTAGATTCATTTTTTATTAAGAATTTCTCTTGTGATGTAGATATATGCTTCTGAGTATGTTTTTTCAAAATTATTAAACTTCTCAAGAGTTAGAGAATTGTCACAATTTGTTTTATGATGCTCCAGACTAAATAATGACTTTAAAGTTTGCTTCAAAATAGTTATTACTATATAAACATTGCCCTTTTGTTTTCATTATTACTATTTTCTTTATATTTCAGTATTTTAGACGAAGAAAAGTTCATACGACTTCTAATAACGCCCACTTGAAGTTTGTATTAATTTAATTTTTATTATTTATTTAAGAGCTAATTTTTATGAGATAAATATTTTCATTAATGCAAATATCTCTCTCTCTCTCTATTATTTGTATTTAAATTAAAGTATTATATATGTCATGAATGTATTATCAAGTTAACAAGATCTTCTAACTTCAAAATATATTATTTTAAATGTCCCAAGTTCTTTTTGAAAAAAAAAACTCACAACCAATGTGAAAATATGTGAATATATCTGAATCATTTAAAATTTATCATTTACAAAATACATTTTATATTCAGTTAATATAGAATAAACATTTTCATTTTGTCCCTACACTAAATTAAAATTTAAGAACTATAAAAAAATAGTAAAATTAATTAAAAGTCCTATTTATTTATGTAAGTATAAAATTTATTAGAAATTTAGCTACTTCACATTAATTCTTTATTTATAAAATTATAAATTGTCTTTGTTATTACTAATTATTGTAAACATTATTCAGAATCTTTTACATTCTTTAGTTATAATCTATTTTATGAATTCTCATAGTTATGACATTAATTATTTCTTTCATCTTTCCTTATATAAAATTTTGACCAATAATTTTTCATATTATTATACAACCCCTATATATGTGATAACACGGTGCTGTTATTTTTTCTTGGACGAATCATGCTTGGTTGAATAAATTTAAAATCGTTTACAAGTATATGAACTATATCTTTGTTGGGTGTAAGATAAACAAGTGATTATACATATGATTTTACAAATAGAATATATACTTTAATTTTAACTTTTAGTTTTTCCGATGAAAAAAAAAGAGGAAACCTTTCTCAGTTAACTATGGACAGTCAGATAACTATCTTTGATTTATGTACAGAGTCAATTGAGAAGTCAGATATGAGACCAAACAACAAGAACAACGTCTATTATGTTATAAATTATAAAATAAAAATTAATATACAAAAAATAGTTCTAAAAAATAAAATGTAGTTGTCTCTTCACATGTTCATATGACATCTAAACAGTTTAATGTGGAATACATGTGCAGAGTACATCTGTTTAGATGACAAGAAAAATACACAACAAATATCGTCTGTAAGGTAATTTTAGTGAGATACGACTAATTACATTATTGAACCTCATCAAATTGAAATAAATTTATACATTATTACATTTAACTAATAAAAATATTCATTGACTATATTCACAGGTTCGCGTGAATAAGAGATATATATGGCAATCCACATTGAACATTCACAAAAGAATTTGTAATATTATTTTGTGCAAAACTTATTATTCAAATCATCGCTTAAATATGCAATACTATTTACTATAACATATATTTTTTGAATTGGTAATCACGTGCAACGCACGTGTCGAAAAACTAGTTACCTTAATAGCATGAACTCCTAACTTGAATGTTAAATTACTATAAAATCCCTAACTTAGGTTGTGACGTTTTCAATGAGTTGTGACTTTACCAATAGGTTGTGACTTTTTTCGAAGGGTTGTGATTTTTTGATGAGTTATGACTTTTCCAAATATTTGACTTTTTCAATAATTTGTGACATTTTCAAAGGGTTGTGACTTCTCGAAAAGATCATGACTTTTTAGATAAGACACAAAAAATACTTGTTCATACTACTCTTTGTTGACTATAAATAGAGGGGTTTCGTAACGACCCGAATCATCGTTATTTAGGAGAAACAAAAATCTAGGAAAAATCTGGGTCATTGTCCCACAATAGCGGGCAAGATGCCACTAGGGCGGTGGCGTCAGGGCGGAGAAAGTTGGCATTAGGGTGGGATAGGCGAGGCAAAATGTAAATTATGAGAAATCCTATTTCTCCATCTTCCTAAAATACCTAAACAAGTCGTAAAACACCCTAGAAACCTCAGAAAAGCTGTTCTAAGCTTGGGAAGAAAGAAGAAGAGGATTTTTAGCATGAGGATGGTGGTATATTATGGATTCTTGGCCAAATTCACCATCACAAAGCCCAGAAAATCAAAATCGAGGTCAAAGAAACTTCGTGCAATTGCTTGGCGTCCAAGTAGGCTAGGTTTTATAAATGGAGTAGTTTAAATCTGTGGCCACTACATAATATATATAAATCAATGGTATAATTTATGCGTAGCCCTTTGTGCACCGAATGATTTATCAGTTAAACCCTAGAAAGAAGTCTTAGATGATGAATTAGGGTTGAGTATAGTTGAATTAAGGGTTGCATGATATGCGTTGATGAATAGTTCGTAGGTGATGGTTGCGATTCTATTGTTGTGTGATGTATGCTTGTTCTTGCTTCATTATGATACTTGTATGTTTATGAATGTTGCAATGTTGATCACACTTGTTGTAAACGAAATAGATGAATGATGATTGCCATGAAAATCATAACTTAAATGTATGATCTTGAAGATATACTTGTTATTGTGATTGTGGTGTGTTGAATGGATCAGTTGACACGTTTCGACATAACTAACTTGGATAGGTTGTCATGTTCTGGCATAGCGGGACAGATGCCGCTAGGGCAATGACGCCAAGGCAGGGTAAGTTGGCACCAGGACAGGATAGGCGAGGCAAAACGTAAATTATGAGAAATCTTATTTTTCCCATCTTCCTAAAATACCTAAATAAGTCATAAAACACCTTAGGAACCTCAGAAAAGTTGCTCTAAGCTTGGGAAGGAAGAAGAAGGAGATTTCTAGTGTGAGGATGGTTATATTTTGTGGATTCTTGGCCAAATTCACCGTCACGAAGTTCGGAAAATCAGAATTGAAGTCAAAACTCCGTGCAACTGCTTGGCGCCCAAGTAGGCTAGATTTTATGAATTGAGTAGTTTAAATATGTGCTCCATGTGTATTATATGTAATCAATGGTAGGATTTATGCGAAGGCCTTCGTACACCGAATGATTTATGACTTAAACCCTAGGAAGAAGCCTTAGACGATGAATTGGGGCTGGGTATGGTCTAATTGAGGTTCGCATGATGTGCGTTTGATGAGTAATCCACTATGAGGGTGATGATTCAATGATTTAGTGATGTATGTTGTCTTACTTCATTGTGATACGTGTGGGTATACAAATATTATATTGTGAATCCCACTTGTTGTAAATAAAGATATATGAATGACAAACGCCATGAATCATGAATTGTGTTATATGATTATGAGGGTGTACTTGTGATTGTGATTGTGGGTTGTTGAATGAATCGGTTTCCATGGTCCGACATAACTAACTTGGATCGGTGGCCACGTTTTGACATAACTAACTTGGATCGGTTGCCACGTTTCGGCATAACTATGGATTGATTTCCACGTTCCGGCATAACTAACTGTTTGGGTTTGGGTTCTATGAGAGGACCGATGATTTGATATAAATGTGAAATGTGTTGTTGTTTTTGTGTTGGCAGATATGGTATATGTTCTATATATGCATGTGATGATGTTGTTGTATTGACTGGTATATGTTGCACTTGGTGGATATATATTATGTCAGTTTATAATTGTTGTTTCTTGTGTTGAATGAACTTGTTGGGTATAGTGGAAGTACAAGGTGTTCCAGGGGAGAGTAACAAATAGTAAGGGTTGTTCGTGTGTTGTAATGGCGAGAAATAGAGGTAGTGTATGTGATGAAATATGCTTAGGTGGATTTCACCTTGGAGAAAGGAATTGGGTTTAGTGGTAAGAAGGTGTGATGTAAAGTACCATGTGACTATGGCTAGGTAATATAAAAAGGGAGTAAGGGTGTGCCGTGAGTGATTAGTCGCTGTGCGAGTAGATATGTTTGTTACCTCTTCCATGGGTTAAAATGACTAGGCTATGATCAATAAACTAGTAGGTGGCTTGATTGAGGAGGTCGTTGGTAGTAAGAGGTGTTAGTTTAAATTGGAGGCATTCGAGAGAGTGAAAAAGGGTGGAGAAGTGAGTGGTCTATTGTATATTCCTGCTAGTTGATTTCTTATTTTATGCGGTGGGTATTGGGTTAACCGATGATGCCTACCAATACGTGTGTTTGTATTGATACTACTCTTGCTATGTCTTTGTGACATAGTCTGGATGCAGGAGCGGTGACGTTTCATTAGGCGAAGACGAAGAATTCTCCAGTAGCTTCTATTATTCCTTTCATGTGGTAGGAGCTGTCTTTTATTTATCCTGTCCAGTTGTACTCTTAGTAGCTCTTGTACCTGTTTAGAACAAATCTTTGGGAGTTGTTAAACTATTTTTCAAGTGTTAATCAAAAGTGTGTCTAAGGATATTATTTATAAAATCAAATTAATTTATTTATCTCTGTTTTCTTTAATTTTTCCGCATGTCTTAACTATTGGGATATGAGGGTTCTCCTACTTAGGTGTTAGGGTAGGTGCCCGCATGGACTGGTGGGTTGGGTCATGACAAATTGGTATTAGAGCCTAGGTTACCGGTCTCCCCGTACAAGAGAAAAATATGGACTGGACTCCTGCAGATTGGTGTGTTGACGTCCACATCTAAACTACAGGAGGCTAGGAAGCATTCTAGGAAATTGTTCCACTTATTCTCTCCTCTTGTGCGAGTGTCGCTTGTGGTATGAGTTGAGTCCAATTGGTATCTCAACAAAGTGAACTAGACGTCATTGATACGACTGAAGGGACACTAACAAGTTAATTGGAACTGGGAAGGTTCCAATTGGTATCTAGCCTTAGGGGCAGTAAAAGGCATGGATGACCAGTAATGGTCATCTGTGGGAGGAACTAACTAATGAATTGAATTTTTCTATGCATTGTATCTGCAAACTGTGAATGCGTGCTTCTTGTTGATTGAATTAACCGTGAATGTAAAGATGAACTTGTTGAATGTGATGATGCGATTTCATGCATTATAAACGTGTGTCTGAACCTTATTATGTGCAATGTGTTGGCTAAGTGGTGTAAACTATACGAGCTGTAAAGGTCAGGGTGTATTATGTGGATGTATGTGTTGTGGTGCTGAATTAACTAGAATGAATTGACTTGCGTATCTTGGGAATGATTGGAGGGTAGCCCACGATAGTCCTAGTTATGAGAATTATTTTGGAATTGTAAGGTGAAGCTAAGCACCTTTGGGATATTTTAGAAAACCTAAAGACCCCCAGAAAAATCTTAGTAGAGGTTCTGCCTCCGTTTTGGCTGCTGGGGCGGGATTATTCCCGCCAGGGCGAGGCTGCCAGAGCGGGATGAGGCGTGGCAGAACCTCAGCCTATCTCCCCTATTTTTCCTAACCACAATTTCAAACCCCGAATAGTGTTTGAATGCACCCTGCCAGTCAAACAGTGTTCAGCAATAGAAATAGTGGATCATAACCCCTTAACCTTTAAATATAAGCTGCATCAGACAACAAAAATCTAGCACCCATGTGCTTACAAAAAAATTAGGAAATCATAAAATAAAATAGAGTGTCTTAAAAATTTACCAGCCCAAGAGGGGTGAAGAAAGCAACTTAAAAACCCTGCGATCGAGAGGTGTCGGTGTTGGAATCTAACTCCTCTGGGGAACCAGGCCAGTCACGACCTCCATCAGAATCGAGAACTGAACGTAATCAGCCTTCTCTGCTATGGGGATCTCCTGCCCAGGAGCAATGCAAGTAAACATGATCTTCACCATCTTCCAGAGACGAATTATTAGACGGTCCCTCGCTATGTTCTTCCTCCTCTCCTGGCGCAGCTCGTGTCGAAGTATCTTATGCTCTAGAGCAATGCTAGGGGGAAGCGAAATAGTGGGAGTAATAGGGCACCCCATCATCCTCCGCATAGCTGCCAAGTCCTCTTCTACCTATGACGTGAAAAGTGGGGGACGAGTGTTGTCGCCTCCTGATGAGTCCACGATTTGGACTCATTTAGGGCTATATTTTAATAGAAATTGTGTCCTCAAATGCTTATTTTATCTCAATATCTGATGAAAACCTTTAGGTTTCAAGTTTTTTGAAGTTTGAGGGAAAGCATGGATACTATCGAGAAAAAAAAAGCAAAAGAGGTTAAAAGAACGAAGAAATAAAGATTTGCAAATTGCCAAACCCATTCGGTGAATCACCAATAGATCGTATATTTAACTTTTGTTCTAGTGTGCTGAGCCCTAAAGGAAAGGAGCAAATCGGCGGTAAAAAGGAGCAGTCAGTGTATTGTCATGTGACTCTGTGAAACAGTGCTACATCGTCCAATGATCACGGACACAAAGATGCTGAAGGAAACTGATAAAAGGCGACGAAGTTGACCAAAGAGGGGATCGCCGAGTGCATCGGCGATCCCAACTAACGTCGCTGAAAGATCCTTCGAAGCACATTTTCTGAAACCTATAAATACTAGTTCAGTTTTTATTCTTAGTAGCGAATTTTACGTTATTTTACCTAGTTTTTAGATTATTAAGTTTTAGACAAAGTTTTTGGAGACATTCTCTCTATGTTTGGGGAGACAGTTTTAAAGAACTTGGAGCTTTCAAGGGTTTCATCTTCAAGAAATTGGACTTGGGTCTCTTGGATCTTCACTTTTGGCTTGTTTTAAGACTAAATCTTGCATATCCATTGATGGAAACTAATATTGGTATACGTCTTTATCTCTTTTTACATGAGTAGCTAAAACCCCAATTCTTGGGGTGTGATTTTGTGAATATGGGTTAGATTAGTTGTTGGGTCTTGATTGCTGATAGTCTATTTGTATTTTAAATGTGTTTTCGTTTAGTGGTTGTAGATGAACTTAATGAGGTTGTAGTTGCAAATATAATCTCATCTATGTGTTTTTGGCTTGCTCGAGAGAGAGAGGTCTAAAACTAAGACCTTTACATTGATGCTCAGTGCGAATGGGTCGACATGAGGTTTAGCTCGAGAGAGTGAATCCTAGTCCCATGTCCACATACTCAGCTCGAGAGAGTGAGTGGGTTAAGGCGGAGGTTGTTCTTCATGCGGCATGTGGGTGTTCGAGAGGAACGTATTTAAAACGGGGTAAGTTGCTCGAGAGAGAGATTATCCCCCTTAAAGTTTAGCTTAGTCATAATTACTGTATGAGTTCTCTATCAAAAACATGTACCCAATTATTTAGTCTATCCCGTATTCCATTCACATCCCAAGAACCCCCCTTTTATTTATTAGATCTCTTTGTTAATTTTGCTGTTTTTATCTGCTTATGACAAAACCCCCCATTGTTAATTGACACTTTTGTGTCCCCCTTTAATTTACAATGTTTTTAATCAATAATGTCTTTAGCTACGATTAGCTTTAGCACTTTTTTCCTTAACCACTAATTCTCATGCCCAGTCCCTTGGGACTTGACCCCAACCCTTGGTTAGGTTACTAAACTATTGTACGATCGTAGACACTTGCATTGGAAGTTGTGTCTTGATTATGCAAACATCAAAATGGCGCCGCTACCGAGGAGTGGTGTTACGTGAACGTTTTTGGTTTGAGTCAAATTTTTCTGTTAGTAGTCGTAGTTTACTAATTTTATTTCTAGTTGTGTTTTGTTTGTTTGTTTTGTGAAGGAAATAGGTAAATGAGTGTAAATAATGAAGCAGATGATAAACTGGATTACTTCCGTTTAAAGAAAAATCTGATGCTGAGGGATGGCAGCTTAAGTTTCAATAGAGAATAAGGGGAGTCAATTTACGAGTTATGGCAATGATTCAAAGCTCTCGTGCATCAGTGCCTAGCTTATGACATTCCGAATCGTATGCTACTGGAATACTTCTGCAGAGGGATTGGCCATGAAAATCGAATGGTGGTTGACCTACTCTCTCTCCTGGTGGTATCATTCAATTGTCTTATGCACAAGCAGCCTACTTCTTCAACCACATGGTCATGGCCAACAATGACAAAGAAATTAGTCAAGAGGCAGAGAAGTCACTAGCACAGCTGGATGTCTTGATAAAGAGAGTTTCGGACTTGGAGGTGATGGCCACCAAGACGAGCAAGTATATTCCCCCACACAAGCGTAAAAAGGTGACAAAGCAAGAGGGTGGACAATTTGAAGAGGTCCTCTTACTCATCCTACACAAAGTCAATAATCACGACAGCGTGTTGGAAGAAAAAAAAGAGAATGTCATGATGCTGAACCAACAGAAAACCTCTCACGCCATGCTTATTGATCTACTAGGGTCCTAAATGGACCAGGTGCTGTCGTCTCCACATTCAGAATCGATAGAAGGTGGCCTCATGAAAGTGAGGCAACTCCCACCATTAGAAATTAAGCACTGGCTTGTATCGCGTTGTGACATTAAATAAGGTGCTTATTGGGAGGCAACCCAAGGTCTTGAAATGCTTTGTTTTATTATAAGAATAATGGTGTTTTGATGTTGCAGGTTGAAATGCAGAGAGGGATGGAAAAGTGTAGTTTGGCAAGACATAGGTCCATTTTGCGATTCACCGAAGGAGTTCGGCGAACCCGAACCAGACCACTGTTAGACTCAAGACCAATTCATTTGGGAGTCTGTAAAACTCAGCGACTGCAGAAGTCATTAGCAAACTGCCGACTTGATCAGCAATCCCAACGGAGACCGCCGTTTGAACTCCCACATTAACTGGGAGTTCTGCAAACTTCGGCGAGAAAGGTGACTACTTGGCACAACGCTGAATAATTAGCGATCATAACTAATGTCGCCAAGTGAGCGAAAATTGGACGTCTTTAAAAGGCCAATGGTTTCAAAGTATAACAAATCTTCAGTTTCCCCTAAATTTCAAATCTCGCAAATCTACACCTAGTAAGTGTTTTCATTTTCTTTGCATTACTGGTATTCTAGTCAACGATTGCTGCTCGAACTTAGGGATTACATTGCCTCCTAGCATTTCAAACTACTTCAATCGGCATATTAGGTTGGTTTTCCTGAACCTTGAAACTACTTTGAAAATTTGCTCTCTTATGAAATTGAGCTTATCAAATTGATGTGTGTTGGGCCTCTCAAATGGTTCTAGATTGTTGAACTGCCTAGTTCAATTTGTAAACCTTGCTTACTTTATCCAAATTGTTTAAACTCCTATTTTTGTCGCCCCTAAAATAAAGTAAATTGTGTGAGGTTGCACGTGTGTGGTGTTTTCTTTTTTTCTTTTTTTATGCTTTAATGTTATGGGTCTGAGCTTAATTGCACTAGTGCATAGTTTAATTTTGTTTTCGGGGAGTGTAGAGTTGAATTCGAGAAGATGGACTGAGATTGGGTACGTCGGGCCATTCGACGAGCTGAGTCGAGTTCGCCAAACCACTCGGCGGTTCAGTAAATATCTCCATCTCGCATTTAATTTCTTATTACTTGCGATTTGAGTTTTGTAACTTTCGAAGGGAAACCTTCTGTTTGCCAAATGTATTCGGTGACTCAACGAAAAGACTCTCCTATTGCCGTTTTGTTAAAATTTGCAAGCTAACTCCTATCAGCGAGCTCGTCCTAGCTCGCCAAAGAAACTTGGTGAATCGCCGATATGTTTGGCGAGTTTTTATGCATTTATAACCCTGTGGATTTGATTTAGTTGTTCTAACTTCTTCCAAATTCTTTGCAGGAATGGCAAGAACACCCCAAGAGAAAACAAAATGGATTACGATTAACAAGGATGCAGCTGCATCCAAGAGCAAGGTTGCTAGACTTTCCACAACTGGTGGGAAAGGCAAGGGCAAATACAAGACCCCCGAATTATCAGATGCAAGCACTGACAGTGATTACTTTTATAGAAATGACCCCAACCAATCTGAAAGTGAAGGTGTGGATTTTGATGAGGATGATCTGGCGATAGCATGGAGGGCAGAACGTTGAACTAAGAATCTGAATGATCCATTGAGGATCAGGACTTCCCAGCCTCCCACTACTACACCTCTAACCCCAGAGCAGGCAATGCTATTAGCACCTCCAGTACATGGACCTTTACCTAAGTCTACGAATAGGGTAAAGTCTAAGGGGCTGAGGATGATCCTGGAAGAAAAGCGTTTATCTATAGGTGGAGTAATCGATAGGCACCCAGAAATAATGGATTGCCTAAGGTACCACAAATTCCAAAGCTTCACCAAAGTCCGTGACCCTTACATTCCAATCTGGGTAAGATAGTTCTATAGAACATACAATGCACTAATACCCCAGCAAAAAATAGCTAGCAGCGGCCTTCGAAGAAGTCAACTATGTGGCTGTTAGAAGCAGGAGGGTGAAGTGTGTTAGTGAGGCGATCAACACAATCCTACTCATGTCTACGAATATTAGGGATCATTGCAAGCACATGATCGAAACAAACAAGCTGGAGGAGTTAAAGCAGTGGCTAGCCCCACTAATTTCTGATGATACTCCAAAGTGGTTGGCAGAAGGTGCCCCGATCGAAAAGAAAGAATTAAACATAGCTGTAAGGTTCTGGTTCAGTTTTATCAGCAACACAATTATGCCATCCCAGAATGAGTCGATCCTTTACCTTGCCCAGGCTGCCTGCCTGGGTTGCATCATAGATAAAACTCGGATCAATTTGGGCACAATCATTGCTTCGGAGATACTCATGCGAGCAAGGCAAAGCTGGACATCACTTTATTCCCAATATTGATCACAAAATTGTGTAAACAAGCTTGGGTGCCTCGAGAAGCCAAGAAAGATGTGGAAGTGATGCCCATAGCCTCTACTGATATCCGAAGGAATGAAGCTGAGTACCTTAAGGATCAAGAAGAAAGGAAGAAAGAAAAAACAATGGAGTTAGTGAGCACATAATCATCACTTGTAGAGGCACCTCTGTCTACTCTGGCCCCTTGGCGTTTAGGTATATCTATTACCACCGCTGCCCCTGCTGATACTCCAAGTTCCTCTGCTGCTGCACTGCCTCCAAAACCTACAACTCTGGTTGCTAGTTCTCGACCTTCAACCCAGGCTTCCCTACTCCGGATGGGACAGCTGGCTCTTTTTGCTGATCGTCGGGCAACCATCTTAGAGGCCTCTATTTCAGGCATGATTCGGACTCACCTAGCTGATGCTGTGAAAACCCTGAGCACTACCATTGATGCCTTAGCGGTCAGAATAGCGGTGTGTGAGCAAATCCAAGGGGCTACAGAGGAAGTGACTACCTTAAAAGCTGCCATTGCTGAGCAGTAAAATGACATGGACTTACTGAAGTCCACTAATATGTCCATGGTCTTTGGAATAGTGGAGATTCCAGACATGCCTGAAATGCCTCAGACCATCACTAGACATGGGGATAGAACGGAGCAGTTAACTGATCCTGAATCAGAGGCAGAGACTAACGAAGAGATGTTTGAAGAAACTAAGGGAGTTGTAGCTGACAACATAGCTGAAATTGAAGAAATCATGATAGATGTTGTTGTGCAGGCTTCCTTGGCAAAGGCCCCTGCTGCTAGATCCAGTGAAGCTGGTCCTTCTAGGATTACTTCGGGCACTGAAGTCTAGACAGACGGAGCGATCGACTAGCCAGGATCCCCTCTTTACCCCTCTCTTTGTTTTTCTATATTTTCACATTTCAGATTCTATGTCATTTGCATTTGAGGACAAATTGCTTTTATTTTTGGTGAGGTGAGGCCCACATTTGTGTGCCATTTGATGTTTGTATTTTGTTTATATTTGAGGATGTTCTGTTTAAAATTGTATTAAATATTATTTTTCTGTGGATGTTTGAGCTTATGGCTCCTTTTATAAGCTCCCTTTATTTTAAATTGCAAAGTAATTTTGACCCATCCGAAATTTTTTGCCACCTCTTCTGTAATGAATGTGGCTGTTCTTTTGCAAAATTTAAGTCTCGGTCCCGATCAATACCGATGACTTGAATAGTGCTCTCAATAGAACGAACATGAATGCACGGCTACGATGAGACCAAGTGAAGTTGCATATATAATATGTGAATTCTTTGCATCTCGTTTTGACTAGCCTAGTATCGAATCAAGTGTCTTGTAATGACCATTGCACACTAGCAAAAGTGTGGAGTCTTGTTTGATTATAGTGTCGATGTCTAGTGTGATGAGCTTACTTTGAAATATGCATGATAGATCCTAGAATTTGCCCCGTTGGTCCAATCGACTAAGTAAGGCTAGCTCTTGATGTGATCTTAGGAGATTGTGAACCAATTTGACATATACCCCTTTGTGGCCTACCTTGTGAGCATGTGTGAATCTCTCTTGAACACCCCTTGAATCTTAACCTTCTTTGGAAGAAACTTGATGAAAACTAGACCTTTCTTAATTTATTACCTTTAATCCTCTTGATTTGTGGTTTAATGAATAGCCAACTTAGGCCAAAATCCTAAGTTGGGGTGTGATGAAAATAAAAGGGAAAGTCAAGAAGTGCACGGAAAGTCTCATTTAACCCATGGTGTTGAGAAAACTGGAATCCCTCCATATAAAAAAAAGAGAAAGAGAAAAAGAAAATAAAAGAATGAAAAAGAAAGTGGTGGAATAAAGTACCAAAGAAATGGGGATTCCAAACAATCCATGGAAAGTGAATAATGGAATGACTTAAGAGCACTAGCTAAAATGATTAAGGAAAAGGAAGGGGAGTGTTATGAATACCACATCTCATGAGGATGAAAGACAATGAACCTAAATGACCATACATTTGCACTCAGCCCCATTACAAGCCCTAAAAAGACCTTTTTTTTTTAAATCTTGAGTGAGTTCAAACATATGTCGATTGGAAAATACGGGCAAACATATGGGTGGAAAAATACATTGTTTTCATCTTTGTGAGTGTGAACGCTGCATTTGATTCCTGAACTTTGAATGATTAAATCATCATGTGCGAATATGGAATCATTTTTCTGTAAGGGTAGTCGAACACTTTAGTTGAGCTTGAACTTGCATTTAAGGCAAGTATTGTGAGCATGAGATTCTTTGATATTGGTGAGTCACTACTTGAATCTTTGAGTGCGCAATTGATCTTTGAATAAGTAAATTGAGCCTTGTTGTGTGCATTCATGATCGAGTCTTGTGTAGCACTGTTCAAGACACCCTTTTTGAACATCTGAACTTGAGTTTGCTTGAGAACAAGCAAAAGTTTAAGTTGGGGGTGTTGATGAGTCCACAATTTGGACTCATTTAGGGCTATATTTTAATAGAAATTGTGTCCTCAAATGTTTATTTTACCTCGATATCTGATGAAAACCTTTAAGTTTCAGGTATTTAAAGTTCGAGGGAAAGCATAGACACTATCGAGCAAAGAGGAGTAAAAGAAGCTAAAAGAATGAAGAAATGAAGATCTGCAAATCGCCGAACCCATTCGGCGAATCGCCACTAGATCGCATATTCGCCTTTTGTTCCAGTGTGCTGAGCCCTAAAGGAAAAGAGCAAATCAGCGGTAAAAAAGAGCAGTCGGTGTATCGCCGAGTGACTCTGCGAAGTAGTGCTACATTGCCCAATGATCCAGGACACAAAGATGCTGAAGGCAACTAATGAAAGGCGACGAAGTCGACCAAAGGGTGAATCACCGAATGCATCAGCCACCCCGACTAACGTCGCTGAAAGATCCTTCAAAGCACTTTTTCTGAAAACTATAAATACTAGTTCAGTTTTTATTCTTAGTAGCGAATTTTATCTACTTTTTAGATTATTAAGTTTTAGACAGAGTTTTTGGTGACCTTCTCTTTAAGTTTGGGGAAAGGGTTTTGAAGAACTTGGAGCTTTCAAGGGTTTCATCGTAAAGAAATTGGACTTGGGTCTCTTGGATTCTTCACTTTTGGCTTGTTTTAAGACTAAATCTTGCATACCCATTGATGGAAACTGATATTGGTATACGTCTTTATCTCTTTTACATGAGTAGCTAAAACCCCAATTCTTAGGGTGTGATTTTGTGAATATGGGTTAGATTAGTTGTTGGGTCTTGCTTGCTGATAGTCTATTTGTAGTTTAAATGTGATTTCTTTCAGTGGTTGTGGATGAACTTAATGAGGTTGTAGTTGTAAATATAATCTCATATATGTGTTTTCGGCTTGTTCGAGAGAGAGTTCGTAAAACTAATACCATTAAATTGATGCTCAGTGCGAGTGGGTCGACATAAGACTCAGCTTGAGAGAGTGAACCCTAGTCCCATGTCCATACACTCAACTCGAGAGAGTGAGTGGGTTAAGGCAGAGGTTGTTCTTCATGCGGCAAGTGGGTGTCCGAGAGGAACGTATTTGAAACGGGGTAAGTTGCTCGAGAGAGAGCTTATCCCCCTTAAAATTTAGCCTAGTCATAATTACTCTACCAGTTCTCTATCAAAAGCATGTACCCAATGATTTAGTTTATCCCGTATTCCATTCACATCCCAAGAATCCCCCTTTCATTTATTAGATCTCTTTGTTAATGTTGTTGTTTTTATCTGCTTGTGACAAAATCCCCCATTGTTAATTGACACTTTTGTGTCCCCCTTTAATTTACAATGTTTTTAATCGATAATGTCTTTAGCTACGATTAAATTTAGCACTTTCGTCCTTAACCACTAATTCTCACGCCCACTCCCTTGGGACTCGACCCCTACCCTTGGTTGGGTTACTAAACTATTGTACGATCGTAGACACTTGCATTGGAAGTTGTGTCTTGATTATGCAAACATCACCTCCTGACTGCTGCTAGCTCTGCCAGTTCTCCTCCTCCTTCTCCTAGAAATAGAACTTGCTCTAACCAAAAGAGGGTGAAGGGTGGGATCTATAGGAAGTACCTCGTTGGCGTCCATAAGTGGTACTCCTGCCCGCTTGCATAGAGCAGTAATAAGACCGGGGAGAAGGAACGCCTTCTGTTACCCCGGTAGAACATCTTCCACTCAGAGATAATTTGCTCCCCCATATTCAGCTCTATACCATGTGTGGTGCACGCCACCACCAAGGCACGGGGAAAGGTCACGTCGATCCGGTTGCCCGACGGGCGGATCCTCCTCGTCACCAAGTGTAGCCACCTTTTAGCATCATGTGACCAGTCAGTGTTAGTGATGCCCTTAGTAGTAGCCCAGTAAACCTGATCCCGGCACTTGGGCTCAACTAGAGTGTTTCTCAGCCACTACAGATCCATCTCTCTTAGCTTGGCCTCATACCCAACATTCGAGACCTCCGGTACCTCTACAACCTCATTGGTGGTAGTGGCGTTCAAAGGAATGCCAGCTCCCTTGATGCGGATGATGGGGTGAGAGTTGTCCCATAGCACAGTAGGCAGGATGGAATAGAACTCCCTCACCCAAGTAGAGCGTGCATCTGGGGGAGCCTCAGTCAGTGAAGTCCATCTGCATTCCATCAAGCGAGCATAAAAAACAGGCGCCTTCTCCTCTAACTTAAGTAGCACAAAGCCCCTCTCGCAACAGAACCCCGTGTTGCGGTAGTCATTATGCCTTTCCCGACTCGTGGTATTGGGGAACCATATAAAGGGTAAGTTTTCTTCATTTTGATCTTCCATTAAAAAAGCCTACAAGGGATGGAAATATATATGTTAGAAAATGTTAGAAATAGAAAGAAAAGGGAAGAGGGAAAAAATCCTGAGTGAGAGGCTCAGGCTACTGGTCCCATAAATCCCGCCACAGCGGCCTAAATCCCGCCACAGTGGGATGAGGGATCCCGCCAAAGCAGGATGAAGGTCGCCAAAGTGACCTTCATCTGGGACAAACACCAGGCACGATAATGGCACCTCTTCATCCCAAAACCTCAATTTTGATAGAATTGCAATAGATCAGAGTATATAAACTACCCTAGAACATGAATAGGCAATTATTCAGGTAAAATAACTCCTAAATGAGGCCTAAATTGGAGTTTTTACACCAAGAGACCCTTCAACTTCCCCCACCCATGTTGAACCGATTAAATCGTATTTTTGGCAAAATCCTTACACCTAGGACGTTGTGGGAACACTGGGGACGTAAGGGAAGTACCCATGCTTTGTATATTATATCAATCTAGCAACCTAGTTCATTTTTGAAAACTTCCCAAAAAAACCGTTTCTAATCAATTGTTTAGGAGCATGCAATCGTTGTTAAGTTAAGTAATGAAGTAAAGAGCGTAAGGAATGAGAAATTACTTGAAGTTTCGACGTTTGGAGAAGAGTGATCGATAGGAATTTGGGAGAGTTTTTGGGGAGTTCAAGGGAGAAATGGGAAAATATTTTCCCTTTTTCCCCCTTTATTGTTTCCCTATCTCCCGCCTCAACGGGAGATTCTCACCACAGCGGCCCCGCCTCAGCGGGAGGGCTCTCGCCCTGGCAAGACAGACTTTGTAGTTTAAACTTCGCTTCTTCGGGTGTTGCCTTATATTTTCCCCTAGTCTATGGGGTATAGTACCCTTTCGTGTGTTAATTAAGTGATGGGTCGACATCCATCGTGATCCCGTAGTGGACCAATCCTTAAAATTAGAAATAAATCAAAATGGGGTGTGTGATGTCCCGTGTACTGGTTGTTTGGGGACGAACGAGGGGTAAATTTGTATCTATTGTAATGACTCGAACCGTCGTTATTTAGGAGAAACAAATATCTGAGAAATATCTGGGCCTTTGTCCCACCATAGTAGGCTAGATGCCGCTAGGGCAGCGGTGCCAGGGTGGGGTAAGCTAGCACCAAGGTGGGATAGGTGAGGCAGAACGTAAATTACAAGAAATCCTATTTTTCCCATCTTCCTAAAATACAGAAATAAGTCGTAAAACACCCTAGGAACCTCAGAAAAGTTGCTCTAAGCTTGGGAAGGAAGGAGAAGGAGATTTCTAGCATGAGGATGTTGATATCTTGCAGATTCTTGGCAAAATTCACCATCACAAAGCCCGAAAAACCAGAATTGAAGTCAAAACTCCATGCAACTACTTGGCGCCCAGGTAGGCTAGGTTTTATGAATTGAGTAGTTTAAATTTGTCCTCCCTGTGTAATATATGTAATCAATAGTAGGATTTATGTGTAGGCCTTTGTGCACCGAATGATTTATCACTTAAACCCTAGGAAGAAGCCTTAGAAGATGAATTAGGGTTGGGTATGGTCGAAGTGAGGTTCGCATGATTTGCGTTTGATGAATAATCTATTGTGAGGGTGATGATTCTATGATTTAGTGATGTATGTTGTCTTACTTCATTGTGATACGTGTGGGTATACAAATATTATATTGTGAATCACACGGGTTATAAATGAAGATATATGAATGATGAATGCCATGAATCATGAATCACGAATCACTACTAAAAAAATAGTGAATACCGACCAAAAAGAGACTTCCTAGCTTAGGTCGGAAAAAACTTGGTCACTACGACCTCTGGAGGTTGGTATTTACTGACCTCTCGAGATTAGTTTTTATTTTAAGTCAGAATATTCATTATTTTGTTTTCCAACTTCCTAAGGTCACTTTATATATTTGTTTATTTTTATTTTTATTATTTCCGTCTTCCTGAGGTTAGAATATTTATTTCTCATATTTTGGAATACCGACATCCGGATGTCGATATATATATATTTTTTAAATTCTGACCTCTGGAGGTCGGTATTTTTATTTTTTTTTATTTTTGAGATTATGACTTCTGTAGGTCGGTATTCTTATTTTTTATTTTTGAGATTCTGGCCTCCGGCAGTCGGTATCCGTATTTTCTATTTTTGAGATTCTGACCTCTGGAGGTCGGTATCCTTATTTTCTATTTTTGAGATTCTGACATCCGGAGGTTCATATTTTTACTTTTTATTTTTGATATTCTGATCTCCCGAGGTCGGTATTTTTATTTCTTATTTTTGAGATTCTGACCTCCGAAGATCGATATTTTTATTTCTTATTTTTGAGATTCTGACCTCTGGAGGTCTGTATTATTATTTTTTATTTTTGAGATTCTGACCTCCGGAGGTCGGTATTTTTATTTCTTATTTTTGAGATTCTAACCTCTGGAGGTCGATTTTTTGCTACAAAATTGGCAGCAAATTGCTGCAATTTTAATTGTCTACCTGCATATTTATACCAAAACAACCCAAAGAATTCCAAATAAGCTATTTCAGAATAAACTTCATCCAACCAAAGCAACACAATATTTTCAACATATACATTAAACTATTTCAAAATAAACTTCATCCAACTTCAAAATAAACTAAAATATGGATCAAACAATTCCAAAAATATAGAAGTCTGAAATGTCAAATAGATACAACTACTCCTCATCACCCTCACTCTCCTTATCAGACTTATCATTCTCTTCACCCTCATTCTCCGGACATGGAGGAAGAATTTTTCCTAATTCAAAAAGGAAAGTTAGTTGTGCCTGAAGCGTTGCATACCTCTTGTTCTCTGTCTCCATTGCTGCCACAATCTCCTCCTCTCGCTTCCTCTCTCTTTCTTCTCTCTTCTTCTCTCTGTCGACTACAACAGCAAGCTCGGCATTGAGAAAAGCTATCTTACCCTCCATTGTAGATATTGTCTCTCTATCCCCGCCATCAAAGCTTGAGGATGATGAACCACAATACCAAGCCTTCTTCTTCGATACGTCTTTTCTGAATAGTCGTAGACTGAACCTCTAATCGGTTCACCTGCACTCTGTTTCCAAAGATTCTCATTTTCTTCTTGTGTAAATGATCTTTCCCGACTCTCAAGAGGTAGAGTGCTACGATATTCCTGAGATATTCGTATAAAAGTATCATGTAATTTAAACAAAGATCTCTACAAATAAGAATGTAATATATACAAGGAAAAGAAAAAAAGATTAGTTTGAATGGAGTTCTTACATATGTCTCTTAAGCACGTGGCTCAATCCATCTTTCTTCTTCTGTGGGGTTCGTACTCTTCTTGGTGTGAGTAACCTTGAACGACTCTTCTACAGCTACCGGCCTACCCAACTCTTTTTCCTTCAAATAACATATATAGAATTTGATCTCATTAATCTCCAAAAACTACTTATCAAAAAAGATTTTTTTTTTTTACAAAATTAAGAAAGTATACCATTCTTTCCTTCTCGTAACCAGGCTAATAGCTCCACCAGTGTGCAAAGAGCCTCCCTTTTCTGATATGCGAGCCATCTTCCCAATCTCACTCCTCTTTTTAAATTTTTCATCAATACCCTAATATTCCAGTAACAGATCCCATAGATCTAGTAACATAAACTGAGGAATTCTGTTTTTTCTCCGACAGTCACAAAATGTGCTAGGAAGCAACTTTGAAGCTTTAGCTTGAAGTTCACTTGAACTTCTTCCTCATGTTGTATGATATCTCACATTTTCACAATTAACACACGGACACCTAATCAATCTTGCATATGATTTATAAATCTAGTGACACCATCTACAAATTCTGGAATCATACCCGCTCGACCAGGATTGTTTGTATTATCCATCCAACTACGATCAGGATCCATCTACACAAACAATAATGATAATTTTAATTCCAACAACTAAATAACATTTGAACTTATTTAAACAACTTAACAACTTTCTAAGTCTAACTAGTTTTGACTTATTTATTTTAACTTATTTAAACAACTTAACAACTTTTTAACTTTAACTAATTTAGTTTAAACTTAATTCCAACAACTAAATCCACCAGCTAAACCACACTATTTATTTTAACTTACTTAAACAACTTAATAACGTTTTAACTTTAACTAGTTTAGTTTAGACTTAATTCCAAAAACTAAATCCACCAACTAAACCACATTATTTATTTTAACTTATTTAAACAATTTAAAAACTTTTTAACTTTAACTAGTTTAGTATTGACTTAATTCCAACAACTAAATCAACCAACTAAACCACATTATTTATTTTAACTTATTTAAACAACTTTAACTAGTTTAGTTTAGACTTAATTCCAACGACTAAATCCACCAACTAAACCACATTATTTATTTGAACTTATTTAAACAGCTTAACAACTTTTTCACATGAACTAGTTTAGTTTTGACTTAATTCCAACAACTAAATTCACCAACTAAACCACATTATTTATTTTAACTTATTTAAACAACTTAATAACTTTTTAACTTTAACTAGTTTAGTTTAAACTTAATTCCAACAACTAAATCCACCAACTAAACCACATTATTTATTTTAACTTATTTAAACAACTTAATAACTTTTTAACTTTAATTAGTTTAGTATTGACTTAATTCCAACAACTAAATCAACCAACTAAACCACATTATTTATTTTAACTTATTTAAACAACTTTAACTAGTTTAGTTTAGACTTAATTCCAACGACTAAATCCACCAACTAAACCACATTATTTATTTGAACTTATTTAAACAGCTTAACAACTTTTTCACTTGAACTAGTTTAGTTTTGACTTAATTCCAACAACTAAATTCACCAACTAAACCACATTATTTATTTTAACTTATTTAAACAACTTAATAACTTTTTAACTTTAACTAGTTTAGTTTAGACTTAATTCCAACAACTAAATCCACCAACTAAACCACATTATTTATTTTAACTTATTTAAACAACTTAATAACTTTTTAACTTTAACTAGTTTAGTATTGACTTAATTCCAACAACTAAATCAACCAACTAAACCACATTATTTATTTTAACTTATTTAAACAACTTAACAACATTAACTAGTTTAGTTTAGACTTAATTCCAACACCTAAATCCACCAATTAAACCACATTATTTATTTAAACAACTTTTTCACTTGAACTAGTTTAGTTTTGACTTAATTCCAACAACTAAATTCACCAACTAAACCACATTATTTATTTTAACTTATTTAAACAACTTAATAACTTTTTAACTTTAACTAGTTTAGTTTAGACTTAATTCCAACAACTAAATCCACCAACTAAACCACATTATTTGTTTGAACTTATTAAAACAATTTAACAAGTTTCTCACTTGAACTAGTTTAGTTTTGGCTTAATTCCAACAACAAAATCCGTCAACAAATATGTTATTTCTAAATTTAAAGCTAAGTGTCAACACTAGATGGACACAAATTGATCTTGCACGAAAATCAATTTTGTCATAAATATGATCAACTAATGTTGGTACTTATGCTTAACAAATGTATCATTTCTAAATTTAAAGCTAAGTGTCAACACTAGATGAGCACAAATCGATCTTGCAAGAAAATCAATTTTGTCATCAATAGGATCAACTAGTGTTGGTAATTATGCTTAACAAACACATTATTCCTAAATTAAAGCTAAGTGTCAACACTAGATAGACACAAATCGATCCTGCAAGAAAATCAATTTTGTCATCAATAGGATCAACTAGTGTTGATACTTATGCTTAACAAATATATTATTTCTAAATTTAAAGATAAGTGTCAACACTAGATGGACACAAATTGATCTTGCAAGAAAATCAATTTTGTGATTAATAGGATCAACTAGTGTTGGTACTTATGCTTAACAAACACATTATTCCTAAATTAAAGTTTAATATCAACACTAGATGGACACAAATCGATCTTGCAAGAAAATCAATTTTGTCATCAATAGGATCAACTATTGTTGGTACTTATGCAAAACAAACACTCGATGGACACAAACAAGTTATCACAAAATTAAAGCTAAGCATCAATACTAGATGGACACAAACACTTATAGAAAATAATTGTACTTGAACTTTAGAAATTTAGAAGCACCAAACCTTATCTCCTACTTTGATGAAAGAAGCAATATAATCTTGTATCAACTTTTTTAGATGTTGAGCTTCCTCAGTTACCTAGCACAAAAAGAAACAAATGTTAATTAACTTATTGAAATTCATACCCACTTTGGTGATATACCTCACAAGCAGGCATATCATTGCTTTGGAAAAAGGATGAAACTTCATATATGCAAAAACATGAATAGAGACTAGCAACAAACCAAGTAACCTTGTAGCAAACTTGTGGGTATAACAGAACAAAACAAGAGACTACATGCAGGTATGCACTAAAAATCCCCAATAACCAAGTGTCTCCATAACGCCAGCTTGCCTACTTCACATATTAAAAGGTCAATATATGCTGAAGTTGGACTTGCATTCATAGTATGATCCAATTTAGTGTGCTTTTATGAATTCCAATGTTGAAGTTGGCCGGATTTGCATCATCAAACAATATATTAGCTCTACAACTATGAAGAGACTATGCAACAACAACAAAATGTGTATTATCAGATCCAAATAACCACAGTAACCTAAGATCAATATTCCTAGTAAACTGTCCTCTTAAAACTTCTAGATAACCCATGAACTAAGACCAAAAGAAAATAAAGAGAAACAATGTTTTGATCATGAAGTAAAGAGAAACAAATAAACAAAGTAGCCCTTTATCTCAAACCGTGAATAGATATCTTCTATTTACCCTTCTACACACTAGAAAGAAAAGTAACACTAGAGTGTTCATGAGATTTACGACATTCCTCTACCCGATGTAAAATTGTGCAATGCAGATACTTCTAGGATAGTGTAGGTAAAAGAAAACTAGAACAACATAAAACAGTAACTTTAACAAAGCAGTAACACCCAAAAATACCAAAAATCAATTGACCAAAAAGCAGTAACAGTAACTTCAGCTAGATTTTTTTCTCAATGAGACCTGGTAATTGCAGGTTGTAGTATGATACAAGTATAAATAGCTAACAAACATCAAGTATAAATAGTTAACATCAAACATATATGATGTTTCATCCTTTCAAACTCCATTTTTTTCTGTTTCTGGATTCACACTGTACTAGTAATTAATCAATACCCATTAAAAAAATCAACAGGAATTTGCCCAATGAACAAGAATTTCATATAGTTGAAGAGAGAAGTGAGTGGGTTGGTATTGCTGAGAAAATAAACAAAACAAACCTTATGGAGGCGGTGTGAACTGAGAAAGCACTTGATGGAGGCAGCGCTGGTCGAGATGGAGGTGGCGTCGATCGAAATGGAGGCGGTGCCAATCAAGATGGAGGCGCGAACTGAGAACATCATCCGGCTGCTGTGACGACCCTCGATCTGTTGTTGTGACCTGCTGCTACTGTGACCTGCTGTTGCTGCTGAGGCAGCGTTGGTCGGGCTGGGTGGTGTGGCGCAGGGATGGGTGGGGGTGGGTCGGGGTGAGAGAGGAATGAGAGTGGAGTGAGAGATGACTTAGGGCTTTGATATTATCATTCTTTTTTAAGAGAAGTGTTTAATTTATCGACTACGGGATGTTGGTATCTTTTAAAATAATTATCTATATTTAAAAATATTTAATAAATACCGACATCGTGAAGTCGATATTATTTAAATAAAATAATAATTTAAATATACCGACCTCTTAAGGTCAGTATTTATTAATTTATTTTAATATAAATTCATCTCTTGAGGTTGATTTTATTAATTAAAATTACATATATAAACTTAATTTAACTACACATCAACAGAAGTTTAATTTAATAAATTTAATTTTATCGATCAAGTTAATTTTATAAATTTAAATTATATACCTCCTAATTATATAAATTTAATTTTATCAATCAACAAATTAAAGTTTAGCAATATCAAATTTAATACATAAATCTCCTTGAATTGATCATCGGCATTTCTTTAATTGATAATGTATTTCATATTTGAACCACTAATATATAAGACTTGATTTGTTAAACTACTCGAGGAGTATATAATTAATCAACGTATTTCATACTCCGATGAATTATCGTTTACATGTTATCATTTCCTACGATATGATCACTACACTTGACATCCATTCAAGATCGAACGTATATAATAATATTATCTCGCATTTCATACTCGAGTAGATTATATGTTAGCTCTTCACCTCTACATCATGGCATGATATATTAAGTTCATGATTTGACGACAAACTGATAGAATTTGTACATTACTCTAGAAATATAAGTATAATTATCTCTTAATGCATATCAACGTAGTTTCATACTATAAATATGGATTATAGATAATTTTTTGTTTATTCCACGAATTCTAACTTTTTATTTATAAAAGTATACAAAATTGTTACACTTTTTTAAACAATTAATTGTAGGTGTAAAATGAAAATTTAGTATTATGCTAGCAAAATTATGATTTATAGGAACATTTTAAACCAACCGACCTCTAGATGTTGCTTTTATTAAAAGTAATTACATGAAATAAAAATACAGGTCGGTATTTTATATTAATTTATTTTTAACTTATATAAAACCATCATCCGGAAGAAGATTTATTTAAAGTTAATTGAAAATATTAATTTATTAATTTTTTGAAAGCCACTATATAAATATTTTAATGAAAATTAATTTAATTACATAATATTTAATTTTACCAAATTCTGAAAGTCGGTATTATAATATTTTTTGTTTTTTATTTTACGCAAAACCGTCCTCCGGAAGACGATATAAATAAAATTAAATCAAAATATTTCTCAATTTTGTTTTTTTATATTTAATTGAGAAAAAATAGAATATTGTTATTTATTTATTTTATTTAATACCAGCATAAAGGGGTCGGTTTTTATTGTAATTCATTTTTTTCCGGGAAAAATTCTGACCTCCAGAGGTCCATATTTGGTTTTCCCGCTTTATTTTGCATAAAAAGCAGTCGGTTTTCATATCAACGTAGTTTCATACTCTAAATATGAATTATTGATGTTTTTTATTTATTCCACGTATTCTAACTTTTTATTTATAAAAGTATACAAAATTGTTAAACTTTTTAAACAATTAATTGTAGGTGTAAAATGAAAATTTAGTATTATGTTAGCAAAATTGTGATTACTAGGAACATTTAAACAAACCGACCTTCGGATGTCGCTTTTATTAAAAGTATTTGGATGAAATAAAAATACCGACCTCATGAGGGCGGTATTTTATATTAATTTATTTTTTAATTTATATAAAACCATCATCGGAAGATGATTTATTTAAAGTTAATTGAAAATATTAATTTATTAATTTTATGGAAGTAACCATATAAATATTTTAATGAAAATTAATTTAATTACATACTATTTAATTTTACCGACTTCCGAAAGTCGGTATTATAATATTTTTTGTTTTTTATTTTACACAAAACCGTCCTCTGGCAGACGATTTAAGTAAAATTAAATCAAAATATTTATCAATTTTGTTTTTTTATATTTAATTGAGAAAAAATAAAATATTGTTATTTATTTATTTTATTTAATACCGACATCAAGAGGTTGGTTTTTATTGTAATTCATTTTTCCTAGGAAAAATTTCGACCTCTAGAGTCAAAATTTTGTTTTCCCATTTTTTTTTTGCATAAAAACTGACTATTCGGTTTTCTAAAGTTTTTTTTTAATTTTTTATTCTTTTTAAGAATACCAATCTCCGGAGGTCGGAAATTACCGACCTCCATTTGAAGTCAGTAATTTTTAGGTCGGTACTGACTGGTTTTTTAGTAGTGAATTGTGTTGTATGATTATAAGGGTGTACTTGCGATTGTGATTGTGGGTTGTTGAATGGATCGGTTGCCACGTTCCGGCATAACTAACTTGGATCGGTTGCCACGTTCTGGCATAACTAACTTGGATTGGTTGCCACGTTCTGGCATAACTAACTTGGATCAGTTGCCACGTTTCGGTATAACTATGGATTGGTTGCCACGTTCCGGCATAACTAACTATTTGGGTTTGGGTTCCATGAGAGTACCAATGATTTGATATAAATGTGAAATACGTTGTTGTTCTTGTGTTAGCAGATATGGTATATGTTCTATATATGCATGTGATGATGTTTTTGTATTGACAGGTAGATATTGCACTTGGTGGATATATGTTATGTCGGCTTATAATTGTTGTTTCTTGTGTTGAGCCACCTTGTTGGGTATAGTGGAAGTACAAGGTGTTCCAGGGGCGAGTAATGGATAGTAAGGGTTTTTCGTGTGTTGTAATGGCGAGAAGTAGAGGTAGCGTATGTGATGAAATATGCTTAGGTGGATTTCACCTTGGAGAAAGGAATTGGGTTTAGTGGTAAGAAAGTGTGATGTCGTGTACCATATAACTATGGATGGATAATATATAGAGGGAGTAACGGTGCGACGTGAGTGATTAGTCGCGGTGCGAGTAGTTATATTTGTGGCCTCTTCCATGGGTTAAAATGACTAGGCTATGATCAATAAATTAGTGAGTGGCTTGATTGAGGAGGTGGTTGGTAGTAAGAGGTGTTAGTGTAAATTGGAGGCATTCAAGAGAATGAAAAAGGGTGGAGAAGCAAGTGGTCTATTGTATATTCCTACTAGTTGATTTCTTATTTTATGCGGTGGGTGTCGGGTTGACCGATGATGCCTACCACTACGTCTGTTTGTACTGATACTACTCTTGCTTTGTCTTTTTGACATAGTCTGGATGCAAGAGTGGTGACATTTCATTAGGCGAAGACGGAGAATTCTCCAGCAGCTTCTATTCATCCTTCCGCGTGGTGGGAGTTGTGTCTTTTATTTATCTTGTCCGGTTGTACTCTTAGTAGCTCTTGTACCTGTTTAGACCAGATCCTTGGAAGTTGTTAAACTATTTTTCAAGTGTTAATCAAAAGTATGTCTAAGGATATTATTTATAAAATCAAATTATTTTATTTGTCTCCGTTTTCTTTAATTTTTCCGCATGTTTTGACTATTGGGATATGAGGGATCTCCTACTTAGGTGTTAGGGTAGGTGCTCGCACGGCCCGGTGGGTTGGGTCGTGACACTCAACTAGTTTTATTTTTCGGCCTATATGATATTTCATACTTGCATTGTTGTTTAACTAAATATGAATTAACATGTTTTTTTTCTAATTTTCAAAGCTAAAACTCGATACATGTAGTTAAAGGTGATGGAATCCTGAATCACAACTCATGTTAATAGTTGATTGAGTGATTATTTGAAAAAATATATATAAAACTTTAAAAAAAAATTCTCTCTTATCATTTATTTATTGGTAAAGAAAACATAAAGTAAAGAGATGATATACCTGCATTGCCCATGAAAAACAGCACAAAAAGAAAAACAACTTTAAGCAAAGACAAAGAGGGTTCCATCTTCTTGCTTTTTTCTTTTTTTTGTTATGATTTCTTCAAAAAGTATTTTTGATCATGAAAATGATGTAGCACCATGCTTATCTTATATAGAACTAAGAAATTATTAACTTACTATTTTTATAATGAGGTTCCCTTTAGTTATTTGGATAATAAATCTTTTTATGTTTAATGAGTTTCCATCCCTTTAATTATTTGGATAGTAAATATTTTTATGTTTAATAAGTTTCCATACCTTTAATTATTTGGATAGTAAATCTTTTTATGCTTAATGAGTTTCCATCCCTTTAATTATAATCTAGATACTGTTACTATTTGATGAGATTTCTTTCATATATTTTTAAAAATAATATATACAGCCTAATGTATCACTTTGTACTGGGTGGACATAAATATTAAAAATCAAAATCGGATAGAATTAGACTAATTCGCTTCTTCAAAAATTGGACCGAATTAGACAAATATATTTTTAAATAATTAATGTCACTATTTGATAAACATTTTAATAAATGATATAATAAAAAAGAGAAATACAAATTAAGTTATGATTCTGATATTTTCTATTGAGAAAAATTGCTAAAAAAAATTCATGCTGCATTTTTAATTTAAATTGCTGATAAAAAAGACGAAAACATAAAAGTCGATATGAAAAACTTCAGTTAAGTAACAATTTAATTGTCATAGTTTCATACTAAATTCAATGATTCTTATAGCAATATTATTGTTCAACCAACAAAATTAAATCTACTCTTTCATGAATTATGTGATTTTCTTTTTGTACAAATGATTCTATAATAAAAATAACCAAATCAAAATATCTTTGTGCTAAATTATAGTGAGAAAAAAATATTTGAATTATATTCGAACATATTTATGCATGAAATTCCCAAGTTAGAGAGATTTTTTTTTGTTTGATATTTGATGCTCGTACTGACATTCTAATACATATTTTTGTCGCATAAGATCCATGAATATTAAAAATTTATATTTAAAATTTCATTCTTATAGTTGCATTACATTAAGAGAGAATTAAGTTGTTGTAGTGAAACACTACCGTTGAAGGTTTACTTTTATAATAAAAATAAAATAAAATAAAACACATAATTTAGTTGTACAGAGATTATCAGAGAGTGACGAAGAAATAATATGTTTTAAGAAATGTGTATGTAGCGTTGAAGATATAAAAAAAATATCAAAAGTTGGATAATTTTTGACAGCATTAATACAATTATTCCTATTATTACAATATTATTGTGGTAATTATTATAAATAAATTGGAGCAATAATGTCACACCCCAAGCCTACACCCTGGGCGGGACTAGCGAGAACCATTGCTGGCCCCAAACAAACTCTTGGTCTGGCTTACTACTCAGCAGAAGACTTTACTCAACATTTCAAGGCAACTCAAGAGATAAATTCATACACAAACTTAGAATGTATAAAGGAAACATTCAACTGACCATTAAGGCAACTCAAGTCTTATAATCCAAAACAACTAAAATGAATAAGACTAATGAACTAATAATGTCTAACTGTCTATGAAGCCTCTAATAACTAACAGGGATGTTGGGACAAGACCCCCTTTCATCCTAACAATTGACTAACAAAGCAATAAAAAAGGGATCCTCCAGAAACCGAGGAAGCTCACCAACTGACTCTGAGAAGCTCGATTGGATCAACGAAGCGCTGGATGTTGATCCTAATTTTCTGTATCTGTATCATAAAACGATGTAGGCCAAATGACATAGTGCATTGAATGTATGAGCATGCGAGGGGAAATCTAAACATGACATAAGTTTGAAATAAATTCTGAAAGAAACACTTACCTCAACTTTACTCAACTCATGTATACTCAACTTAATGCAGAAATAAACAACAGTAAAGGTGCAGTTTATACAAAGCATTTAAATAGTAAGTAGCAACTCAATGTATTGGAGAAATACAGTAACAACTCAATTTATATATATAATAAAGTAATATAATTCTGTGGGAGTTTCTCTAACCGACAACCATCACTATGAGCTATGTGATGATACACCGTCTCGCCCATGCTGCCAGAACTATCCTATAACTTGTCGGGATATAAACGCCTCAACTAAGTGGATCCACTAGTCTATGCTAAAAACCTTTAAGGAATCATCTAAAAAGTATGACCCTTTCTACCCATGTTGGCTACATAGTTTATAGAGACATTGAGTTGTTATATACTCGTCCCCACCTCGATGCTCAATACTACTGTCACGACTCGAGTCTACACCTTGGACGTGGCCGGCACTCAAGAACCATTGCTGGTCCACAAGCGTACCCTCATCCTAGCTGACTATAAGCGGAAGACTAACTTAAGCATGCAAAAGCTTAAAACTGAATAAAATTCAATAAACTCAACTTTTCAAAACTTTAACTCTAATGAACAACTTAGAATAAAAATAATATATTCAACTTGCCATAAAATAGACAACTTAAGTCTTTAAAATATTTAATAAAATAAATGAATAATACAGACTTCTCAACTATACTGACTATCTATGAAGCCTTTAACTGATAAAGATGAAAGTCGGGACAAGACCCACGACAGCCTTACTAAACTAAATAGTATATGAAATCCTCTGGAAACAAGAAGGCTTACCATAACTAACTCGAACTTTCGGATGTATCAATGAATTTCTTGTTGATGATCCTGAATACATGTGTCTGTATCATGAGAAGATGCAGGCCAAATGGCTCAGTACGTGGAATGTACGAGCATGTAAGGGGAATTCTAAAACATAAACATAAGCTTGAATCTTGATAAAAAAAACATACTTATCTTTTCTCAACTCACTCAACCAAAAATAAGATACTCAACTCAAAGATTAGATACTCGACTTTAAAGATATGATACTCGACTCAAAGATTAGATACGCAACTTCAAAGATATGATACTCGACTTAAAATACGCAACTCTGGATACTCAACTCATGAATACTTAAGTGAACTCATTTCATTCTAAAGCAGTTTAAAACAAGTGCAATATAAAGAAAAGGAAAAATGTTTAAAACATGATGTCAACTCATAATCATAAATTCATAAAAGACATACCATGCTCCCTCTTAAAGTCTACTTGTGCAATGCATGAATGAAGTCTCATACCCCCATTCATACTAAGCAAAACCCCTTGAGGAACCATGCAATTACTATTGTGGGAGTTTCTCTAACCAACAACCACCACTATGAGCCTAAGTGGTGATACAACGTCTTACCCACATTGCCAGAACTGTCCTATACTTTACTGTCATATAGAACGCTTAACTTAGTGGATCCACTAGCTTAACTTAAGTGATCATCTAAAAAGTATGACCCTTTAATACCCATGATGGCTACATGGTTTATAGAGACTTGAGTTAATATGAACTAGCATCCCCATATCGGTGCTCAATACTACTCCCAAAAATATACTTAGCTCATATGTTTTAAAAACAACTTCTTTCTTTGATTTGAGATAATTACTCAAAACTTAGCTTAACAACTCTTGGAAATGGTGTTCCCTTCTCTTGCTCAAAACTCTTTTGGAAATCTCTGTTTCCTCTCATCATAAATGTGAAAACATTTACTTTTGGAAATACTTAGTTCCCATATATCATTTTAAAGAAAATGAACTTTACTCTTATTCTTTACTCAACTTCAAAGCTTTAGTCTTAAAACAAAGTTTAAACATTTGTAAAAGACTTCTTAAAATATGGTTCACACCGAATTATGGACTTGAACGACTCAATGCAAGGTTTTCAATAACCATGGATAGAACTCAAATACTTGGAACTCAAGAAATTCAATGATACTACTAATTTCAAGAATGCTCAACTCAGAGGGTTCATGCGGAATTATGGACATGAATAACCCAACTCAAGGACTTCATGGGTAATAGTCCCATGATTAGGAATGTAATCTCAAATGGGTTAGAAACTCAATACTTAAGACTTAGGACATGAATGTATTACTCTTCTCATAGATACTCAACTTCTGGAGTTCATGCAGAATTTATGGGCATGAACGACTTGACTCATAGGTCTACATAACATTATGGAACGCATGTATACAACTCTTCTCATTCTCATACTTACTTTCTCAAAATTTTACTCAAATTGATTTTGGATCTCCAAGGATTCACAATTGAACTCAAAACTTTCTTAAACTCTACTCTTAACTCTCTCTTGAATATGAATTATGAATTCAAGAGTTATGGTTCATGCTATGAAAGATCTCATGATGAAAAAATAAACTCATGAATACATTCTCCTCACTCTCATGCTCACTTAGTCGAGTCTTGAAACAAGTTACGAGAAGTTGTAGAAGACTCCACAAAATGACTCAACGGGGCTTTCTTAGAATGTTCGAAATAATTCTCTAAACTTAACTCTTAACTCTACCTTGAATTTGAATTATGAATTCAAGTTTATGATCATGTTAGGAATGATTTTAGGTGTTTAGAAGTAGCTTAGAGTAGTTAAAATTGAAAAAGAGTGAAGGTACCCTTCGAAAAAACTCTAACGGGGCAATCGATTGCAAACTGGATGGGGCAGGCGACCCTGGGGCTATGGGTGGCACAGATTTCCAGTACCTAAGATTCAGAGCCTACGTTGGGGTGCTCTGGCTGGTGCGACATGCCAAGCCCCAACCCAGAAAATGCGATGAATTTCTTTGCTCGTTTTCTCACCCTAACTCGCCTAGAATCGAATGGTTTCTTCCCCAATCACTTAGAATCAATTACTTAATATAAGTACACTCGAATATACTTGATACAGCCCTTAAAACACTCACTTTGATCTCAAGAAATCATCAAAAACCCAACACAACAAGATTTACAAGAACTTCAAGAACACCTATCAAGAACTTAAATCCTTCAACTTTTTGAGAATGAAACTTTGCTGAAAATAATATGTTTGGCGTGTGGGTGAACAAACCCAACATTATGGAAGCTTACATAACTCTTAGGGATCAAACCCATAGCGACAATCCGCAACAACTCTCAAGAATGTCGACGAACGCCTTCATCCTTTCCTCGTTTCTCCTCTTCTATCTTCTTTTCTCTTCTTAAACTCTCAACTAAAACCCTAGGCGTATTTTAGGATTATAAAACTGAACCTAATAGGATTAGACCCTTAAAAACTTACTAAAAATGAATTAAATCTGATTTGGTAAGGAAAAGACCAAAATACCCATCACTATTTTCGGCTAACTTTCCTTAACTAGACAACCTAACTTCCAAAGGCCATAACTTACTTATACGAATTCGGAATCGCACAAACTTGAAAGCGTTGGAAAGATCATTTCAAGAGCTTTCCAACCATATCTGGAAGTACACCTAAATAATCTTGAGCTAGGATTTATGGCCATTTGAAGTCAACCCAAAACTCATACTTAGCTTAACTTGCAAAATTTCAGATTTTGCTATTTCCAATTTAATTATTTTTGGAACTCAAGGTGCTACTTCTAGTGACCTTAAAACTTAAGAAAAATTTAAATTCCTTAGTAAAATCTCACTCACTATGAAGAACAGTTTGAGTCTTAGTTCCAATTCTTTTTCTGGGGTGTTACAACTACTCCCAAAATACTCAACTTATATGTTTGAAAACAAAAACTCCTTCTATGGTTTGAGATATTTACTCAAAAACTAGTTCAAAGGCCCTCTTGGAAATTGGTGTTTCTGAAACGACCCCAAAAATGCCCGAAAATGTGCTTCAGAAACACCTATAATTGTAATTTCCATATATCTCAACATCCGTGCATGATTTTGGAAATTCGACTTCATATTCTTATTTAGGGGGTCAAATTGAGTGGAAAATGGGTCTAACCCGAATCTTAGAGCAACCGTATCAAAATTCGAAAATCGCAAAAAATGCGATTTTGAAGATCAACTTTAAAGGGGTATATCTCTTAGCACAAAAGGAACTGGAAGGACCTCAAACTATCAAAATTAAAACTCTTTGAGTTATCTTTCCAACGCACTTGATTTCACCTCATTCCGAGTTAGGATGAACGAGTTATGACCATTTTCGTAAAACTTGTCTGTGCAGATTCCCAAATTCCAGTAAGTTTTTTTTTTTAAAAGCCTCATTTTTTAGGCTAAGTATTGGGACATTTTTATAAAAACAGGACATGTCCTATACTTAGTCATTTTTAACTTCAAAACACTCAAAAACACTCTCTAAACCCTCTCCAAAATTCCACCAACATCCTCAACCAAATTCAAAGATCTCAAGCTCTAATTCCGGATTCAAGACTCAATCTCAAGCTTCAATTCTCCATTCCAATCTTCATCAAGGATTCTCCAAAGTTGAGGTATGTGGGTTTGATTGTGGAAACCTTCCTTTCCACAAGTCCAACCATTTATCATCTCTTACTACTTCAAGTTTATGGGTCCTTATGGTTATTTATGAACTCTTGAGTATGAAATTACTACTACACACCCTATTATGGTCTATTTTGCATATTATCATGAAATGGAACTATTATGTGATATTTATGGTTTTCATGCTTCCATGATCAAATTATGAAGGTTGATATATATATATATATATATATATATATATATATATATATATATATATATATATATATATATATATATATGTATGTATGTATGTTGTTGGTGGGCTGATTATATGGATTTTGGATTTGGTTGGACTTAGTACTCTTGAAATACATGATTTTATCTACATGAACTGTAGCCCACCATGTGTTTGATAAAATGCTCATTTATAGAAATCTTAGGAAATGGAAGATCCAATGTACGTCCTATGAGTCGGATGGTTATATAATTATTGAAATGATGATAAAATGGATACATGTATATGATTTTTTCTATATAGTGTTGTGAGTCGACCAAGCCTAGTACGGGGGGTAGTAGGCCCGTATAACCATATCAAGGGGTTGATACCTTGGTTGCCTAGTACGGGGGGTAGTAGGCTTGTATAACCATATCGAGGGGTTGGTACCTTGGTTGCCTAGTATAGGGGGTAGTAGGCCCGTATAACCATATCGAGGGGTTTGTACCTTGGTCCCTAGCTCGGCGGGTGGTAGGCCCGAGTAACCACATTGAGGGGTTTGTACCTCTTTCGCCTCTCCAAGGGGGTGGTAGGCCTTGGAAATACTATATTGATGGTCACTCGCTACACATGTACTACGCCCTACTAAATATAATTTTTATGTAAGCATCATTATACATATCATCTCATTAATATGCTATATATCGGGTATGATTATGCATTTTGCCTATGATGTCCATCTATTGTTGCATTGCATTGCATCCCATATATTTAGTACATACAAATGTACTAATGCATACTCTATGCCTACATGATGTTACCATGTAGGGACCGGCGCACCGCTTGACCATCCTCATCCGCGTGGCTAATACGATTTTCTATCGAGCTTTTTGGTGAGTCCTCCATTCCGGGGACGTTGCTTATAATCTCTTGCTATGTATAAGACTTTTCCTTTTTAATTATATATTGACTATGAGGGTGAGCCGGTAGTTTGTCTTGGCCCCCGCTAAGTATCCATGTTTAGAGGTGGTGTTGGACAAGTTGTGTATTATGCTTGAGCTTGACTCATCTATGGTATTGATGTATTATTCTCTTTTTCTCTTGCTCCCTTAGTCCCGATTTTCCCTTGATTATGCTTATTGCTTATGGTCATTTTAATTGCTTCCGCGACCAAGGATATGTAATGATATGCTATGAGGCTTGTTTAGGGTTCCTTCGAGTTCCCCATTCGCCGGTCACGTTTAGGCCCTAGGCTTGGGTCGTGACAAGTTTGGTATCAGAGCACTAGGTTGATAGATTCTCGGAGTTCAACACACCGCGTCGATTAGAGTCCGATTCATGGTTGTGTTGTGCACCACAACTATGAGTAGGAGGCTATGAGACGTTTTAGGAAATGTTTCCCTTCTTCATGTTCTAAGTTGTACTGTAGAGTTGAATTAAGTTTTTTTTTTTGAACGGTTGTTCTTTGCTATGCTAGATCATGCCTAATACAAAAGAAAGACGAGCCTGCGCACCCGAGGAACAACCGACCAATGGGGATCTTCGGGATGCCCTTACTTTATTTGCACAAGCTATGGCTAATCAAGCCAACCACGGGGCCCAAGCCCCTCAGGCTCCTACCCCAGCATCTCGGGTGAGAGACTTCGTGCGAATGAATCCCCCAGAATTCTATGGATCTAAGCTATATGAAGACCCTGAAGAGTTCATTAATGAAGTCTACAAGATATTAGTTATCATGGGCGTGAGGTCAGAAGGTAAGGCGGAGTTGGCGGCCTACCAACTAAAAGGGGTGGCCCAAATATGGTACAACCAATGGAAGGAAGAGAAGGGGGCAAACTATGTGGTGCGTTGGGAAGAGTTCAAAACGGCTTTCCTTAATCGATTCTTTCCTCTTGAGCTTAGGAAAGCCAAATTGGTGGAGTTCATGAATTTAAAACAAGGTTCTATGAGTGTGAGGAAGTATGCCCTCAAGTTTAACCAACTTTCAAGATATGCTCCATACTTGATTGCCGACTCACGGTCTAGAATGAACAAATTCGTGATGGGTGTGTCCGACCTAGTAAGTGAAGAATGCCGGTCCGCAACGTTGATTAGTGACATGGACTTGTCTCGCTTGATGGTCTATGCCGAGCAAATGGAGGAGGAAAAGTTGAGGAAGAGGAGGGGTCTGAGGCCAAAAGAGCCCGTTTTGAGGGCAAGTTCCAAAGTCGAAGGGGAGACCGATTTCATCAAGGCCAAGGGTCTTCTCATGCACCCCATAGGGGGATTGCCAATGACGTTCCAAGGGCCCAAGGTGTTGGTGGTATGGGTCCTATTGATGTATGTCCGAAGTGTGGTAAGGGCCATGGTGGCCCGTGCTTGAGAAATACCGGTGCTTGCTATAGTTGTGGGGAAATGGGGTACAAGGCAATAGATTGTCCTTGGAATCGCAACAAAGGTAAGGAGGTCCGTCCACAAGGTGCCAATGCGGTTCCTTTGGGGAGAGGGGGCCGACAAGATGGTGCCACAAGGCACAATCGATTTTATGCTTTGCATGGGAGGCAAAGGGTCAATGAAGTCCTCGACGTCGTTACCGGTATGTTGAAAATCTTTGACTTTGATGTATATGCATTAATTGATCCGGGTGCCTCTCTTTCTTTTGTCACCCCCTTTGTTGCCAAAAGGTTTCATGTTGAGCCCGACTTATTGCATGAGTCATATAAGGTGTCTACTCCTATTGGTGCATATATTATTGCTAGGAAGATCTATAGAAATTGTATTATTTGCATCTTGCATAAAATATTGCCTTGTGATCTTGTTGAGTTGAACATGGTCGATTTTGATGTTGTTCTTGGGATGGATTGGTTGCATGCATACTATGCTTCCATTGATTGTAGAACCTGTAGGGTCAAGTTCCAATTCCCAAGTGAACCCATTCTTGAGTGGGAAAGCCAAAATGTGATAGTCAAGGGTAGGTTCATCTCTTGCATTAAAGCCCGTAAGTTGATCTCTAAGGGGCGTCTCTATCACCTTGTGAGGGTTAGGGATGTGGAGTCCAAAACCCTTCCTATAGAGTCAGTTTCGATCGTAAATGAATTCATTGATGTCTTTCCTAATGACCTTCTCGGTGTTCCTCCCGAAAGAGAAATAGATTTTGGCATGGACCTCCTCCCCGATACTCAACCCATTTCTATTCCCCCTTACCGTATGGCCCCGGCGGAGTTAAAGGAGTTGAAGGAACAATTGAGGGACTTGTTAGAGAAGGATTTTATTAGGCCTAGCCAATCACCATGGGGTGCACCGGTGTTGTTTGTGAAGAAGAAAGATGGATCCCTTAGGATGTGTATTGATTATTAGCAACTCAATAGGGTCACCGTCAAGAATAAATATCCTCTTCCTAGGATTGATGACTTGTTCGACCAATTGCAAGGGGCTAGCCACTTTTCTAAGATTGATCTTCGGTCCGGGTATCATCAAGTGAAGGTGAGGGAGTGTGACATTCCCAAGAGAACCTTCCGAACTAGGTATGGGCATTATGAATTTGTGGTCATGTCCTTTGGGTTGACCAATGCACCGGCTATCTTCATGGACCTAATAAATAGGGTCTTTAAACACTACCTTGATTCCTTTGTTGTGGTCTTCATTGATGATATTTTTATCTATTCGCATAGCGAGGAAGAACATATGGGCCACTTGAGGGTTGTGTTGCAAAGATTGAGAGAGGAGAAGTTGTATGCAAAGTATGAAAAGTGTGAATTTTGGTTGAGGGAGGTTTCCTTCCTAGGTCATATGGTGTCGGGGGTGGCATTAAGGTGGACCCTAAGAAGACCGATGTGATTAGAAATTGTCCTAGGCATTGACCCCGTCGGATATTAGGAGCTTTTTGGGCTTAGCGGGTTACTACCGGAGATTTGTGAATGAGTTTTCTTCTATTGCTTCTCCCATGACTAAGTTGACACAAAAAAAGGCTAAGTTTGAGTGGACTGACGAGTGTGAAAGGAGTTTTCAAACCTTGAAAGATAAACTTGTGTCCGCTCCTATATTGTCACTACCGGATGGGCTTGAGGGATTTGTTGTGTATTGTGATGCTTCTAGAGTTTGTTTGGGTTGTGTTCTAATGCAAAATGGTAAGGTGATAGCCTATGCTTCTAGACAACTCAAAGGCATGAAAAGAACTATCCTACGCATGATCTTGAATTAGCCGCGGTGGTGTTTGCTTTAAAGATTTGGCGTCATTACTTGTATGGGGTACATGTTGATGTGTTCACCGATCATAAGAGCCTCCAATATGTCTTCACCCAAAGAGATCTCAACTTGAGACAAAGAAGGTGGCTAGAATTTCTTAAAGATTATGATATGGGTGTGCATTATCATCCCGGTAAAGCTAATGTGGTGGCGGATGCTTTGAGTAGGGTGTCTATGGGTAGCCTAGCTCATGTTGATATTGGTGATAGGGAAATGGATAGGGAGGTGCATCGGTTGGTTAGGTTGGGGGTTAGGTTGGAAGAGGTTGGTAATGGTGGTGTGGCCGTTGTTGATGGTGCTAGGTCTTCCTTGGTTGATGAGGTGATAGCAAAACAAAATCTTGACTCTTCCTTGTTAGAATTGAAGGTCTTGGTGAAAGAGGGCAAGGTGGAAGTTTTCTCCAAGGGGGAGATGGTGCCCTTAGGTATCAAGGTAGGTTGTGTGTGCCTTGTGTTGATGGTTTGAGGGAGAAAATTCTTGAGGAGGCTCATAATTCTTCCTACTCCATCCACCCAGGTTCCACCAAAATGTATAGAGATTTGAGGGATGTGTATTGGTGGGGAGGCATGAAGAAAGACATTGCCAAATTCGTCTCTGGTTGTCATAGTTGTCAACAAGTCAAGGCCAAACATCAAAGGTTGGGTGGCCTAACCCAAGACATAGAGATTCCTACTTGGAAGTGGGAAGAAATTAATATGGATTTTGTAGTTGGTTTACCCAAGACTAGAAAAGGTTTGATTCTATTTGGATGGTGGTTGATAGGATGACAAAATCGGCTCATTTTCTACCGGTAAAGGCAACATATGGGGCAGAAGATTATGCAAGGTTATATATTCATGACTTGGTAAGGTTGCATGGGATTCCTTTATCCATCATATCGGACCGTGGTACTCAATTTACTTCACACTTTTGGAAATCCTTTCAAAGGGGTCTAGGTACGAGAGTTAAGCTTACTACAGCCTTTCACCCGCAAACGGATGGACAAGACGAAAGGACTATCCAAACACTTGAGGATATGCTTAGGTCTTGTGTATTGGAGCTTAAGGGTAGTTGGGATGATCATCTTCCATTGATTGAGTTTGCCTATAACAATAGCTATCATTCTAGCATCGGTATGACTCCTTTTGAGGCTCTCTATGGGAGGCGTTGTAGATCACCGGTTGGGTGGTTTGAGGTTGGTGATATGGCCTTGTTAGGACCAGATCTAGTTATGGAGGCTCTTGAGAAGGTTAGGATGATTAGAGAAAGGTTGAAGATAGCCCAAAGTCGTCAAAAGTCCTATGCCGATGTGAGGAGAAGGGCTCTTGAATTCCAAGTTGGTGATTGGGTCTATTTGAAGGTGTCACCCATGAAGGGTGTGGTTCGTTTTGGTAAGAAGGGCAAGTTGAGCCCAAGATACGTGGGTCCTTATAAGGTGATGAGGAGAATTGGCAAGGTAGCTAATGAGTTGGAATTGCCTAGCGAAATGGATTTGGTTCATCCGGTATTTCATGTGTCTATGTTGAGGAAGTGTGTGGGTGATCCGAATGTCATTGTGCCTCTTGATGTTGTGGGTGTTGTTGAAGATAATTTGACCTATGAAGAGGTTTCGGTCTAGATTTTAGATAGGCAAGTGAAGAGGTTGAGAAACAAAGATGTGGCTTCCGTTAAAGTCCTTTGGAGAAATCAACAAGTTGAAAGTGCTACTTGGGAGGCCGAAGCGGACATGCAAAGGTGATATTCTTATCTTTTCCACTCCATTCAAGCCTAAGGTATTGATCTAAGCCCTTTATAAAATCTCAGGTCTTAAGTTCAGCCCCCTTGTCATTGCATACATTCATGTTTAAGTTAACAAGTTCATTGTGGTTTTACAACTATGTTGAGGTTTTTGAAATGAGGTGTAAGTGCATTGTTGCATCCTTATGTGGGCTGAAATTGCCATGTTTGTGTCTCTCATGTACGTTTCTTTGACATTCAGGGACAAATGTTCCCAAGGGGAAGATATTGAAACAACCCAAAAAATGCCTGAAAATGTGCTTCGAAAACACCTATAATTGTAATTTCCATATATCTCAAAATCCGTACATGATTTCAAAAATTCGACTTCATATTCTTATTTAGGGGGTCAAATTGAGTGGGAAATGGGTCTAACCCGAATTTTAGAGCAACCGTATCAAAATTTGAAAATCGCAAAAAATGCGATTTTGAGGATCAACTTTAAAGGGGCATATCTCTTAGCACACAAGGAACTTAAAGGACCTCAAACTATCAAAATTAAATATCTTTGAGTTAGCTTTCCAACGCACTTGGTTTCACCTCATTCCGAGTTAGGATGAACGAGTTATGACCATTTTCGTAAAACCTGTCTGTGCAGATTCGCAAATTCCAGTAAGCTTTTTTTTTTAAAAGCCTCATTTTTTAGGCTAAGTATTGGGACATTTTTATAAAAACAGGACATGTCCCATACTTAGTCATTTTTAACTTCAAAACACTCAAAAACACTATCTAAACCCTCTCCAAAATTCCACCAACATCCTCAACCAAATTCAAAGATCTCAAGCTCTAATTCCGGATTCAAGACTCAATCTCAAGCTTCAATTCTCCATTCCAATCTTCATCAAGGATTCTCCAAAGTTGAGGTATGTGGGTTTGATTGTGAAAACCTTCCTTTCCACAAGTCCAACCATTTATCCTCTCTTACTACTTCAAGTTTATGGGTCCTTATGGTTATTTATGAACTCTTGAGTATGAAATTACTACTACACACCCTATTATGGTCTATTTTGCATATTATCATGAAATGGAATTATTATGTGATATTTATGGTTTTCATGCTTCCATGATCAAATTATGAAAGTTGATATATATATATATATATGTATGTTGTTGGTGGGCTAATTATATAGATTTTGGATTTGGTTGGACTTAGTACTCTTGAAATACATGATTTTATCTACATGAACAGTAGCCCACCATGTGTTTGATAAAATGCCCATTTATAGAAATCTTAGAAATGGAAGATCCAATGTACGTCCTATGAGTCGGATGGTTATATAATTATTGAAATGATGATAAAATGGATACATGTATATGATTTTCTCTATATAGTGTTGTGAGTCGACCAAGCCTAGTACGGCGGGTAGTAGGCCCGTATAACCATATCAAGGGGTTCGTACCTTGGTTGCCTAGTACGGGGGGTAGTAGGCCCGTATAACCATATCGAGGGGTTGGTACCTTGGTTGCCTAGTACGGAGGGTAGTAGGCCCGTATAACCATATCGAGGGGTTTGTACCTTGGTCCCTAGCTCGGGGGGTGGTAGGCCCGGGTAACCACATTGAGGGGTTTGTACCTCTTTCACCTCTCCAAGGGGGTGGTAGGCCTTGTAAATACTATATTGGTGGTCACTCGCTACATATTTACTACGCCCTACTAAATATAATTTTTATGTAAGCATCATTATACATATCATCTCATTAATGTGCTATATATCGGGTATGATTATGCATTTTACCTATGAAGTCCATCTATTGTTGCATTGCATTGCATCCCATATACTTAGTACATACAAATGTACTAATGCATACTCTATGCCTACATGATGTTACCATGTAGGGACCGGCGCATCGCTTGACCATCCTCATCCGCGTGGCTAATACGATTTTCTATCGAGCTTATTGGTGAGTCCTCCATTCCGGGGACGTTGCTTATAATCTCTTGCTATGTATAAGACTTTTCCTTTTTAATTATATATTGACTATGAGGGTGAGCCGGTAGTTTGTCTTGGCCCCCGCTAAGTATCCATGTTTAGAGGTGGTGTTGGACAAGTTGTGTATTATGCTTGAGCTTGACTCATCTATGGTATTTATGTATTATTCTCTTTTTCTCTTGCTCCCTTAGTCCCGATTTCCCCTTGATTATGCTTATTGCTTATGGTCATTTTAATTGCTTCCGCGACCAAAGATGTGTAATGATATGCTATGAGGCTTGTTTAGGGTTCCTTCGGGTTCCCCATTCGCCGGTCACGTTTAGGCCCTAGGCTTGGGTCGTGACAGTTTCCTCTCTTGTTTAAATGTGAAAACATTTACTCTTCGGGAATACTTACTTTCCATATACTCTTTTTGTAGAAATGAAGTTCATTTGTTACTCTTACTTAACTCAAAACATAAGTCTTAAAACAAGTTTAAAGCATTTGCAAAAGACTTCTTGAAAGGACTCTAAGAACTCTCTAGACTTGGCTCTTAACTTACCTTGAATTTGAATCTATGGATTCAAGGTTATGATTCGTGTTTCTCGATGATTTCTAGATGTTTAGAAGTCATTTAGAGTAGTTTGAATTGATAGGAAGTGTTAGTACACTTTAGAAGGACTCAAACGGGCTAAATGATGGAAAACAAGTTGGGGCGGACGACCTGGGAGCATTGCTGGCGCACCGCGCTAGCCCCAAACTTTAGAGTCCCCAAAGTGGTGCACTACTAGCTCACCGCGCCAGCTTTCCCCAGACATCCCAGATGGATTTTCCAACTCATTTTCTCATCTTAAATCGATTAATTTCGATCCTTTTTCTCAATTTCTCTTTAGATTCAGATACCCAAAATATATAAACAATAATCTAACTTAAACAAATCTAATAATCGACACTAAAATCTCAAGAAACTCCTCAATCTCATCCCAAATTCAAGAATGAAAGCAATTCAAGAACATGTATAAAGAACATTCAAACCTTCAACTTTTTACGATGAATTCACGCTGAAATAAACATGTTTAGCATGTGGGTGAACAAACCCAATGCTGTGTGAACGCACATACCTCGTAAGATAGAATCCTTGGCGAAATCCGCAATTAATTCGTCAAGAAATCAACGAATCTGGACCTTTTCTTTTCCTTTCTCCTCTTGAGTTCTTCCTCTAAAAACCCTAGTGTGATTTTGAAATTGTGTAAACTGAACCAATTCAGTTTAGACCCCAATTTAATTACTAAAAATGAATTAAATTAATTAGGTATGGAAAAGACCAAAATACCCTTTTAAAATCCGGTTAGCTTCCCTTTTCTAGACAGCCCCAACTTCGAACGAGTATATCGCCCTCGTACGAGCTCGAAAATTAGCAAACTTAGTGGCTGTGGAAAGATAATTCCAAGACCTTTCATTTTATATCTTATGACACACATAAATCATTCTTTAATGAGATTTATGGTCGTTTGAAGTTGACCCAAAACTCATACTTAACATAACTTTGCCAAATTTTCAGATTTTCATACTGTCCAAAAATGGTTCTTTCTAATTCTTTCTCTTTGAAATAGAGAGGTGTTACAATATCTCCCCCTTGAAAACATTCATCCTCGAATAAGATCACTCTAAGTAGACTAAGGTGTAATATCTAATATTCAACTCAAACACCCAACAAGCAAATACAACACACTCAGTATATCAATTAAAGAGTCTAAGAAGAGAATTAGTACCTTGATTCAGAATGTCTCCAGACTCAAAGAGATGTGGGTATCTCTTTTTCATGTCCTCCTCAGCCTCCCATGTAGCTTCCTTAACAAACTGATTTTTCCACAGAACTTTGACCGATGCTACTTCCTTGGTCCTCAACTTGCAAACTTGGCGATCTAGAATCTGAACCGGGATCTCCTTATAAAATAAGTTATCCTTAATACCAGTATCTTCAGTAGGTATAATAAGTGAAGGATCGCCCATACACTTTTTCAACATAGAAATATGAAACACTGGATGAACTGTTGATAACTCTTGCGGTAGTTCCAACTCATAAGCTACATTACCAATCCTTTTGGATATTCTGTAAGGACCAATATATCGGGGACTTAGCTTCCCCTTCTTACCAAATCTCATAACGCCCTTCATTAATGAAACTTTCAATTATACCCAATCATCTACTTCAAACTCTAAATCCCTTCTCCTAAGATCAATATAGGATTTTTGACGACTCTGCACTGTTCTCAACCTTTCTTGAATAACCTTCACTTTCTCCATAGCTTGATGAACTAAGTTTGGTCTTATCAACCCAGATTCACCAACTTCAATCCATCCAATAGGAGATATATATCTTCTCCCATAGAGAGCTTCATAAGGAGCCATTTGGATGCTAGAATGATAATTATTGTTATAAGGGAACTCAATGAGAGGTAAGTGATCATCCCAATTACCTTTGAAATAAATCACACAAGTCCTCAACATATATTCTAAATTTTGAATAGTGTGCTCCGCTTGAACATCTGTCTGAGGATGAAAAACAGTACTCAAGTTCACCTTCGAACCCAAACCTTTCTAAAAATACTTCTAGAAATGTGCAGTAAATTAGGCACCTCTATCTAAAATAGTAGACACTGGGACTCCATGAAGTCTAACAACATCTTGAATATATAAATTAGCATAATCTTCTGCTGAATGGGTAGTCTTTACTAGAAAAAAGTGGGTTGATTTGATCATTTGATCAACAATCACCCAAATGGAATCATGTTGTCTGCGAGACCACGATAAACCAGTAATAAAATCCATATTGATCATCTCCCACTTCCATTCCAGAATTTCTCTATGTGAGCCATACCACCGGGCCTTTGGTGCTCTACTTTAACTTGTTGACAATTCGGGCATTTAGCAACGAACTCAGTAATACCTTTCTTCATACTATTCCACCAATAGACTTCTCTCAGGTCACGATGCATCTTTCTGGAACCCGAATGGATAGTGTATCTGGAGCTTGAGCTTCCTCCATGATCCTCTCTTGGAGTCCATCCACCCTTGGTACACATAACCTACCTTGATACCTTAATACCTTAATACACCATCTCCCCTTTGTTCAAAAGCCATTACGTTTTGCTTATGAACATTTGCCTTAAATTCAAACAAAATAGGATCTTAGTCTTGTTTCTCTTTCACTTCTGATACTAATGATGATCCAGCCCCATTCATCACCACCACTCCTCCTTCTATTGAATCCATTAGTTGAACTCCTAATCGTGCATCTTTCGCTAACTCTCTCTTTTCTTCTTCAACATGAGCGGTACTACCCATAGTCAACCTACTAAAAGCATCAACAACAACATTAGCCTTACTTGGGTGATAGAAAATACTCATGTCATAATCTTTGAGTAACTCTAGCCATCTTTCTTTGTATGAGATTAAGTTCTTTCTAACTAAACATATACTTAAGATTCTTATGATCGGTGAACACATGAACACCATATAAATAATGACGCCATATTTTTAAAGTAAATACTACGACATCCAACTCTAGATCATGAGTTGGATATTTTTTCTGGTAAACTTTCAACTGTCTGGAGGCATAAGCTATAACTTTATCATTATGCATTAACACACAACCCAATCCACCTCTGGATGCATCACAATACACAATAAAACCTTGCGTACCTTCTGGTAAGCTCAATACTGGGGCAATAGTCAACCGCTTTTTCAATTCCTAAAAGTTTTTCTCACAAGCTTCAAACCATTGAAACTTAACTATTTTCTGAGTCAACTTGGTCAAAGGGGACGAAATAGATGAGAACCCCTCGACAAACCTTCTATAAAATCCAACCAACCCCAAGAAACTCCTAATATCAGTTGCAGACGTGGGTCTAGGCCAATTTTGCACTGCCTCTATTTCCTGAGTATCAACACTACTTCAGTCACCGGAAACAATGTGGCCTAGGAATGCCACAAACTCAAGCCAAAACTCACACTTAGAGAACTTAGCATACAACTCTCTATCCTTTATATTTTAGAGAACTATTTTGAGTTGGCTAGCATGATCTTCCTCACTTCTCGAATAGAATAGGATGTCATCAATGAATACGATAACAAACATATATAAATAAGACTTGAATGCCCTATTCATAAGATCCACGAATGCTGCAGGAGCATTGGTCAAACCAAAGGACATAACTAGGAACTCATATAATGACGATAACAAGTCCTGAATAATGTCTTTGGAATATCACATTCCCTTACTCTCAACTGATGTTAGCCTGATTTGAGGTCTATCTTACAAAAACAAGTGGTACCCTGAAGTTCATCAAAGAGATCATCAATTCTCGGAAAATGATATTTATTCTTGATAGTAACCTTGTTCAATAGACGATAATCTATACACATTCTAAGGGAACCATCCTTCTTCCTCACAAATAAGACCGGAGCACCCTAAGGTGAGACATTTAGTCGAATAAAGCCTGTCTCAATGAGATCTTTCAACTGCTCTTTTAACTCTGATGGTGACATTCTATATGGCAGAATAGATATAGGACAAGTATCGGTAAAGATGTCTATATCGAAGTCTATTTCTCTCTCAGGAGGGAATCCGAGAAGATCATCTGGAAAGACCTCTGGAAACTCACTCACAACTGGAACTGACTAAATATGAGGTGTCTCAACACTAGAGTCATTAACTCAAACTAAGTGATAGACACACCCCTTAGAAATTAACTTTCTTGCCTTAAGGTACGAAATAAAAAGACCCTTAGGCACTGCTGAACTACTCATCCACTCAAAGACTGGCTCATTAGGAAACTAGAAGTTAACAATTTGAGTTCTACAATTGATTGAGGCATAACAAGCATAAAGCCAGTCAATACCTAGAATGATATCAAAATCTACCATATCTAACTCAACTAAGTCAGCCATGGTGCTCTTGCTATTGACGGAAATGGTACAATCATGATAGACTCTCTCAGTTAGAATAGACTCACCAACAGGTGTAGAAACACCAAAGGGCTCAAGAAGTTGCTCAGGAAGAATATCAAAATTCATGGAAATATAAAGAGTCACAGAAGATAGACTCACTCCTAGATCTAGTAAGGTATAAACATCAAAAGTAAAGACTTTGATCATACCAGTGACAACATCTAGAGAATTTTCTTGCTATTGTCGACTAGTGATAGTATATAGGTGGTTTGCTCCTCCGTCAGTCCCTAAAGTAGATCCTCTAGGTGCATCTATATCTGGTGGAGCAACTGAAGAAGATTGGGCTCTATTGCCACTCTTTCATGAAGTGACCCTCTTGACCACACTTGAAAAAACCAGTAGAGCCATCGCGACAAGCACCTGGGTGGTTCCTACCACACTTAACACATGTAGGAGCCCAATTACCTCATTGTGCCACACTACCTTGAGATTGTGTTGGCTTAGCTCTGAAATTCTGTGAATTCTGATTGTTGAACTCACCTCTGTTCCTTGGTGCAAGTGCACTAGCAGATGATGGAGAAGGTCCCTTTTGCTTTTGTCCAAAAGAAGACCAGTTTACATTACTCATTTGCTTCCCACACTCATTTCTTGTTTCTAAATTCTTTTCTATCCCTTAGCTTCTCTTCCTCAACTTGCTGCACATAAACCATAAGTCTCACTATGTCCATCTCCACTATTAGCATAGCTTCTTTGCCCTCCTTACTTGCAAGACGAGACAATCCAGCAACAAACAGACTCATTTAGCTTCTCATATCATCAACCATTTTTGAAGCATATCGGGAAGTTGGGTGAACTTCAAATTGTACTCATGAACACTCATATGTCCCTACTTAAGGGTAAGGAATTCTCGTACCATGGCTTCTCTTAGTTTACAGGGAAAGAAACACCTCAAGAAGGCCTCCTCAAACATAGATAATTAACGTTTCAAAGACATTTCATCCAATTCTAAGTGTCAACGATCGTAAATCAGTATAAACCCAACTATAGGAGTTGGAGTCGATCCCACAGAGAGTAGCTATCTTTTAAGTTCAAATATGACAATGATCTCTTCAGCTAAACAAACACCACACCTAAAAGCTTAGGATTTAAATTCCAAGTTGTAGTTACTAACCCACTTCGACAATCAACACGAAATAATCAAATGACGAGGTAACACTTGGGGGATTGACTGACCAACTATTGAATTCGACTTAATGGGTAACCAACATTGCCAACAATAGGTTAATTTATCACGGGTAGAATGGACTATATGTAAAGCAATTTTCTTTTGAAGAATTACCTTATTTTTGTTGAATTCTCTCGAACTTCAACAATAGCCATGAGACGCCCAACCCACTCTCTCACCAAATCTACTCTTTCGAGCTACATACAAAGGTTGAATCCCAAGTTCCACTCTCTTGAGCTGAAACCATAATGACCCACTACTAAGGATACCAAATTACTATATTGGTTCAATACTTCCCTCTCGAGAAAGCACAAAACTCGTAACTATATTGCACTAAATGTGCAATAATGAAGTTACCCCACGATAATAATTCAGACCCACTACAATTAATGCCAAAATTCGCTGATTGATGACACCCATTTGGTCAAATACAATAATTGGTCACCTTGTCAAACCCCAAGGTTAGGGTTTAAGCCAATTATAGTGAAAATATGAAAGTCAATCCCCACAATGTTTTTCATAGATGGGTAAATGGAAATCGGAAGTTAAAATTCAATAAATTATTGTCTATTACAGAACCCAAATGAAGAATCTTGTTAAAAATCACTTCAGATCCCCTATAACAGTGTTTTTCTCTATGTCTCTCTCTTTTGTTACTCCTCAATTTCTGGATGCCTCTCTCCCCTGCAAAAAAAACAATTTGTGCAAGTCTGATGTGTGGTTGTTTGGAACCAATCGGCGAGGTAAGTCGGGCTTCGCCGACCGTTTGGCGGCTCATCAAATTTCCTTTGTCTTGCCATCATTTTCACCTCTTCTCAATCCCACCACTGTAATTTTAGGCGAGCTAGATCGGGATTGCCATCTCATTTGGCGATGTGCCTTTTTCCTTTCATCTCGCCCATTCACACTTATTTGGATTTCCATCAATACTTTTGGCGACCTGGTCATCTATCATTGATGCGATCGGCGTCGCGTTGATTGGAACTGCTACTCACCGAAACTGCTCCTAATCCAGGCTCAACATTCTGTAACTTTAGGCGGTAGAGTGGCAACTTGGTGAGTTGTCGAGTGACATCGGCGATCATCAGGCTTATTTTTCCCTTGTTTTTTTCGCTCGTGTTGTCTCTGTTGTCCATTTTTGTCCTAGCTTTGTTCCTAAATCCATATATCTGAAGATCACGGGTTTTATATCAGTTGTTGGCACAAAATAAGCATTTGAGGACACTAAACCATTATAAATAAAGCCCTAAATGAGTTCAAATCTCGGACTCATCAACACCCCCAACTTAAACTTTTGCTTGTCCTCAAGTAAAACTCAAGTTCAGCCGTTCAAAAAGGATGACTCAAACAGTGCTACACAAGACTCAATCATGAATGAACACAACAAGACTCGACTTACTCATGCAAGGGTCAATTGTGCATTCGAAGGTTCAAGTTGTGACTCACCATTACCAAAGATTCTCAAGCTCACAAAACTTGTTTCAAATGCAAGTTCAAGCTCAACAAAGGTTCTCAAATGACCTCACACAAAGAATGATTCCATATTCACACAATAATCTTCAACAATTTCAAGCTCTGTAATCACATACAACTCTCATACTCGCTAAGATAAACACATGCATGTCTTCACCCATAGGTTTGCCCTTATTTTCCAACCAACACTTGTTTCAGCTCACTCAAGATCAAAATGGTTTTTTCAAGGCTTGTAATGGGGCTGAGTGTAAAGGTATGGTCATTTAGGCTCAATGGCTTCTATCCTCATGAAATGCAGTATGACCATCACTTTCTTTCCTTTTCTTTATCACTCTCATTCATGATAAAAAATCACCTCATTATTCACTTTCCATGGAATACCGAACACCCAATTTCTTTTGCAACTTTATTTCACAACTTTTTCATTATTTTTCTCTTTCCTTCTTTTCTTTTTCTCTCCTATTTTTTGTAATGAGGGGTTCCATCGTTTTCAAAACCATGGGTAAAGGGGGATTCCTTCACACTTGTTGATTTACCTTCTCTTCTCACCACACCACCAACTTAGGATTTTGGCCTAAGTTGGCTATTCTAACAAACCACATCTCATGATGATTAAGGGTGAAGGAATAAAGAAATGTCACAATTGCATCAAGTTTCTTCCAAGAAAAGGGTAAGGCTCAAAAGGGGTTCAAGCGAGGTTGTGAGGTTCACATTATAAGGTAGGCCACAAAAGAGGTATAATGTAAAATTAATTCACTCTTCAACATTGTTGCCTAAGATCATTTCAAGAGCTTGCATTACTTAGTCGACTGGACCAGCGGGGCAAATTCTAGGTGTCATCACACATGGTTCACGATAATCTTATCACACAAGGCATTGGAACCAATATCAAACAAGACTCCACACTTTCGCTAGTGTGCAATGTTCATCACAAGAGACTCAATTCGATAATCGGCTAGTCATAATGAGATGCAAACAGTTCACATATTGTCTATGCAACTTCATTTGACCTCATCGTAGCCGCACATTCATTTTTGTTCGATTGAGAGCACTATTCAAGACATCGGTATTGATCATAATCGATACTAAAATTTGCACAAGAATAGCCACAATTAAACACACAACAGGTGGCAAAATATTTTCAGAAGGGTCCAAACACACAAAGAAAGGAACTCACTGACCAAGCGCACACCCCCACCAAAAGTATTCAACATTGTCCTCAATGTGAGTAGAGAACAGACAATCCCACAAATAAAATAAGAAAAAAACAAAAAAAGACTAACAAGTAAAGATAAAATTCTAGTATGTAAAGATGTAGAGCAAGGTGACGAGGAAACTTCACTAAGCGCCAATTGGCGAGAAAATGAAACAGTCGTCGAACGCCTCGGCGCCCAAAGGTCTTGATATCGCCTTTAGTTCCAGTGTCCAACACTCTTAGAAAGGGGCAAATCGGTGGAGATGAAGGAGATTGCCGAACAAGTTGGCGATTCACATAATGGACTTGTAACATCGCCGAACAATCATTGAGTTAAGCTAACAGCGCTAAGGTGAAAGGGTGGGAAAAATCAGGTCGCCTAAACACATCAATGATTCGCTGAGTGGTGAAGGTCTTCCGCCAAATATTCCAGTACCCTAGCTCTATTTTTGAAGTCCATAAGGCGGACTATGTCGTGCTCGCCGAATGGATTCGGCGATCCGCCAATAGCATTTTTATCTCGCACAAGATCTTGCGCCTGCAAAATCAACAGACATTATTTAAAACACTAACACTTAGGTTTCCTCCCAAGAAGAGCCTTATTTAACGTCGTGGTATGATGTGAAAATGCTTTCAAGCATCTTCCAGGTACACCACCTCAATCATAGAAATCTCTTGGCACTCACCAAAGTATAACTTCAAGTGTTGCCCATTCACCTTGAATATAGGTCCTTCTTGACCTTCAACTTCGATGACACCATTTGTGAACACTCGCGTCACTCTAAACGACCTTGACCATTTGGACTTGAGCTTTCTCGAAAAGAGTCTAAGTAGAGAGTTATATAGTAATACCCAGTCTCCCACTCTAAAGTCCCTCTTAAGGATTTTTGAATCATTCCATTTCTTCATCTTTTCCTTGTAAAGGGCTGAACTTTCGTAACCCTTGAACCTGAATTCGACTAACTCATTTATCTGCTCTACTCTCTCCTTTGAAGTCTTTGTCCAGTCCACATTTAGAGATTTCAATGCCCATCATACTTTTTGTTCTAATTCAACTGGTAGATGGCAAGATTTACCAAAAACTAGCTAATACGGAGTCATACCGATTGGTGTTTTCTATGAAGTGTGATATGCCCATAGTGCGTCACCAAGCTTTCGAGACCAATCAGTCCTATTAGAAGTCACCGTCTTGGCCAAGATTCTTTTGATCTCCTGATTTGACACTTCAACTTGACCGTTCGTTTGGGGATGATACGGAGTTACTACTTTGTATTTCGCTCCATACTTACTCAATGCGGCTAAAAACCACTTGTTGCAAAAGTGGGATCCCCCATCACTTATAAAATCCCGAGAAGTACCAAATCTAGCAAAGATGTAGCATTTCAGGAATTGAATAACACTTGTCCCTTAATTGTTTGGAAGTGTAATAGCCTCCACCCATTTAGAAAAATAATCTACAGCCACTAAGATATAATTATTACCAAACTAACTCACAAATGGACCCATGAAATCTATTCCCCAAACATCAAATAGCTCAACTTCTAAAATAGGCGTAAGAGGCAACTCATGTCTTTTGGATACTCCACCTTTCTTCTGACATTGAGTGCACTTCTTAACAAACTCATGAGCATCTTTGTAGAGAGACGAACAGTAGTAGCCATTTTGGAGAACTTTAGCAGCTATACGTACACCACCATAATGACCCCTCGGTGAAGCATGACACGCATGGAGGATTTTGATGGCTTCTTCTTTCGAAACACATCTCCTAATGATATAGTTTGAACACTCTCTCAATAAATATGGTTCATCCCAAAAGTACTTCTTAACATCAAACAAGAACCTCTTTTGTTGATAAAAGTTCATCCAGCATTAACCCACACACTACGTAATTGGCAAAATCAGCATACCAATGAGGTTGTTTGAAAGTTACCATGAATACATGTTCATCGAGAAAATAATCATTTATGTCGATCTCCAGTTCGTCATTTTGCTTTCCTTCCAATCTTGATAAGTGGTCAGCCACCTGATTTTTACAGCCTCTCATATATTTAACCTCGAAGTTGAATTCTTGCAATAGAAGCATCCAATTTATCAATCTTGGCTTGGCATCCTTCTTGGCCATCAGTTAACGCAGTGCAACATGATCAGTGTGAACAACCACTTTAGTACCTAGCAAGCCCGGAACTTCTCAAATGCATAAACTACTGCAAGCAACTCTTGTTCGGTAACGGTATAGTTACTTTGAGCACTGCTTAGAGTCTTGCTTGCGTAGTAAATGGGGTAAAATAGTTGTTTCGCTTTTGCCCCAATACAACGCCCAATGTCGTTCTGCTTGCATCACATATTACTTTGAAGGATTCTGACTAATCGGGACTAATGATGACCGGAGTGGAGACCATTTTTTCTTTCAAGCACTTGAAAGCCACCATGCAAGCATCATCAAAGTGGAATTTTACTTTCTTCTCCAAGAATTTGCATAAAGGATCTGCAATCTTTCAAAAGTCTTTGATGAACCTCTGGTAAAAACCAATATGTCCCAAGAAACTACGAACACCCTTCACCGAAATTGGTGGTGGTAATTTCTCAATCACTTCAATCTTCGCTTTATCAACCTCCATCCCCTTATGCGACACTTTGTGACCAAGAACTATACCTTCCTTAACCATGAACTGGCATTTTTCCCAATTTAGGACTAAATTTGTTTCCACACACCTTTGGAGAACTTGTCCTAAGTATGTTAAACATGCTTCAAAAGTGTCACCCACAACCGAGAAGTCATCCATAAATACCTCCATTGAATCCTCCACCATGTCAACAAAAATAGATAACATGCAACGTTGAAAATGTTGCCGGCGCATTACATAACACGAACGACATTTGTTTGAAGGCAAAAGTTCCATATGGGCCAGTGAATGTGGTTTTCTCTTGGTCTTCTGGAGCAATGGATATTTGGTTATAAACGGAATACCCATCTAAAAAGCAATACCAACCTCTTTCTAAGAGTCGATCAAGTATTTGATCTATGAAAGGCATGGGAAAGTAATCCTTTTTAGTCCACAAATTTAACTTTTGGTAATCCATGCATACTCTCCATCCGGTCACCGGTCTCATAGATACAAGCTCCCCCTTTTCATATGGGACTACTTGATGCCTCCCTTTTTCGGTACACATTGTACCGAACTTACCCATTTGCTATATGCGTAGGGTAGATCACACTTGCGTCCAACCACTTTATTATCTCCTTTTACACCATCTCTTACAACGGTGGGTTCAATCTCTGCTGATGTTCCATACTCGGGTTACAATCATGGTCAAGTTGAATTTTGTGAGTGCAAATACTGGGAGGAATTCCTACTATGTCAGCGATAGTCCAACCTATAGCTTTGATATGCCTTCTCAACACCTCAAGGAGTAATTTTACTTGCCATTAAAGCAAGTCAACTGCAATGATCACCGATAAGGTGTTATTTGCTCCCAAGAAAACATATCGGAGATAAGTGAGAAGTACTTTCAACTCCAGATTTGGTGGTTCTTTTGTTGATGGCTTTGTGGAGGACTTTCTCGATCTTTTAGATTAATGTCCAACTTTAATGGAGTTTGTGAATACCCCCCCCCCCCCTTAGCCTGAAAGAGCAGCTACCACCTCTTCATAGCCTTGAATTTCGAATTTGTCATAGTTAGCAAGCACGACTTCAAGTGGTTCACTCATACACATCAAATGACTCACACTAGCCACCGCCTCATCAATAACATCAACAGTGGAGACCACGTGAATATCACTTGGGTGTTTCATTGATTTACAAACATTAAAGGTTACTTCATTTTTGTTCACCCAAAACTTTTGTTCTCCACTTTCTACATCTATCAACGCTCTCCCGGTTTCCAAGAATGGTCTTCCCAAAATGATGGAAATTTCAGCATTAATTTCACAATCGAGAATGACAAAATCAGCCGGGAAAATGAATTGGTCAACCTTTACCAAGATGTCATATAGTATCCCCACAGGATGTTTAATTGATCGGTCCACCATCAAGAGTCTCATTGTTGTGGCTTTCGGTTCACCCAACCCAAGTTGTTTATAGATCGCATATGGCATTAAGTTGATGCTTGCTCCCAAATCGCATAGGGCTTTAGCAAATTGGAGCATGTTGATAGTGTAAGGGATGGGGAATGCTCCGGGATCTTCTCTCTTTTTTATCAGCTCCTCAGTCATGATTGCACTACAGCTATGAGAAACTTCAATTTTCTCAAAATCCAAGCTCTTTTTCTTTGTGACTAACTCCTTCATAAGCATGGCATAACATGGCATCTCCATCAATGCTTCAACTAGAGGGATATTAATTGATAATGTATTGAACATCGATAAAAACTTCTTGAACCTCTCATCCTCATTCTTCTTTTTAAGACATTAGGGAAATGGAGGCAATATTTTGGGTAAAGGTTGCATAACTTTAAGGATTGGGTTGCGTTTCTCCACGTCTTTTTGTGGTCCTTTGGTAATGCTTTGATGGATAAGTGTCTCTTCTTCTTCCATACTTTTGTCTTCTTCATGCATTTGCGCTTCTTCATTACCTGTAACATCACCTATTGCTACCTTTCCACTAAGAGTAACCACAGCCATCCTTTTATCATCATCTTCCATTGTCATTTTTGGTTTCAATTGTGCTGAAACTAACTCAACTGACCTTCAAGTATCTTGATTGCATCTGCGTGAGAGTTCACTTTATTGTTCAATGATGAAAAGTCAGCATTCAACCTTTTTAACAAATCATCTGAACCTTCAACTTTATCAAGGATGTGTGACAGCAAATCATTCACCCGGGGGCTACTTGCACTCCCTTTCGACTTTAGGCTTCCACTCGAGTGTGTGTGATCCTCTTCATGGTCATCCTCTCTTTTCCAATAATCACTTTCCTCAGCCCAATCTTGAAGGTATCTTCTTTGCTCTTCCCCCTTGTGATAGTTCCAACCTTGATTCCCACCTCACTATAAATAGCTTGGGGGGAAACCCTCCTCGTATCTCTTGGAGTTCCAACCTTGATTCTCCCCCGGCTTGGAATAACCTGAGGAAGAACCCTCCTCAACTCTAAATACGACAGTTGTCCCCTTGGGCTTTCCCAGATTCTCCATCATATGCTCTTGTAATAGCTCCATTTGGGTCAACACCTTTTTGATGTTTGCATCCCTCTCTGTTTCCTTATTAAGTTGTTCATGTGTCATTTTAAAACAAAAAGGAGAGACTTGATCTCCGTGAGTGTACCAAGCTTGATTTATTTTTGTCATGTCATCAAAAAGAAATGAAGCCACCTCAAATGATGGCAACATTATTCCCCCTCGTACCAATTGATCAGCCACTCCTTTATTAATCAAATCAAGACTCCGGTAAAAATATTGGAGTAACAAATCATTTGGTAGCCCGTGAGTTAGGTATTTAAGTAAAAGTTTCTTAAACCTCACCCACGTTTCATGGATAGGTTCACCCTCCCATCACTTGTAATGTTGAATGTCATCTCTAAGTTTCATCATCCTTGATTGGGGTAAAGAATCTCGCATTGAATGCTATAATCAACTCCTCCCATTAGGCGATGGAATTGTTTTGTAATTCGGCCAACCACTTGTAGCCTCCCCCGTCAAAGATAATGGAAATAATCTAAGTCGAATTGACTCTTATGATACATTCTTGAATGAAAACGAAATGCACACCTCTATAAAATTTCTTACATATTCATGCGGGTCTTCGTGTTCTAGCCCTCCATAGAGTCCCCACATTTGGAGGAGATGAAGAGTTGTGCTCGTGACCTCAAATATTGCATTCCCATCAGTTTGTGGTAGGAAAATTGCACCCATTTCACCTGGTTGCTATGGGTTGTAAACACTATTGATATCATCGATACCGTCCCGATGACCTGCTTGGCTACCATTCATCTTTTCCTTACTCATTTTTGTAATTATATTTAATCCAACCAACACTACACAATGCAGTCTAAGTCGATTCAACTACATCCAACAAATTCACAAGTTAAATCTTCAATAAAGGAACTCTAAGTAACGCTACTCCCCAGCAGTGGTACCATTTTGATTAACGTTTCAAAGACACTTCATCCAATTCTAAGTGTCAATGATCGTAAATCAGTAAAAACCCAAATACAGGAGTTGGAGTCAATCCCACAGAGAATAGAATTCTTTTAAATTCAAATATGAAAATATGACAATGATCTCTTCAGCTAAACAAACACCACACCTAAAACTGGGTCACCGACTCAAGAGTTGGGGTTTCGGAGCTTGAATCTTTAACCCAAACTACATGATAGAGATACCCTTTAGAGATCATCTTTTTGTCCTTAAGGTAAGAGATAAATCAATCCATATGCATTGAGCTACTACCCTTCTATTCTAGGATTGGGTCGTCTGGAAATTGAAACCGAACGATCCTAGTTCTACAATCGACTAAGGGATAACAGGAATGTAACCATTCCATGCCTAGAATGATATCAAAGTCTACCATTTCTAACTCTATAAGATCTGCTCAAGTGACTTTCTGGTATACTGTGACATGAAAATTTCTGTATACCCGTCTAGCTATAACTGGACACCAACTGGAGTAGACATTGAGAAGAGTTCTGAGAGAGGTTCTGGACTAACACCAAAGTTCACTGCTATATTTGGAGTTACAAAAGAAAGAGTAGCCTCTGGATCTAACAAAGCATAAACATCTAAATTAAAGACTCGCAACTTACCCATAACCACATTAGGAGAATCTTCTTGATCCTAGCGAGCCTGGAAAGCATACAACCTGTTTTCGCGCTGACTGCCACCTGTACTAGATAAAGTACCCTGCTGAGTTGGGTGACCTACTGATGTTGCTAAAGATGTAGATTAAGCCCTATTATTGTTACCTCCTTGCCCCTGTTTAGAAGAAGGACAATCCCTCAACCATCACCCAAAACATTCATCATTTCATGTAAGACACTCGCCCAGGTGGTTCTTACCACACTTTGGACAAGTTGGGTAGGTTCTGGTACCTGAAACACTCCCCTGAGACTTAGAGCATGATGCCCTACCTTTTTGATCCTGTCGAAACCTGGGGGATGGAGCACTAGTTGATGAAGGTGCTGGAGCTGAAGACCTTTGCTTAAACTGCGAGCAATTTCCAGCACCCAATTTTTGTTGAGAGTACTCATAGTTGCATGTCCTAGACTTTTTGTTATCCTTAGCCTGTTACCTAAGCTTATCTTCATCAACCTGTTGAGCATGAGTCACGAGCCTAGAGATATTCATGTCCTCTAACAATATAGCGTTTTTGCACTCTGTCTTCACCAAGTCAAACATTCCAAATAGGAACTTACTCATTTGCACCGTGGGATCGGCAACCATATGTGGAGCATACCTAGAGGGATGGGTGAACTTCAGTCCGTAATCTTGGACTATCATAAAACCTTGTCTCAAATTCATGAACTCTTGAGTTTTTTTCCTTTCTCAACTCCCTTGGAAAGAACCTACCCAGAAAAGCTCTGGTAAAACACTCCCAAGTCACAAGAGCTGCATTATAACCCATGTTTTCCTTCCATTGAGTGAACCAAATGTGAGCTACATCCTTAAGCTAGTAGGATGCCAACTCTACCCTATCATTTCCAGTCACCTGCATCACTCCAAAGATCTTCATGACCTCATCAATAAAGTTTTGGGGATCCTCACCAACTTGCGACCCTAAAAACTCAGGTGGATTCATCCTAACAAAATCACGGACCCTAGCTGTCACTATTCCACCACTAGTATTTGCAGGAACTGGAACCTATTGATTGTTCTGGTTGGCTACACTCTGGGCCAAAAGTTGAATGGCATTTTGAAACTCTGCATTCGAAACTTCATGGTCTGAGACTGGAGGAACTGTGTCAGTATTATGGGCATTAGAATTCCTTGTGTAAGCTCTACGAGGATGCATGATTTGAAACGCATAACGTCAAGTTAGAAAAGAGATCATACCCACGCACAATAAGAATAACAAGAAAGTGAAGCTTTTCCTAAAACACTTCCTAGCCTTCCCCTCATAGGTGTGGTGCGCTTCACACTCATTAAAGGGACTCTACTTAGTGCGGCTTTTTTGATTTTGGGAATAGAACTGAGGAAAACTTGGTGCGTTCTTGGAGAGGGTTGGTCGACTCTTTTCTCCTTTTTTTTATTTTAGATTTTAGATTTTTTGGTGAATGAATCGCTTATGGTAAAGTCTGATTAATTTACTAGGCACTGACCACAACGATGTAGTTTAGGTGTCTAATGCATAGGGAAAAGACCAAACGACCCCTAACTTAAAACTTGTCGGCGCAATCGATAGGCCTGACCGACGGACCATCGATCGACTGACGATCCCATCCTGTCAGTCTGTGGATCTATTTCAGAGGAGGGGTTCTAAGAGCCTTGATCCATGTACCAACCCGTGTTCTGACCTACGGTTCGTAGGTCCGGCCCTAGGTCGACCCTTAGAAGAATTTTCTGGGTTTCGATGGGGGGGAGCTGCAGGCGGCCAACCACGGACCCCACCTACGGTACGTGGGTCAACCTATGGTCTGTAGGTGGCTCCGTTGGTGGCACCTGCAACTTCTGAAATTCTGCATTTTTGGTCTTTCTAGAATAGGGGGTGTTACAGAAGTGGTCCTTATGCTAAATACGATGCTTCCCAATTTCGATACATATTGACCTTTATAAAAGTGACCTCCATGGTGAAAAATAGCTATTATATGCTATGTAACGAGCTGTAAGAAAATAGCGGTTTTACACTCATGGTGATAAAAAGATTCCACCTTGTCACAAAGATAAACTTTCAAAAGGGCAAAATTAAGGCATACCTGGACTAAATTGATGAAGATGAACTGATGAACATCAGGTTCAGCAGAAATGTTGAACGATTCTTCCCTTCGATTCACCAGATAAGTTAGGGTTTGACCTTTTGAGAGACAATCGGGTGAAAGGGGGTGAAATGAGAATGTTTTTTACCCTTTGCCCTTGTAGTTGAATTTAAATTAATTTTAATTTTTTTAGTTCTAAAATCGACATGTAAAATATTTAATTAGTTGGTAACCATTGAGTGGCTCAGTAATACACGTGGGAGCGCTTGCATTTCACACTCTTTGGCTGCAAAAATCACGTATTTATTTATTTAAAAGTTGGATAGTTAAAGTGTCTATTTGTGCACTATGAAAGTTGGAGGTCAAAGTTAAAATTTGAAGCCAAGTTTAGGGTCCAATATATGTATTATGCCATTAATTTTATGCTCTATTATTTATACTAGTATCCGTGCCCGCGCGTTGCGTGGATTAAATATCATAATTTTTAAATTAAATGTGATATTAACTTATGCACGATTTAAAATATATTCCTGTTTTATTTAAATAAAGAATTTTAATTATTTTTTAATTCTAAAATAGTTCATTCAAATATTTAATTATTGATCTTTATCTTGATAAAATTTTAAATTTTTAAAAAATGTTTATATCATGTTAATTTTAAGTAATTCTTTAACAAAAAAGTCACTTTTAAATTTTTAGTTTTGAATTTAATATACTACCTATTATATATATATATAAACTGCTTTCACTTTCATGTTAATTACAATAAATATTTTAAATTTATGTTTTGTTTTTTTGTAATTAATCATTAAATAAAATTACATATTATATAATTAATTTAAAATGTAGAAAAGATCAAAAAAAATATGTTACAATGCAACTGTTGATAAATTATTTAAATTAATGGATTTTTCAAAAATAATTTGTATATATTGGTTGTGATTTATATCCCTTGAAATAGTTTAAAAGCTAACTGATAATAAAAGGTATTTCATTACTAATAGGATTGTAAGTTGTAACAATTAGAGAAAAATTAAATAATTTAATCACGACAAAAATTGACCTTATAATTACTATTAAAAGGGAGTAAAAAATACATGATTTACTATTTTGTATAACCATATTTAGTGAGTTTGCAATAGATTTTAATTTTTAATGTAATTTTGATACATTTATTAATTTTTTTATTAATCAGTTTTTAGAATTTGTGTATAAGTGGGAATGTAATGGGAGTTTAATACTCGCTATTTATATTTTAATTTTAATTAAAATTTTAATTTTTGAAAAAAAAATGGTAATATTTAAAATTTTAAATTTTATAACAGGTCAATCATTTTTTTTAAAAGTTTAAATTTTTATCTTTAAATTTCAAATTTCAATTTTATTTTATTTTTAAAATGGTTGTATAAAGTTAATTTTAATTGATCATTTGATGAGAATTAATTTTAAAATTTAAAATTTTAAACAATAATATGTATTATTATTATTACTATTATTATTACCTTTATTATTATTGTTATTGTTGTTATAATTATTATTATAATCCTAAACATAAAATTAATAACTACAAAAATTTAGGCACGTAAATATCAAATTATAGGAATGCTATTCAAAATTTTAAATGTAGTCTTTCAATTTTTCTAAAAAATCATATATCAATTATATGATATTTATAAATTTATATAATTACATGGTACCTTAGTACTAAATAACTCTTACAATCGGATTATATTATTAAAAATTTATGTTGCAAAAAGGTAATTATTTAGAATTTTCTTTTCAACTTAGAATTCAAAATTTAAATTTTTTAAAATTATTTATTATTATTTATTTATGTTATTATTGATTTAAGGGTCTATCAAAAAGTAATTTAGTGTTCGTACATTTTAGCTTTTGTAGACATACTTTATGAAATTACACGAAATATATTGTTATTTATATTATTACTTAATGTAGAATTCATGTATGCCTCTTTCTATGATAATTGATAGTACAATGAGAGTAATAATTAGTTAAACTCTAGCAAACATATCATTATCACAATATAAGTAAATCTCACTAAAAGAAAAATCAAGAAACACTATTAATTTGATTCAAAAAGAAAAAATAAGGACCAAAATAAAATTATACTAGTTAACATTATTTTTAAGATATCTTTTCTTGCAAAATTCTTGCTTTGATAAAATAGAACAAAATATATTTCAACTCTTACTCTTCATAAACACAACAAATACCACTTTTTAAAAATTGAAAATTATTTATTTGGTTTAAGATGACTATGGATAAAATAAAATGTTATTAACATAATTTTCATTGTTTATAGGATTGTGCAACAGTGGATGGGTAATGGAAAGTTATGAAACTTTTTTTTTTCATTAACATATTCATTATAGTAAAAATTTAAAGAGACTTGTAAAATTCATAATAATTAAAATTAATAGTTATGCATAAACAAATCTCTTTGAAAATGATTTTATTTTTACGTAAATTTCAAAATAAATTAGATTATTATAATTTCGAAGTGGTAAAATATCTATACACAAATAAATAGTAATGTACACAATTTTTTTATCTCCTAACTGTGGAGCAAAACTACACCTCCATTCATGTAAATTACAAAAGAAAGAAGGACACCTTCAATGGTCATGTTCTCAACACGAACTCATTGTATATCAGTAGAGTGTCAGCCAATAATGTTTCCTAAGATGCATATGATTTCACTTTGATAGATATTGTTCTTCTTCATCTTGACTTCCACTTTTTTCTTTGCAAATATATTCAATTTTTCTTCGGCCAGCCATAAAATAATCTATCAATTCACCCCAAAAGAAGATAAAGATAAGAAGAATGAAACTAATTCAACAAATAATTTTCCACATTTGAAGAAGAATAGATCCATTAATTGTTTAATTGAATTTAGTTATGTATATATAGATATACAGAGAGAGAATAGAGATAATGGGTGGAGCAGTTTTAGGTAACCACTTTAAATTCAAATTCAAAAAGTAACTATTTTAAATTAATATTACGTGTGTTGTTTATATAATATGAAAAAAAAAATACATTTAAAATCTTTTTTAAAAAAAATATTGAAGTATATCTTCATTTAACCGTTTCTTGTTAATTAGTGGATAATTTTGTTATTTATTTATTTAAAATGGCTTATGGATAATGTTTTAAAATTTATTTATTATTTTTCTTCATTTAACAGTTTTTTGTTAATTCATGGACGGTTTTGGTTTTTATTTTTTATTTAAAATGGCAGATGGACAATGCTTTTTTAAATTTTATTTAGTCTTTTCTATTTTTTATAAAAAATATAAAGCAATACTATTTAAATAATAAAAGATAAAATAAATCAATACTATTCTTTTAATAGAAGATAATTAGAAAATTTTAGAGATATAATTAAAGTGGCAATATTTTTTCCCTTTTAAAATTAATGTTAATTTACGTATGTTTTTTTTTCCTTTTTAAAATTGTTATTCTTTTAATAAAAGATAATTAGAAAAATTTAGCGATATAATTTAAAAGTTTTTGAGGACATATGGAACTGTAGTTTTTTTTTAAAATGTATTTTTTTTTAAATGATTGAATCTATTGTATACTAACAAAATCAATTTTTTACTAATTTATAAATTGTATGTAAATAAAAGTTAAATTTATTTTTAGAAATACTAACATCTGTCAGTATTTGTGTAAGTTTATGACATGTGTCTATTTTTATTTAATTTTTTTATATTTATAGATAGATAATAGTTATATAATAATTAATTATTAATTATTTAAAATTCTAAAAATTTGTGGCGCTGACATGTGGCATTTTTTCTTCTCCTATTATATATAGATAGAAGGTATCATCGTAATAATTTTCATTTAATTTTCAGGACTAGTATTTTCTTAAATAATAAGATATATTATTATTGTGAAATTTTAGTTGTTCCCCAACAAGTTGCTCTTCGTGAAAGGTTTGGCAGTGCTTTTTGTTTCATGGTAATCAAACTAATATTTTGGCTGTACATATTAACAAGTGTTATGCTTTGAAGGGTTCCAATTAATGTAGAGTGAAGCTAATTTGGCATTCATCATATGTTTTTGGTGCTCCATAACTAAGCTATTATCCTCTTCTGTTTGAAAGAAATTTTAATCTTTGATTAGTTTCGGTGGTGTCTTTTTCTCAAAAAATTATTGTAGGGAACAGCATATGTCTATGATTCCTTGGTAGTGTTCAATGTACATGTCATATCTTCTTGCATTCATTGGCAATTATCGCCACCAATCATTGTTACATTCACTAATCACAATCAATAACTATCATCAAAAGTCAACATTACTGCTAATCGTCATCATCATTCACCACCGTCATTAGCTATTAGTATCATTTCACTACAACCACTTCCATCAATAATCACGGTTAATCACTATTGCCAACCATGTTCTATTCCATAAGATACTCTCGACAACTATCATCATTAATTAGTCAACATCATCTCAAATCGACACACACAATCACCATCATCAGTTACCATATAAAAATTTTGAAAATATTTTATTGGTATGATATTAGATCAATTTAGTATTGAGATGTTGGAAAATAAACAGTCTTAAATATTAGAATAATAATTATTTGAAAAAAAATAGTAAATAACAATTTTAAAAAATTTTAACCAAGGAGTAAGGACGATTGTCTCTAAAGCACAAGGTACAACTAAAGGAATTGTTTCAGTGTGAGAAACCCTTAGAAATTCCTAAGTTGATGCCCAACTCTTGATATTTTTGTAATATATATTACATTTACGTCAACGCTAATCTGCATTTGGATTCACAACTCTTTCACTATTAGGCAGTGGATTGCCTAAATTGATGCACACCTTTATAGGGCATTAATTGCATACGTTGTTGTGATTCTCATGTCACAAGTATATGTACATTATATTCTTGTGTTTCTTCCTGTTTTGATCATAAATTGTCACGTAGAACGTATGTATCTATTTATTATTGCCTATACTTTTCTTGCCCTACAACTAAATCAACACACATGTCATCTTAAACTCTAGTAGTGGAGATAAACAATAGTGATGAGTCCAAAGTATGAGCAGTTGCTTTTTATCTTTCTTCTCCAACTAATACTTCTTCAAGATTGAGAAAAAGAACCGTCGGCTCACAGCATGTCTTTAAAAAGTTCAAAAAAAAAAAACACAACTTAAAAAATTATCATTAACGGCAATAGCTTAATTGTATCTAATATATAATTTAACGGCCAGTAGCACTTTTTATATATGTTCCTAAAGTCTTTAGTGACACTGGATTCAATGGCAATTAACTAATGTCGATAAAAACTTTAACACTTTTTGTTAATGTGTATATTTATGGCCGCTAAAAAGTATTTTTGTTGTAGTGAGGTCTCTCCTACTTTTTATTTTTTGACTTAAAAGTAGTCATTCTCAACATCTTTTAAGTTATTTTTAATCTGACTAACCACTTTCTAAAGCTAAAAATGACTTAAAAATAAGTTTGCCCAACTTTTAAGTCAATCAAAACAGGTTGTTACTACTGTTGTTAAAACTTTACAAATATATACCGGTCACTCTCATCAAGAAGTCTTTTCGTGTGTCCCAAAAGTTGTGTTGCCAACCTTAGACAGGTAGCTATAATCTCTTTAAAAAGGGTCAGATATGCCTTTATAGCATGACAATGATAGCCCATACACTACCTATTTTTATAAAACACAACATACAATTCAAATTAATGTATAATAAACAACAAATATTATAAATTTTATCTACAACACAGTAGAACCAAAGCAAAAAATATTTTAATAGTAAGACATCAAAGTATATAGATTTCAAAAGAGTATTACAAAGCATAACACTACTGCTGCTAATAAAAATAAATCATGATTACATACTCATTCATCTAATCAAGTGAAGTAACTAAATCTTATAAAATCGAGTAAAAGTTAGATAGTTAAATTCGCATAAACATTAATTAAATGCTTCTCTCGTCCATCCTATTGACTGATTTATATATCCTCTGAACCGCAATTAACTGCTTTTTCATCCATCTAACTGTGTCAAATAAACAAAACTGATGAAAAACATTTGGACGAAACTTCATGTAAGCAGCAAAACCCCAATGAACCCCCAAACAATTTTTAACAATATAATATAGCACACCATCATCATATCCATACCCAATAACTAATATGGCATGGCCACTTACTGAAATGTCTGAAACATCCTAAATGCCAACAACAAGGGTAGGATCTACGGAAATGAGACTCATAATACTAGTGTAGCGAATACAATCGACTATAGAATGTTTGCCTAAGATTGGCAACACAACTTCATCTTCCAAAATATCCCAACCATCAAGAATAATCTTTCGACCATGAAAAAAGAACAAGAAAACACTAAGATTTAAAAACAAATACAATAATAAGTAAAAACACAATATCAAATTACTTACATTTATGGAAGCTGACCAGCAAACATTGGGTGATGTATAGGTTAGATGGATAATTCACAAGAGTATGGATTCCATGTTCCATTCTTTCATGATCTTGTAAGCTCAAGTAAGCCTTTTCAAACTAAGATTGCTATGAAAATAAAGAAAGACATAAAAGTGTTTTAAAATAATATTTTTTTTATTCCTTTAGAAGATTGCTTACCCTTGATTGATTGGTTTGCAAATGAATCCCCCTCTATTTATACTAGACACCTAGGGGATAAAGTGTAAATAAAAATTATTACACAAGTCCCTATAGATTTACAAATTGATCTGTTTTCTAAAAATCTCTACAAGCCTAGAGAATGTGAAAGTCTTTCAAAAAATCTTCTAGGATATTCTAAAATCTTCTCCAAACCTCTTCAAGACTATGAATCCTTCCCACTTTTATGCCTAACTTGAAAGAAAAAAGTGGCGCAAAAACTTTTTGCTTCCAATTGCTCACGCAAATGTATGTGGTCGTGCAAGTAATATAGTGGCCCTAAAAGTGCCGAATTATCGAACCCAAAGGAATTGTCGATTAACTATTTACTAAATTATACTAATTCTATTTATTTATTCAAGGGAGGATTTCAAAAGATGAATATATATTAACTAAACTAAAAATAAAGATAAAAAAAACTAAAAAGCAATAACTAAGAAAAGATAGATGTTTACACAATCAATGAATGAATCGATCTAGGATTATGATTTAACTAACAATCATGTTTAGCATCAATTTCATCAACTTATTTGATTATCTAGTCAACTAAAATTAACAGTCATGATCTCCCCACCTCTAACCATGTACCACAATTGACAGTCTAACTACATCGTTGAGCGGGGATAGACTGAACCAACTACGGAGCATTACGTTGTCTTCCCGTATTTGAGCCAAGCAAGGAATCTAGGTATATCCTTATCCTAGATACAAATCAATTCAAGTGATATGAAAGAAAGATCATGCTCCTTATATTCCACATTCTATCTTTCTATTCCTCTTCCGAGTTCAAAAGAAGAAAATAAATTTATTCTAATGGTGGTCAAGCATCAAAATAGTAATCACAAGAATATAAGAACAACTAATATGATAAACAATTATGCCAAATCAAGATCACTAAACAATCATTTTGTAAGTAAATATAATCCAAGGACGAGAAGTTTAACTCGACATAGACATAGAGAAATTACAATGAATCATTCAAATAAAAGATGTAAAATAAATAAAAGAGAAAGAAAAGATAAAACCCTAGACCAAAAGTTATTCTATATTGTATCCTCCTCCTTTAATAATTATTCTTATGGACTATTTATAGATGTAGAAAACGCTGAATAAAATAATTGAATCCAAATCAAATTAGGAACCCAAAACCTAAAAGGATTCCGTGTGAAACTGCTTCGCTAATTGCCGCACAAAACTGGAATTCTTCAAATATTGCCACGTGGTGCACTCCAATGTGCACCTCTTTGCTTTCTCGCCAACTTCTGCATATATATATATATATATATATATTCACTTTAATCCATTAAGTTGTCAGCTTGATTTCGTTCTTCAACATTCTATTTTTAATTTGTTTTAGCTTCAAACTTCTTCATCTTTACCCCAATTTAATCCTACAAATAAAATATACTATTAAGCTCAATCCAGAAAATCAATGCTTAAAAAGGACAAATATAAATACTAAATGTGAGACAAATAATGATTTAAAATATGTATTTTGGCTTACATAGCGGGTCATGACATTAGGCTACACAATCATGGGCAAGGCCACAATTTATGACTTGGTGTTTTCTCAATGGATCTCTTGTAAATTCTTTGTTGTGAACCAAGCTAGCTCTATAAGGGCCTATGAGTTGGAAGTGGTGAATGAGATCGGGCCAAGTAAAATATTGGAAGTGTTTTATTTGGAATCCAGACCCAATTAGCATTTGGTTAAAAGGAAAAATGAGTTAGAAAGAAGGGTTTATGCATATTGAAGAAAATGGTTGTCCTCTCCTCTCCTCTTCTTCTATAGTCTAAGCTTCTTATCCACATTCTTATTTCTATCATTAGTTACTTGTTATTTCAATATTTCTATTGTATTTACGTAGTTTGAATATTGCAATCATAGTTCTAAAGTTGTAATTGCATTTTAGTTCTCTTCTTAATATAGGGAGGAACTCGGGTTTGTTACATTGGTGCTTTCATTTTCGTACTGTAATGGAAGTGGTGATATTGGATTGATTCAGTGGCACCGACAATACAAAGGGCTGGCTTTATCGAGCAAAGAGGTACTTTGCCTTCCTTGGCTTCACCGAGGAGTATTGGCTACCTTTTCCTTTCTTCTACTTTGATGGTGAAGCTCTAACATGGTTCGATTAGTTGTATCGCAACTGTAAACATCCAAAGTTTCAATCCTGAAATACAGTAAACAGGAAAAGAAAAAAATAGCAAGCAAACAATAATATTTGTATTTGAATTAATGTGAAGGTTACAATATTTATAAAATCTCTTAAAAAGATATGTAATCCCTTGATTCTTCTCTCCACAAATGTTCTTGATTTGGCGGAATACTTGCGGCTCAATACTTGGAGCGAAGACTTCTTTGTATGCGGAAGACTTGCAGATCACCAATGAAGAGCAACTATGTATTTCTGTGTGTATGTATGTGTGTCTCCCTTCTGGTCTTATGAAGACCTCTTTATATAGGCTTGAGCTAGGGCTTTAGGGGTATTTTGGTCCAAGCAATTTTGACCCTTGGGCCTGAAGAACATGAGTTGGGCTCATCTTGTCAATTTAATGGACTGGCCCAAATGTTATTTGGACTTGATATAAGTCACATCATTTTGACTTAAATATTAATCCGACTTTATTAACTAGTAATTTGACTTGGTCAACGTATCATGAATTTAAGATTTAATCCAAATTTAGTATGGATTTATCAGTATAACTTCACTGTCTATAAATGCCCCCTGCTTCGAGGCTTGTTGGGGTGCTCGATTTATCGAACTTGTAAAGACAAGCCTTGAAGTATTTGTGAAGCAAATGTTTTTTTTTTGTAGTTGATCTTTCAAGAAACATTTGAAGCTTCATGAGAAATGACTATGCCGATATGTTGATGTCAACATTTACTGGAGTCTTCATGACAACATTCTCTAATTTGTAAGAGATCATTTGACTTTCGGTTGTTTATCAACTCATTTTTGACTTGAAGTATTTCGAGCTCATGAAGACTTATCGCATGACATTTCTTCATAGTTTGGTAATTTTATTTGGGTCATCAACTACAAAACGACCGCCAATTCAATGAGCAAGGATTGCGTCTACAAGCTTGACTTGGTGATACAGAGCTTGTGATTTCGACACAAATTTTAGGTGTTGCTTTCTTTGGGTTGAATGCCCTGCTGATGGTTTTTTTTCTTTTTTTCAACTTTGCTCAATCACTTGAATAAACGTAAGGAATTCAAATTCTCATTACGCGAGCCTATTCTCCTTCAGGGCATTTTTTTTTTACTCCCCATGTAGTTTCCGAGAAAACCTTACCATAATTTGGTTTCTATGAGATTTCCATAACTCTACTTCTTTAGAAAATTTTCATAATTTGATTCTTATGAAAACTTGCCATAATTTGGTTTCTATGGAATTTCCATAATTTGATTCCCATGGAAAATTTCCATCATTTAATTCCTATGAAAACTTACCATAATTTCCATAATTTGTAGGAACTAAACTTTCCATCATTATAATTTTCCATAATTTGTAGGAATTAAATTGATGTCTTCATATTTTGAAATCTATATATACCCACATTCACCTGGTGATTGTATATCGCATTGCCGCATCATCGAGTTCAATTGAGACCTTCTCTCTCAAGAAAATTCTTTTTCAACTCTGATTTTCGTCACCCTTTTTTTTCAGCTCAGCGCGACTTTGGTAGAAAATTCATATCTCATTGTAGGGATATTGAAATTGTGATCCGTTTGATTTTCCAGAAAATAGACTCATAGAGATAAAACATATCCGAAAATCACAATCAGAAAACTCTCGAATTTACTCAGGTGATTTTTTTGAATTCAGCCTAAAATTCTGATAAACTGAACGCATCAGCTTTGTGTGATTTCGCGGAAAAATTCATATCTCGACGTAGGAATAACGAAATAACAAGCGGTTTGTGGTGTTGGAAAGTAAATTCATAGGGCTACATCATATACGAAAACCACAATTAGATTGCATCTGTGTTGATTCAGTTTTCTATTTGAAATCAGCCTTTCACCAACCGCAAAAATTTTTGAGGTTACCACCTTTACTTTGGACATGTTCATACGAATCTGAACTTATTCTTTTGTTTAATTTTTTTTTCCAGATATTTGATAGAGAAATACGACTTCAATCCCGCAACATGATGCATTTCCGCGACCGAGATTCGCCACATCCTCTTCTTGAAATAGTGGGCGACGACCAACAAAATCCAAATGCCAAAGTTCTACTTTTGGAGGTTCAACCTCCTGCTGTCGGCGTCTTCTCCCTTGTTAGTGGGGAATATGATGAATCTCTTCTCCTTAAAGAATGGTCAAAAATGGATACCAAAGACGTTATGAGAAACTTCTCGAGCAAGGCTACTAGCATGAAAGTTCCTTTACTGAAATCCGCGATTCATCATGACGCAGCATCTTCCAAATCTTCTCATTCTGATGGAAGTTTCAACAATTGACGTGTTCCCTCTTCTAACTTTGGCAATGTTTGCTGCACACCTGGCTACTGGGAATGGGTAGAGGACGTGCTGCCCCGCCACAAGGAGATTTTGGAGCTCATCAAGGTCTATGACGTTGTATATACTTCTTTGTTCACGTACGACTCTGACGACAATGTACTCCATGCTTTTTGTGAACTTTGGCGCCCATCTACCAATACACTTTCTACTTTCATTGGAGAGATGTCCATATCACTTTGGGATTTACAAGCCATTGGAGGTCTCCCCGTACAAGGGTACTTTTATGACGAAGTCATTCCCTCAGAGAAGGAATTGACACAGACGGATACTCAAAAAGAATTGCTTATTTCCCAAAGTTGTCGATATTTGTTTTCGGCCTTCTACATATTAGCGAAAGATGATCTCCAGGAGGTTTCCGTCCATAATTGGGTGAAGTTTTGGTTTAGAAGACCTAATAAATATGCCGAGCCTCCTCAAAAGGTGTCAAAGGTACGAGCCACAAAGCCAAGATTAAACCACAATCCTTCTGGACATATTGATTCGATCTTCCTACCGCGGACTGACGAGGAGAATGCCCCCTTTGTTGAGTTAGATGTGGAAGAATCACTTAGAGATGAGACTAACTTGGCAGCCTTCTTTGCTTGTTGGCTTTGCAAATTTGTGCTTCCGAATAAGAAAGTCAACCATGTGCGCGCTAGTGTTTTTAAAGTTGCGAGATTGATGGCTCATGGAAAGAAATTCTCCTTAGCGGTCCCAGTTCTTGCAAGCATATATCGCGGCCTGAAAGAAATCTCTACTTCTTCAAACTTGAGTGTGGCAAATATAATTTTCCCCATACACTATGTATATGGTTGGCTTGGGGAATACTTTGGGACTCATCATCGTGCCAATCGTTCACATCGATCGATACCTCTTTGCAAAATTTCTGGCGAGAAGATGGACAAGTGTTTTGTTTTTACTGACGCCCAAAAGTTATTTCAACAGGATGATGCCCGTCGCCTCCATCATTTAGCAATGTTGCAAGGGAGGGATATGCACCTTACTGATAATGGCAAGCTTTCAAATTAGTGGAACAAATATATCATAAGCCTTCATTCAGGCTATGTAACCCTTAGGCATGATTCAAATTTCATCATGGAGTCCTACAACCCTATCAGATTTAGTTGACAATTCGGTTTTTGTCAAGATGTTCCCGGAGATCTTATGAAGCATCCTTACGATGGTACACTATTAACATTGGTGCAACTTTGGAATTCCTCTTTTCGACTTAATACTTTTTCTAAAGTCATGATTCCAACGTGCCCATTAGAGGGTGCTCCTTTAATGACCCGCAAGTATGTAGACTGGTGGCCATCCCAAAGGCTGAATACTTCCCAAGGAAACCTCCGCATCATTTTGAAGAAGACGAAGCAAGACTCTACGTCCATTTCATCTAAAGGGGCTTCTGATCAATCAAAGGAAAAGTCTCATCCTTCTTCCAAATCTCAAGTGAAGTCAAATGATACTTTGCAAGTCGCTAAGAAATCATAAACTTCAAACTTTTTCCGTAGTTTGATTTTATTTTTTTATTTGCTTAGGATTTTCTAAGTCGCTCATTATGGTGTAGTGGTTCTTTTTTTTTGAAGCAATAAAATAGTGACTTATATTTCAATAAGAATTTTCTCCTCTTGAATTTTGATTGTTTCTTTCCACGAGCCCCCTTTCCTTATTAAAAAAAAGACTCCATAAGCTAGCGTTTATACGAGGATAGTAACAAAACATTAACTTTTCAGCTTTCTACAGCTTTGCACACATGAGGAAGAAAATTCATAACGTGGAGTAGGAGCACTGGAATAATGAGCTTCTTTTTTTGTTCGAAATATAACTTTGAGATCTTCAATCTATATAAAAATCACATCCATAGGATTTACAGATTAATACAGATTTGTCTCCAAAGTCAGCCCGAAATCCACGTGCTTGAATTTTCAGCTTTCTTCAGTTTTGCGCACATGAGGAAGAAAATTCATAACGTGGAGTAGAAGCGCCGGAATAATGAGATTCTTTTTTTGTTGGAAAGAAGACTTCGAGATCTTCAATCCATATAAAAATCACATCTATAGGATTTACGGATTAATATAGATTTTTCTTCAAAGTCAGCTCAAAATCTGGGTGCTTGAATTTTCAGCTTTCTTCAGCATTGCGCACATGTGGAATGACTGCTTCAATTCAAAAACAAGAGAATAAGGAGTTATTTGAGTCGGCGTACGATGAGTCATCCGGTATGCCCAAAGAGCTTTTTCCATTCTATCATGCCTATCCCTTTTAGATTTGGTGACGACCTTTTTTAACAAGTTGCACAAGGTCTTGTTAAATGCTTCAGCTAGTCCATTTGCAGCAGCATAATACATTGATGAATTACGTTGCTTGAAGCCAAAAAGGTCGCAGATCTTATCCATCAATTTATTGGTGAATGGCTTTCCATTATCTGTTAGTATATAACTAGGAATGCCAAAACGATAGATGATGTTCACCCTAATGAAGTTTGCAACATTTTCCTTCTTGACTTCTTTGAGGGCTACAGCCTCAGCCCATTTTGAGAAGTAATTTGTCACAGCCAAGATGTACAGTGACCACCAGAAGATTTAGGTAGTGGTCCAACCACGTCTAGCCCCCAAGCATCAAATGGACAAGATGCAATAGTCGGATGTAATACATCAGGAGGTTGGTGCATAAAGTCTGCATGAAATTGGCATGCTTGACATCTTCAAGCATAATCCAAGCAATCTTTTACCATTGTTGGCCAATAATACCCCATTCTTTTTATATGAAAGTGTAAATTGGGCCCAGATTGATGTGATCCACAAACTCCAGAATGTGCTTCTTGCATAGCTTGAATCGTTTCTTCTTCCCCCAAACAACGCAAGAGGACTCCATCGAATGATCTTTGATATAGAGTATCTTTGTAGTAAAGAAACCTAGGAGCACAACGACGAATTTTGGTCTTTCTCTTTGGATCTTCTGGAAGTATATTGTAACACAAGTAATCAATCAGAGCGTGTCTCCAATCGACTATTTCAGCTTGTGAGATAGCTACAAGATGTTCAAACTTTCTTTCTTCATCCACATCCGGTGGTGCTATCCATTTTTGGCAAATAGTGATTTGCGCTTGATCAGGCAGAGTTAAAGTTGAAGCAGAGCGGCTAAAGCACCAGCTTTCTTATTCTCTTTTCTTGGAGCATGTTGAAGAGCTACATCTCCGAGCCATCTAATCAATTTTTGTGTATAGTCATGATAGAGACGCAATTTTGGCTTTTCGACTTCATAGCTACCTAACAATTGATTGATCACTATTTCAGAGTCTCCAAAAACTTGTAATTGCAATTGCTTCATATCAATCGCCATTTCAAGCCCAAGTATTAAGGCTTGATATTCTGCAACATTATTGGAGCAACATTGCGTTAAGGTAAAGGAGTACCGCAAGATCTCCTCTAGAGAAGTGACAAATATCACCCTAGTGCCAGCTCCTTCGCGATATAAGGCCCCATCAAAATACATCTTCCAAGGCGGTTGAACTTCAACAATCATTTAATCTTCATCAGGTAATTCATCGGTGAGTTCCCAATCATCAGGTATCGGGTGGTCTGCTAAGAAGTTTGTCAATGCTTCCCCTTTCACAGCCTTTTGAGGAACATACACAATTTCAAATTGCTGGAACTGGAGATACCATCTTGCTAGTCGATCATTGAGGACAGGTTTCGACATCACAAATTTGATGGGGTTGGCTTTAGAAATAAGACGGACAACGTGAGCTTGAAAGTAGTGTTTCATCTTCTGAATTGAGAAGACTAAGGTCAAACATATCTTTTCGATTGGCGAGTACTTCAACTCATTTGGTGTCATCATTCTACTCAAGTAGTAAAGGGAATTTTCTTTTCCTTTGCCATTCTCTTGGGCTAAGAGTGCTCCCACTGATCTTTCTTGAGCTGATATGTAAAGTATCAATGGCTTTCCAGGAACAGGAGCTGCTAAAACTGGTGGTTTTATCAAGTAAGAATTGATGCTCTCAAAAGAGTTACTACAAGCTTGGTCCCATTCGTAAAAAGTGCTCTTTTTCATAAGGCAGCTGAATGGTTGGCACTTTCCTATATATTCATTGGAGGTTATCATGGTGTATACACATGGTAATGTCGTAAATAGTGTACAATCTTAGTTTCCTGTTGTTCGCCTATCTACTCTGGTTGAGCATCTTGATTCCCTCATTAGAACGCATGCTCCTTTGATGAAAGATCACAGGTGTGGCTCCTTCCTATGGTCTCTACTGCCAACTCGTTTCACTCCAGCTTACCGTAGCAACTACAACAAGCTGACTAGCCCTTTCTCCTTTTCTAAATAAGGTAAGCTTTGAAGCCGTAGCTTGCTGGTTTTTCCATCATCCAATCCACAACAAATCGAATGAAACCTGACGAAAAAGAAGTGAACACTTTGCTGAGGAATGAAGTAGTTCTTCGAGATGAATCTCCTAAGATATGCTAGCTTCCTTTGCAAACTCTTCAATTCATGGATGTTTCTTGGCTCTACCATCTTCAGAATTGCATCTACTTTTACTTGATCAATTTTTATTCCTCAATGTCGTACAATGAAGCCAAGGAATTTTCCAGAGGTAACTCCAAATGCACATTTCAAAGGATTCATTCTAAGTTGATACCTTCGTAGTAGATCAAACACCATCCTCCAGTCTTGCAAGTGATCACATTTTTTTTCTTGATTTCACTACTAAATCATCAACATAACATTTAACATTTTCGTGAAGAATGTTATCAAAGATGTTTTGCATAGCTCTTTGGTATGTTACTCATGCGTTCTTCAAATCGAAAGGCATTACTTTGTAGCAATCAATGCCCTTAGGAGTGCGGAATGCGATCAACTCTTCATCCTTTGGCGACATGCAGATCTGATTGTAGCCGGATGAACCATCCATAAAAGACATCTCATCATACCCAGTAGTGGCATCTATCATAAGCTCAGGGATAGGAAGTGAAAATTCATCTTTGGGACATGCATTATTGAGATCCCTAAAGTCAATGCAAACTCGAATTTGCCCATTCTTCTTCCTCACGGGGACAATACTTGAAACCCATGTATGGTACTTAACTTTACGGATAAAGCCAGCCTCAATAAGCTTGTTAACTTCAGTTTCGATCACGGGAACCAATTCAGGCCTAAAATGCCGTTGAGCTTGCTCGATGGGACATGCACTGCTTTTCACAGCAAGATGATGGACTGCTACCTTTGATCTAATCCAGACATTTCTTTGTAACTCCAGAAAAATACATCTTTATACTCTTTGAGTAAGTCAACGTAGGCCTTTTCCTCATCACTTGCCAGTGAAGCATTCACATAAGTGGGTTTTGGATCTTCATCAGTTCCAAGGTTGATTTCTTTTAATGCATCAACTATCACCTTTACTATTTCTTCAAGTTTGGGTGGCGCATCTTTAGCATTTTCATTTTCTTGAGGTTCTCCATCATTGAAAGATATATGGTAACACCATGAAATATTCTCCAACTCTCCATCAATTTTAATTGGAGTAAAAATATGCCTTTCATCTTGTGTAGTGACATGATATAAAGAGCCAACACTCTCTTCATCTTCATCACGTTGCTTGGTGTAGAACACAACATGCGACTTTGCCTTTAGTACTTCTCCACATGAGACCACAATGTTCGTCTGCCGCCTCATTCTAGAAGGGATCAGACTTTGAAAGTCTTTAGGAGCATTTTGAGATTTTGTTAAAGCAGATTCTTGCATACTCTTGCTATTTCTCCAAACCTTATTTTTCTTCCTCAATGGTCCTAGCCTCTCAAATACAGAAATCCTCTTCGTTGAGCTTCCAAGTCGATCAAACACAGAAGGCCTTTTATTAGAATTAGTAGACTCATCTTCCACAGTTATGCAGTTGTTGCTTACCCTTTTTATGGAGATACGGATAGGTGGAGGTTGTTTGTAGCCCAACCCTTCACGTTGTTGCCTCATAGCAAGTTTTGATAGAAGCTTCCCCAATTTTGACGGTTCGTTAGGATCGAATCCAGCTTTTGCTAGCAGCCTGTAAGCATTAGGGTCAAAACCTTCTTTTGTACGCTTAATTGGGAGTGCTTCATATTGGGGTGATTTAGGGGCCACAAATTTTTCGTAAAGTAATGACTTAGGAGCCACAAACTTCCCAAGTAATTTTGTGGATGACTTCATCATATCAATTCACCTTACAGGGAGGGTCAAACCATTCAGCGCATTTTCTTGCAACTCGAGAGAGTGTCCCTTGTCCTCTTTTGCCTTTGTGGCATAACGAAGAATGGGTGTGACCTTTTCACTTGAAAAGGCACCAATCACATTAGGCATCTTGTTTGGATTGCCAAGCTTTGGATCTTCCTTGTTTGTGACTTTTACGTTACCAACCGCTACCTTAGGCATCTTGTTAAGAAGTCCGACATCTGTGAATGTAATGTTATCAACTTTTGTGGATTATTTCTTCAAGTAAAACTTTGCGTCAGCAAAGTGACCTTCAACTTCAGTGAATGGATTATCATCTGCAATAATCCTTTTTGCAACTCCATCCTCATAATACTTCAAACATTGGTGGTAGGTAGATGAGATTACTTTGTTCTCATGTACCCACGGCCGACCAAGCAAAATGTTATATGAAGTCTTTGCATCAATTACATGTAACCACACACTTGATTGCAACTCTTCGATGGTGAGGTCTATTTTGACGGTCACTATGGACCTTTGTCCTCCTTGATTGAATCCTTGGATCATCAAGCGACTATCAGTAAGATCTGTTGTTGATATCCCAAGTTCTTTCATTGTGCGAATTGGAAAGATGTTGATTCCAGATCCTCCATTGACTAGGATTCTATTCACCCTTTTCTCATGTGCAAAACCAACCATGAATAAAGGGCGATTATGAAATGTGTCACCAAACAGAAGATCATCGTCAGAGAATGTGATTTTGGCAATACATGCATTTTTGACTCCAAGAGATGGCTGTGGAACATCTTTTGGTGATGGACATGATGAATTTTCAACTTTAGGAGACGGCTTTGAAGCATTTTTTGGTGATAGACATGATGAAGTTGCATCGTTCGCTTCCTTTTCATCTACATTACAACATAGAGCTTTTGTGCCATCGCATGTGAACTTGGTGTAACACCAATTTGGAAAATATTCTCCTAATGTAATGGGTCGCCACAACTCTTGGTAGTGGTGCACCTTTATTTCCTTCTTCTTTGAATACACGATCAAAGTTTTGGTTTTGGGTCTCCTTACCATCTTTTCCCTGACGTGTTGCTTTGTTGACTCTTTATGCGAACTCATTTTTCTGCATCTATGGTGAGTCACAAGAGTCCAGCCCCAATCATCAAGATCATCTAATGGGTCTTCATCTTGTCTTGTTGATCCCTCTACTACAGAAGCCACATCACTTAGTATAGGAAAAGATAACAAACTATTTACATCAATGGGCTCAAAATCTCCAAACTTAATCATTCTTGTCTGATTGGTGTTTGGAATGTCTTGCTCCATATTTCCTTTAACAAAATTGTAGGTCATGACCGGATTGGGTAAGTCAGAAGCGACACTAACTTGGTTTGAACTCAATTTCTCATCTTCAAGTTCAATCTTCCCTTCGCGAGATAAGTCCATGATTTTATCCTTGAAGACGAAGCATTTCTCGATAGGGTGTCCACTAGCCGGTAATATTTGTAGTATTTTAGATCATCACTCCTGCCTGCTTCATCTAGTCGTTTTATCTCTGGTAACTCAAAAAGTTTCATCTCAAGGAGTTTATCAAAGATTGCGGAAACATCTGAGTCAAGAAATGGGTAGTCCTTTCGATGCATTTCCTTTAAGGTGAGCTTTTGATTTGTCCTTCCTTCAAAAGAATTCGCTTTTGCGCTCTGTGTATTGCCCACCCTTGTGGTGAATTTCACATGAGAGGCATTGACGTTCATGGACTCTTTGCTTTCAGTCTTTGGCAAGTATTTTCCCACTTTCTTAAATTCTTGCCTTTCTTTGACTTTGCGGAGTTTGTGGATAGGTGGTGCTACAGTTCCTACCGACGACATGCTCAACTTCATATCATGAGCGCTAGTGGCTAACTCTTCAAAAGTTTTAGGCTTTATGCCTTGCAAAATATAGCGGAGACCCCAATGCATACCTTGAATGCACATCTCTATGCCCGAAGCTTCACTAAGTCTGTCTTTACAGTTTAGACTTGCATGCCTCCATTGGTTGATGAAGTCAAAGACTAGCTCTTTATTTCGCTGACGTGTGTTTGTAAGTTCCACCATGCTTATAGTACGTCTTGTTCTATAGAAGCGGTTGAGAAATTCTTGCTCCATTTGTTCCCAACTATCAATGGAACCAGACTCAAGGTCTGTGTACCAATCGAAAGCATTGCCCTTAATGGAACGGACAAATTGTTTGACGAGATAATCGCCGTGTGTTCCAGCATTGTTGCAGGTTTTGATGAAGTGCGCCACATATTGCTTTGGGCTTCCCTTACCATCGAACTGCTGAAACTTTGGAAGTTGATAACCGGCAGGCATTTTGAAACTATCAATCTTTGTGGTGTATGGCCTTGCATATGTCAAAGAGGATTTTGTAGCAACCTCGTACTTGTCTTTAATGGTACCCATGATGAACTCCCTGATTTGGTTGATCGGGATCGTTCCTTCCGAAGAAACTTGGATCTCTTTAGCATATTCAACTTGCTTTGTGGGGCGATCGACTGTCTCTTGGACTTTCGGACATTTTCCAGGTGCGTGACTTGATTCTTCATCCATCATGCCCTCCACCCTATCAGTTAGCTTAATGGTCAAGCATTCAATAGTTCTTGTCAAGCTCACAAGTTGTTCTTCTACAAATGAAGTGTTAGTCATCATTACGTGCATTACCATAGTAGGTGGCGGAGAATAGCATTGGTTTTCCTTAACATGAGATGCAAACATGTTATGTGGGGTAGATCCCGTGCTTAAGACAACATTGTCTGCTGAAGCGAAGGACTTCTCATTTATAGATGGGCTCAATTGGGCAAGAAACCTCTCGACCATTTTAGCGATGTTTTCCTTTGCAGCTTTTGCAGGAGACTTCACATGTTTTGGAGACAAACCAAAGACAGTAGCAGATTCAGACGGCACTCGTGAGGCTTGTTGTCCCAACAATTTAGCTTGGTTCCTTGTGATAGGTCCTATGCTTCCTGCAGTAACATCGAGGATGTTTTCAACATCGATGTAGAACTTGGATCCATCAGTTTTTGCAGATGCAGATGCGAATACAAATGTAGATCTAGATTTGGATGCAGATGTGGATATGGATGTAGATCAAGATTTGGATGCAAATGCAGATTTTGAGTTGATCTTCTTAAAAGTCATCTCGGTGTTTTTGAACTTTGGTTGTCTTGAAGAGAAGAGATGAGAGGTAAAGATTGTCCGACTGGGCGTGCCAATTTGTAAGCGTCTAAAGTTTCAATCCTGAAATACAGTAAACAGGAAAAGAAAAAAATAGCAAGCAAACAATAATATTTGTATTTGAATTAATGCGAAGGTTACAATCTTTATAAAATCTCTTAAAAAGATATGTAATCCCCTGATTCTTCTCTCCACAAATGTTCTTGATTTGGCGGAATACTTGCGGCTCAATACTTGGAGCGAAGACTTTTTTGTATGCGGAAGACTTGCAGATCACCAATGAAGAGCAATTATGTATTTCTATGTGTATGTATGTGTGTCTCCCTTCTGGTCTTATGAAGACCTCTTTATATAGGCTTGAGCTAGGGCTTTAGGGGTATTTTGGTCCAAGAAATTTTGACCCTTGGGCCTGAAGATCATGAGTTGGGCTCATCTTGTCAATTTAATGGACTGACCCAAATGTTATTTAGACTTGATTTAAGTCACATCATTTTGACTTAAATATTAATCCGACTTTATTAACTAGTAATTTGACTTGGTCAACGTATCATGAATTTAAGATTTAGTATGGATTTATCAATAAAACTTCACTGTCTACAGCAACAATCAATTTTTCGATTGGGTGCATTTCAAGAAGAAATTTACTCAACGTTTTAAAGACCAAATCACAGTATATCCGGTAGAGCGGACAACTGTTCCAAGTAGTTTTCAGACGTCATTTGTACGTCTTTAACTCCGCCTATGAAATTAAAAGCTGGAAAGAGGAACATGTGTTTGATAAATTGCCTGAGAAGTATCACACCGTAGATGCCTGGGATCTCACTAATGGAGGTATCACTAGTCTAGTGACTTTTGACAACATAGTAACTCCTCAAAACAGGAGATCCAAAACAACAATTGCTTTGGTACATGAACCTTCAGTCGTGACCAAGGATCCAGTGTTCACTGAAATTTCATGTACAACAGCGAGCTCCAACTTCGATGATCGTAATGCTAGTGTCCATGAAGAACAACAGTCTGCACTTGTAGTTGCTAAGGTGTCCGACACAAGCATCTGCGGAAATGACAATTTACCACTTGAAGTAACCATCCAGGTTCTGAATGAAAGTTCCCACAATATTAAACTCGGGGAGAAATGAACAAACCTGATATTCAATGACTTCGCTTTTGGTGATGGTATTGCTATATTGTAGCATTTGCTCTCTCCATCTCTTAAGTATCTTCTCCTGAATCATGGCTGCAACTTCGCATTCCTCTTATTTTCATTAGGAGCACAAATTTGCTTATCCAGTTATATATATATATATATATATATATGTTTGTTTACATTACTATGTTTATATTTAAATGCTTGTATTTATATTATTTACTACGTTTTTATTTAAGTTATTCTAAACACTACCCTTAGTACATGGTTAGACTTTTAACTTATTAATAACAACGATGGATTAACCTGTAAATTTCTAGGATGTTTTAAAGGCCTTAAAAAGTCCGCAGATCTCAGGACGTCTTGCTGGCCATCTCCGGGGTGAGGTTAAAGAAGATGTTATTAAGAATCTCAGTTAAAAGAAAGAAATGAACGGGGTAGTACTAAAAAAAAAAAAAAAAAAAAAAGAGGGAAAAACAGGATAAATATATTGGATAAACACGATAGGACTCTAAGTGAGAGAGGGAGTACTAAGTAAGATTTACAAACATTTGCTTCTTCCACTAATAAATTCTAATCTGCTAAAATTCTGTATTTTCTGTAATTCTGTTAATTTTCTGTCTATTAAGGTGTTATTTTCTGTAACTTTTTTGTATTTTCTGTAACTTTTCTTTTTTGTATTTTCTGTAAATTTTTTGTATTTTCTGTAACTTTTCTTTTCTGTATTTTCTGTAGCTTTTTGGTATCAGAGCGAGAAGTTTTTGGGAGGTAACATTTAATGAGACGACCTCGACAAAGTACCCAGATACATTTAGAAACTAAAAGAAAGTTAGAAAGTTTATACTTTGAATATAAGATACTAAACAAGACTAAAGAAGATAATATAAGGTTAGATTATTTAATAGAAATAATATCTAGACTAGAATATAAATTTATTACTCAATTAAAATCAAGACAAAAGATTGTATATGAAAAAGCACCCTTTCGCTAACCGACTACGATTACAATATTGGTATTTATACAGAGAAATACAAATAAAATTAGAGTGGTTAAAACTAAAGCAGGCATTAAGCTCATATTTAAAGGTATTAGAAACAAGAGACTTAGCAGATAGACTCTGTAATCACGGAGGCTTATACTCATTAAATAGACCTACACTAATCAACCCAGAATTATTAAGTGCTCTAAGGTGGGAATTACAAAGCATAGATATTGATATCCAATCCGCAAATAATAGAATAACATTTCAGAGAAAAAGTATTAGTAAAATAGATATCCCTTTAGGTTAAAATAGATCAATTAAAATCATTAGAATACTTAGATTTAAGAATTTATCCTGAAAAGAAATACAGAATATTAAAAGAAAATTCAGTAATAAGGTGCAATTTTAGTCAAGGAGAACACCTTCTACATTCAGAAGATAAGCAATATAATACTAAAGTAGATCTTATAATAAACTTTAGTGAAACAACACAACAAAAAGAAAAAAGTATAGTAAAATTATTAGAAACAATAGAACAAACTCAAAATAAACATAAAAAGATACTAGAAAGGTTAGAACAAAATTTTGATTTCCTAAAATCTCAAGAACAAGAAATAGATAGAAAAATTAAACACTTAAACCAAAAATTTAATATAGAACAAATACCTACAAAGGTTGAAATAGGAAAGCTAATAAAGACTATAATAGAAAAAGAATTAGAAATAAAAACAACTGAATCAATTGAAAAAATTACTAAACAGGTAGACATAGTAGTTCGTGAATTAAAAAAGACAATACAACAACTAGAAGATAAAATCCTTTCATGAACGACTTATGTCAAGAACCATCATACAATAAAGCTTTAAAATATACAGCAAGCATACTACCAGATCCACAAGGATTGTCTGATCACCAAGCTGCAAGTAAATCAGATCAAATAGTTATTAAACAAAATAACACTATAATAGCACTACTGATAGAATTAAGTAGAAAATTAGATAAACTACTTAGGGAAAAAGAGGCTATAAGAGAAGAACCAAAACATTCTGAAATAGAAGAATTAATAACTCAGTTAAAAAATATTGAAATTACTCCGCCTAAAGAAAGACCTACAATAGTTAGAAAATCTCAAAAATGGACTTTCTTTCAGGTAGAAGAACAACAACCGAAGAAAGACCACGAGTAAGTTTTTCTGAAAATCATATAGGAAATGGCCTTATATCCAGAATATTCACAAAAAATAGACAAGACGATAAACAAATCCAAGAGTTAAACCAAGTAATAGATGTCGATAAAGACTTAAGAATATTTCAACAAAATCAGTTGAACCTACTCAACCCTAAAATATTATACGATACAGGATATTTCGCGAAAACTAATCAGTTATATAGACATTATAGAGAAGAACAAATTTCAGCTATAGGCAACGAAATAGCTACTATGAATCTAGTAAACCAAGAATCCCTACAAAAAATAGTACATAATAAGTTAACCTTAATGCATATGGGGTTAATAGTAGTAGGATTAAAAGGATTAACTCGAAAGAATCTAGGAACTAAAGTATTAATCGTAATATATGATGATAGATGGTCTGACTTAAAGAAATCCATCATAGGATTAACAGAAGTAGATATGACTAATAATGGAGGAATATTTTATATTAGCCCAGATTTTATGATTAATTTAAGAGAATTGGAAAGCATATAAAAATAGGAATACAGACTAAAGGTTATGAAGAAATGAGTAACGGAAATAATCTACTTATGTGTATAGGTTTCATCGGAAAAATTGCATCTAGAAGTAATACAAGGTTTAGACTAAAAGTAGAAGATGTAGTAGAGGTAATGGGAAACAAATGCATAAAATTAATAAAACCAATAAAAATAAATCCAGAAGAATATGCAGGGTTAGAATGGAACCTCGAAAATCTAAATAAGAAGAAGGTACTTACACCAGACTCTCATTTAATGTACACTAATACAAAAGGAGAAACTTCTATAAGATTCACCGATTATAATTACTCCAACCAAACTAATTTAGAAGAAGAATTAGAATTGGAAGAATTAGAAGAGAAAAAGGAGTTTATGAATATCGAAATAATACAAGAAGGATATGAAGTAGATGAGGCATTACAAGAAGCCGAACGAAGGTATAATAACAGTAAGGATATAACTTTTAAATGTAAAGGATGTAAAACAGGAAGTATAGGTATAGTAGAGGTAGAACAACATTTTAAAACATGCACTTTCAGAACAGATAATCTCGGATATAGAGAAGAGTATGAAAAACAAGAAAAAATTGAAAACCTCGAAAAAATACTAGAAAATCTATATGATAGCGAAGATGAAATAGAAAGAAATTCTATAATAAGCCAAAAAGAACTTATGGAATCCACTAGTTCAAGTGCTAGTCCATTTCAACGAACTGCCCAACCACATACAATACATACAAGCACAGGAAATTTACCAAGACGGCGAGTCTTTAGGGTAAATCCAGATACAGTAACTGAAAATGTAAGACCAATGGGTAGAAGGATGCCTATAGAAGAACCCATTAGGCTACAAGAAGGGGGAAGTAAAGGAAAAATATTAAACATAGCAGCACATGATCCTCAAATGTGGAATGCAGTTATAGACTTATGGAAAGGAATAGTAGTAGCAGACTATATAAAAACATACCAAGATGCAGACGCAGAAACTATGTATAAATACATGGAAACTTTTCTAGGAGAATCCACAAAAGCCTTATGGGAAGCATATAAATCAAACTTCCCACAAGAATTCCAAGCGTTGGTAAATATGCTGCACAATTAGTGGAAATTCTTTTGATGAAGAATTAGGAAAGAAGTTATTTAATAAATTACCAGGAGCTTTAGGCCGAGAAATAGAAGAAAGATGGTATAAAAGAGACGGTGTAGTACAAAACCCAGACGGAAAATAGTCTATAGGACACAAAGTGCAACATATAATGGCAATTTTAACAGAGAAATGTACAAATATACAAATACAAAAACAGCTAAAACAGAATGAAATGGGTTTCTGTAAAAATGTTATGTATACAACCCAAAGCTATGATAAAGAGCAGAATAAATCTAAGAAAAGATATAAGAAGCGTCGACCTTATTATAATCAGCAATATAATAATAATAAAAGATATTATTTAAGAAGATCTTCAGCTAGAAAACCATACCTAAATAAAGATAGACATGTTAGAAAATACGTAGAAACGATAGAAACTATAAAAACAAACTAGAGTGCTTCACATGTGGATGTATAGAACATTTAGCAAATGTATGTCCTAAAAGAAATAATAGTAGAACTAGAAACTCCCAATTAATAGAAGACTTTCAAGAAACTTTGATTAATGTTGATGAATACATGTCAGACAATGAAAGCATATATTCAATAGTAAGTGTAGAAGTAGAAGAAACAACAAGGTCTGACGAGTCAGATTCAGCTAACGAAGAATTAATAAATGAAATAGGTTTAGAATTAAAAAATATAGACGTAGACGGATTACAAATGAGTACAATGATGAATATCTCACAAGAATGTACTCATGAGTTTGAAAGAAATAAAGGAATAGATAGTAATCAATGTATTCTATGTAGATGGTATCCAAGTAGAGAAAAAAGAGCAAAATGTAAGTTTTGCTATGTCAAGGATGTATCACATGCATAGAAAATCTATTAAAAATAAAGATAAAAGACGGACGCGAAAATAGAGATATAAGTAATGATACAATAAATTTGAGAATAATAACATTAGAAAGTAGACTAAATGAATTAGAACAAAAGGTAATAATGTTAGAAAAAGGAAAACAAAAAATTGAAGAAAATTTGACAAAACCATCACAGGAATGGGGGATGTGCCAAACATCTACCCAAGAAGCAGAATTAATGAATATAGATACTATGGTAGACAATTATGAAAATTTAATATGTAACGAAGATAAAAAATTTTACTACTATTAAAGTATTAGCCAGACTCAAAATACAAGATATTGAGTTAGAAACATTAGCATTGGTAGACACAAGATGTACAGGTAGTATAATAAATAAAAAGATTTTACCACAAAAATTAATAAAAACCTTAGACAAGCCAATTGCCGCGATGCAGATGGACGGAACATATAATACATACCAACATTATATAGGAAAGACACAGGTAAGTTTTATTAATACATGTAATGAATTTTATAAACCAATGTATACACTTGATAGGATATGGGTAAGAGACATTAACATAAATGTAGATTTTGTATTAGGACTAAAATTTATGATACAAAATAATGGAGGAACATTAATCACAAGAGATGGCGTAATATTTTTTAAACATCTAACATATACCCCAGTACAAACTATAAAATTTGAAACAAAAGGAAGACAAGCTAATATAGCTCCAAATACTTCCAAAAACGACGGCTTACAGACATGTCTGCTATTGAAGCAACTAATCAAGACTTAGAAGACTTTGGTATACAAATAAAAGAATTACTAAATTTAGGAGTAATAAGAAGATCTACTTCTAAACATAGGTCAGCAGCATTCATGGTAAGAAATCATAGTGAGATAGTGCGAGGTAAAGCAAGAATGGTAATTAATTATAAAAGACTTAATGATAATACTAGAACGAGATGCATATAAATTACCGAGATAAAAATGAATTAATCAATCGAATTCAAGGAAAAAGGGTATTTAGTAAATTTGATTGTAAATCAGGATATTGGCAAGTAAAAATGCATGATGAAAGCATAGAATGGACAGCATTCACTTGTCCTGAAGGACATTTTGAATGGTTAGCTATGCCATTTGGGTTAAAAAGCGCCCCGCCAATATTTCAAAGAAAAATGGATAGTATATTTGGAGACTATAAAAGATTTGTCTTAGTATATGTAGACGATATCTTAGTATTTAGTAAAGACATTAAAGAACATTTAGGACATCTACAGACAGTGTTTCGATTATTTGTTAAAAATGGCATAATAGTAAGTAAAAAGAAAATGAAATTATGTAAGAACCATATAAATTTTTTAGGAGTAACATTAGGCGAAGGAAAAATTAAACTACAACCACATATAGCGACAAAAGTATTAGATATGCACGATAAATTAGATAATACAAAAGATTTACAAAAATTTCTAGGATTGGTAAATTATGCAAGAAATTTTATTAAAGACTTGGGCAAATTAGCAGGACCATTATACTCTAAAACAGGAAGCAAATGACAAAAACATTTCAATACAGAAGATATAAAATTAGTAAAGCTAATCAAAGAAAGAGTGAAAAATATTCCCGAATTAAGTATACCATTAGAAACAGATTATTTAATAATAGAAACAGATGGCAGTTTCCAAGGATGGGGAGCTGTGTTAAAAGCTAGACCAACTAAATATAGTGATAAAACAGAAGAAAAAATTTGTGCCTATCAGAGTGGAAAATATAGAGAAAAAGGAAATATGAGTAGTATAGATGCAGAAGTTTTAGCAATAATATATGGCCTCAACAGTTTTAAGTTATATGTTTTAAATAAAAATGAAATATTAGTACGGACTGACTGCGAAGCCATAGTTAAATTCCATCAAAAAATAAATCAAAAAGCTAGTAGCAAGAGAAGATGGCTAAATTTTATAGATACTATATCAATTTATCCAAATGTTATTTTTGAATATATAAAAGGAAAGGATAACAGTTTAGCGAGATCAATTAAGTAGACTAAATATTAAAATAACTTAATCGTATATTTGTTTCGGCATGAGACCAACTAATTCAACGAGACAAAGGCAAAGGAGTAGCCCCAACATCGAGACTCATATGCTCGGACTTGTATTAAATAATATGAAGTTTAGACCTCGGACACCATCAATAGAGATGATGGATCGTATGTACTTCGGTAAGCATAATTTAATATGTTATCCGAATTCGAATTTATCTTTTAGACAATTGCCGAATGTGTGTTAAACAAACCTCGAAATGCTTAGCGAGATAATTTATGGATGGCATATAATAAGAAGGACAATAAATATTTTATAGCTTCATTAAATGCTTTATGTCAATACTTTACGAGACAAAAGTAGAGAGAATAAATTTAAATATTATGTGGTAATACATGGTAAGACTAACGGTATTTTTCAAACATGGATAGAAGTAGTAGAGTCTATAAACGGAGTTAAAACTCCTCTTTTTAAAGGTTTTAATGATTTTCTTGAAGCACTAGATTATGCAAGAGGGATACTTGGTCCAAACTATTATATCTCTCCGGCCCTCGAGACAAAATCCCCAAAAGACCCCTCAATATAATATCCAAAAAGACACGAGACAAAATAATCTTTTGTGACCATTGTTCTTCAATGACCGAGGCCTTCAAAAGATTAAATGCAAAGGTAGAAGCTTTACTCCAAGAAAATGCTAAACTAATGGAGCGGTACAATCACCGAAAGGCAAAGGAACCATTCAACCGATTCATACCGGTACTCAGACTTCAGAACCGAGTTGTCCATCTCACAACAAAATGGATGAGCAGGGTGTGCATTCCCCAACGAATGCAAAAAGACCCACTGTATCGGATAATAAAGATACAGCTAGTCCGGTTCAAACGGTAGCCGGTAAAGACATATCAAATCCGTTTATGGCTGTCATTTTGCCAAAAAATGAAGATGAAGGTTGTTCTTCATCAAGACGAAGGTTGCCCAGATCATTTACTCAGACAGAGACAACTACAAAGAAGCTTCATAAAAAGAAAAAGAATGACAAAATAGAAAAAATAATAAAGAAGACATTAGAAAAGTTTTTTCAATCGCAAGGACAGGATAAACATGTAATTCCAAATCCAATTCCGAATCCAGATCCAAATGGAGACAGATTGGTACCAGATATGGAAAATATAACTACAGAACGAGAAAGAACAAGTGCAAGAAGAGACAGTTCGGGTAATAATAATAGTTCTGGAGAAGACGACTATGGAAACAATGCTTATTATCAAGATGCTTAAGATCCCAATGACGATGATGATTCAGGGATGAGTTTTGATTCCATAGCTCTCCACAATCTCGATACCTGAAGAAAATGAAAAATTGATACCTGAAGACAAAGAAGAACAAGACAAAATAAGAAATAGGAATAAAGTGTGAGAATAAAGTGTGCCATGTGGGTATGCCCACATTTGTCGTGTGAGTGCTTACTTTATCACTATCCTCCAAAGAGGAAAAAACTGATAAGCATGCGTGTCAAAGTTTGTATCAGTAGTGTCAAAGTTTGTACCAATTTGTGTCAATAAGTACTAATAATACATGTGACGATGGGGCCCAATGTGTACCCGACATGCATTATTTAATCTTATTTTCAAAAGGGTCGGCCAAAGTTAGGCCACGTCTTTCTATTCCATTATCTTAATGCATCGGCCACATTTGGCCATTAGTTTTTTTTCCACGTTTTTACGCTCCTATCTCCAAACCCCTATAAAAAGACACTAATCCTCACTCAGAAGAAGTAAGAAAAGAAAATCCCAAAAGAGAACACATCCACAACATATTCCCCTTCCCGAGCCAATGTTCAAAAACATCCTTTCCACTATCCAAATATCCCTAAAATAATCTCTTTGTGTGCTAAGTTTGTTTTACTAAATTTACTTTCTTAAGTGTGTAAGGGTCCTTCGGGGTTCCCGAAAGGGAAACCTCTCTCTGTCTATATCATGTAAGTCTTTTATGTTGTTCCTGTAAAATTCCCTCAAAATAATTATGTAAATTATGTTTGTTTACATTACTATGTTTATATTTAAATGCTTGTACTTATATTATTTACTACGTTTTTATTTAAGTTATTCTAAACACTACCCTTAGTACATGGTTAGACTTTTAACTTCTTAATAACAACAATGGATTAACCTGTAAATTCCTAGGATGTTTTAAAGGCCTTAAAAAGTCCGCAGATCTCAGGACGTCTTGTTGGCCATCTCCGGGGTGAGGTTAAAGAAGATGTTATTAAGAATCTCAGTTAAAAGAAAGAAATGAACGGGGTAGTACTAAAAAAAAAAAAAAAAAAAAAAAAAAAAAAAGGGAAAAACAGGATAAATATATTGGATAAACACGATAGGACTCTAAGTGAGAGAGGGAGTACTGAGTAGGATTTACAAACATTTGCTTCTTCCACTAATAAATTCTAATCTGCTAAAATTCTGTATTTTCTGTAATTCTGTTAATTTTCTGTCTATTAAGGTGTTATTTTCTGTAACTTTTTTGTATTTTCTGTAAATTTTCTGTATTTTCTGTAACTTTTCTGTATTTTCTGTAACTTTTCTGTATTTTCTGTAACTTTTCTTTTCTGTATTTTCTGTAACTTTTCTGTATTTTATATATATATTATATATATATATATATATATATATATATATATATATATATATATATGGCTTTGCTATTTATTAACTCATATGGCTTTACCTGAGATATTATTTTTCTAAATAGCACTATATATGTGCTAGATATACTTACACGAGTTGTTCCAATTTTTGGGGAATTGCTGAGTATATTAGAAATACACTATACCATCAAGGATCTCTGTAGTGGTACATCACACCTCAATATTAATAACAATTTATATTTATATATGTATTTAACATAAGTAGAAAATTCTATCAAAAATAATAATATAATTCGACAATGATCAACTTTGGCCCAATTACATGAAATAAACAAGGAAAAATTACCTAACTACACATCTTTTCTTACCATATTTTCTATTATTCCCTACCATTTTAAAAAATTACTAAAATCCCTCTTTTTTAAATTCTCTCCTTTCCAAATACATAACTTTCAATCTTTCAACTTCACTATTTTCTCCCTTTTTTCTTGCCTCTAATCACTCCACTATGTCACCAGTTACCTTCATCAATCCTTTATTTTAAATTTTAAATATTCTCTCTCTGATTAATAATTTAAAGTTAATCAAAAGGTAGTTCTTCATTTATTTTTTTCTTTCCAATTCTTTTTTTTTACAAAAAAATCATGTGAATATTGGGGTAATTTTTCATACACAAAGACAAGTGTTTTACTGTTAGAGAGATGATTAGAATGTAGACTCAATAAACCACCTGTACATGGACATGACAAAACAAACATGGAGAAAATTAGGACAAAAACGAAATATAAAAAGTGTCACTTATATATATGGGTATGTATCATATGTATGTGCAGTACTATTTTATAACTAAATCATTATTTATCATATTCATAATTTTTTTTTGTATATGATACATAGCTATGCCAAATTATACGGGCATGATACATAAATATTAATTTATACTAAATGTATCAATCTCAAACCAAACAACTTATGGACAACAATTACATGTTTAATGTATCCCGTAACAATACAGTACTTATCAATTTAAACGAGATACATAAATAGTAATGTATCATGCTCTATTTTTTTAGATATGATAAGTAAATTCGAATTTATACTAAATGTATCAATTACATAGCAACTACCCCACGATAATGTGTCGATCTCAAATCTAACATCTTATGGGCAACAATTACTTATTTAATGTATCTTGTATGTACAATACTTATCAATTTAAACAAGATACACAAATAATAATGTATCGTGCATTAATTTTTTTAGATATGATATGTAAATTTGAATTTATACTAAATGTATCAATTACATAGCAATTTCCACACGGTAATGTATCGATCTCAAATCTAACATTTTATGGACATAATTATTTATTTAATGTATCTAGTATAAATACAATATTTATCAATATAAACAAGATACATAAATAGTAAAATGCTAAGTGGGAAAGATATTCATAATGCATCATAAGATAAAGGGTATGTGACGGTAACAATTTACAAGCACTTAAATTGCTTTGGCATAGAACTATGAGCTATGTTTGAATCTTTATTTATCTACAAACTACAATAGAGAAAATTAAACAAGTCATCAGTGGTATTGGTTGTCGAGTTATGGCGTCTTGTGGTTCCCCTACTGCTAATTCCTCTTCAAAACAGGACAAAGAAAATATTGCAGAAACAAACATAGTCATCCAAATTTTATTTTTTTTCAACAATTTTGAATCAAAATTGAAAGGATCTTCAATAAACTAGGAGAAGAATTTTGAATCTCAAAATTTTCAACAATTTTGAATCAAAATTGAAAGGATCTTCGATGAACTGGAGAAGAAAGAATCTTGAATCTCAATTTTTTTTACAATCTTGAATCAAAATTGAAAGGATGTTCGATGAACTTGAAGATTCAAAAGGAAATCGTTTGCCCAACAACAATTCCATCACTTTTGTATTCTTCATAACTCACCTCGCTTACCCAAAATTTCAAAAAAAGTTTTTTAATCAAATCTGAAAGGTTTCTTCGTTGATGGGGGAGCAATTTGAAGTTTTGAATTTCTTCGTTCTGATAGGATTTGCCTATGTATGATTGAGAGTAAGAAGAAACGTAAGCGTAATTTATGGGATTTAATTAATTTTCAGATTTGATTTCCTGTTTAGCGCAATAGAAAGATTCTTCTTTGTATTAGAATTAATGTATCCGGATGGTGAATTAATGTATCCAGATGGTGACTTATGTATCCAGAAGGTACAAATTTTTAGGGATTATGGTAATTAGAAAAAGAGTAGGGATATTTACTCTTTACACTATGAGATTTAGGTAAGTTATACAATAAACAATCTTATAATAAGATAATGGTATAATAGGAGAGAATTTTTTTGTAGAGTTTTAAATTATTTTTCTTAAAAATTAAGTGAGAAGTAATGAACCAAACACTTGATAAAAAATAATCTCTGCATTGATAATCCCTGCATTACTAATTCATGCGTTACTAATCCATGTGTTATCATTGTTTGCAGAAAACAACCCCTTAATCTTAATCATTCATATCTCAGTTATTAAGTTGTTTGTTTCAATGTTTGAATATCAACCATTCAGATCTTAATTATTATGTGCATTTAATTTTATTATTTCACAACCACTTAATGAGTCTTAATAATTAAGATTTATAACAAAGTTTTAGGCCTCATTTGTTTCCATTAAGATTAAGACGTTTAGATCTGAATAAGCATGTGCATTAAGATCTAGATTTCTATATCTGAATACACATTTGAATATTAAGATGTGGTCTCTAAATCTAAAAACTGCATAATTAAGGCCATTTGTTTTCAATATTGGAATGTACATATTAAATTAAACACTATATCAACAAAATATTATTAAAAAAAAAAATTCATTTCAACAAAACAATTTTATCTTTTAATAGGAAATAATATTTTGAATGTTAGATATTTAATTTTTTTTTTAAAACTAGCTATCTGATATGCAAATAAAAACTTTGTTGAAACTCCATTATTTTGCCTGATAAAAAAAATTTAAAAAGGAAAAGGGCCTAAATGCCCCTTAACTATTCAAATTGGTACAAAACTACCCTCCATCCACCTTTCGGCCCAAAAATACCCCTGGCGTCAACCTTTTGGTTCAGAAATACCATCCATATTAACCTTCTAGCCCATATTTGTCCTTATTTTTAGCAGCTCCCCTAAAGTTAAATAATTAAATTTTTATTTTTTATGTTGTGTAATCTGATTGGTCCAAATTTAAACCCTTTTCAAATAAATAATAAAAATCACATACAATTCATATTTTGACATGATACACTTGAAAATAATATTCAAAATATTATTTATTTCATGATATCTTTCCACTAGCCTATTATAAATCAATACCTAATTGATTATAGTTGAACTCATAACTTGGGATCCATCTAAAATGCGAATATGAACGTTCACATAAAAATATTATTTTTTATTAATATAAAATTTTCTAGTTATTATTAAATTGGCTTGTTCATTCCCCCCTTTATTTCTTTTATATCTCTTATTCTTAATTAGTATATCTAAGACTCAAACATGAAATGAACTTACATGTTCATATTCTTTTAATTTATATTATTACCATAGTGGGGTAGGTTGGGGAGAGGAGAAAATATTATTTTAATTCGTTAATTATGACTTTTGGGTACACACAAAAGAAAAAATGCTATTAAATTATCTTTTATCAAACCAAATATTTCTATATATGAATGTACTCGTTATTTTCCTCCTTTTTTCACTATTGTTTTATCATAAATTTTAAAAAATTAAAATTTAAAATGGTACATTTAAGAAGAAAGGTCAATAATATGAGCTTATATATTGAGTAATTTTATTTTAACTGATAAGGACCTACAACAACCTTAAACTATGAGATTTAGCACAACATTGCCCTTCCATCCACCTTTTAAGTGTGGACCGTTAGAAATAAGGACAGTTTTGAGCCAAAAGGTTAACGTCGGGGTATTTGGTGTTAAGGATAATCCTATCCAATCTAATTCAAAATCAAAAGGATAGCTTAACATTATTGTTACAGAATATTTATAGTTGTGCAATATTATATATATGGTAGTCTAGCTGATTTGTAGGGATTTGATTGTTTAATCACCATAATTAGTTAGTATTTTTCATGTATTTGTATCATAGTAATGTTTGAGCAATAAACAAGTTCAGAATCATTTCTTCTAAACCTCTTTATGATATCGGAGCAGTGATCCGAATCGCTTCAATTAATCATTCTTTTTTTTCTCATGGCATCCTCCAGCACAAATAATCTTACTCACTCTTTTGGAAAAACCTTGATTTCCATCAATGGCTCTCAACTCCCTTTGAAACTTAATTCTCAAAACTACCCCACTTGGAGAGCCCAAATTACTCCTTTACTTCGTGGTCACAATCTTATGGGTTATGTCATTGGTGCGACCACATCACCTCCAACCACCATTGAAAAAGATGGTCAACAAGTCTCTAATCCTGATTTTGAATTTTGGGACTGCCAGGATCAGTTAATTTTGGCAGCCATTATTGTTTCCATATCATTTTCGGTAATGAATACCATCGCAGATGCCAAAACCTCAGCGGAGGCATGGACCAATTTACAAATGGCGTTTGCAAACAAATCAGCTAAGCGGATTTTATCTTTGTGTGACAAGCTATCTAGAGCAAAGAGAGATTCACGTCCAGTTGCTGAATATCTTCAATTGATCAAATCAATTGCTAAGGAACTCTCTTTGTGTGGAAGCCCTGTGAGTGATGTAGATCTTGTGGTTCACGTTCCTAGTGGTGTTGGCCCTGAATTTCAAGATATTTATGCAGCCATTCATGCTAGAAATACCATCATATTATTTGATGAACTCCAAGACAAGTTATTGGCTCACGAATTGTATTTGAAACAAGCAGATCCCATATTTGACACCACTCCAATCACAACAAATCATGTCCGAAAAGGTACAAACACAAGATCTCCATATCAGCAAAAACAAGGTAATTCAGGGAAGACAAATTAGAATCTTCAATACGAAAATGCTAACGTTGGTGTTCCAGCGAACTTCTCATCATATAAGCCTCAACATTCTGCACCACGACAACATTTTCGAGGCATTGGATCTCAAACCAAAGTTCAATTTCAATTTTGTGACAAATTTGGGCATCATGTCAAACAGTGTAATTGAGCACGTGACTATTTCAGGGCATTGCTTTCACGGAATCCTCAAGAACACCACACTAATGTGAATTCGGGATCTGATCAGCAATGGTTATTAGACACTGGTGCATCTCATCACAACACTAATGACTTGAGCAACCTATCTCTTCATTCACCTTATGATGGTAGTGACGAACTGCACCAAACAAATGGCTCAGGTTTGTCTATCTCACATGTTTGTTCTGGTACTATTTCTCTCCATGCCAAAAAGTTCCTTCTTTCTAATGTTTTATATGTTCCCTCTGCTAAAACCAACCTTATATATGTATCACAATTCTATTCTTCGAACCAAGTGTCAATTGAGTTCTTTTCTGACTATTTTCTTGTGAAGGATCAATTCACGGGGGAGATACAGTTCAAAGGCCCACTTGATCAATCCTTGTACAAGTTTATGTCCTCTGCAGTTTCAAATAAACCTGTTTGCTTCAGCATTCGGCTTTCATCAGAGTCCTGGCATCAACGTCTTGGCCATCCCAATGCTAGGATCTTTAATTTCATTTTGTCTAAGTTTCAGTTACCAACATCTTCTATTAAAACATCCTTTTGTAATCCTTGCCAATGCAATAAAAGTCATCATCAATCCTTTGGTGTTTCTTCTCTAACAAGTAGTAGACCTCTTGAGCTATTATACTCTGATTTATGGGGTCCTGCCCCTGTACAATCAATCGATTGGTTTCGTTACTATATCATCTTTGTGGAGCATTACACAAAATATATCTGGTTCTTTCCCTTAAAGGCTAAATCATATGTGTATACTATCTTTCTACCATTTCAAAAACTTGTCGAAAATAACTTTAATGTCAAGATAAAATCAATTTACACCGACGGGGGCGGAGAATATGTTGCACTCAAAAAATATTTTCAATCTTGTGAATAAATCATATGCAAACACCACCTCACACCCCACAACATAATGGGGCTGCAAAACGTCGCCATCGTCACTTAGTTGAAACTGGCCTTACGTTACCACAAACAGCTTCTTCCCACACCACTTCTTCAATTTTTTTCTCCATATCAAAAGCTTTTCAACCGTTCTCCAAATTATCATTTTTGCGTGTCTTTGGTTGCCTCTGTTATCCTTGCCTTCGTCCTTACACCAAGTCCAAATTTGATCTCAAGTTTGTCCCTTGTATCTTTCTTGGTTACTCTTTGCATCAGAGTGCATATATTTGTTACGATCTTAATACTAAAAGGTACATTACCTCACGTCATGTTGCCTTTCTTAAAAATGTGTTTCCATATCAGACTCATCCTTCAGATTCTCAGTCCAATTCAAATTGGTATGGTAGCCCTTCTATTGAATCTTCTCACACTATAATCCCATTCCAATCTAATTCCTTTCCTACTTCATCCTCTTCTGGCAACCATTCTGTTGAACAATTGACATTACCTTGTGATCCTCCAACTGTGAATGATGATCCTTCTCCTCCAACACAAAATAACATTCATTCTTCTCCAATGCCAAATACCCATCCCATGGTCACTCGTTCCAAAAACAACATTTATAGACCTAAATCTATTCACCATGTCACCAAGCATCCTTTACTGGAAGTACTAGAACCAACAACTGTTGGACAAGCTCTGGCCCATCCTGAGTGGCGCTCTGCTATGTCTGATGAATTCAATGCATTAATTAAAAATGGTACTTGGATTCTTGTCCCTCCAGATTCTCAACAAAATTTAGTCGGTTGTAAGTGGATTTTCAGGGTCAAAAGGAATGCAGATGGTTCACTTCAAAAATACAAGGCTTGGTTGGTTGCAAAGGGGTATAACCAACGACCTGGAATTGATTTTGATGAGACATTCAGCCCAATGGTTAAGCCGGTAACAATTCGTGTGGTTCTTACTTTAGTTGTTACGCATTCCTGGCCTCTAATTCAATTGGATGTGAATAACGCCTTCTTGCATGGTCCATTAGAAGAACATGTGTTCATGAAACAGACACCAGGATTCACTGATCCAGCCAAACAACACCATGTCTGTAAATTAGTCAAGGCTCTTCACGGACTCAAGCAAGCCCCAAGGGCCTGGTACCAAGCGCTACGATCATTTGCCTTGAAGTTTGGCTTTTGGAAATCACAAAGTGATCACTCTCTTTTCATTTATCGTAAAGGTACCACATGTTGTTATTTCTTAGTGTATATAGATGATCTCATTGTTACAGGTAACAACTCATTCTTCATTAAATGGCTAATTCAAGCCCTTGGAGTCCAGTTCTCATTAAAGGATCACATGAGTTGTCTCTCTTTCTCGGTGTTGATGTGCATAAAACATCAAAAGGCATTTCCCTGTCTCAACATCATTATGTTAGAAAGATTCTTCAACACGCAAATATGGAGGGTGCTAAAGAAGTGTCTACTCCAATTGTTATTGCACATTCTTTACTCAAGTCACAGTGCATCGAAAAGCTCTTGAACACACTCGTTTTCGCCAACTGGTTGGAAGTTTGAAATATCTAAATCTTACTAGGCATGATATTGCATTTACTGTCAACAAACTCTCCCAGTTCATGCATTGTCCTAATCATCATCATTGGTTGGCTCTTAAGCGTCTGCTATGACATCTGAAATCAACTATTGCCTTTGGTCTCCATATTACTCCACAATCTCCTTTAAAGTTTCATGCTTTCCTTGATGCCGATTGGGCCGGTGATCCGTCAGATAGAACATCAACTTCTGGGTTGTTTTTATATTTTGGTCACATTCCAATTAGCTGGAGTTCAAAAAGCAGACGACAGTTGCTAGATCGTCCACTGAAGCTGAATACAGGGTCGTTGCTGCAATAGTTGTCGAGGTTCAATGGGTTAAATCCCTTCTTCAGGGACTGGGTTATTCAGTTCCATTTCCCACAATATACTGTGATAATATCTCTACCATTTAGACTTGTCAAAATCCAGTTCTTCACTCCAATATGAAGCATCTGGAAATTGACATCCATTTTGCTAGAGATTTGGTTCAAAAAGATGCTCTTCAAATATCTCATATCTATTCAAGGGATCACGTTGTTGACCTTCTTACAAAGCCTTTGTCCAAGAATCAGTTTCAGCTCAACAGATCCAAGATTGGTCTCCTGAATAGATCCTCCATCTTGTGGGGAGTGTTAAGGATAATCATATCCAATCTAATTCAAAATCAAAAGGATTGCTTAACATTATTGTTACATAATCTTTATAGTTGTGCAATATTATATATATGGTAGTCTAGATGATTTGTAGGGATTTGATTGTTTAATCACCATAATTAGTTAGTACTTTTCATGTATTTATATCATAGTAATGTTTGAGCAATAAAAAAGTTCAGAATCATTTTCTTCTAAAATTTTTATTTGGAGGCCGAAAGGTAAACGGAGGGTAGTTTTGTATGAATTGAAATAGTTAAGGGACATTTTAGACCCTTCTCCATTTTTATAATGAAGTTCCCAACTTTCAAATTATTATTTTTTGCATAGAGGAAGAGACATATAAGTATACAACTATACTTGAATCAATGTTGGTAGAATTTGAAGAGCGGAAGGAAGGCCAAGGAAAAAGTATTCTTTCCTTAGTTTCTTGTGTGCTTTAGAAAACTTTAGGAAGGAGATGGTTGAAGGTTATTTATAAATGTGGTTATGGGGATTGATATTGAGGTGGTATATAAATATCTTACTGTATCTTTACATCTATATTTACAATCAAGTATAGTTGTATATAGTTTGCAGAGAGAGGAAGAGGCAAAAACATAGTGCGTGATAGGGAGAGGTAGAAGCGTGTGTGATACTTTGTGGAATATGACATATTAAATGAGTTTGAATGGTGTAAGACTCTCTTACATATCTGATTTATTCAGATATTTTTCAAATCATTAAGAGGCTTTTTTTTTTAAAAGAAACAAACGAACTTAATGGGATGACTCTAAATGATTAGGATTCAGACCTAAAAAACAAACACACTTAATGGGTTGAATCTGAATGATTAAGATCTAGAACTCTATTAAGTGCAAAGAAATGAGACATTAATGTCATTAATATGTTTATTTAAGAATTTGTACAAGGATGACTGTTCACTACTACTTCATTTACTTTCACTCACCACCCACAACTATCACTACCATTAATAACCACCATTTACCATTCCCAACCACCATACCTAATCCAAACACAACCACCACTCACCAAAATCAATCGTCATCACTATTAATCATCATTTGCAATTATCACTATCAATAATTATTACATTCACTAATCGCATCAATAACTATCATCAAAAGTCAATATTACTGCTAATCGTCATCATCACTCACTACCTTCATTAGCTATCAGTATCATTCCACTGCTAATTATCAACCACCACCATTAATAATCACGATTAATCAATGTCTTGATTTTTTTAATAGATATTATATATGCGTCAACACAAATCTGCATTTGGATTCACAACTCTGTCACTATTAGGCAGAGGATTTCCTAACTCAAGTTTAATAAAATTTATGCACACCTTGTTGGCAATGTATCAAGGGTCAGTCAATAGTTAGTTTGTTGAGTTTATTTAGGAGTCAATAACTTGTTTCCTAATCTTTAGGTTGCAGGTGTAGTGGAGTCAGTATTAAATTCAGATTTATTAGGAACAAATAAATGTGTTGTATTCTTTTGTAGCTTTTATCTTATTTAAGGACTCTTGTAATTTCAGAATTAGTAACTTTAATGAGAGAAAACTCCCACACTTTGTAGACTTTCTTCTTTTCTTTGTTGCAACTTATTTTTCTATCATTTGGTAGGGAGTGCCAAGAAGTCATGTTGCAGCCCTGGAGGATGAAATGGAATTATATGCATTGGGGTGAGCCGAAGATTGGTATCCGAGCCAAAAAGTTTTTTTTTGGAGTACTATTGCGGCAACAAAAGATGGCTTCTAAAATTTTTGTTCAAACCGCTATTTCACGATTCGATGGTCATTACGACCATTGAAGCATGTGTGTCACTCCCCGAGGCTACCCCCTTGACGTAAACACAGGACCTAGGATCACGAGTGACCCCAAGCTAACCATAAGCTAGCATTCATAAGCATACTAAGATAAACTGAAGTAAGAAATATTGTGCGGAAGCTTTAAATCAAAAGATAAACTGAATTAGGGAATACCCAATACTAATCCGAATAACATACTGAAAAAGAGTTTACAATACTAGATTATAACTCAAATACTGGAACTGATTCTAACTATGTCTTAAATAAGCCTCTAACTGACTAGATATGCTAGGACATGCCCCAGCTAACTCTAGAAAAACTGAAACTAAAAACGAAAGACTGAATAGAAAACATGTTAATCGTCCTCAAAGAATGAGGACTCACCATTGATGTTGCTGAATACGGATCAGGAACCGATCTACATGTGATCTGAATGTTAAGGACCTGAACCTACATCACGAAAAGATGTAGCGCAAAGTATGCGTTAGTACTTGAAAGGTACTTAGCATGCAGGATAGGATAAAGCTGAACAATGTACATAACTGAACAAAGCATACTGAACAATGATATAAAATGAACATGATACTGAACATACTGAATATTAACTAAACTAAATGCAATGACCAAGTACATAACATGCTGAAGTTGAATACTTAAATGTAACTGGTAACCTAATCAATGCACTAGACTCTGACTGTGGGAGGTACTAATAATCGACATAAAACCATGTTAGCTAAACATGGAGTCTGATGTATACGCCCCATCGAGAGGACCCAATATACCTTGCCAAGGGTATTAAGGCATGACTCGCGTGATCACTAAATATGACGCCCATATAAGGGACTTAACCTACGGGGGCACGTAATTCTGGGACTATAACGGTGATTAACCCTAGTCCAACTTGGTATTAAGCCTACTTCTAACTAGAATGTCTAAAATATAACATAACTGGAATAAACTAGATAGCTCAATATTCTGACGTGCTAACTGAAAATGCAACATTAAGTACTGATAATGAAACATTTAAAAACTGAGGCATGTATATCTGTTTATCTGTCCTAGCTAGTGCAATTCATGAACTAAAAGAACTACACAACTAGGGTTCTGAGTTTCATGCAAGAATCCACGCAAAAACGTTACTAAGACATGATAATCTGATCAAGAACGTTACAATAACTAAATCATAATAATTATCTGAAGTTTTAGAAACCCTAGGTATACATAATATGAAGGGAATCAAGAATCTAACTGAATTTTAGGGACCTAATGGGTGAAAGGAACCCACTAGTGAAATCCCACATACCTGGTGACGAAATCCATAGAGAAATCCTTTGACTTCGGGCCGAAACTTGAAAGAAACCAGCTGGTTGTTCTTAGGGAAACATACACCTCTTTCTTCTTCTTTTGCTCTAAGTTTGAATGATTTTGGTGAATGATCGATTAGGGTAAGTTCAGACTAAGTTACTAGGCTCAAACTGACCAAAACTACGTAGTTTAGGGGTTAAACGACGTAGTTTAGGTGTCCAACGCATAGGGGAAAAGACCAAAATGACCCCACTTAAAATCTAATGGGTCCCGACCGTAGAGGTAACGATGCACCATCACAAGGGCAATGATCTATCGTACGGGTCGTGGTTCTTGGGCCAGTGACTATTGGTTCTTGGCCCTTCCCTCTACATTCCACTTCACGGACCGTGTGAAGGATCATGGACCATGAAGGTCATCGTGGTCCTTCACTTGGGCTAGGGGCCTACTATTTTGGCTTCACGGAAGCCACCATAGCCCGTGAAGGGCTCTGTGGTCTGATGTCTAAGCCTGGTGAGTTTCGCCTGGCTTCCACGAGCCTCCAAATGGCTCGTGTGGTAGTCCATGGCTCGTGGTTCATTCATAGTCCGTGAACCCTATCGTGGTTCACCTATTTTTACTAGTGTTCTGTTCTGATAAGTTCTGTGGTGTTACAATATCTCTCCCTTGGGAACATTCGTCGTCGAATGAAGTCCAAACTAGCTTAAAATAAAGGGTAAGTGCTACAACCCTACCACTAAGTACTAGAACCTGAAATCTGACTAAACTAAGTTCCAAGAACATGCAAATACGCTGAAAGTACAAGTATAACTTAAGGAACAGGGTATTAAGACTTAATCTACGCATGAGTAACTAAAAGACTGGAAAGGAACTATTACCTCAAGCTGGAATGGAATCGAAAGGAAAGAGATGAGGATACTTTTCCTTCATGGCTGCTTCTGTTTCCCAAGTATCTCCCTCTACGGACTAACTCCTCCACAAAACCTTAACTGAAGCAACTTCTTCATTTCTCAACCTTCAAACCTGACGATCATGAATTTCAACTAGAACCTTTTCATAAGTGAGACTATCCTTCACAGTCACACTTTCTAATGGTACTATGGATGCTGGATCACCCACACACTTCTTCAACGATGAAATGTGAAAGACCGGATGCATCGTTGTTAGTTCTGCTGGTAACTCTAACTCATAAGCCATTTTTCCAACCATGTTCAAGATTTTGTAAGGCCCTACATATCTAGGACTGAGCTTCCCTTTCTTACCAAATCTCATCACCCCATTCATAGGTGACACTTTCAGGAAAACTCAATCACTAATTTGGAACTCCAAGTCCATTCTCCTTTCATCTACATAGGACTTCTGGCGACTCTAGGCTGTCTTAAGTCTATTTCTGATGAGCTAAAAATTTTCCATAGCATCATGAACCCAATCTGGCCCTATCAAGGTTGTTTCACCTACTTCAAACCAACCAACTGGAGATCTACACCTACGCCCATATAATTCCTCATAAGGGGCCATCTGAATACTGGAATGGTAGCTATTATTGTACACAAACTCTATGACATGTAGGTGATCATCCCAACTACCCTTGAAGTCAATAACACAAGCTCTCAACATGTCCTCTAAGGTCTAAATGGTACGCTCTGCCTAACCATCCGTTTGTGGATGAAATGTTGTGATAAGATTAACTTGAGTACTAAGACCTTTCTGAAATGACGTCCAAAAATGAGAGGTAAATTGAGGACCTCTATCTGAGATGATAGACAAAGGAAACCCATGCAACATGACTATCTCATTAATGTAAAGCTTGGCGTAGTCCTCCACCGAATCTGTAGTCTTCACAACTAAAAAATGAGCGGACTTAGTAACTATGTCTACTATCACCCAGATGGAGTCATGTTTCTTGTGAGTATGAGGTAAACCTATAATGAAGTCCATGTTTATCACTTCTCACTTCCATGTAGGAATGTTAATCTCTTGAGTCATACCTTCTGGTTTCTGATGTTCTACCTTCACCTGTTGACAATTAGGACACTTAGCCACAAAATCTGCTATATCCCTTTTCATGCCATTCCACCAAAAGACTTCCCGCAGATCACGCTACATCTTAGTGGCACCTGGATGAATAGACTACCTGGAGTTATGGTCTTCTATAAGGATCTGTTGTCTTAACTCACCCACCTTAGGAACACATAAACGACCTTTGTAGCGAAGCACACCATCTCCCCCTTGGGAGAAAACCTCAACTTTTTGCTAATGAACTGCACCCTTCAATTGAAGAAGTATAGGATCACTGTCTTTTTTTTCCTTTACCTCCGCTACCAATGAAGATTCTGACCCATTCTGAACTATCACATCATCACCTAATATGTTCATAAGGCAAACTCCTAAGTGAGAAAGCCGGTGAACATTCTTTACTAACTCCTTCATTTCTTCCTCAACATGTGCTACACTACCCAAAGATAGTCTTCTAAGAGAATCAGCTACTATATCGGCTTTACCAAGATGGTAGAACACATTCATGTCATAGTCCTTGAGGAATTCAAGTCATCTCCTCTGGCGAAGATTCAACTCTTTCTGGGTGAACACATATTGAAGGCTTTTATGGTATATGAACACATCTACGTGAACACCATACAAGTAATATCTCCAAATCTTAAAGGCAAATACTACGATTGTGAGCTCGAGGTCATGAGTCGGATAGTTCTTCCCATGCACCTTAAGTTGTCTAGAAGCATAAGTTATAACCTTACCTCGCTGCATCAACACACACCCTAGGATGACTCTGGTTGCATAACAATCTGAACCCTCTGGTAGAGTCAAAAATATGAGTTGTAGTCAACCTAGTTTTCAATTCTGAGAAGCTCTTCTCACAATCATCTAACCACTGCAGCTTAATTTTTTTTTTATTCACTTAGTCAATGGAGAAGCTATTGATGAAAATCCTTCCATGTACCTTCTATAATAACCAACCAAACTCAAGAAACTTCTAATGATATCTATAAGAAAGGTGGGTCTGAGCCATCGCTTTACTGGCTCTATTTTCTGGGAATCCACTCGGATCCCTTCGCTAGACACTATTGACCAAGGAAAGCAACAGATTGCAACCAAAACTCACATTTGCTAAACTTAACGAATAATTGGTGATCTTTGAGAGTTTGCAGGACATTCCTCAAATGAGTCTTGTGTTCTTTCTCATTCCTATAGTAAATGAGGATATCATAATTAAAGATGAAAACGAACAAGTCCAAATACTGCCTGAGCACTTTTTTCATCAAATCCATGAAAGTTGTTGGAGCATTTGTTAGTCCAAATGACATAACTACAAATTCATAATGACCATACCGAGTTTTGAAGACTTTTTTCAGAATGCCACTATCTCTGACTCTGAGCTGATGATAAATGGATCTGAGGTCTATTTTTGAAAAATGACTAGCACCCTATAGTTGGTCGAACAAGTTATCAATCCTGGGGATAGGGTACTTATTCTTGATGGTGACTTTGTTCAACTGTCGATAGTCAATTCACATCCTGAGACAACCATCGTTCTTTTTAAAAAACAACACTGGTGCACCTCATGGGGAAATACTAGGTCTAATGAAGCCCTTATATATAAGGTCTTTCAACTGTTCCTTCAATTCCTTAATCTCAGCTGGAGCCATTCTGTAAGGAGGAATAGAAATATCTTGGGTATATGGAAGAAGATCTATTTCAAAGTCGATTTCCCTTTCGGGATGAACTCCGGGAAGATCTTCTGGAAACACTTCTGAGAACTCATTTACTACTGAAAATGACTCAAGAGTTGGGGCTTCAGAGCTTGAATCTTTAACCCGAACTAGATGATAGAGATACCCTTTAGAGATCATATTTATGGACTTAAGGTAAGATATAAATCGACCCATAGGCACTAAGTTACTACCCTTCCATTCTAGTATTGACTTGTCTGGGAACTGGAAACGAATGATCCTAGTTCTACAATCGACTGAGGCATAATAGGAATGTAACCAATCCATGCCTAGAATGACATCAAAGTCTACCATTTCTTACTATACAAGATCTTCTAAGGTGACTTTCTGAGAGACTATGACAGGGCAATTTTTGTATACCCGTCTAACTATAACTGGGCCACGGACTGGAGTAGAGACTGAGAAGGCTTCTGAGAGAGTTTCTGGATTGAAACCAAAGTTCATTGCTATATATGGAGTTACAAAGGAAAGAGTAACCCTTGGATATAACAAAGCATAAACATCTAAATGAAAGACTCGCAACATACCAGTAACCATATTAGGAGAATCTTCCTGATCCTAGCAAGCCTGGAGAGCATACAACTTGTTCTGGCACTGACCACCACTTGTACCGGTTGAAGTACCCTAATAAGTTGGGCGACCTGATGGTGCTGTTGAAGCTGTAGACTAAGCCCTACTATTGTTACCTCTTTGACCTTGTTTAGAATAAGGATAATCTCTCAATATGTGACCAGACTGACCATACCAAAAACACCATTCCTTTCCTGCAAGACACTTGCTCGGATGGTTCTTACCACACTTGGAAGAAGTCGGATAGGTTCTGGTGCCTAAAACACTCCCCTGAGACTTAGAGCCTGATGCCTTACCCTTCTGATCCTGTCGAAACCTGGGGGATGGAGCACTAGTTGATAAAGGTGCTGGAGCTGAAAATTTCTGTTGAAACTGCGAGCGATTTCCACCACCCAATTTTAAGGGGTTATACGATATATCCGGTGTGGAAGTAGGCCAACATTTCTATTGGCAAATAGGGGTAATCATAGTTCTCTGTCCTAGCCTTCTTTTTGTCCTTAGCATGTTCCCTAAGCTTATCTCCATCAACCTGTTGAGCATGATTCATGAGCCTAGAATCCATTTCAAGTCTGTGTCAAGCCAACTATTAGAAATCTTACTTAGGTCATACATGTTGCATAAACCCTGGGTGGTTTGACCCTTGGTGTCAATCCACATAACTAGTAGCTACCCTATCGTCTAAAGGGCCCCAATACCCTTTAGACAAATTGCATATTTATGTGTCAATATGGTCATAATAATTTAATTAAGCCAAATTTGCCAACATGGAGTTTAGAAATTTGTTTGTTGTTTGTTTGCAAAGTCATGGCCTATCCTCATTTTCCCAACACACAAATGGTGGTCAAAGTGAATCCTACCCTGAAGGTTTGGTGGAGGGATATTGAGAGGAATCAAGAGTTAGAGGCAAACAAACTACTAGGTGGCCTTACTGCTCTAATCTCCGTCGAGTCAAATCGTCACTTGATCAAAGCATTGTTGAAATTTTGGGACTCTCAAAGGTTAGTCTTCAAATTTAGGGACTTTGAACTAACCCCGACAATTGAAAAGATTGGTGGGTTTCTTGGTCTCCCTTACAAAGAGCGTGAAATGATTGTACCACACAAGCCAACACCAAGGTCCTTTTTGAAGCAAATGGTCATGCGTCATAATCTGAGTTTACTTTGTCTGAAAGAGGGATAATTTCTTTAGAGTTTATGTACTCACGTTTTTTAGACGAGGAAGGCCATGAAAACTTTCACAGGGAATTTGCTTGTTCTCCGGCAAAATGGGAAAGATATCATCTTAATGCATTCGTTGTCGCACTATTAGGTTCATTAGTTTTCCCTATGGAAAGGGGAAAAATCCACACTAGCCTAATTTATGTGGTCCGTATGATGGCTCGAGGCGGGAAGACCATAGTTCTCATGATACTGGCAGAAATTATAAGGGCACTTACTAGGTGTACCAAAGGCAAAAGGTATTTCGAGAGGTGTAATTTTCAATTACAACTCTGGGTTGTTGAGCACTTTTACCAAATGGCTAATATGGTAGACATTATTAGAGGGAGTATGGGGAATAAAATCATCAATCATACCTCAATGATGAAATATTTTGGTTCCCCTGTAGGAACAGAGGACTGGTTTGCGTACTTGAGAGAGCGTTCAGCCACCAAAATTCAATAGAAGTATTATTGGTTGAAGCCTCGTCGTATCATTATAAAGGGTAATGAACTCTACTTTATCGAGCTTATTGGTTTAAATGGTGTGCAGCCATATGCACCACTCCGAGTCCTCCGAAAGTTTGGACAAATCCAAATGATACCTCTGCGATCCCATATGGGCCACTATGGGTATGACTTTGGGCCAGAAATACCACAAGTGGGTACCTTACTGCGAAGGTGGGAAAGAGTAGTAACTATTGATGTTCAAGAACATCGACCCTTCTGCACACCTGAGTATTATGTATGGCTTTGGGAGGATGCGGAGCATGCAGATTTGAGTGAAGAAGGCCTTCCAGGCTTTGGTGATGAAAGAGAAAGAAAATGGGCTCACAACCTCCACAACCGGGACTATAAGATCACTCCAGAAATGAGGCAGCAGATTGTGCCCAACATTGGAGACCACCCTATTTGAAGTTTTTTTTTTAGGTTTTTTTTAATTTCCCAATGTTATCCCTAGCCCTTTAGTTTATTCTAGTTTTGCTTTAGTCTGATGTAATAAATTGAAACTATTCAATATATAAAGATTGTTTTTCTTTATTTCTCTAACTCTAAACTCCAAATTGGCAAATAAGGCTTGAATTAATTATTATGCATCACTCATATGTCGTCTTAGGCCTACCTCTGGCTCAATGAGGTCCCTTGCATTTAGGGCGCTTATTTCACACAATGTGTTATTATTATTCTAATTTGCTCTAATCTCCTAACACTGCTTTCTGTTGATTCCATTGTTTTTCCCATTCCTAAGGTTGATCTGTCCTTCATTATGGCACATGCACAATCAAAAGGGACCCCCATTCTCCTCCTCTTCAAAGAACAGACTACAGAGACAAGGGTAAAATGGTTGACAACAACAGCAACAATGAAAGGGTAGAGACTTCTGAGGGAGGGAAACTACTAAGTGACCTTGTCCTTAGACTTGAACGCAAGATTTTAGAGTTGGAATAAGAAGTAGCGCATGTATGTGATTTGGCCAAGTTGTCTATTTCTCTCAAACCCAATTTGGCGAAAATATAGACAATTCTCCTCACTCTAACCAAACAACCATGCCAAACAATCCTCCAACCAATATATCCCGACCTGAACTCACTCATCCAAATATCTTCCCACCACTTCACTCCCAAAATATCCAAATTCCATTTTACCACAACTACCAACAAACTAAGCCAACCATTCCAGAGCCAATTCCAAATGCAAACCCTTCATATACTCCTGGAAATAACAACCTCAACCCCATATATATGGAAACCGCTCCCGTGACCCATAACTAACATGAATCAGAGTCCTCCCAAAAGGACATTCTGATAAAAACCCTGATCGAGTGATTAGATTGCTTGGCCAACAGGGTGCAACATGTGGAAGGAAACAAGAGGTTGGAAGGTTTGAGCTACGAGGATTTGTGTATGCATCCTAACGTAGAACTGCCTGAAGGATACAAGCTTCCAAAGTTTGAGATGTTTAATGGCATTGGAGATCCCAAAGACCATCTACGAATGTACTGTGACAAACTTGTAGGAGGGGAGAGATGAGAAGATACTCATGAAGTTGTTTATGAGGAGTGTTACTGGGGAGGCTCTATCATGGTATATTGAACAAAGCCCTCAGAAATGGGTTGAGTGGGTGGACATGGCAACAGACTTCATGAACAGGTTTGGATTTAATGTAGAAAATGCACCTGACTGGTTCTACATCCAAAACCCGAGGAAAAAGCCTAGTGAATCTTTTAGGGATTACGCCATAAGATGGAGGTCTGAGGTAGCCAGGGCTAGACCTCCCATGGAAGAATCTCAAATATGAAAGACTACTCCATCCGTCCCCAAGAGCCACAATATTATGACAGGATGATGCTTGTAGCTGAGAAGAGTTTCCATGAAATTATCAAACTAGGTGAAAGGATTGAAGAGGGAATAAAAAGTGGGATTATCATAAATCTGGACACCCTGCAAGCCACCAACAAAGCTCTGCAATCAGGTGGAATGGCAGAAAATAGGAAGAAAATAGGTTCAGTAATGATGGCTCATGGAACCAAAACCCCTTATAAGTACCAAGCAACAACCCCACCTCCATCTCCATATCCTCAAACTCCATATCCTTCAGCTCCACCACCTATATCTCCCCATCCCATGCCAGTATATTACCAAAATGCTCCTTATCAATATTAGCAAGCTTCATATCATGTTTATAATCCCCAACCAATATACTTCCAAACTCCACCACCCACTCAAACACCGAACTACAGAAACAGACCTCCATATGAAAGAAGACCTGTAAAAAACTATACCCCTCTGGCTGAGCCCATAGCCCAGCTTTATGAGAGACGGAAAGAGGCTGACTATGTCACCCCAGTTTCTGCATTGCCTGTGGATGTCGGCGCAAAATGGTATGACCCTAACAAGGTTTGTGCCTACCATTTTGGGATGAAAGGTCATACTATCGAAGTTTGCATAGCCCTGAAAGATAAGGTTCAAATGCTGATTGATACTAAGGCCATCCAGCTCAAGGATCCAGTACCAAATGTTACAAACAACCCTCTGCCTAACCATCAGGTCAACATGGTAGAAGCTGATGATACCTCAGATTGGGAGAAATCTATTTGGGTCCTTGAGCCAAAAAAATCAATGAATGTTACCACCCAGACTCCAATCCCCCATTCACCATCCTCAGAGCACCTCCTCCTCTCCAATTTGATACCCATGTTGTCCCATGAGATTATGGAAAGGGAAAGGCGAAAGTGGAAGAAGCAGACACCGCAGCAGGAGTGACTAGATCTGAAAGAATTTATAGTACGTAAACCTTAGTTCAGGGTAGCTCCAGCAAATCCAAGGCACCAATTGTATAGCTTGAAGATCATGGTATCTGGAAGAATGTGCAAGCTAAAGAGTACTCTATTGTTGATCAATTGAGTAAAACCCCGTCCCAAATATCAATCATGTCATTGCTGCAATCTTCTGAAACTCATCAGAATGCACTATTGAAGGTCATAGGTGAAGCCTATGTCCCATCTAGCATCACTCGTGGAGAGGTAGCCCAAATGGTCGGGCAGGTTTTTGAGGCATACAAAATATCTTTTCACGAAGATGAGTTGCCAATTGAAGGAACAACCCACAATAAGGCTTTGTACATTTCATCTCAATATCAGGACAAGATAATCACCAAAGCCTTAGTTGATTCAGATTCTGTTTTGAATATCTACCCTCTGAGCACATTGACAAGGTTAGGCGTGGATAGTTCAAAGATTCAAACCTGGATGATGAATGTGAGAGCTTTTGATGGCTCTCAGAGGGGTACTATTGGGGAAATAATGTTGGACATGTTCATTGGGCTTGCTACTTTCCCAATAACTTTATAGGTTTTGGGCATTCCATCTTCATATAACCTATTGCTGGGTCGTCCTTAGATTCATATGGCTGGATCGGTTCCCTCTACTCTTCATCAATGCTTGAAGTTTGAATGGGATCATGAAGAGGTTGTAGTTCATGGGGAAAAGGGACATTTTGTATATGCGATAGAAGGAAGCGGTCATCTAGACGGTGAGATGTACCATACAATTGAGCTTGTTGGCAGCATTGAAGTGCAACCTTGGTTTTGCCAGAAGATCATAGATATGATGGCATGGTTTGGTTTCGAGCTCGGGAAATGTTTGGGAGCCAATTTACAAGGAATAGTTGAACCTATACAACCCGTTCGTCATTCAACCACTTTTGGCTTGGGATATAAATATACTACTGAAGAGTGGCTTAATTGGTAGCCACTTAGAGATGGGTACTACTATCCATTGAAGAAACCGATAACACCATTGCACCAAGCATTCCGATCAGCAGGCTTCATGGGTGGTACCATTGATGAGCTTCTAGAAGACATAAAGGGTTTGTCTCTGACCAAGGAAGAAGGAAAGGGCTACAATGTCGTAATCGGAGAAAAGGGACCCTAGAGGAAGTAGTGAAGCGAAGATCAGCATCAGCATTTAGACCTCAACTCCATCCAGACCTCGTCGGGCATCTGGGTAGCTTTGGAAGAAGTTTTCTATCAAATTTTAAAAGTTTTCAATAAACAGTTTTAAATTTCAGTTCTCTGTTATTGTTTTCAAATGCTAGTTTTATGAAACTCTTGAGTTTTAATCAATAAAGTTTTTTTCCCATCTATTTAATATCTTATATTTATTTGTACGTTATTCTTTCTTCCAGCAAAATATGTTATAAAAATGTTGAATATGAGACTATGGCATATAATGAGACTGCACAGCTTAACATTAATGACTTAGAAGAAGTCGAAGAAAGTGAGGTCCCTGAAGAGTTAATCAGAAAGGTTGAGGAATTCAAGGAAATGCCCAATCCAAACTTAGTGAAAACAGAGGTGGTAAATCTGGGAAATTCAGAAGTGGCACAAGAGACCCAAGTAAGCATCCATATGACGGAAAATGACAAGAAAGGATATACTGAGTGTCTCATTGAGAATAAAGATATCTTTGTCTGGTCCTATGCAGCCATGGCAGGGCTAAGCACGTCAATCGTAGCTCATCGATTGCCCACTGATCCAACATGTCCTCATGTGAAGCAAAAACTGAGAAAATACAAGTCTGAGTTGAGTTTGAAAATCAAAGAAGAAATATCAAAGCAATTAGATGTTAGAATCCTTCGAGTGACAGAGTACCCAACCTGGCTTGCAAATGTCGTTCTGGTGCCTAAGAAAGACGGAAAGGTCAGAGTTTATGTGGATTATCGGGATCTCAACAAGGCTAGTCCCAAGGATAATTTTCCATTGCCCAACATACACATCTTGATCGACAACTATGCAAAGCATGAAACACAATCATTCGTGGATTGCTTTGTCGGCTATCATCAAATTGAGATGCACAAGGACGATGCTGAGAAAACTACTTTCATCACACCATGGGGTGTCTACAACTACAAGGTAATGCCTTTCAGTTTAAAGAATGTTAGGGCTATATACATGAGGGCAATGACCACTCTGTTTCACGACATGATCCACAAGGAAATTGAAGTTTATGTGGATGACGTCATCATCAAATCAAAGAAGGGTTCAAATCATCTGGATGATCTGCAAAAGTTCTTTACCAGACTACACAAGTATAACTTGAAGTTGAATCCTGCGAAGTGTATCTTTGGGGTCCTGATAACGTTCAAATATACTTCTTGAAAAGAAATATAAACGATCATATGCAATATATTTACCCAACTATAAGTCGGGGTCGATCCCACAGAGAATATGGAAGAATATTGTCAATAGCAAATATTTAACTCGATAGTCGTTATATAAAAACGAGGGGGGGTTTAAATTGAAATAAAATAAAAACAATAAAAAGATAGCTTTGAACTAAGTATTTATTTATATTCAGATTATTAAAAGAACTAGGAATGTGTTCCCCACAAGCTCATAACGCGGTAATCTAATAATAGTAATCCTTTTCTAGTGTATTATATGCAAAGTGATAAGTTAGGTATCTCTAAATCCTTGGTCCGGCATCTAGAGAATTTCACCCCGCACCTTGGCCCGACTACGTGTGTATAATTTACTAACCCTTACCTTTACCTCATATTAGACATCACATCAATGTTTGGCTTAGTTATTACTTCACACCAATCGACACTAGACTATTAGATAGTATCACACTAAATCTATGTTGATAATTCTTTTCTTGTTGATTACCTCCTTGGTCTGGCAAGTAGCAACAAGGCGAGTTCTAACGTTTGCAACCGCTAAAAAGACTTGTGACAAAAGAATTATCAATGCATGCTTCAACACTATTCAAGAATTATTTAGTTATTATTCATACTTTGTTAATCGCTTATGGTTCCCACAACCCTAGTTATGAAATTTAGCTACTCATTATCTCAAAAACACAATTAAAATTTATTAAAATAAATATGCTTTTGTTAATCATAAAAAGTTAAGAACAATAGCTAAACTATCTTTTATTAATCACGAATATGAATAAATAATAAAGGAGAAGAAAGAATAAACCACAATTCTCCGGCCTCCACGGTGGCTCTTCCAAACCTCCTAAGCTAGAAGAAAATTTAAATGTCACAAATATCAGACTCATGCAGATATGATCTGAGTTCCTCCCAACGAACTCCATGTTACTAGTTCACCTTGGCCCTTTGTAGCTTGGGGCATGGACGTCATTGGTCTAATCGAGCCAGCAGCATCCAATAGACATAGATTCATTTTGGTTGCAATCGACTACTTCACCAAATGGGTCGAAGCCACCTCTCACAAATCAGTGACAAAGAAGGTTGTGGATGACTTTGTCAAAATTAATATTATCTGTAGGTTTGGGATTCCTGAGTCAATCATCACCAATAACGGAACCAACCTAAATAGTGATTTGATGAGATCATTTTGTGAGAAGTTCAAGATCAGTCATTGAAATTCTACAGCACATAGACCACAAATGAATGGAGCAGTCGAAGCTGCAAATAAAAACATCAAGAGGATATTGCACAAGATGATCGACAATCACAGACACTGGCATGAAAAGCTACCATTTGCATTGTTGGGATATCGTACCACCATCAGAACTTCTACTGGGGCTACGCCTTATTTTATGGTATATAGTAATCAAGTTGTGATACCTGCTGAAGTAGAGATACCATCTCTAAGGATTATTTAGGAAGCGGAGCTAAATGATGCTAAATGGACACAAGTTCAGGCTGAGAATCTGGCATTAATAGATGGAAGAAGAATTAATGCCATTTGTCATCGTCAACTCTATCAAAATAGAATGGCCAGAGCTTTCAACAAGAAGGTTAGACCAAGACACTTCTCACCTAGGCAACTGGTTTTGAAGCGGATTTTCCCAAATCAAGATGAAGCAAAGGGTAAATTCTCACCAAACTGGCAAGGTCCGTACATAGTCTCTCGGGTATTAACAGGCGGGGCCCTCATACTCGCAGAAATGGATGTAGAAGTTTGGCCCAAACCTATCAACTCATATGTTGTGAAGAGATATTACATCTAAGTTTATTTCATGCTCTTTTACTCTGTATTTTGGAACTACTTCAGACCTGATTCCCGTTTAAGAGGGGATACGTAGGCGCTCCTATAAAGTTTGGTCTTATCATAATAAAAATTTTCATCTTCCCCTTTGATTGTGTAACTGGGGCAGAATTTTTTAAGAGGGTCTCAAAAATTCCATCAGAGGGACATTTTCTTGCAAATCACGATACCGGGGCAGAATTTTTAAGGGACTCAAAAATTCCATCAAAAGCATTTCTTCTCGCAAATCAGTAACTGGGGAAGAATTTTTGAAAGGGTCTCAAAAATTCACAACAATCAAGCTACAATCTTCAACAAAGATCAGAATAACAGAATCGCTACTGAGTCAGATGTTGTAAAGTCTCAAATTGTGTCATGGTCAAAAATTCAACATTACTTTTCACAAATTAATATTTTCAAAAACTTTTCCAAAAAAACTCTCTCTCCTTCTATTTTACAAAGAAAATGCCCGGAAAGGTCGAGTGAAAGGGAGCACACCGTCCGGAGCAAATCAACCGCCCCCTATTTTAAAACTCACAATTTTTCTTTGAATATAGGAAAAATAGGTACAGATACAAAAGACAACTTCAACATCGCCTGACCGCTATTAAGCTCAATGAATCGCCAATCAAATGGTATACTATCCTTCTAACAGGATGAAGGACCAAGTTATTTTGAGCCCAACAATTGCCAATCAATGGTATCCTATCCTTCCAATCAGACAAAAGGATCAAACTACTCTATATCAATCCCGAAAAATCAACATTTCAACTGCACCCACTCCTTACAATAGGACGAAGGGTCAAAGCTAGAATATTCTGAACTCGAAATTCGTCAACAAATGACACTCAATCCTTCCAAAAGGCGAAGGTCTATGCCCCTCAAACAATTATCGCATGAGCCCGAAAACTATATTATGCCTGATGACTGCATTGAACCCGAAATTACATTGTGCTCGAAGATCGTTTGTGCTCAAATTGCATGTGCTCGAAGATTGCATTGAGCCCGAAATTGCATTGTGCCCGAGATTTGCATTGTGCCCGAGATTGCATTGTGCCCGAGATTGCATTGTACCCGAGATTGCATGTGCCCAAGATTGCATTGAGCCCGAGATTGCATGTGCCCGAGACTGCATTGTGCCCGAAAATTGCATGTGCCCGAGGATTGCATGTGCTCGAGATTGCATTGTGCCCGAAGATTGCATGTGTCCGAGACTGCATTGTACCCAAAAATTGTATGTGCCCGAGGATTGCATTATTACATATGCCCGAGATTGCATTGTGCCCGAGATTGCATGTACTCGAGACTGCATTATGCCTGAAAATTGCATGTGCCCGAAGATTGCATTATTGCATGTGCCCGAGAATTGCATTGCCCGAATAAATTAAAATCAAGTCACAAGTATCAACAGATGCCCGAATTACAGATACGCTCTCTTTACTCATTACTTATGTTCCTAAGGCGTCATGGTCTAAAGGCATCATCTTTCATGGCCTGCGGACATCATATCATGGTCTAAGGATTTAATTTATGTAATCATTATTCGAAGGTGTCATAGTCTAAAGGCATCATTTTTTCATGGCCCGCAGACAACATTTTCATAACCTGAGGATATATTTTTGCGTATCATGGCCCTAGACATCATTTTTCATAGTCTTAAGGCAAACATCATGGTCGATATGGCAACTTGCATCATGTTTACCTTTATCACTCGTTTGAAATATTTGCTCTAATCATATTACAAGCTACAGATTTACAGAGACTGACATTTTGCATATAAGACTTTTTTTTCACCTCTCGGCTACAATTATCATACTTACATCTATTGCAACGAAGGTCCTATCAAACTCTTTGCTACTCGTATCACCGTTTTTCATTTAATCTTTGGCTACTCATATTACCTCCTCTTCATCGGATCCATCGATCTTAAACCGGAAATCTCTTTTTCATGCCTTTCTCGCTACTCTAATCCTATCCATTCAAGCCAATATCACTCTCGTTCGAATATCGTACCGCTCTTTTAATTTTTAGGAGTTTCGTTTGCTCCTGAATCTAGAACTACACACGACCTGATTCTCGCTTAACCAGAGATATGTAGGCGACTTGAAAACCAAAGTCTCGGTCGTACCCCTTTCCAACTCTGTCATTTAAATTGATCCCACTGACATCTCTCGTCAGTCGAAAAAAATCGGCTACTAAGTCAACGTTGGTTGCCCGACAATTCATCCTTCATTCTCAAACAACCAAGGGGAAGTTGTTGACACCCAATTTTGACCGACCTTTAACCCTTTTGGGAATGCTATTCAATTAAATACATATTTTAAAATATATTTCGAGTTTAAAATTTTAGTCAATTTTTGTCTAAAAATTATATATTTTAGTATGTATACTTTATAAAAAATTATTGTAAATATTTTAAAATTATTAGTAAAACTTGAAATAATTATTTTATTCAAATGTTTTAAAATTTAAGTGATTTTAATTATATAAAAATATTATAATATATAGTATTAATTTTATAGCATTTCCTTAATTTCCCTCTAAATCTTTTAAATGTTAGCCTATTATATTCTAATTCCTTTCAATTCTAGCCTATTCAATTTTAATTTAATTTCAAATATAGCCACCTATTCATTTCAATTTTAGCCATCCTACTCTAATCAATTTCAAATCCTCATTTAATCTCATCTGTCTATCCTTTAGTCAAAATCTAAGAACAAATCTTGACCATCCATATTATTCGATTCAACGGACAAGATCAAAGCTCCATCTCTTGCCTTTTAATATCTCAAAGACCAAAACCCCTAATTAAAGGTTCAAGATGTTTGAAGAGTCGCCTAGAAGAGTTTTCCAGACGAGACTATTGTGTTTAAGTTTATTTTAATGGTGTAGATATCATTTATTTAGTTTTGATTTGTAATATTTGTATAACTCTAAAACTCTAATCTATCTATGAAGTATTTGGGGATCATCTGAGGGGAGAGGATTTATGTGCTACTTGTTACTTTATCATCATTTATTTGCGTAAGAAATCATGCATTTATGTTGTGTGATGGTTTGAATATTCGCATTCTAATCCTCCTCATTTAGATCTAACTAATAAATAAATAAATAAAATAAATCTACTTGCTATTAATCACCTTTTGGCTAATTACTCTAAAATTAATTATATGTTTGACTAGTGCAATGTCTATTATAATTTGTTTATTCATCTAGTATGTGATATATTTTATGTATAATAATAAATATTGTGTATGCATGCCGTCCTAATTTGTGCTAAATCACCAATGTTCTATTCCTAATAAAATAAATGGCTAGTTGATAATATGTGCCTTGCACTAGCAATCTGTCTTAGATAAAAATTACTATAGGTCAATTAAAGTTTTCAAACATTATTTTGGGTTTAGACAATCATGCTTATAGGTTTCTGAATATTGTTCCATCTTTATATAAAAAGTATGCCTATAGGTTCAATAATTAATTTCAGCATATTCACTTAGAAATCATGTTTGTAGGATCTAACTAATAACATCAATGTTAATAAGTTTAAATAAAACAGCTTGTAGGATCTAACTAATAACATCAATGTTAATAAGTTTAAATAAAACAGCTTGTTAAAATCATACCCTGAAAACTTCAGCATGTTAAATAACTAAAATAAATACGCTACATTCTCTTCCAAGTGTTAATTAATTTCTGCATTTGTAATTAGGTTCTGCCATCTTAAAATTAATTCATAAACTATTTCAGCATGTTTTAAAACTAAAATTTGTTGTACATATTTGCTGCACGGTTAAATCAACCCTTCAATTAAAAAAAAATTTTGCACACTATCCGGCCACTTAGAATTAATTAACTTTCGCATATTTTCCTAAAATCTGCTACTTGCTGCCGTAATTCAAAACAACTTTAAATCTTAAATTCTGCATCATAATTAATTGTTTTGCCACTCAAAATCAGCTAGTGATTACTTTTCGCATCTAATAAACTGACTGATTAAAATAAATTTCTGAACTAATAATAAAACCTGCTACTGCTCTAGAAAACATTTTCTACATTTTGAATAGTGTTCTAGCCCCTTAAGATCGGTTAATAAATTAGTGTTTGCATACTGTTATGAAGGTCCCATTTCGAATTAATTATTAATTAAATCAGTCTTTGGCCCTTGTAATATTATGTCTATTTTAATGTTATAATACTTGTTAATGTATTTGTATGCACACACTTAGCATGCAACCTTTTTCACAATTACTTGTGTTTGTCAGCATGTTTAATAAAATCTAGAGGCCAATATGAGACTCTACATGCTAAATGCTCGTCCTATTTGTTTGATTTGATGTTTAAGAGCCTATTAGAAGCATATAATTTATTTTAGTCTAAAACCACCCTACTCGTAGTCCAATGTCTCTTGGACATTAAGCGGGGGCGCTAGGCACCTTTTAGGATGAAATGCATGTGGAAAGTGGGGTAGGGGTAGTTAGGCCCTATGGAGATGATGACATTGCCTCGAGCCGTAAAATGACAAACATCTATTTTGTCTGTCCCTATATAGAAGCCAAGCGCTGATCCGTAAAGTTATCGTTTTTAGAGTCTCCCTTTCCTTTTCCCTTTACTTGCTTTAGTTATAATTGTTTGGGTTAGTTTAATAAAAATAAAAATTATTTAGCCTATTTATTTGTGCAACTTCTGTCTCCTTGCTTATCTATTTATTAATTGCTTAGTATTTATGTTATCACTTAGTTTTGAAGGCTTAGCTAATTAATTAAAATAATTAAAGTGCCCTTAATTGTTTAATATTATGTTATCGCCTAGCTTTGCATGTTTAATTAATTAAATGAAGTAATCTTAATTGTTAAATATTATGTTATCACTTAATTTTTCATGCTTAATTAATTAAATAATCGAATTGATCTTAATTGTTGAATATTATTTATCACTTAGTAAGTACTCCCTCCGTCCCTATTTAGTTGTCCACTTTAGAAATGGCACACAGATTAAGGCAACAATGATTAGCATAGTGAAGTTACAATTTTACCCTTATAGTACAATTTACAATTCCAAAATAAATTAACTCAAGATAACTAATCAATGTTGGGAAGTTCATAAGTTTATTTACTTTATTTATGACAACTTTATTTAAATAAGGGTATAATAGGAAAAAAAATTATTGTCCTTTCTTGATTCGTCAAAATGGACAACTAAATAGGGACAACTAAAAGAGGAAATATGGACAAGTAAATAGGGACGGAGGAAGTATGTTTAAGTTAAATAACCAATAAATGAAGTGACTTTAATTTCTACTTGTAACTCACACATAAATTGCATGAGATATGGCCGGGACCCACATTTGTGGACCTCGAGGGATGCTTAACACCTTCCCCTCGAGGTAATTTGAACCCTTACCCGATCTCTGGTTCGTTGACCTTAGATAGAATTAGTTAGGTTAGATAGGTGCCCTAACGCGCCTTAATTCGTTAGGTGGCGACTCTTTAATAACCCAAAGCCCAAAAGAGTTGTTAGGTTATGCACGAAAACCCCTTTTTGTGAAAAAATGGGGTGCGACATGGCATTTCCAATTTAAAATTGTTGATGGAAAAGACGAAAACATAAAAGCTAATATGGTAAACTTCAAGCAAGTAACAATCTAATTGTCATAGTTTCATACTAACTTCAATGATTCTTATAGCAATATTATTGTTCAACCAACAATATTAAATCTACTCTATCATGAATAATGTGACTTTCTTTTTGTATAAATGACTCTATAATAAATATAACCAAATTAAAATATATTTGTGCTAAATTATAGTGAGAAAAAAATACTCGATTCTATTCGAACATATTTATACATGAAATTCTCAAGTTAGAGAGATTTTTTTTATTTTGTTTGATATTCGATGTTCGTACGGACATTCAATTTAATATATATTTGTGTCTCATAAGATCCATTAATATTATAAATTTATATTCAAACTTTCATTCTTATGGTATGCATTGCGTGAATAAGGAATTAAATTGTTATAGTCAAACACAACCATTGAGGTTTTACCTTTATAATATGGGAAAATGCATAAGTAACCCCCCCCCCCAACCTATGCCCAAAATCCCTAAGACACACCTAACCTTTAATAAGGTCCTATTACCACCACCACCACCACCCCCAAACTTATTTTACATATAATATTCTACCCCTTTTCGGCCTACGTGGCACTATCCTTGAAAAATTGTCAACACGCACTGGGCCCACAAGATTGTGTCACGTAGGCCGAAAAGGGGTAGAAAATTATATATAAAATAAGTTCGGAGGGTAATAGGACCTTAGTAAAGGTTAATTAGGTGTGTCTCTGAGATTTCGGGCATAGGTTGGGGGGGGGGGGGTACTTATGCATTTTCCCTTATAATAAAAATAAATTTAAATTAAACACATAATTTAGTCATATATAGATTATCAAAGAAATATATTTTAAAAAAATATATGTATGCAGCGTTGAAGATATAGAAAAAATATCAAGAGTTGGATAATTTTTGACAACATTAATACAATTATTCCTATTATTACAATATTATTGTGGTATTTATTATAAATAAATGGAATAAGGCACAAGTACCCCCCTAGACTATGACTAAAATCTCAGAAACACACCTTAACTAAACTAAGGTCCTATTACCCCCCATGAACTTATTTTTTTTTGTAATTTTGTACACCTTTTGTCTTACGTGGCACACTTCGTAACTCCGTGCAATTGAGGCGTGTGGGAGATATTTGGATGCCACGTAAGCCAAAAAGTGCACAAAATTACAAAAAAAAATGGATTCAGGGGGTAATAGTACCTTAGTTTAGCTAAGCTGTCTCTGGGATTTCGGTCATAGTCTAGGGGGTACTTCTATCTTTTCCCTAAATAAATTGGAGCAATAACTCTCCAAAAGATAACTCTATATTTTTATGTGGGAAAAATAAAAGAAATATTTTTTACTTTCAATAATAATAAATTAAATGCACATTAATCATCTATTCACATTTATTATGATATTTCCCGCTTAATATTAGTGGATTGATCCAACAAAAATGGGTTAGGGTTGAATTATTAATTGGGTCAAAAAATTTAGTGGGTATCCTAGTTCGCAAGCCTAGGTGGCGGATTTAGTGTCATGTGTCTTGCCTCATCACTTCTGTTAAGTCTTAAGGGTAATTGTGGTCTCTTAGAATAACGGTGGGGGCATTTTTTATCCTAAAACGTAACAGAGGGTATAAGTGATTTATTTCACATAGTTCAGGGCAATTTTGACTCTTTTCTGTAATATCTTTAATAAAAGAGAAAAGGGACAAATATATCTCCGAACTATCACAAATGGTATGTTAATACCCTCCGTTATACTTTAGGGTTGTATATACCCGTACCGTTACTCTTTTGGGTTGTGTATATCCTTAAAACTAACGGAAGGACACGAGGCTTCATCTCAACCATTTACTTAATTTTATTTGTTTATTTACCTAAAATTAAAAGATTCATCCGACCCACAACCAAATAACCCTTCATCTTTTTTGTAAGGAAATATCGTTGATTCCTTGCTTATCCAAAGAAAAAGAGAAATAAAAAAAACTTCATCTAGAATATACTCAATGCATCCTCCTTAAAGTTTCAGACAACAACAATTAATCAACCTCTTTCAACAACACAAATAGATTGTAAGAATATTTTCAATCCTGTGCAAAATTAAAATAAAAACTTTCCAACAACAACCACCACAAAATATGGTGCACTTGGTTCAGTTCACCCGACCCACAACAAATAAATTTGAGCTCAATTTTTTTGATTCAATTGCAAACCCAATTTAAAGCTTGAACCTTTATCCGTCAACGGTGGTAGTGTTTTTAACCTTTTTCAACAACAACTAATCAATTTAAGTTCAAATTTTCTTATTTGATTGCAAACCCACTTTTCTTGAAGCTTTGTCCATCACTGGTGATAGTATTTCCAACCCCTTCAACAACAATAAATCAATTTAAATTCGAAATTTTTGTTTCTATTGAAGACTCACTTTTAAACTTGAAGTTTTGCCCATCACTGGTGGTAGTATTTCCAACCCCATTCAACAACAAATTAAAATAGGTCTCTTGTTTTTCAATGAAAGCACATGCTACTGTCTTTGTTTTAATGAGATTTGAGCAAGAGCTTCAAATGAAGATGTATTGAAGAACAATTTTGTCTTTTGTTTGATTTAAAAGGTTTTGGGTTATGTTTTAATGGAGGAGGGCTCTTTGTTTTTTATTTTTATTTTAAATGACATGGTGTTTTAATTTGGGTCATGGGTGGGTAAATTATGAAAAATGGGTGGATTTTTTAAATCTAGGTAATTAAACAAATAAAATCGAGTAAATGGTTGAGAAGCCACGTGTCCCTCCATTAGTTTTAAGGGTATACACAACCCAGAAGAGAACGGTAAGGGTATATACAACCGTAAAATATAAGGGAGGGTATTGACATACCATGATAGTTCGGAGGTATATTTGTTTTTTTCCCCTTAATAAAATAAGAAATAACTACCAAGAACTCACACATATATCTTCAACTTATAATCTTAATAATATTTATAACTCCTTTGTTTTAATTGTCATAACCCCAAAATTAAATTTATTAGTTTATGACACCTTATGTATTCCTCCTCTTTTTCTATATAAATTCATATTTTGTAGCAAGAAAAATTTCATTCAAAGTTATTCTTTCACTTCTCCATCACCATATCATACATTAGGGTGAGGAAGAAGTGCTAATCATCACATCATATGGTTGCTTTCAACAAAGTTGTAAAGAATCTATGGGTAAAAATGCTTCTTTTAATTTTTTAAATTATATTTTTTTACTTTAATAATTTATGTGATGTTATTTATTTTGTTTAATCAATTTAACTAATCTTTGAAACTAAATTGAATAAACTCAATCCAAATAAAATCATGGAGTAACTAACAATTTCATATAAGTATATTCTTAATTTGTGCTTGTAGGGTGACGAACAAAGTTGAGGAAGAAGTGCTAATCATCACATCATATGGTTGCTTTCAACAAAGTTGTAAAGAATCTATGGGTAAAAATGCTTCTTTTAATTTTTTAAATTATATTTTTTTACTTTAATAATTTATGTGATGTTATTTATTTTGTTTAATCAATTTAACTAATTTTTTAAACTAAATTGAATAAACTCAATCCAAATAAAATCATGGAGTAACTAACAATTTCATATAAGTATATTCTTAATTTGTGCTTGTAGGGTGAAGAACAAAGTTGAGGAAGATACAAAAGTAGAGAAAATTGTGAATTTGGAAAGAAGATAATGTAGAGTCTTTACAATAAAATTACTATTATTGTAATTTGATCTTGTTAGTTTTTTCTTTCCTCTTCTGTATATTTCATTTATGTACTTTATTGAAGAACTTGAAATATAAAGAATTTTTTTTCTTTTTCTTTTATATGGCTATAGTTGTACATACATAATTCATTGGATTAAATTATGATTTGCTCTTCTAAATTTTTATTATGATAATTTTTTGCAATATTCTAAAACAAACATTATGTACTCGATGTTACTGTTTATTTGCATGTTGAAGTGCATTTCTAAATACGATACTACGAACAGAAGCATTTTAAAGAGCGAAAATTTGATAACTTACAAAATAAAAATGTTATCCAAGCAATGAATTAAAAAAAATTGACTACAAACTTGATTATTTGTATAATTCTAACGAAAAACTAAAGAAACTATAAACTATGCCATAGTTTCATTTTCAAAAAAAAAAAAAAAGACAAAGATCCTATTTATTTTTTCTTGATTTTTTTTGATAAATTTCACTATATTTTTATTTATTATTATTTTAAAAAAGTGTCAATTATTGCTCTCTCTCCATTCATTTCATTTATGTACTTTATTGAAGAACTTAAAATATAAAGAATTTTTTTACTTTTTTTTATATGACTATAGTTGTACATACATAATTTATTAGGTTAAATTATGGTTAGTTCTTCTGAATTTTTATCATAATAATTTTTTGCAACATTCTAAATCGAACATTATATATTCGTTGCTACTGTTTATTTGCATGTTGAAGTGCATTCCTAAATACGACACTACGATTAGAAGCATTTTAAAGAGCAGAAATTTGATAACTTACAAAAAGAAAAAAAAACGTTATTCAAGTAATGAATTAAAAAAAAATGACAACAAACTTGAGTTTTGTATAATTCTAATGAAAAACTAGAGAAATAATGAAAAGCTAAAGAAACTATAAACATTATATGCAATACTTCTGTTTTTTTAAAAAGACAAAATCCTATTTATTTATTTTTGATAAATTTCACTATATTTTAATCTATTATTATTATTATTAAAAAGTGTCAATCATTACTCTGTCAAACACTTGTAAGACCCGTGAAAGCTTCTGTGGACTCCCCAGAACTCCTCAGCTTCCAAGAGAACCTTCACAGATCGTGAAGGATTGTATGGTATGTGGAAAACTCTCGTGAAAGGCCTCCATCAATTTTAAGTCAAGGTTATTTGAGTCTTTAATTACGCTTTTAATTCCTATACTACATCGTTTTGACCTATTCTAAGTGGGATTAAGGGTTTATCCCCCCAAAACTCCTCATTCACTCATAACCTCCCCTAATTAGATTTCTTCTTTATCGAGTTTCCTCACAAGCAAGAATTAGGGTTCCAAATTTCAATTCTCCATTCCAAGAATCAAACCAAGGTTTCCACTCCCTGTATGTCTTAGGAAATTATGGAACATTCCTAATCACAATGTCTTTAGAAACTCTAATCAGTGTGTGCTAATTCATCTCTTGTGGTTCCACAATTTTATCGTTTGGAAAACTGGATTTTGGATGTATGGGCTTTATTATGAATGCAAACTCAATTGAGACTGAACTCCATGCTTTATAAATAGCAAACAGAATGGGCTTTCAAGCTTTACATATCAATATTGATGCAAAACAAGTATTAGATAGTAACAAGAATCAATTATATGCTAATCTCATCACTAATTGTAGGCACTTCCGCTAATTAATCCAACCATCCAACATGCGTACATGGAGCAAAATGTTGTGGCAGATGCACTTACTAAACAAGGATGTCGTCTTACAACTCTGCTAGGCTCTACAAATACCGCCATATGCATGATAAATAACACTCATCTGCAAATTCTTCTGCAACACCCTCGCTCTTGTATGACCCTTTTGTTATAAATGTAATACAATATCCTTAACATAAAATTAAAAAAATCACAGTTAGTATAAAATGTTAAGTTCATGTGTGATCGGTAAATTTTAATGTTCATTGTATTTGTAAAGTTATAAAACTAAATATTGCATTATCATCGATGGTAAAGTCATGAAGTTATTATTTTTTTTATCATTAAAATTAATTATGTGTTTTCTTCCAACATTAATCTCTTTTGCCATTTGCATTTCTACATAAAGAAAGAAATCTGCAAACAGCAAGGCAATATTCTTCATTTGTTCAAACTTTATAGTTTTGCCAGAAAAAGATAGCCACACCATCAATTGAAATCTGTATTTCAGTAGTATGATTTTGACTTACCGTCGAAACACCAATCCAATGATTAAGAGTATTGAGAGCTTTCCCCGATTCATGTGTCATATGGGCCACGGCTACTCCTTCAGCTAAGTTACCAACTCTCCCACTGACTAATAATGCTGCTGCGGCATTCAGTATCTAAATTTCCATTTACACAGAGGCATGACATGATCAGTAAGAGTTCCAATTCTATAAATTGTTATGAATTTACAATAACAAGTAATCTTTCATAGCAAGTCCGATATAATAACTTAAAATATCCAGTTAAGGCATTAATTTTTTATACTGTCAATATATGAAACTTCTAATCCATAAAAAGGCTAATCATAGTCATCCTTAATAAGAAACACATTGTCCCATTCAAGTAAAACACTTGTAGTACTGGAGACATAGACTTTGTTGTTCAGGATAAAGCAAGACTTTGCACAAAAATATTTACCAATCCAAACAATCGATGAACAGTACATGAGCTGAATTTTGCTCCACCGTCTACTAGCTGATGATTGATGACCTTACGTGTCACGAGTCTTAACTAATATTGCTACGTCTAAGATGTCGTGTGAGGTTCAGGTATAACATATGAGAGAAAAAGGTATAATATAATATATGTAGTGTCACAAATAACCACTAAGGAAAACACTTAGCATGAAATGATCAAAGAGGAATACAATGACTTACTAATGCATCTGCAATTGGCCCCCTTTCACCCGAAAGCACACGCCTTAGTACTTCAGCATTGTACTCCGGCCCTTCCCCTTTAAGGTTCCTTAAAGTGCAGCGAGGTATACCAAAATCAACTGCAATAATACAATACACAAATGTAGAGCTATAGAATTTGATGCTGAGAAAGCTAATGATTCATTCTTATTTTCTTCATTTGGAGTCAAAATGCAACAACAACTGAGATGTGCCTCAGAATGTTACCTAATTTTCTTTTGTATTGCAATCAGTAGTAATTAACTGCACAACCAATCAAAAGAAAGCGCATAGTTGCAAAGGCAGTTAAAGTACTAATCAAATGAGCTTTTACTATTGATGATGCATCATCTCTACTTCGACTAATTTTAGTATGGGCCAATATTATGCTATATATTATTTTTTGCAGTAAGTTGTGCTTTGAATCTTGAAAATCCATAAACTTAAAATCCTAGCTACCCCCTCCATGCTTGAATTATAGAATAAGGATTCTTACGTGGGTCGAAAGAGAATTTCTCTATCTTTTCAGGTGTAACATCAAGGACTACTCCAGGTCCTGCATGTGCATTCCCATAGCATGATTGATAAAGCCAAGTCGAAACTTATATACTTAATACAAACAGAACTTACCAAGAGGACTCATTTCATCTAAACCTTCAGAATGAACAACTAACGCTCTTTTCATGCCATAACTTTGTAATGCTTTGGCCATCTTGCTGACCTACACACATATATATGAATGTCTGTATGAAATCATATCACCGAAAACACAGAGTCGTCAGAAAGCTTACTATATCTTGTTTGTACACTCCAACAACAGCAAAAGGTACCCAAGCAGGGTTGAGCAAAGGCCCTAGGATGTTAAATATAGTCTTCACTCGAAGCTTCCTCCTCACAGGTGTCACTATCCTCATTGCTGGATTGTAGTATGGGGACATCATGAAACCTATCCCAACTTCTTCCACACATTTCTTCACTCCCTATTCCATATAAAATCATCTCAATTTTAACCTTGTTGGTGAAAGTTCAATTCTTGACTGCGTAAATACTTTTTAGTTGATTACATAAACTCCCTTTCACTCACCTCAGGATTTAATTCAATGGCGACTCCAAGGGCTTCCAAAACATCAGCACTTCCACAAGAAGAAGAACTGGACCTATTCCCTTGCTGCATATATAACTTAGCTCATTACAAGTGAAAAACTCCCAATAAATAATTAATGTTGTCAATCTAACCTTAGCAACTTTAGCACCACAAGCTGCAGCAAGAATAGCTGCTCCCGTAGAAATATTCACCGTATTGGCACCATCACCCCCCGTTCCAACTATGTCCACACAGTCATTCAGGCCTTCAACCTTTCTGCAACATTTGATCATTGATCTTGCTAGACCTACAACCTACATTTATTAAGCATGAAAAAGTGAGAGATTTACTCATTCTACATACAATTGATGACATGTTAAAATATATATGTACTTCTCGAAAGGTTTCTCCTTTAGCTCTTAAGAGAACAAGAAAAGCACTAATGAGTACTTCACTGCCATCTTTTAGCAAGAAATCCAGTGAGGCCTCTGCTTCTGCTTCATTCAAGTCCTCCTTATTCAACAACCGCTCCATCAACTGCAAAAAGTAAAAATAAAAATAATAATAACCCTGTACATCAGCTGAACTAAGTATATAATGAACCAAAGATACTTGGTATAACAAGCAAATTGGTATTGATAGGATCTGTAGCAGAACAGACGGAGCTTTCGGAAACCATGAGTTGATGTTACAATGGGGACACATTATAACAGATTATGGAGTGCCCTTTATCTCAGATCACTCCCCTAATGCAAATGACATTACATACACTTGATAGTGACCTGAAAGTTCCATTTAAGTTTTTTAATGTGCAAGCCGAGCATGCAGATTATAGCCAAGGTCTTAGCAGCCAATACTTGGTGATTCCAATACCAAGTATTTCTCTGCTTCGGTGAAGGATAGAACTCAGAAGAAACAAATGTTAGAGCTCAAAGAATTCTAGACCTCAAACATTGAAAGAATTTAGGCCTATTGCCTGTTGCTCAATTTTGTATAAGATTATAGGCAAGGTCTTAGCAGCCAGGTTACAGAAAGTGATAGAAAGTTCCATTTGTGTTGCTCAAGCAAGATTTATACCTGGAAAGAAAATAATTGATAACATCATACTTGCTCAGGACCTAGTCAAGGAGTATGGCAGAAAACAGGTTTCCCCATGATCCATGATAAAGATTGATCTCTAAAAAGCTTATGATTCTGTCAAATGGCGCTTCCTCAAACAAGTAATGGAAGGTTTGGGATTCCCAAACAGGTTTATCTCCTGGATTATGGAGTGTTTGCAATCAGTAAATTATACCATCATGATCAATGGAGAAACAACCAGTCCATTTGGTGTTGCAAAAGGTCCGAGACAAGGAGATCCAACCTCTCCTTATCTTTTTTCCATTGCAATGGAATACCTTAGGAAGCTAAATGATCTCAATCATGTGAGAGGGTTCAGCTACCATCCAAGATGTGCTAAACTTAATATTACTCATTTGAGCTTCGTAGATGATCTACTATTGTTCTCTAGAGGCAACTTTAACTCAGCAGCAGCCTTAGATAGTGCATTTGGTCAGTTCTCTACAGCATCGGGATCACAAGCAAACTTAGGGAAATGTACTATCTATTTTGGGGGAGTGACACAAGTAGTAAAAGATAGAATTGTGCAACACTTTGGATGGCGGCAGCAGAATTACCATTTAAAAACCTTGGTGTTCCTCTATCCATAGAAAAAATCTCTTTCATCCAGTGGCAACCATTAATAGAGAAGATAGTGAGCAAAATCACCCCCTGGACAGCCAAAAACCTCTCTTTTGCTGGGAGAACATAACTTGTACCGTTAGTGATATTTGGAGTTCAATCCTATTGGTCTCAATAATTCCAGATGCCAACTAAAGTACTTAAGTTGATTGAAGCCTACTGTAGAAGCTTGGTATAGTCTGGTACAAATAAAATTACAAAGAAAGCTCTCGTCTCCAGGGAGAAGGTGTGTGTACCTAGAGCTTGTGGTGGACTAAATTTCATAAACATGGTCATTTGGAACAAAGTTGATATTGCCAAGACCTATTGGAATCTTACTCATAAAGAAGATAAATTATGGATTAGATGGATCAATGAATACTATACAAAGGAAAAAGGATTGAGGATATTAGTATTCCCTCCCAGGCATGTTGATCATCCGAAAGATCTTAGAAGCCAGGGAGGTTGTAGCACAGGTGCAACTAACCATCTCTGTTGAAAGTATTATGAAGCAGAGTTATTTTCACTTTCTCCATGTCTATCCTAAGGTGACATGGAAATGCCTAATGTATAAAAATGTTGCTATACCTAAAACTCAGTTTATAATATGGTTGCCAGTACATGGAAAGTTGCTTACTACTGATCGATTAGCAAAGTGGAGGATTGACGTGGAACCAGATTGTGTTTTCTGCCAGAACTCCCGTGAATCTAGAGATCATGAATGTACCTTTTCTAGGCAGCTGTGGAGTAGAATCCTATTATGGTTGCAGACACCTATTATCCAAGACACAACATGGGAACAACACATGGAATGGGTGATAAAGAATGCAAAGGGAAGAACGATGAGAGCTCGGGCCTTTAAAATCCTATACACCCTGAATGTGTCTATGCCATATGGTTAGAGCGGAACCAGTGATTCTTTGAGAAGAAAGACTGGCTAGTGAGTTTTGATATAGTTTTTTTTTCTCTGATGCGAGATAGCTAGTATGTCAACTAGCTAGTTGTTGATCTATAATGTTGATGCTTTGGTGATTAATACAAAATGTTGGTTACCAAAAAAAAGAACCAAAGATTAGTTTTAGATATGCTCCAGGACCAACTATAACACTTAAGTTACAAAAAAAAAAGTAATTGAACTTTATCATTGTAACAACGTCACTAAATTTTATTCACTATAAGATAAAATGTATGTTGCGATGGATATATGGATATACTAGGAGTGATAGGATTAAAAATGAGGATATCCGAAACAAGGTGGAAGTGACTTCGATGAATACAAGATGCGAGAAGCAAGGTTCAGATGGTTCGAGCATGTGATAAGGAGAAACACGAATGCCCTAGTGCGTAGGTGTGAGAGGTGGCCTATGGATGGATTCAAGAGAAGCAGAAATAGACCGAATAAGTATTAGAGAGAAGTGATTAGACATGACATAGCGTATTTACAGCTTACAAAGGACATGACCTTAGATAGGAAAGTGTGGAAGACAGGAATTAGGATAAAAGGTTAGTAGGTAGGAGTGTATTGTCTTGTTGTCCTTACTAGTAGTCATACTACTACTCTTAGTTTCTTGTTCTTTAATTTATGTTACTATATATTGTTTCGTGTAGTTCAATTATAGAATTATTATTGTAGTATTGTTCTGCTACTATCTGTTGTTTTTGTTATTATCTATTGTCTCTTGTGAGAGTTGGCAAAATAGTCACTCTAAAGACTTAATGTGATATTAAGTTGAGAAGATTTGGTGTTGTGCCCACCAACATAACTTAATTTAGTCCATACACACCCAATTTCTTTTTGATTTATTTGTAGGGTTACTTTAAGAAAAGGTGAAAAGGTGGGGTTGACTTGTGGGGTCAGGAACCTAATTTTTATCACTTTAAAAACTTGGGGAATAAAACACAAGTTTTAAGAAGTCATTTTCTTCCCAACACTTCAAATATTAAATAAATTTAATTCCTCCAAAAATAAAATAAAATACAATATATATTAAAAAAAATTAATATATTGGGTTATCAGAAAATCCTTTTCCGATTAAACCTCAGAACTTTGTTCTCCAATGTGGCTTTTGATCTTCCATACACCAGCTGTATCGATTTCGTAAACCTCCATAAAACATTTTTCTCCAAGAACCCCAACATTTCCATCTTCCATTCTTGAAACCATAAACAAACGTAAGATCCCATAATCATTTTCCTAAAGATTTCAAACGAAGTGAATCAGGTCTCTCTTGTTCAATCTTCTTTCCTAAGTTCAATTGAATCTTGTTCAATCTTCTTTCCCTCAAGTAAGTTTACTTGTATTTCCAATAGCTTTTAGTCGTATTTGATTTATTTTATAGTTGCGGTAGTGTAGTGAAGTTTAGATTTTTGCTTAAACTTTTGAAAATCTAATCCTTTTTAGTTTATATTTTGATTTGGCATCGTTAATGACGTTTTGGTTTGGACAATGCATAGAATTTTTTTGAAGGTTTTATGTTAGCAATTTGAAAACTTTTACTGCATTTTGATCGATTTTAATGGTGTTTATGTCAATGACATTGTCGATTTCTGTTTGAACTGCTACTTCTTATGCATGTGTTTTTAATGTAAGCTCTGATTATGCTAATAGACTAGTGGTCGATATTTTGATATGACAAATTTACTTTTGCTTGTATATAGTACAGTATGGCTAAAACTAGAGGCAGCATCATTAAACGATTTGGTCATAATGCTTCTAAAAATAAGAAAAGAAAGGCTGAAGAAGTTTCCAAAGCTTCAAAAAAGAAAAAAATTGCTGTGGAGGAACATGAGTCAAACTCTGATTCTGATACAATGGCAAAAATTGACAACTATCAGGACAGTAGTGCCCAGTCTAGTGATGATGTTGAATCTAGTAATGATAAAAGTGACAGTGAAGATGAAAGTAATTGAGATACCCAAACTGGTGATGAGGATGAAGATCTCTTGTCATTGCCAATTTGTGCAAGAGACATTTCTGGTAAGTTGTATGAGTTAAAGACATGGATAGATGAGATAGGATCGTTTTGAGAAAAAATTTATATTAGAGCAAGGATGGATGTTTATCATAATTTAATTAATCTTCTAGTTCAAGAAAAAATTTATGAAGATTTTAAAAGTACTTATTTTGGACACTTGAGGCATATTCCAGAACATTTCAAGTTCAATGGACAGATGTTCCATTACATGTTGTTGCGACGTGTGAAAAGTGATAAAAAAAATTACATGAAATTTGGTTCTGTATGAATGATAAGTCTGCTTGTTTTGACTTAAGATAACTTGCATTGATTACGAGGCTGAATTGCTCAACATACCCCTGTGATGCAAAATTGGAAAAAGTTATTGGAAAGGGAGAGAAATTTTACTACAAGGTGACCAAGAATAAGAACATTACTGCAACAAAGTTGATGCGTTTGATCAAGGGTTCCAAGTTGAATAAGGAGGAGAAGTTGAAGTGCTCTTTGGTTTTGTTCGTCCACACGATGCTACTTGCCCATGATCGATCTAAAATGTGGATTCAAGCCACAATAAGATGGTGGATGATTTAGATTTCTTCAATAGTTATCTGTGGGGAAAGAGAGTTTTAATTTAACATTGACGTATCTGAAGAATAAAATCAATTTGAAGAGGGAGAGTGAAGTGTATAATGAAAGAGGAAATGCATCGTATGCTCTGTATAGATTTCCCCGGGCATTTCTGATACTTCTTATAAATTATGTAGTTGATTTATGATAAATTCTTTTATATCTGTGTAGTATTTTATAGCCTCTGTTTATTTATTTGTTCTTCTATTAATTTTAGGTTTGGATATATGAGGCTTTTCCTCATCTTGGAAAGTATGCCAAGAAGTCTTTGGATTCTCCTTTGTCCATTTCCCATTTACTTAGATGGCACACCGCAAAAAATGATAATATTATTGAAGGTGATCCATTTAAGTACAAAGGAAAAAGTACAAAGTACAAAGTTTATTTATTATTATTTAGCAATATTTATATATTGGTGAATGTCATGTAATATTTGTATATATTGTTTTTTCGTAGGTTGTTCACCCTTACCTCACACCTATTGTCCGTGAGACAAAAAAGAATTACTTGGTAATATTAAAGCCATATATAGACGAAGTGAAGGATACAATCCTCAATACCTTTAAGGCAAATTTGAAAAATGTGATTGTCCTTACTTCAGTAGTAGAGAATGTGGAGGATGAGTATTTACGTGGGCACAATCCTAATCAACCTTGTGAGAATTTTGTACCAATTAAGTCTAAAGATTAAAAGCTGTGTGAGCATGTTGCATCCCTCGAGCAACCAATAGTGGAAATTGTTGCTTATGTACGAGAGGAGAAATTGAGAAGAACTGAAAAGAACAAGAAAAAGAAAGTAGATAAATTTATATATTATTTTTGTAAAATAATTTATTTGTATTAATGCTTATCCACTGATCTTGCAGTAGATGATGACAACTTTTTAGCACCAACAGTTGATGACAAGATCCTTCCATTAGCTATAGTCGATGATGATCTTGTTGTAGTTGATGAATATTTTGCTGAAGAAGTTGATGAAGTTGTAGAAGGGATGAAGGAAGAGGAGATAAAACAAGAAGAGAAAAAACAAGATGAGGAGAAGATGATAGAAAAATAAGAGGAGAAGCTGGAAGAGAACGATGAAGAAAAAGAAGAGGAGAAGCTAGATGAAAAGAAAGAAGAAAAAAGTGAAGAGGGGAAGTTGGAAGGGAAGAAAAATGAAGCAAGTGGACAAGAAGAGAAAGAACAACAAGAGGAGAAGATAACAGAGAATGAAGAAGAGGAAAAGTTGGATGAAGAGAAGGTTTGGCCACTGATGTGGCAGAAGTGGAAAAAGAAGTGGATGTGATGGGTATTGTGATGGAGCTTAATGGTGAGGTTGGTGGTGATGAGTAAGTCATTTCATTTTCCACTTCTGCCACCATCTTATTGCCGAATCAAGGTTGATTAGGATTGTGATCACTTAAATACTCATCCTCCACATTCTCTACTACTAAAGTAAGGACAATTACACCTTTCAAATTTACCTTTAAGGTATCGAGGACTATATCCTTCACTTCGTCTATATATAGCTTTAATGTTGCCAACTTATTCTTTTTTGTCTCACGGACAGTAGGTGTGAGATATGGGTGCACAACCTACGAAAAAACAATATATACAAATATTAAATGACATTCACCAATTTATAAATATTGCTAAATAATAATAAATAAACTTTGTACCTAGGCACTTTTTTCTTTGTACTTAAATGGATCACCTTCGATAATATTATCATTTTTTGTGGTGTGCCCTCTAAGTAAACGAACAATGGGCAAAGGAGAATCCAAGGACTTCTTGGCATACTTTCCAAGATGAGGAAAAGCCTCATATATCCAAACTTGAAATTAATAGAAGAACAAATAAATAAACAAAGGTTACAAAATACTACACAAATATATAAGAATATATTATAAATCAACTATATAATTTATAAGAAGTACCAGAAATGGGAAAGCCTTACAGAACATACGATGCATTTCCTCTTTCATTATACACTTCACTCTCCTTCTTCAAATTGATTTCATTCTTCAGATACGTCAATGTTAAATTAAAACTCTCTTTCCCCCACAGATAACTATTGAAGAAATCTAAATCATCCACCATCTTAATGTGATTTGAATCCACGATTTTAGATCGATCATGGGAAAGAAGCATCATGTGGACGAACAAAACCAAAGAGCACTTCAACTTCTACTCCTTATTCAACTTAGAACCCTTGATCAAACACATCAACTTTGTAGTAGTAATGTTCTTATTCTTAGTCACCTTGTAGTAAAATTTCTCTCCCTTTTCAAGAACTTTTTTCAATTTTGCATCACAGGGGTATGCTGAGCAATTCAACCCCATAATCAATGCAAATTTTCTTAAGCCAAAACAAGCAGGCTTATCATTCACACAGAACCAAATTTCATGTAATTTTTTATCACTTTTCACACGTCGCAACAACATATAATGGACCATTTGTCCATTGAAGTTGAAATGTTCTGGATTATGCCTCAAGTGTCCAAAACAAGTACTTTTAAAATCTTCATAAATCTTTTCTTGAACTAGAAGATTTATTAAATCACGATAAACAGTCATCCTTGCTCTAACATATTTTTTTGCTGGAAACGATCCTATATCATCTATCCATGTCTTTAAATCATACGACTTACCAAAAATGTCTCTTGCACAAATTGACAAAGACAGGAGATCTTCATCATCATCACCAATTTGGGTATCTCTACTACACTCATCTTCACTGTCACTTTTATCATTACTAGATTCAACATCATCACTAGATTGGGCACTATTGTCCTGGTAGTTGTCAATCTCGGCCATTGTATGAGAATCAAAGTTTGACTCATGTTCTTACACAACAATTGTTTTTCTATTTTGAAGCTTTGGAAACTTCTTTAGTCTTTCTTTTCTTATTTTTAGAAGCATTAGGACCAGATCGTTTAATGATGTCACTTCTAGTTTTAGCCATATTATACTATATACAAGCAAAAATAAATTTGTCATAGCAAAATATAGACCACTAGTCTATTAGCACAATCAGAGCTTACATTAAAAACCCATGCAAGAGAAGTAGTAGTTCAAACAGAAATCGACAATGTCATTGACATAAACACCATTAAAATCGATCAAAATACAGTAAAAGTTTTCAAATCACTAACATAAAACTTTCAAAAAAATTATATGCACTGTTCAAACCAAAACGTCATTAAAGATGCCGAATCAAAAACATAACCTAAAAGGGGCCATATTTTCAAAAGTCTAAGCAAAAATCTAAACTTCACTACACTACCGCAACTAAAAAATAAATCAAATAGGATTAAAAGTTACTAGAAATAGGATTAAACTTACCTGAGAGGAATAAGATTGAACAAGATTCAACTGAACTTGGGAAAGAAGATTGAACAAAAGAGACTCGATTCACTTCATTTGAAATCTTCAGGAAAACGATTATGGGATCTTACGTTTGTTTATGGTTTTAAGAATGGAAGATGGAAAGGTTGGTTCTTGGAGAAAGGTGTTTTATGGAGGTTTACGAAATTGATAAAGCTGGTATATGGAAGATCAAAAGCCACATTAGAGAACAAAGTTCTGAGGTTTCATCGGGAAAGGGTTTTCTGATAACCCAATATATTAAAAAAAAATTATATTGGCATTGTATTTTATTTTTGGAGGGATTAAATTTATTTAATATTTGAAGTGTTGGCAAGAAAATAATTTCTTAAAACTTGTATTTTATCTCCCAAGTTTTTAAAGTGATAAAAAGGTCCCTTACCCCACAAGCCAACCCACTTTTTTATTTTTTCTTAAAGCAACCCTACAAAATAAATCAAAAGAAAATGGGGTGTCTATGAACTAAATTAAGTTATGTTGATGGACACAACACAAAATCTTCTCGTCTCTTGTACTTCCATTATGGCTTTTTTCTAAAATATTCTTGTCTTGAGCCAAGGGTCTATCGGAAACAGCCTATCTACCTCACATTTCTATCCTCCCAAGACCCACTCTATGAAACTACACTGGATATGTTATTGTTGTCACGATAAAAATGTATTCATCAATAGATGACTTTATTGTTATATTGATAAAGTTTCTGATGTTACAGTTATATGTATTAAGGTTTAGTTACTTATAATATGATAAAATCAGTCTCATTTTACTAATATAGTAGATATAGCTCAATAGTTTTGTGACTAGCTATTAGAGTAGCCATATGGACCATATGATATTGTCACTCAACTCTTTTGTTAATGCATCAAAAATCAAAAAGCTAATTCGTCAACTCAACAACTTTTTGTATGAAAAGTCATTCCACTTTGTCTATAAGTATCACTTTTTGTTTTCCCCTATTGATACTTAGCTAAAAATGAGTGATTTTTCCATTAATAATAAATTTAAAGTGCAATAAAGTTGAAGGAGTATGTATTAAAAATGCTAACCTGTTGAGATGATAAAATGGGAAGGTGGAGTGAAGATGGAGAGTGAGGCAAATGCAAATCATTAGCTAAACAATTCAATCTCCTACTTTGGAAATGGGAAATTTTGCAAGAAAAAACTATGGGGTTGAGGGTCACTCCAAACACAGACATTGTTATTGTTGGTAAAGGGGAGGTAAGAGTGACTCAAGTCAACTATACTTTATTTATTTATTTGGTGTAAGTAACCCATAAATGCATTTGGATACCACTCCCAACTATCCAACAATTATGAAATCAATTCAATGTACCCCTCACTTGCTCAACCTTCCTAATTAAAACCATCCACTCTTTTTATGTCACACTAGTTCTAGTGATTTTATTTTTTTGGCCATTAAAATATATTCTTTCTTCTCCTTTTTTATTATTATTTTATTTGAAAAATAGTGTTTCGTTATAAAAATTTAATTAAATTTGAAGTTTGATTTCCAAATTTGAAGAACTTCCCAACACAATCAATTCTTTTTTAATTAAATGTGGCCATTAGGCCCAATTATATTTTATTTATATAGAAAAACATGTAAAGGTAAATTAAAGTCAGTAAAGTTAGAGTTGTATTTGATATACCCTGTGCAAAAAGTATATCAAATACAACTATAACTTTAATTTTTTCAAAAAAAATAAAAATTATATCTATGATCAAAAGCTTGCTAAATTTAGAATCTATTATTTTCTAATACTCCAATAATAAAATTATCAAAAAGGTATACTTTTATTAAAACCAATTTTATGATTAAATAATCCTTCAAACGTAATCTAAACAAAAGAAATTATAACTTTAATCAAAAGGTTTATTTACAAAACTTAAGTTTTCTAATACTAGGACAAAAGTTGGATAGAAACATAGGGTGTGTTTGGTATGAAGGAAAATGTTTTCCTATAGGTGGATTTCTAACTTATTTTATCATGTTTGGTTGGTGTGTAGAAAATATTTTTTAATGTTTGAATGGTGAATGAAAAATATTTTTCATAAAATATTTTTATTTTTGGCTTGAGACTAAAAAATAATCTTTAGGAAAATAATTTATGATCTGAAAATCAATTCTGATAATTGACCTAGGACCCGATCCCGACACCCAAACTAAAACAAGATCCCGATGACCATTCCAAAATCAACTCTGAGGTCTAACCCAAGACCTGGCCCAGACTTTCGACCCAGGAAAGTATTTTTCAAAAAGAATTTTAAAAAAATTGGCAGGGTCGAAAGTCTTGAGTTGGCATAAAAAATGGTTTTTAAAAAAAAAAAGTTAAAATTTGAAAAAAAAAAATTGATGGAGGTGGTGCGGGGGTCCAAAAACAGTTTTTTCTTTAAAAAAAAATTGACGGAAATGGCTTGGGTGGGGGATGGCGTAAAAATGAAAAAAAATTGAAATATTTTCCAAGAAACATTTTTTTTAAGAAAAAAATTTGATGGGAATGGCTTGGGTGGGGGTGGCTTAGGGGTGTGGGTAGCGTAAAAAATGAATTTTTCTTAATTTGAAATATTTTTCAAAAAACAAAATTTTTAAATTGATGGTGTGGCGGAGGAGGGGGCTGGCCTAGGTGGGGGGACTTGTTGACACGGAGAGTGGCGTAAAAAATAAGAAGAAATTAAATTTGAACTATTTTTCGAGCAATTTTTTAGGGGTACGGGTTAGGGGTTGGGTGGGGTAAAAAAAATCTTAAAATTTGAAATATTTTCAAAAATAATTTTTAAATTTTTTTTGAAAGGGAGGGGGGTGGTTTAGGGGTACAGATAAAAATATATTTGAAATTTAAAAAAGGAAAAAAGGACAAATATACCCCCCGAACTATCGCAAATGGTATGCATATACCCTTCGTCATTCTTTTGAGACTTTGGTGCCCCTGCGGTCCAAAAACTAAAGCATATATGCCCTTCACTCTAACATAAGACTAAATAGATACACATGGTGCAATATTATCCGTCAATCCGATATTTAATAAATGTCAGGTCGGTGAATAAGATTATGACACGTGTATGTCCGTTAGTATAAAGGGTATATATACTCTAATTTTTGGACGACATGGGCATCAATTTCCCAAAAGTATGGTGAAGGGTATCTGCATACCATTTACAATAGTTGGGGGCAGAGGCGAATCTAAAATTTGAAGAAGACGGGTGCATCATTGTCAAAGGCGGCTCTGTCCCTTTAAGAAAAAAGGTAACTAATTTAGGCTTTCAAATTTGAGGGGCCTTATTTATTTTAGCAATAATAAATATAAGTTTTTCATAAGAAAAATATTAAATACATTTGCAAAATAAATAAATTTTATTATAAGAAACAGTCATTAGAAGAAGTTTAAAAAAGGCTGAATGCAGAAACTCTTTTATGAATAAAATAAAATGCAAGGTTGTGAAAATGCAGCATCTGGGAATAATCCCTCAACCTCAAAGTGGTAAACTGACACTCAAACCAATGAGCCATCTAGTTGTTTGTGTTCATGGGTTCCTCCAGTTGCTATTTGATATATTTTAAAAATTATACAAGTAATACATCGAGTTTTATCGGATGACCACGGGTTCAGGTGACCCATTTTTTAAAAGCTTAGCCATATACTAAGGGTAGTTCATAACATAAACACATAACTTAATAACATGTTATAATACAAACATAATTTACATACAAATTATTTTTACGGGAAAATACAGGAAAACATAAGAGACTTACATGATTAAGACGGAGAGAGGTTTCCCTTTCGAAAACCCCGACTGACCCTTACACGCTAAAATTCAAAACTTTTTACAAACGTATAGTACAAGAGGGTTTTTAGAGGTCTTTATCTTTAGTAGTGGAGAGGATTTGCTGGAACATTGGCAAGGGAAAATGTTGTGTGTTTATTTTTTTCTCTTTCTTTTCTTGTCCTCCCTTTCTTGTGGAGCGATGTCTTTATATAGAGGTCTAGGATAGCAAACGACAAAGACTAGGGGCCTAACGTGGCCGACGCACTAAGGTGAAAGTTGGACAAAAAGTAGTGGCCTAAAATTGGCCGACACTTTTAAAGATAAGATCAAATAATACACGTCGGGTATACATTTGGGCCCCATTGTCACAAGTATTATTTGTCACTTTTTTGACACTAACTTAGATGCGTGCTTATCAGTTTTTTCCTTTTAGAGGATAGTGATAAAGTAAGCACTCACACGACAAATGTGGGCATACCCACATGGCACACTTTTATTCACACTTTATTTTATTGTCTTCATCTCGTTTTGTCTTCTTACATTTGTCTTTAGGTATCGAGATTGTGCAAAGCGATGGATTCAAAGCTCATTCCGAAATCATCATCTTTATTAGGATCTTGAGCATCTTGATAATATGAATTGTCTTTATAGTCGTCTTCTCCGAAACTTAGGGATCTGGTTCTAGTATTAGTTGGACCGTCTCTTCTTGAGCTTGTATTTATTTGTCCTGCGTGTGGTACCAGTCTATCTTCACTTGGATCTGGAGTTTCTATAGTAATTATGTGTTTATCCTGTCCTTGTTGGAAAAACTTTTCTAAAGTCTTTTTTATTATACTCTCTATTTTATCTTCTTTTTTTCTTTTTATGGAGCATAGTTTTCTTTTTTATTGTCTCTACCTGAGTAAATAATCTGGGTAACCTTCGTCTTGACGAAGAACCTTCATCTTCACTTTTTGGCAAAGTGACAGCCATAAACGGATTTGAGGTGTCTTTACCGGCTACCGTTTGAACCGGACTAGCCGTATCTTTATCATTCGATACGATGGATTTTATTGCATTCGTTGGGGAATGCATGCCCTTCTCATCCATTTTAGTTTGAGAAGGAAAGCTCGGTGCTGATGTCTGTGTACCAGTGTGAGCCTTTTGAGATGAATCCTTACCTTTGAATAATTTTACCTGATCCATTAATTTGGCATTTTCTTGGAGTAAGGCTTCGACTTTTCCATTTAATCTTTTGAAGGCTTCTGTCATCGAGGAATAGTGGTCAAAGAAAATCATTTAATCAGTATCTTTCTGGATCTTATATTGAGGGGTTTTTTGTGGATTTTGTTTGAGGACCGGAGAAATATAGTAGTTTGGACCAAGTATCCCTCTAGCATAATCTAGAGCTTCAGTAAAATCATTAAAACCTTTAAAAAGAGGAGTTTTAACCCCGTTTATGGAGTCTAATACTTCTATCCAAGTTTGAAAAATACCATTAGTTTTGCCATATATTACAACATAGTATTTAAATTTGTTCTCTCTACTTTTGTCTGTAAAATATTGACATAATGCATTTAATGAAGCTATAAAATATTTATTGTCTTTCTTATTATATTTCATCCATAAATTGTCTGCTAAACATTTTTGAGGTCTATCTAACAGACATTATGGCAATTCTCTAAAAGATAGGTTTGAATTTGGGTAACATATTAAATTATGCTTACCGAAATACATACGTTCCATCATTTCTACTGATGTTGTCTGAGGTCTAAACTTCATATTACTTAATAGAGTATGAGCGTATGTGTATGATGCTGAGGCTACTCCTTTGCCTTTGTCTATTGGAGATGGACCTGTTGGTCTCATTCTGAAAACAAATGTATAGTTAAGTTATTTTTATATTAAGTCTATTGAACTGGTCTGCTAGACTATTATCTTTTCCTTTTATATATTCAAAGATAACATTTGGATAGATAGATATAGTATCCATAAAATTTAGCCATCTTCTCTTGCTACTAGCCTTTTGGTTTATCTTTTGATGAAATTTAACTATGGCTTCGCAGTCAGCTCTTATTAATATTTCATTTTCATTTAAAATATATAACTTGAAACAATTTAGGCCATATATTATTGCTAAAAACTTCTACATCTATACTACTCATATTTCCTTTCTCTTTATATTTTTCACTTTGATAAGCACAAATCTTTTCTTCTGTCTTATCACTATATTTATTTGGTCTGGCTTTTAATACAGCTCCCCTTCCTTGGAAACCTCCATCTGTCTCAATTATTAAATAATTTGTTTCTAATGGTATACTTAGTTATGGAATATTTTTAACTCTTTCTTTAACTTTTTGTACTAATTTTATATCTTCTGTGTTAAAAAATTTTTGTCCTTTGTTTCCTATTTTTGAATATACCGGTCCGTCTAGTTTTCCTAAATCTTTAATAAAGTTTCTAGCATAATTTACGAATCCTAAGAATTTTTGTAAGTCTTTTGTATTATCTAATTTATCAGGCATTTCTAATACTTTTGTTGCTATATGTGGTTGTAGTTTAATTTTTCCGTCTCCTACTGTTACTCTTAAGAAATTTATATGATTCTTGCATAATTCCATTTTCTTTTTACATACTATTATTCCATTTTGTACGAATAATCTAAAAATTATTTGTAGATGTCCTAGATGATCTTTGATGTCTTTACTAAATACTAAAATGTCATCTACCTATACTAAAACAAACCTTTTATAGTCTCCAAATATAGTATCCATTTTTCTTTGAAATATTGACAGAGCAATTTTTAACCCAAATGGCATGGCTAGCCATTCAAAATGTCCTTCAGGGAAAGTGAATGTTGTCCACTAGATACTTTCTTCATGCATTTTAACCTGCCAATATCCTGACTTACAGTCGAATCTACAAATACCTTCTTTCCTCGGATTCGATTGATTAATTCATTTTTATCTGGTAATTTATATGCATCTGTTCTTGTATTATCATTAAGCCTTTTGTAGTTAGTTACCATTCTTGCTTTACCTCTTACTATCTCACTATGATTTTTAACCACGAATGTTGATGATCTATGTTTCGAAGTAGATCTTTTTATTACTCCTAAATTTAATAATTATTTTATCTGTACACCAAAATCTTCCAAATCTTGGTTAGTTGCTTCAATAGCAGCTGTTTTTATTATATATTCAGGGTTTATGATATCTAATTTGCATACCACCTTTTTGTTTTCCCAATATTTTAAGGGTTTTTCTCCTATTATTTTCATTTCGTCTAATATTTTTACTATATTATCTAAGTCTTTAGGACTTCTAATTATACCTATCATATCGATTCCTATTTGAAAATTATAGAATTCATTCTCTACTTCTATTAGAGTGTAATCTTTTTCTCTTATATCATATTCTTCTTCTTCTTCTTCTTTTTCGTATTGTTCTTTATGTCTTAAGTCTTTACAGAATTGGTTTTTATTTTTACAGTCTTTACAACATGTCTGTAAATTATCATTGTTTGGGGTGCTACTAGCTTGTCTTCCTTTTGTTTCAAGATTGATAGTTTGTACTGGTGTGTAAGTTAGATGTTTAAAAAATATTACCCCATATCTTGTGATTAATGTTCCTCCATTGTTTTGTATCATGAATTTTAGTCCTAATACAAAATCGACATTTATGTTGAGGTCTCTTACCCATATTCTGTCAAGAGTATACTTTGGTTTATAAAATTCCTTACAGGTATTTACAAAACTTACCTGTGTCTTTCCTATATAATGTTGATATGTATTATACGTTCCGCCCATTTGCATTGTTGCTATTGGCTTTTCTAAGATTTTTATTAATTTTTGTGATAATATCTTTTTGTTTATTATACTACATGTACATCATGTATCTACTAATGTTAAGGTTTTTAATTCTATATCTTGTATTCTAAGTCTAGCCAGTACTTTAATAGTAGTAAATTTTTACCCTCGTTACATATTAGATTTTCATAATGATTTTCCAATATTTCTATATTCATTAATTCTGCTTCTTGGGCAGATGTTTTGCACATCCCCCAGTTGTATGATATTTGTATTGACTCTGTCCTATCTTCTTCAAGTTTTTGTTTTCCTTTTTCTAACAATATCTCCTTCTGTTCTAGTTCATTTATCCTACTTTCTAATGTTATTATTCGTAAATTTATTGTTTCATTATTTATATCTCTATTTTCACGCTCTTCTTTTACTTTTATTTTTAATAACTTTTCTATGCTTGTGATACATCCTTCAGCATAGCAAAACTTGCATTTTGCCCTTTTTTCTCTGCTTGGATACCATCTACATAGAATACATTGGTTACTATCTATTCCTTTATTTCTTTCAAACTCATGAGTACATTCTTGTGAAATATTCATCATTGTACTTATTTGTAATTCTTCTAAATCTATGTTCTTTAATTCTAAGATTATTTCGTTTATTAATTCTTCATTATCTGAATCAGAATCTTCAGACCGGTTGTTATTTTCTGCTATTTCTACACTTACTATTGAATAGATACTCTCATTATCTGACAGATATTCATCTACATTAATTAATGTTTCTTGGAAATCTTCTATTAATTGTGAGTTTCTAGTGCTACTATTATTCCTTTTAGGACACACATTTGCTAAGTGTTCTATACTTTCACATGTGAAACATTCTAGCTTATTTTTATAGTTCCTATCGTTTCTATATTTTCTAATATGTCTATCTTTATTTAGATATGGCTTCTTAGCTGAAGACCTTCTTAAATAGTATCTTCTATTATTATATTGTTGATCATCGTAAGGTCGTTGTTTCTTGTATCTGGTCTTTGGTTTACTCTGTTCTTTGTCATAACTTTGGGTTGTATATATAACATTTTTACAGAAACCCATTTCATTCTGTTTTAGTTGTTTCTGTATTTGTATATTTGTACATTTTTCTATTAATATTTTCATTATATGTTGTACTTTGTGTCCTATAGACCATTTACCATTAGGATTTTGTATTACTTCGTCTCTTTTATACCATCTTTCTTCTATTTCTCTACCTAAAGCTCCTGGTAATTTATTGAACAACTTCTTCACTACTTCTTCATCAAAAGAATTTCCACTAATTGTGCAATAATAATAATAATAATCTTTTAGAAAGTTTTTGATATGGAATCAGCTTGTAATGCTTAACTGTTCTAGTTTTATTAAAGCATTTCTTTGTAATACTACTAAACCACTATTTGGATCTTCTCCTATAATTAGATTATGTATCTTATTTGTAAAATTGTATGGGTTTGCTCCCATATTTACTAATATTTGGAATTCTTGTGGGAAAGTAGATTTATATGCCTCCCATAAGGCTTTTGCGGATTCTCCTAGGAATTCTTCCATGTGTTTATGCATTGTTTCTGCGTCTGCATCTTGGTATGTTTTTATATAGTCTGCTACTACTATTCCTTTCCATAAGTCTAGTACCGCATTCCACATTTGTGGATCATGTGCCGTGATGTTTAATATTTTTCCTTTACTTCCCCCTTCTTGTAACCTAATAGGTTCTTCTACCCATTGGTCTTACATTTTCTATTATTGTGTCAGGAGTTACTCTAAATACTCTTCTTCTTGGTACATTTCCTGTACTTGTGTCTATAGTATGAGGTTGGGCAGTTCTTTGGAATGGACTAGCACTTGAATTGGTGGATTCCATAAGTTCTTTTTGATTTATTATAGAATTCCTTTCGGTTTCATCTTCGCTAACATATATAGTTTCTATTATTTCATCAAGGCTTGCTAATCTTTCTTGGTTATTATACTCGTCTCTATATCCTAAATTATCTGTTCTGGATTTGCATGTTTTAAAATGTCTTTCTACCTCTGCTATACCCATATTTCCTATTTTACATCCTTTGCATTTAAACGTTATAGTCTCATTATCTCTATATCTTTTTTCTGCTTCTTGCAACGCTTCATCTACTTCATATCCTTCCTGTATTATTTCTACGTTCATTAGCTCTTTTTCGGATTCTAATTCTATTTCATCTTCTAGATCTATTTGATTAGAGTAGCTATAATTGGTAAATCTTATAGATGTTTCTCCTTTCGTATTAGTGTACATTAGATGAGATTCTGGTGTGAGTACTTTCTTTCTATTAAATTGTTCTAGGTTCCATTCTAATCTTGCATATTCTTCTGGATTTATTTTTATTGGTTTTATTAACTTTATGCCTTTATTTCCCATTACTTCTACTACATCTTCTACTTTTAGTCTAAACCTTGTATTGCTACTTGATGCTATTTTTCCAATGAAACCTACACACATAAGTAGATTATTCCCGCTACTCATCTCTTTGTATCCTTTAGTCTGTATTCCTATTTTTATATGCTTTCCAAATTCTTCTAAATTAATCATAAAATCTAGGCTAATATAAAATATTCAGTCATTATTGGTCATATCTACTTCTGTTAATCCTATAATGGATTTCTTTAGATCAGACCACCGATCATCGTATATTACTATTAATACTTTAGTTCCTAGATTTTTCCTAGTTAATCCTTTTAATCCTACTACTATTAATCCCATGTGCATTAATGTCAGTCTATTATGTATTATTCTTCTTAGGGATTCTGAATTTACTAAATTCATAGTAGCTATTATATATATATATATATAATGTGACAATTCTATGACTAGAAGACCATTTACCTGTTTTTTTCCCTTTTTATCTTTTTCCCTATATTTATCAATATATTTTCAATAGCTCAAAAAAAACTACTTAATTTGCTAATTTTTCATCTCCCACTATTACAGCTATTAATTAACATAGACGTGTTCTTCCTTTACTTACTTTTGTGTGGCCGCTATTAATTATAACTCACCTTTGATTAACTTATTCATTTCTCCAATTTCTAGCCTCTTCAAATTAAACTCGATGATCTACAACATGGAGATTCTCCTTCTTTTATAGGAGTGAATTTTCACAATATGATAGTTAAAAATTATTCCCTCTTAACTCATGTTCAATTAACTATTCTTTGTGGAGTAGGTCTATGTTGGGAATGGTGGATGGTGTAAGAATTATTATTAACTATTATTAATTATTTCTTACTTATGGCCCAAGTTTACTTGTAACCCAAGTAATACCATAAATAATGTTTAATAAGGAATAGATCTCGTCCGTACATTGGTTACTTGATGGACGTACCAGATTAAGTCATAACCTCTATAAATTGGTCCTCCCTCCACCCATTAGGGTTACCACATATTCTCTACATTAATTCTATCGTTGACGGTTGTGGTAACATAAAGTTAGGGCAAGGAGGTAGAAACCAATTTACGACTAACGCTTCCGCTTCTCTTTGTGATGATGTCTTCCGCATCAGGTATGTGCCTCTAACATTCTCTATGTAAGATTATCATGTTCAAGATCCTAAAAGTATTTAATCTAGCATGTGGTATCAGAGCCTGGATTGTTTGAACTGATAATCTTCGTATATAAAACAAGCATATTTTAAAAATTGCATGAGGGATAGATCCAAAATTTTCAGTGAGGATGGTCTAAAAATTTTCGCCATTACTGATAATATTTGGAAGACTAATAGTAATTTTAAATTTGTGCTTACAATACAGTATGTTGATGCAAAGTAATGTTTAACTGAGAATTGAGAAACTTTTTGCCTTAGCCAATAATTGATGTCCTAATAAACTTTTATACAAGGATATTGAAATTTTAAAGCGCCATTACTGATAAATTTTTATAAGCTATCTTATGATTTATTAAGAGCAAGGGGTCAATGGTTAAACAAGTAATGCTTGTTTATTAGGTTATCATCACTCGTGAAAAGTTTAGAATTGATGTTTGCAACCCCATAATATAATAATTATGTTTTATTTTAGACTGTGCAATAAATTAAAGTGATCGTTATACTAAGCAATAAATAATATGTGTGTATTTAGTGCAATATAGTTTGTTAGTCACCAAAGTGACCAAACTAGAGAAATTAACGTCTACACATATAATATTTGTGGTCACTTGACATATGTGGATTAGTACAATTCATTATATATTGGCATATTTAGTATTCCAAGAGAAATTGTGTCTGATTTTTCAACTTGATGCATGTATTATGGTCTTATAGTTTGTTAGTCACCAAAGTGACCAAACTAAAATGTATAAAATTATTCATATACCCAAAATTTTATTATATTATGTATGCATTTGTATTTATATAGTTTGTTAGTCACCAAAGTGGCCAAACTAGATAAATTAACGTCTACACATATCATGTTTATGATCACTTGATGCATGTATTATGTTTCTATAGTTTGTTAGTCACCAAAGTGGCCAAACTAAAATGTATAAAATTATTCACATGCACAAAAATTTATGATATTATGTGTGCTTTGTATTTATATAGTTTGTTAGTCACCAAAGTGGCCAAACTAGAGAAATTAACGTTTACACATATCATGTTTATGATCATTTGATGCATGTATTATGTTTCTATAGTTTGTTAGTCACCAAAGTGGCCAAACTAAAATGTTTAAAATTATTCACATGCACAAAATTTTATGAGATTATGTATGCATTTGTATTCATATAGCTTGTAAGTCACCAAAGTGGCAAACTAGTATGGTTAAGAAAAATATGCATTCATAAAACTGTCAGTTATCTATGAAGGCTAATTAAATGCCTATATATTGAAAAAATAAATAGATAAATCGACTTTCACTATTGCTATAACTTAAGAATTTACCCAAAGGTGAATCAATCATTCTACGAATAGTGAAAATTATGAGGTAAATTAATCTTTTTAGTCAAACATATATTGTATATCCAAAGATGTCGTATATGTTTGATTAAAAATATTCAATTACCTATTAAAGATAACATTGGAATTTAAATTATGATAATGTGTCGTAATATCTACCCAAAAGAGAATTACGATATATTTTTATCGCTTTACTGAATTCACATTATTTTTTTATTTGCGAGCATATATATCTATTTTGCAGTTATTCTTCTTCATTCGCATGCTTCGTCTGTTACTATGTTCAATGGATTGAACTTCTCTAAATGGCATGAACAAGTACAGTTCCACTTAGGTGTAATGGATCTTGACTTGGCTCTGCTGAATGACAAACCTATTGCTATTACTGATAAGAGCAGTGAGGATGAGAAGTCTTTTCATAAATCATGGGAACGCTCTAACAGATTAAGCCTTATGTTCATGCGAATGATTGTTGCTAACAACATTAAGAGTATTATTCCACAAATAGAAAGTGTCAGGGAATACCTGAAGTTTGTAGAATAACGTTTTCGTTCAGCTGATAAGTCTCTCGCTGGTACACTAACGACTAAACTCACGACCATGAAGTTTGATGGGTCGCACAGTATGCAAAATCATATCATCAAGATGACTAAGATTACAACAAGACTTTCGACCTTGGGGATGAAAGTGGATGACACCTTCTTGGTTCAGTTTATTCTGAACTCATTGCCTCTTGAGTATGGACCATTCCAAATAACTATAACACTATTAAGGATAAGTGGGATGTTAGTGAATTGTCCAATATTCTTACTCAAGAGGAGTCAAGATTTAAGAAATAAAGAGGTCATTTTATTAAACTCATGGGTCAAGGAGCTGGTAAAGGACTTAAAGTGAAGGCCAACAAGTTTTTTTAAAAAAAAGCACCTGCTAAAGTTCCACAGGATGCTCATAAGGAACTCAAGGCCGATATGTGTCGTTTCTGTAGAAATGAAGGACACTTTCACTAAATGAAAGTTCTGCTTATTTGTGACATAAATGTTTGGGTCATATATCCAAAGAAAGATTAAAAAGATTAGTAAAGAATGAGATTCTTCCGAATCTGAATTTTATTGATCTTGATATATTGTTTGGATTGCATTAGAGGAAAGCAAACCAAGCATACCAAGAAAGGTGTCATAAGAAGCACTCAACTTCTTGTAATTATACACACTGATATTTGCGGACCCTTTGATGTTTCACCTTTTGGTGGAGAGAAATATTTTATCACCTTTATCGATGATTTTCACGTTATGGATTTATCAATTTGTTGAAAGAAAAATCTCAAGCAGCGGACGCTCTCAAAGTGTACATTAATGAGGTTGAAAGACAATTAGATAGAAAAGTGAAAATCATTAGGTCAGATAGAGGTGGTGAATATTATGGAAAGCATAACGAATCAGGACAATGTCCAGGTCCATTTGCAAAATTCCTTGAAGAACATAGCATATGTGCACAGTATACTATGCCAGGAACACCTCAACAAAATGGTGTTGCAGAAAGGCATAATCGAACACTTATGGGTATGGTTAGGAGTATGATGAGTAATTCCTCATTACCCAAATCATTGTGGATGTATGCTCTTAAATCCGATGTATATTTATTAAAAAGGATTCATATTAAGACAGTTTCAAAGACCCCTTTTGAACTGTGGACGGGAAGGAAGCCTAGTTTAAGACACCTGCATGTTTGGGGTTGTCAAGCGGAAGCTAGAGTTTATAATCCACATGAAAAGAAATTAGATTCTCGAACGGTAAGTGGTTACTTTATTGGTTATCCAGAGAAGTCTAAAGGGTATAGGTTTTACTGTCCAAATCATAGTTCGAGAATTGTTGAAACCGGTAATGCAAAATTCATTGAGAATGGTGAAGTTAGTGGGAGTGTTGAACGATAAAGTGTGGAAATTACTGAGGTAAGGGTAAATATTTCATTGCCCATAAATGTACCTACTTTCGCACCAATAACAAATGTTGTTCATCTTGTTGAAAAACACTTTAACAATGTTGAACAATATTTGGGTGAAACACTTCAAGAAGGAACTAACTCACAAATATTTGACGCAAATGAATCACAAACAGTGCCATTAAGAAAATCTCAAAGAGAAAGAAAATCGGCCATTTCAGATGATTATGTGATTTATTTGCAAGAGTCAGATTTTGACATTGGAATTAATAAAGATCCGATTTCATTTTCACAGGCCATAGAAAGCACTGAGTCTAATAAATAGATTAATTCCATGAATGAAGAGTTAAAATTCATGGAATACAACAAAGTTTGGGATCTTGTTCAATTACCAGAAAGTTCTAAAAGAATCGGATGTAGATGGGTCTTCAAGACCAAATGCGATTCTAATGGTAATATTGAACGATATAAAGCCAGACTTGTTGCCAAGGGATGCACTAAAAAAAGAGGCATTAATTATAAAGAGGTCTTTTCACCGATTTCAAAGAAAGACTCATTAAGAATTGTTTTGGCTTTAGTAGCTCATTATGATTTAGAGTTACATCAAATGAATGTGAAAACTGCCTTTCTTAATGGAGACCTCGATGAGGATGTTTATATGGACAACTAGAGGGTTTCGAAATTAAAGGAAAAGATCAGATGGTGTGTAAGCTAAATAAGTCAATATATGGACTCAAACAAGCCTCACGATAATGGTATATAAAGTTTAATGATACCATATCATCTTTTGGATTTAAGGAGATTACCGTTGATCGGTGTATATACCAAAAGATCAGTGGGAGTAAGTTTATATTTTCAGTCCTATATGTTGATAACATTTTACTTGCTGCTAATGATTTAGGCATAATTGCGTGAGATGAATGACTTTCTCTCTATGACCTTTGAAATGAAAGATGTGGGTGAGGCATCCTATGTGATAGGGATAGAAATATTCCATGATAGATCACAAGGATTATTGGGACTGTCTCAAAAGGCTATATCGAATGAGTTTTAGAGAGATTTAACATGAACAATTGTTCAACAAGAATAGTTCCTATTCAATGGGACAAATTTAATCTCATGCAATGCCCAAAGAATGATGTAAGAACGAAAAGAAATGAAATCAATTCCTTCATCTTCTATTGTTGAAAGTTTGATGTATGTTCAAACTTGCACAAGACCGAATATTAGTTTTGCGATCAGAATGCTAGGAAGATACCAAAGTAATCCTGGAATGGATTAATGAAAAAAACTACAAAGAAAGTTTATGGCATGTTCTGAAGCCACAATTCATGCATTATGGCTGCGAAACTTCATTTCAAGACTTGGGGTTGTCGACACCATTACCAAGTCGCTAAAAATTTATTGTGATAATACTGCAACAGTATTCTTCTCCAAGAACGATAAGTACTCCAAAGGTGCCAAACATATGGAATTAAAGTACTTTACCGTCAAGGAAGAAGTTCAAAAACAAAGAGTGTTACTTGAGAATATTAGAACTGATCTCATGATTGCAGATCCGTTAACAAAAGGCTTACAACCAAAGACATTTAAAGAACATGTTCAAGAATGGGTCTTGGTTGTACTTATGATTGATGCACTTATGATATTTTTACACTCTGAGCTCAAATTATGTGTTTCTGATATACATTAATGAATTTCTTGTTTCTCATAATGGTGTACACATTATTGTTTTGAGATATTACAAGATAAGTCTCTATGAGACATTATTGTGGACCATAATGTTATATATTTTTATAGTTTATGAACCTAGTATGATAAGTTGCTAATGTAGTAGTATATGGAAGGAAGTATGTAGCTTAAAATTTATGTACAACTGCCATAACTTGCATTAGTAGTTTGTTATATTGTGGTATTTATGATGGACATTATATAAGAGATTTATTATACGCGCAACTAATGTTTATGAAATATTAATGTTATATGGTCATTGGGCCAAGTGGGAGAATGTAAGAATTATTATTAACTATTATTAATTATTTCTTACAAATGGTTCATGGATGAAAGAATGGGAACGATGCAATTGCAATTGTTCTTGTTCTATGGTGGTTGATGAATTCAGTTTTACAGAGCTTGATTAGTGGTATAGTGTATTCTACAAGTGCACATTTTGTGTGAATCGATGGATCTTAAGGAAAGGTTTGACAAGTTGGATGGCTCACGATCCTTCAACATGCATACATAAGGAAATTGCAACCTTGCAGGTTGAAGAAGAAAGAGGGAGCATCAACTTCTGATGCTTACAATGTTATGATTGGGACTTCCAATGTTGGTTCAGAAGGTACTGGTTGGGTGGAAGGTGGGGGTGGGGCGAAGGGGATAAATTTTTATTTTTAAAAAAAAAAAACATAATTTAGTTTTTTGAAAATAAAAATAAAAATTAGTGGTAGGTAGGGTTCTGACACTTTTTGAATCATAAACACCAAAAGGGATCCTCATTAAAAAAACACAAATTAAAACGGAGAGTTCACCCATTTATGGGCAAACCATAACTACCATCATTTAACATCATCATCCCCGTTAACTCCCGATTCATCTAAAACAATGTTACATCAACTAAATGTAGTTCGCCCACAATGGGCGAACTACAATTCCTTTTATTGCTTTCTCAATTTTAAGTGTATTGTGAAGTTTTTAATACATAAAATCCTGACTTTTTCAAAAGTAAAAATATAAAAAAACTTAGAGAATTTTTTTTCATAAAACTACAATTTATTTGATTACAACAACAGTAAAAAACTACTGAGGTTGACGGGGACAATGATTCCTTCTATGACTAGTTTCCCTACATTAACTACATCATTGTGTCATGCAACCTGGAGCAAAGTCTATTTCATTTCTACGACGTCTAGTATTGTTGAGTCCAAAAGTTCTCAAATATTGAGTATTTACAATTAAATTGAATGAAAAAGGTGACCAATATGACTCATCGCCCAATGGAAAATTGCAGTTCTAAGTGAAATACTCAATTGCAGTTTCAATTGTGTATTGTTTTTGTTTTTTGAAAATTTTAAATTTATTTGTATGAATTTCTAAGAGCATAATTATATATGAAAAATAATAAAGATGTCACATTTTTTTTTTAAAAAATATTGGGATTTGTCCAATTACAGATAGGACTCCATTTTTAAAAAAAAAAAATATTGCAGTTCATGAACTAAGGCATATTTTTTGTTATAAATTTTTTTTTTAGGGTTCGTCCATAATGAAGAGAACTCTAATCTTTTTTTTAAAAAAATATTGTGGTTCGTTCAATTGCGGGCGTACTCTAATAGTTTAAAAACAAATTGAATCAACTAAGATAAAGGCAGAACATCTACATTTCTTTTTCTATGAGCATGTTTTCTGCCCACCGAAAATAATTGCATCCATCATTTTCCTGAAATAACAAAACAAGAAAACAAGTGAATATCCAAATATTTTGAAGTGAACAACAACTTAACTTTTTTACCTTTGAACGCTCACAATTCCAAAACTTACAACTAGGATTTCTTGGAGTCCTTGATGTTTTCATTTTATAATACTCTTTGCATTTACAAACATCTGGTTCAATTGAATATACAAACTTTTCAAATTGTTGAGACATGACTATCAAATTTCAAAATATAAAGTATAAAAAAAAGTAGAAGATGAATGAGAAAATATGGAGTGTATAACACATATTTATTGGTGAAGAAAGAGATATAGATTCATGTGAGAAAGAAAGAGATATAGATTCACGTAAGGAGTTAATAAAAAGAATCGTAGTTCACCCATTTATGGACAAACTACCTTTAAAGTTTGTGTAATATTACTATAGATGGATTTAGAGTTGACAGGGATGATAGTGTTAAAAGATGATAGTTATACTTCGCTCATAAATGGGTGAACTGTCCGTTTTGATGTGTATTTTTAGAGAGTATCCCTTTTGATTTTTAAGGTTCAAAAATAGTTTGTCGGGCTCTCTTGTATGATGAATTCAGAAAGTCTATATTTCCTTTCAAAACACTCCAGAAAGGTCATCAAGCTCCATTTCTTGATGTATTTACTGACTAGTTGCTCTTACATACTGATGTTATTAGAAAGCCAACTCTACCTCAGAATCCTGATGTTCAAGATTTTGTAGTACCTGATAGTCAATCTATTGTATCTTCTTTAGAAGACATGTCTCAACCTAAATCTAGCAACACATCAGAAGGACAACAAAGAAAGTCTTCTAGAACTAACGTTGCACCTATATGGCTAAAAGACTTTGTCACAACTCAGAGATCAAAGCCTGGTGCGACTCATGGTTTAGCTAGTTATATGAGCTATAATCACCTGTCTTCTAACTACCAACATTTTATTGTTGCTAGTTCAACTAAAGTAGAACCTTCTTCATATACTGAGGCTATTTCAGACCCTGGGTGGGTGGAGGCCATGAAGGCAGAAATCACTGCTTTAGAAAGTAATAAGACTAGGGCAGTGGTTCCTGTATCCAATGGTGAGAAACCAATTGGCTGCAAATGGGTCTTCAAGATAACGTACAAAAATACATGTGAGATTGAAAGGTTCAAGGCTAGAATACTAGCGAAAGGGTATAACCAGCAGGAAGAAATTGATTATCATGAGACATTTTCACCGGTAGTTAAGATGGTTACAATGAGGTCTATCTTGGCTATTTCTTCTATCAAACATTGGCATATCTATCAAATGGATGTGTACAATGTTTCCCTTCAAGGAGATTTAAATGATGAGATCCATATGGACCTACCTTAAGGATTTAAGAATCAGGGGGAGTCTAGACCAGTTTGTATACATCTTAAATCCTTGTATGGACTGAAGCAGGTACCAAGACAGTGGAACACAGTTATTAGAAGTAATTCTGCAACTTGGATTCAGTCAAAGTCGGTATGATCACTCACTACTCTTAAAGAAAACTGGAAACGAGCTATTTGTCATTCTAATTTATGTTGATGACTTGCTCATTACTAGGAGCAGTCTTCAATTGATCAAGGAACCCAAGACTGCACTACAACAAGCCTTCAAGATGAAAGACTTAGGAGAACTGAGATACTTTCTAGGAATTGAATTTGTCAGATCAAAATCGGGAATAATAATGCATCAAAGAAAGTATGCATAGGATCAGTTGATTTCTGAACTAGGATTGAGTGTTGCAAAGCCAATAGCTACACCACTTGAACAGAATGTAAAGCTGACTAGTATTACCAAGGAAGTATATGATCATGTGGAGGATTCAAAAAGGAACAGACTGATCCTCTAGCAAAAATGTAGCTACATATCAAAGGATTGTTGGAAAGCTACTATACCTTGCCATAACCAGACCAGATCTAGTCTCAACTAGAAACAGCTATCAGGATAATCGGATATATCAAAAAACAACCTAAACAAGGAGTACTTCTATCAAGCAGCAGCCAAGAACAGATCTCAACTTACTGTGATGTTGATTGTGCAGCATACCCAAACTCTAGGAAATCTGTAACAGGCTTCTTGATTAAAATGGGTGATTCTTTGATATGATGGAAATTCAAGAAACAAAATGCAGTCTCTAGGAGTTCAGTTGAAGCTGAATACAGAAGTTTGACATCTACAACTACTTGACTTGGATTCTGGGACTATTCAATGAAATAGGAGTCAAGATCAAGCTACCAGTTCAGATACATAATGACGGTAAGGTTGCGCTGCAAATCCTGTTTTTTTCACGAAAGAACAAAGCACATAGAAATTGACTGTCATTTTATAAGGTACAAGATTCAGAAAGGAATGATCAAGCATGAATATATACCAACAAGACATCAACAAGGTGACCTATTGACTAAAGGACTAAACAAGATTCAACATGAGTATCTATGCTCCAAGTTAGGGATGTTTAATGTATTTGCACCACCTAACTTGAGGGGGAGTATTGAGGATAATGTAACATAAGGAAGAAAGGTAAAATAGTCAGCTCACAGTGTTAGTTAAATTGTGAAGTTAGTTAATTATAAGCAAGTAATTAGTTAAAGTTAAAGTTTAGAGGGTATAAAATCCCTATGTTTAGTGTGATTAACAGAATAAGGAATAATATTTTTCCTTCTCTCAATTCTTCTCCCTTCTACTCCATTCTTCCTTCTTCTCCTTCTTCCTTCTCTTCTTCTTGAACTTGGATTCCAAATATATATGTCATGTTTAAAGGATACGTAGATTGAATTGTTTGTGACATAAAATTATTCTCTCTTAACTCACGTTAAACGACTAATTAAAGAGTAAAAAGAGTAACGCCCAACTTGCCTTTGGGATCGGCTAGTGCCTTTTGACAACTCTCCCTCTCCAAATGTTCCGATTATTTTGAACTTCATTCCGGTCTTACTTGATTCACAATGGATCATAATTCATATCACTTACCAGGATGTAGAGTTAGTGTTTTCCGCATTTTATATATATCTTGTTTAATTTCACCAATTTATATATATTGATTTTTGTGATATTGCATTTTATTCAGTAGTAAAGTAAATTGTAGGGGATTTACTTATAATGAGTTACAAGTTAGTTGCCCATTTTGTTTCCTTCAAATTACGCCACATGATCCTTGGGGACAAACAAAAAAATAATCTTTATCTATTCTGCTAGTTTGTTGCTATTTTTCAACTTCTGGAGATCACTTTGAACAAGAACAAATGGAGATGAAGAGTAAATTAATAGTGTGACGTGTGAAGTATTAGATATAGAGGAAAAGGAGATTGGACTATAAATTATTTCATTAAGAAAAGGAACAACTACTGTTTATACAATATAATTAGTATTATGCACTATTAATATAATATCGATACACAATTTATACTTTATTTATACAATATCAATACATATTTATACAATTATGTATACATGCAACAAACTTCTTTTTTGTAGCTAGTTCATATTTGGCTATTTAAAAAAACAAAAAAATCATGACTATATTTCTATATAAACTAATTACTATATATATATATTTAAAACTATCACATCGCCTCATGTTACGTGGCAGACGATGATTTATTCTAAACTTTGAATCTGTGGCACAACCGTGGTTGCACATATTTCATAAATAGATTCTTACATATATTTGGTTCTCAACTTCAGAGAAAGAGATTTGCAAATGGATCATTTCCAAATTTATTTTATTACTTAAAATAAAATAATAAAGTTAGCCAAATATATTTAAGGGATAATTTCAGAAATCTCCCCTCACATTAACTTCCCTTGTGGTTTACGATATTACATTTACCTCGCTTATTTCAATTTTCATATAACAATTCTTTTCATCTATTTTTTATTAATATAAATAAAATATAATTTGACAAATCTGCCCTTTTATACTGTTAAATTCTTTCAATTTTATATTTCTATCAAAAAGTCATATCTAATGAAGTCATGCAAAAATAAAAAATGAAAAACTCAGTTCCTTAAAGATTATTTTTTCTAGAAACACCGATCAACTTTCATGATCTAAGAGTGCACATATGAGAAACAAGAGATTGACAACATAGAAATAGATGGTATGATACTATTTGGAGCTCCCCCAACACTTAAATTTTCTCCAATTATTAAAACTATAAAACTAAGTCCATCAAAATTTATTACTTTAATCTTTACCTACCCTACGTCACATTAGATGGTCACATTTTCTCTTAATTGAGTTGAGTCACATTAGATAGTCACATTTTCTCTTAATTGAATCACTTTATTCGTGTAATAATAAGTATTGCTTAATTGAATCCACAATAATTTTCTTGTGGATTGTATTAGGTGTCTGTCTATCGAGCATATCGTTTTCTTATTTCTACTAATGATTCTAACAAAAATCCATTTTTGGGGTGCAACAAGAGTTTGTATTCTCAAATGTTATCACAAGTATTTGAATGTATTGTGGAAATTCCATTTTCTCTATGATTAATATCTTCTTTCGAGGAACGGCAAAGGTACAAAAGCAAAAACTACATTACATACGTACGTTAAATGATTGGCCCATTATGAACAATCATTAAGGTGATCTCCAATCTCGCGATCACTTGAATAGGGTAGGCTTGATCAATCTACCTACAAAATTCTGACTTTCCTTCCCAAGAGCACATCTACAGAATAAAGAGAGCACGCACCACACTCCTACTATACCAAGGCCCAGCGAATAATTTGTTTGTTTAGTTAGTTTTGGTCTTCGAATTTCAAAAACCAACTAAATTGATTTGATTTTGGTTATAACCAATAACCAATCCCAAACCATGGACACCCCTATGTCTAACTGCAGAGTTTTATTCTTCAAGAGGCATTAAAACTTCAGTATCAAAACTACCACAATACTTAAATATGCAACATGCTCACAGTACAGTATATAACACTTCTGTATGCCATCAATATTTTTATCTCTACGAGTCGCAGACCCTCTAAAGCCACTCACTGAAATTATAGGCAAGTTCATGGAAAGAAAATGGAATGTCAATGTAACATTCCACATTTAATTGTGCTAGCTATATTTCTTCCAAGAATACATACATACTCTTCAACATGTTCAGAAAAAAAAAAATTACATAGATACCAAGTCCAGAGCAAGCACTAAGGAGCCAAATGGACAAATTTCATGGATAAAATAATACCCTCCTTTAGTTCACTTTCAAGTATACAATATTCTAACAAATGACCCCCTCCCCCCCCCCCACCCCCTCTTCTTCCTCTTCTACGCAAGCACTAGATCCATTTGCAAATTGTATTACACGCAAGAGCCTGATCAAATCATCAGGTAAACCGACTCTTTTTATCACTCCATCCTGAACCCTTGTTGGGGCTTCTGCTGCGACTACGCTTCCTTGAAGCATCCTCATTGAGATATCTGTCACTACATAATTAAAAACTAATCAAAAACATGAAAAGGGGCAAAAAGAAAATTCACAAAAGAACTTATAGATGGCTTAATACCTATCACGTGATCCCCGGTCATAACCACGTCCTCCGCCTCTTTCTGATGATGAATTATTCCAGCCTCCTCCCCTTCCTCCATTCCGACCAACATAGCTTCCATTGAAGCGCCCACCGCGTCCACCTTGACCAGAACCCCACCTAGCCTTTCCCATACCACCACCTCGTGAAACCATATCACGCAGTTCAGTTGGCACAGATTGATTTGCACCTTCTAAAACTTTAACAAGATCTAAAGCATGCTTAGCATCCTGATCGGAGAAAAATGTATAGGCCAGACCAGATGCCCCTGCCCGACCTGTCCTCCCAATTCTGTGGACATAATCCTCTATTCCAGTTGGGAAGTCAAAGTTTACCACCACCCTGTGACAATGTGTTCTCATTAACAGCCATTACCCCAAAATCCTGCACTTGTTTTCTATTCAAAAAGGAAATATCCATATGGATGGGTAGACACATGTAGTGTATGCACATAAGAAGAGAAACTCAAAAGGCAAGTAAGGTTACGCCACAATATTCCTATGAGGTCTTGGACAAAGACCATTGACTAAGTTCAAGCTGTATGTACTTGTGGAAAGGCCAAAACAATTATTCACATCCCACACCAAGAGACAGAAATGTGGAAAAAACATTACTTGGGTGTATTCCTCATGTTCAATTTCTAGGACAGAATGTAAATTGCCAACTTCTCATCCACAAATAATGCCCAATGCATTCACCACCAACTCGATTTCAAGCAAGTTATGATGATGCTCTCCCAAAACTAATACATCTATCCTGAAAGGAAAACCCACAAACACACACCAAAGAGTGAAGGGGACACAATCGGTAAGATAAATAATGCTATTTCTACTCAGTTTTTATGTCAGTCTTCTCTTTATGTCCACTCCGAAAAGATCAACACCGAACACCTTTCTATAAATGGCAAGTCATTTTAACATTTCCAAGGTGTTCTTCATGAAATGCTCTAATAGAATATTTTTGGCAAGTACAAGCTTTCTAGAAATTAACATGGCACTTCAAATACCAGTACATAGGCATTTTTGGTAGAATACATATTTAGCTTATTTATGAAAAAGTACTTTTTTTCTCTTAAAACTACAAGTCTAGTCTACATATATAAAATGGACAGTATATATGCCCATCCAAACCTAATTCCATGAGAGAGCATAACCAACACTTCCTTTCCTATTTAGCCATAAGAAGTGCACTTGAACAATGCATAACCAAAGGATATTATGTTTAATGGAACCAACCTGATATCTTTGATGTCTAAACCCCGCGCAGCAACATCAGTAGCCACAAGCACGGGAGACCTGCCAGTGCGGAACTGACTTAATACATAATCCCTCTCACCCTGAGATTTATCCCCATGAATTGCAGCTGCTCCAAAGTTGCGAGTAAGATTGCGAGATAGTTGGTCACACATTTTCTTTGTTGAACAGAAGATAATGATCTTTGACCCTGGTTCATTGGATCTCAAGATTTGTTCTAGTCGCCGTTGTTTCTCCATCGGAGACAAGACTTCAATGTGCTGCAAGTGAAAAGTACTTGAATTAATTGCAACCTACCAGTTCAGCTTTATCTTCCCTCTGTGCGTTGGACATGTATATATAATATAAAGATACCACTATGATACCAGTCATCTTCCCCAACAGAGAGAGGTGAAGAACTTGAAAATATTAACAAAATCTGTACAGGAAACTGATAAAGAAACACACCTGTGTTATAGACTTGTTTGCAACAAGCTCGTCAACATTACCAATATTAACCTGAACTGAATTAACCAATAGATCAGCTGCAATCTTACGAACCCCCTTCGGCCATGTAGCTGTATACATCAATGTCTGCCTCTGCGTAGGCACCTCTTTCACAATCTTTCTTATCTGAGGTTCAAATCCCATGTCTAGCATACGATCTGCTTCATCTAACACCAGGTAAGAAACTTGACCAAGACTAAGCCTTCTCATTTCCAGTATGTCATTCAAACGACCAGGAGTGGCGACAACAATATCTACACCCCTACTCAGCTCACGGAGTTGAGGACCTTTTGGAGCACCTCCATACAGGCACTAACCATAAAAAACATAAATCATAATCAGTTTCTCAAGAAAAATTTAAGCTCCTGATTCAAGTTTCATCAAGAAAAATTTAAGCTCCTGATTCAAGTTTCATCAACAACCGTAATTAACATTAGAATCGCAATGTTCAATAGCAACTATTCAACTTTTCTATGTGCAGGTGAATATGCAGCTGGAATAATCTTGGCATTAGAATTTAGCAAATGTGAGATTCACAGCTCAAAACAAGCAATGCAATATATACCTGAGTGTTAGGTTTTAGATGTGTAGCAACACATAGCAATTCTATAGCATGGATATTCCGCAATCGCAATCTTCCAAAAGATGCATTACATTTGAACATTGCAAAAAGAGGGCCAAATGGAAATGCTCTAATTATAAAATTGATGCCTAAGCATCAGTACTTAAAAATGAAAGTAAAATATGTAGTGATGGAACCAAAACTGACATTCATAAATGACAAGCATCAAAATAAATAAATAAAATTCTACCATCAAATAACAAAGATAAAGAACCGAATTTAAGAAGCAAGAGAACCAGCAAAAGTCAAGGAGAAAGATATTTGGATCAGATATAGAAAAAAAAAAGGAAATATAGGCCCTGTTCAATCAAAACATACCGTGCAAGATATCCTAGAGGATTTCCCAAACTTCACAGCTTCAGCTTGTATCTGCGTGGCTAACTCTCTTGTTGGTGAGAGCACCAAAATAGTTGGGCCTAATTGAGGATTACTGCGACGATTTTTTAGATGAATAAATCCTGGAATCAAGTAACCCAAAGTTTTCCCAGACCCAGTCTTCGCAATGGCTACTATGTCACGGCCCTGAAGGGCAACAGGCCAAGATTGTGCCTGAATTGGAGTAGGAGCAGAAAACCCAGCCTGATGCATCTGTAAAAGTTGGCAATATCATTCAGCACATATACAAATTTGGAACTTTCTCATAGATCACTTATTTGACTAATTGGAATGGCCAACACAAGAAGAAGCATCATCCCCCTTAAGTAGGCGGCCAATACTTGCTAATGCAAACAAGAGCAGGAGACGCCTCTTCTTCAGTTTGGACCATGTGGCAGTCTGAATCATCACCGGCAGCAGCCCCAGCCACGAACATGGATGATTCGGAAAGCCTTCATAAAATTTGGTCCACCAAGTAAGGGTGCTCCACATATATGGAAGCCCCCAAAGGATGGTTGAACAGCGTACGACATTTAGCTCCTCCTTGGAGCAAATATCGCACCTGCGTGAAAGTACAGATGGGGAAAAAGGATGAGTACTGAAGCTCAACAGTGGACCTCCAGCAATCATTCAAAGTTAGAAAGAACACAGTTGATTCTACAGTAAATTCTTTGATTACATGTTTCCTGAAGAGCATTTAAAATACAAACTAAAATGGGTTTATCCATACCTCCCTCACAATCTCTGAAGGAAACCCAGTCGCTTCAAATGATGTCAAAGGTGCAGGAACATCACCTCCCTGTCAGATTGAACAGAAATCGTGTAAACATGGGTATTGACTAACAACCTTTTGTCCGAGGTTGAGGGATGGAGAGAGTATTACACTAACAAAACAATAAACATGAAAGAGGAAGATGAAACTCTTTTAAAAAGCATGACTAATGAAAGAGGAAGATGAAACTCTTTTAAAATGCATGACTAGTACGATGAAGCTATTATAGACAATAGAACTTAGGGGTCATTTGGTAGAATATATTATCAAAAATAATGCATGCTGCTAAATGTAATACACACATTAATAACACCATGGATTTCTAGGTATTAGACATGCAAGGGGTTTTTTAATGTATGCATTAACATGACTAAAAACCCCATTGTCCCTCAAAATCTTTTTTACATCTTTTCCACCATAACTGTGAAGGATATCTTTGTAAATAATTATTTTTATGCAATGCATACTATTATTATTACATCAAACCAAACAATGCATAAAAAATAATCTATGTATAATTAATGCAAGCATTATTAATGCAAGGATAACTAATACACTATTTAGAATGGTTCTTATACACTCTATCAAACGACCCCTTAGTGAACAAAGTACTACAGCAGGTTGAACAAACAGAGAATCGGAAAATCAGAAGACATAAATTTGACTTGAAATACATTATCGTCATCAAATAAAAGAGACCAAAATAGTTCATCTACAAGATGATGATCCAAGAACAAAAAGGTAGTATGAGTTGCATTTTTGGTGTTTTTCCGGTGCTTTGAGAAAACCTCATCATCCAAGATGAAAGTAGTTCAAACCACTCATTTTTTGGATAGGTAAAGTAAATAGACAAGATAATTCAGAGACTTGGTGCAACTGTAGCCAAGTGAAGACAATATAAAGAAACAAATCATACAAACACTACAACGCGTATATTATAAGGGAAGATAATTGCCAGCTAGCTAAGATAACCTTTCACTTTGTCCAAACCCATACAACTCTCACCAAAAGATAGAGGAGGTAGTTCATGGAGAATTGCCAACTAGAATGAGGTAAGACAACCTTTGTAGTCCAAACCCATACAACTCTCACCACCCCAGAGGAAAGTGGTAGCTCATATATAAGAAGACCTTTTAAAAAACTATTATGTTACTGGGATGTAGACCTGGACATGGTACTAGGGGCAGAGCACAAATTTAAGGTGGGGTATTTTTGTATCCCACTTCCTCATCGAACAAACATTTTGAAACTGAAACAGTTTCTTCAAATCAATCTAGGAGATAAGTTTCTTACCATAACAGAGATCTCATTATGGCGGCAATACGATTCCTGAGATATGTCAGTTCCTACACCTAGAGAATCATAGCCTTCGTGATGATCTGAACTGCTTCTCGCATTCTATACACAAATTAAAATATAGGAAAAAGAAACTTGCATTAGCGCACACAGAGAGATATAAAGAAATAAGTGTAGATGGCAACAAAAAATCTGAGACTAAACTCAAACATTAGACCAGTGTTCAGGGAAGCGTTAAGCGGAAAAAAGCGATAATGCCTCGCTTCACGCTTTAAGCGATGAAGCACTCACATACTCATTCTAGTCTGTGAAGCACAGAAGGATCGCATCGCTTCGCTTAGCGCTCGCTTTCCTGAACACTGCATTAGACTACTAAAGTGTCTAGTGTCTACAGCAGTCTAGTGTTGACCATACCCACATATAACTACTTAAAGGAACAGATCATTTTTAAAAAATAAAATAAATCATTGATCCCCTCAAGTCTCTAGAACCATTTGGAGTCACCATGGCCCATCAGAGTACTACAGGGAACAGAGTACTACAGGGAACAGATCTTTCTTTTTTGATGATCTTTAAGAACATGTATTTAGCTAATGTCAATAATGTCAAATGGTTTTAAGAACAAAAGAATATGAAATGCAATACAAAAAGTTGTCATATACCCTTTGTTGCATACTGTATACAGTCAATTTCATTTTTTTAAGGAATTGGAGAGAGAGATGAATAAACTTATGCAGATACATTGTAAAAAGATACCTGATCTCCCTTCAGGGATGTAACCTTGCTGTTGCTACCTCTGCTGTGCCTACCGTCTGGATCATAATGTTGACCTTGAGAGGGTTTTTGAACAGATGAACTAACAAATACAGCTGACTTTTGTGCTGGAGCATACACTCCATTGGATGAGTGAACAGGCTTCTCATATTGGGTATCATTGGTCTCTGGATTCCAGAAGTAGATATATCCAGTTGTACCATCAACTAGGCCTTTCCAAGGTTTGGGGAGAGTAGGGTCTTCTGGTGCATAGCTTGGACCAGAGGATGCAGTTACAATAGCAGCCATCTCAAACTTCAGTCTCCAATAACCTCACTGGAACTATATAACATCAAAATGCAAAGAGTGTGAAATCAACAACCATGTTGAAAAAAAGAAGTTCAGAATATGATTCGATTATGCTCTCTCATCAGAGATTGTCCATAACTTACAAAAAGGCATTACTCCTTATCAAGGAAAGCCAAGTCAAAACAAGCATGCTTACACCCAAGCATATGTCAATTAACAAGCTACCAACGGTAGATAACTTAATCACTTCAATAGTTTGTATACACATATCACAGCTGCAATTTGGTACCACTTAGAACAACCCTTGGATGTCTATAGACAGACATATATAACAGAAAAATTAACTAAAAGGCCAAAATAGTTTCTAGGTAGCCTCTTGTAAAGCTTCTATTACTTCGCTTTTTCTCTTTTTTTCTTGTCCTCTCATTGTTGTGGGAACACTATCTCCACTAACCTCCTAAACCAGAACTATATTTGTTAATCAACTATATATCAATCTAAACTATGTTGGTCCAAGCTAGAAAATTAAGAAAAAAACATATGCACAAGCATGAAAGTCTGCAGTAGCTTTTTCAAATCGAGAAAAACAACAGGCTAAAATTGAAAAAAAAAATGATACCAAAAATCAATCAAAAGAAAGAATAACTCATCTCAAACCCCAGATCAACCTCATTATTTGGTAGATCAACCTCATGATTAGGTAAAAACATAAAAAAGCAATTGAACGAAAAAAAAGAAATCATGAAGTAAATCCAGATCTAAACAACAAGAAAATCAAAAACTTGAAAGATAATCATACCTGACTGACGATGTGGGTGTGATGAATGAGAAAAATTGAAGACCTTAGTTATAAATAGTGGCCGCCCACCTCCAAAGATATCTCCCTTTCTAGGGTTTTACAAGACCCAAAGAGAGAGAAATAATGAAAAGCGTGAGGTGATAAAAAGGGAGGTTGATATTTCACAGAGATTGGATATTTATAGAGAACCAGGTTCGGTGAGATCTGATGCAAACCAAAATATAAACGCGTCCTACCTCGGTGCTGGGGTCCACCATTTCGACTTCTTCGCGTAGCTTACTTATGTGTTCATGGGTCAGTTTGGATCGATTATTGATCAAAATCAAACCAATTTAATCGGTTTTAAAATTATCAAAACTAAACCAAACCAAATATAATATACATTTGTCGGTTTGGTGGTTATCGGTTTCGATTTGGTTTGGTTCGGTTATTAACCATACACAAAAATAAAAGAAACAGTTCATTCAAAATGTGAAAAAAGTGACAACAATTCATTCAAAATGAAAAATAGTTAGGATGACTTAAATTACTGAACTTTCGATCACTAAATTTACTATCAATAAAGCTTTAAAATTCAGTATATTGGCCTAGAAGGAAGAGACAATAACATTTTCAGTCCCACAAAGAATTGATCTAGAGTCCTAGACACTCATATACATGAAATCAATAAGATAAATGTTTCATCTTGGGAATTTTTGCTTTCAATAACTAAATTATAAAGAAATTTTAATGAAAATATGTATAAGATCCTTAAAATTGATTATAAAAATAATATATTAAGTATGTAATTAATAAAATATATGTATATAATTCATCGGTTCGGTTCGGTTCGGTTCGGTTATTTTTTCAATTTTTTCGAATAAAACCATAACCAAACCAAATACTACCAATTTTCAAAAATCCAAAACCAAACCAAACCAAATCCAAATAGAATCAATTTTATTCTATCGTTTGGTTCGATTTTTCAGTTTGGATCGATTTTTATCCAAACTGTGAACACCCTACCTATGATTAAGAGCATCTTTGGCATTGCTGCTAAAAATTGTTTATTTCTAGATGTGCTTTTTTTTTTAAAGTGTTTTTCAAAAAGACAATTTGTGTTTGGCAAATTCATTTGAAAAGTATTTTTGATAAGCAATTTGTATTTGACTATCTTTTTCAAAAAAGTGTTTTAAAAAGGGCAAGTATTAATGTGTTTTTAAGATTATTTTGTAGAGAAAAACTATTTTAAATATTTAATGCATAACTTTAATTAAAATTTTATTTTAATTAAATTAGAATGTACATATTCAAATTATTAATCAATATTATACATAGATAAGTAAATAAGTAAATATTAATATAATGTTAACATGATGAGTTAAATGTAATTAAAAGTATCAAGCAAAATAAAATTTAAAACTATTCCACAAATAAAATCACTACATACGAAAAACTTACCACAAAAATAAATAAAGTTCTTCATACATCACAAATTTTTTCAATGATTTCATCCCTCATTTTATCACGCAATATTTCCATAGTAGTAGACGATCTGTCTTGTATTTCTGAAGGTATCTCTGAAGGCCCCTCATCTTCTTCTTCGATTTTTGTAATAATGTCTTCATTTGCAAAATAGTTGAAGTATTTATCAATGGTAGAATGTCGTTGTATGAAATTATGTATAGTCATAGTACTTGTAACAAGATGAGTCTGAGTGTCGAATTTATAAAATAATATATAAAATATAAATAATAATATATTGTAACACCTCGAATTCAAGAAAGGGCAAAGTTTTAGTTTTCAACAATATCTGGTGTCATCCGACGGAGGCCAACCACAGCTCGTGGACAGGACCATGGATCGTAGGTCTGGTCCATGGATGGTCACCCAAAAATGCTTAGACAACCCAGAATCACGGCCTAGACCAACGGATCGTCGTTGGGTCCACGGTCCGTGGTTGAGGGTCTGTAGGTCAGGGCCTCAAATCCAGTTTCTGAAACGAACGACGAAGGTGCAGGACAGACTATCAGTTAAACCACGGTCCGTCGGTCAAGGCCGTAGAAGGTCGACAGTTATTGGCAGTTGGGTCTTTTCCTAATTATTTTATCCTAATACTATGTTGTTTTACCCTTCACTAAGACCCCTATATAAGTGATTTTTAACCCCAAACAATTCATTCACTTCATTCTCATCAAATTCACCAAAAGAAGTTGAGTCTTTCTCTCCCAATAATATTTCTCTCTCTAGAAGTTTGAAGAAGAAGATTCAAGCTAAAGTTCAAGATCAAGCCTTCATTCTTCAATTGCTTTTGGGCTTTGATAGTAAGGTATGATAGGTTTCATCCATGGATTCCTTCCATTCACGGAGTTTCCAAATTCTCCTATTTTCAAAGTTAAAAATCCCCAATTGAGCTAGGGTTTTCTTCAATTGTCATGGGTTCAATGTTGATTTAAATGATTGAATTATGATCTCTTATGCATGAATTGAGGAAATGCTATGATTTTTATGATGTCTCCCATGAACCCATGTAAATTCCATGTTTCCAATTATGATGTGATGTGAGTTTTGAATTATGAAAGAGGAGATTATGAAATTAAGCATGTTCAATGTTTTAAGGATGCTTTGAGAGCAAAATATCAATGATGTTATTGTTGTGTTGTTGAAAGAATTTCTCATATACACATTAAATCATGATTTGTGAAAGGACATTCTCACATAAATGATTCTTAGTGTTGAAAGGTTTTCTCAACTAAACTATGAATCAAAGACTTTAGGATTTATTCCAATAAGACCTAGCTTGGATTGGTTACTAAGTTGTACCTTTCCATGGATGATGCTATGACTAGCTTGGATTGATTACTTAATTGTACCCTTCCATGGATGATGCATTACTTAGCTTGGATTGGTTATTAAATGATATATTTTCCATGGATAATGACTTAGCTTGGAATGACAAGATAACGTGCCCTTCCATGGATAATAAGAACAAGTTAAGAAAATGACTACTCCATGGGATGTATGCTTAGCACCGAGAGGATATTGAGATCGAAGCTCTCCCGTTAATAGAGGTTGGGTTTCTAGTAGCAATCTCCTTATCCCTTACCTATGTGCCCCCATAGGATAATTGTCTAGATAAACATTAGCTAGTGGATCCTTTAGCTCAGATTCATGGTCCTTCCTTGGCATGTAGGACACCTCTTTTCGGTATGGGGTAGACACTGGATTCTATGTTGATAGCTCACATGGTCTTATATGTCGGTTAAGGTACTTCCCACAAACAAATAAGTAAACTTATGATGAACCAATGTTACTTCAAGAAAGTATCATAAGTATGTTTTAAGTTGATGTTCACTTGCATTGATCATGTTTTATGACTTATGGTTTCTAACTCTTAAGAGTTATGTTTTAGCTTCATCGTTGCTTACTCATAAAAATGTCCCCTTTTGCATGTTTTAAATATTTTATGCATGATTATCATACTTGGTACATTGTTTTGTACTAACTAGGGGTGGCCATAAATATCGGAAAATCAAAAAATCGAACCGAATCGAACTAATTCGATTCTTTGGTTCGTCGGTTCAGTGTTGATGTTATTTTTTCGAAAGTTTGGTTCGGTGTTTGGTGCAAGGGTCTCAAAACTTTGGTGTACCGAAGAACCGAACTTTTATTTAAAAATAAATAAAAAATAATGTTTTATATATATATATATATATATATATATGAGAATTCTCTTAACTAAAATTTAAAAATTCAATTAACAATTAAATCATTCATGAACAAATCAATGTAACAACAAATATACAATTCAATAGATAACTTCAAATATTAATTTCCAAGAGAAACTCAAACATATTTCTACCAATGTACATTATGTAAAGGAACCATCTTCGTACTAAGTATCTTATACTTTATCCTTATTTTATTTTTCATTCACACCAAAAAATCAATTTAAAAACACTAAATTAAACCGAATCGAAGTAGAAAAACCTGAACCGAACCAAATTAGTTTGGTTTAATATACGGTACACACTTTTCTAAGATTGAAAACCGAAGTTTGATAAAACCAAATCGAAGAACTGAACGTCCATCCCTAGTACTAACACATACTCTTGCCTACATTTCCCCAAATGTAGGATCCAACTGTCAGGGTTCTCAATTTCGTGGCTAGAGGTTGATTTACGAGATTTTCGAGCTTTGGTGAGTCCTCATGCTTCGAGGACGGACTTTCATTGATTTCAGTTTCTTACTTTCAGTTTTGGACATGATGTATGGGCTAGGCCCAATTTCATTCTATTGTACTAGGTGGCTAATGAGACAAGTGTTTTAGACTTTCGCTTTACTTTTATAAAACTTTGGACTTGAAATGTTGTCTTTATCTCTTGGTTCTATTTCTTATGTTATGAATGCTAAGTGGCTTGTATGGGGCCTCTCGAGGTCCTATACGCCATGTTACATCTAGAGTGTACCCCTGGATCGTGACATATATAAACATAAATAAAATAAAAAGTTTATCATAAAATAAAAAATAAACTTCTTGAATGAAACTTAACAAAACTTATGAAATAGTTAACTAATTAATAAGAGATATATTGGTAAATATGTAAATATGTAAGGGATATTTTAGTCTTCAAAAAAATAATTTTCTGCTTCTGCTTTTTAAGAAGCAGAAATTTTTAGTTTCTTCTCAACAATAGAAAAATTGTTTCTGCTTCTATTTAAAAGCATTTTTGAGGGTTTTCCAAACACTTGATTTTTTTTAAAAAGGTGTCTTTTTCTTTAAAAAAATACTTTTGGCCTCCCAACAACAATGCTAAATAGGCTCTAAGTGTACTTCTTTGCACGCGTGTATTGCGTTATTTAATATTTTATTTGTCTCAATTTATATGATTTACTTTTTTTAGTCAGTCCTAAAAAGATGACACTTTTCTATATTAAACAATTAAACTTTAAAATATCTATTTTACCCTTAATATTGATTTATAGACACACAAATTTCTATCATTAATTTTAGATCACAAGTTTTAAAAGTCTTCCTTTCTTTCTTAAACTCTGTGTCGTGTCAAACTACCTCACATAAAATGAACGGAGGAGTAATAAATAAATATAAAAAGAACAATTTGTTATGTATATGCTATATTATTAAATATAAAATTTTAAAAGAATAACATATATTTTTAATATAAAAATGTACTTACAAAAGGAAAATGATAATCACACTAACAATTGAACAACAAAAATATACTGTAAACAATTTTTTGCTATTGATATTAAGCAGGTGCGGACCCACCTTATATCAAGGGGTGTCACCCGACACTACTTCGTCGAAACTTTTTATATTATATATATAAAAAATCTAAGAAAACATACTATGACTACTACTAAAATAAATCATAATATATAGATAGACAGATAAGAAATCTTTGCCTGTTGGTTGGGCACGTGGCTTGTGCGTAGGAGCTCCTGAGCTCAACTCTCATCAGGGCATTTTTATGTTTGATTTTTTCATCCTAGTTGAAATTTATTCATTATTTTCTTTTTTTATGAACTTAATTTTCATGAAAACTTATCGTGAATTGTTATAGTAGTTTACTTGATTTATGTTTTATTAGTATTTCTTAAGTAATTTTTATTAATATAATGTTGTTATACTAAAAAAAATATCGACACTGCTTACAAAAAATCTTGTTTACGCTACTACTAATATTAAGAATCAAAATTATGTAAATTAAAAAAAATATTAAGATTCCTTAATTTTCTTGTTAGGAGAGTGAATTGGTTCCATGAGTATGTGAGACATTATATATAATGACTTTTATATGTAGTCTGTATTGGCTTCATCCCCCTGCTAGAATCAAGATTAGTCCTCTGAAATCAATCTTCCTCCATCTTCTCTCCAAGTTTTCAATAATTTTTTCCTTTCTAAATATTAATTATATATATATATATCTATACTACCTTAAAAGCATGAACTCCCTAACTTAAATGTTAAATTACTATAATACCCCCAACATTAAACACCCAATTTATTATATATTCTTTATTTAATATTATATTAAAAGCAGACACCTTTTCACATTGATAGGTAGTGACTTTTCCGAAAGGTTGTGACTTTTTTTAATAGAGTTGTGACTTTTTCGATGAGTTATGACATTTTCGAAAAGTTGTGATTTTTCTGAAGGGTTGTGACTTATCTAAAAAGACACGATAAGCATCTTTTCATACTATCATTTGTTGTCTATAAATAGAGGGGGTTTCTCACACTTTTAAACTACGAATTTTGTACGTTTTCTATTCTTCTACTTATAACAAGGAAGATTGTGACAGTTGTTCGATTATACAATTACAATTTTTTTGTGTGGGTAAATTAGATATATCAATAAAAATTGATTCAACAAGGAGAATGAAATAACTCAACTTCAAACGAGAAGAGTATAGTGATAATTAATATGCACTCATTTTCATAGCCATAAAATATATTTTTGCAGCAACTCTTACTTGACAAAAAGTTAAATGATTTTAGGTTACACAAACTACAACTTTGTGTTCAGAATCTAAAAAGTCTCAAACAATTGAAGAAAAATTATTTGATCAAAAACTTGTTTGAAAAATCCAAACTACATTTAATAAGTACTCTTTCGTTTTCAATTTATTTGTTGTACTTTTGTTTTTATTCAGTTTAATATAGAATGTTCTTTTTTCTTGGGGGTGAGGATGCATCTTTAAGACTACAAAGTTAAAAGATATTTTTATATATTCTACATATGATCCTTAAATTAAAAGTCTTCTTTATTTTTTAAAATTTCATATCAAATTAAAATTAGACCAATCTATATCTATCTTTTTTTTTTTTTTTTTATCTATACTACCTTAAAAGAATAAACTAATAACTTAAATGTTAAATTATTATAATACCCTCAACTTAAAACACCAAATGTAGTATATCTTCTATATTTTATATTGTATTATATTTATTTATGTGTATTATATTATATTAAAGGCAGACAACTTTTCACATCGAAGGGTTGTGACTTTTTTGAAGAGCTGTAACTTTTCTGATGAGTTGTGACCTTTTTGAAGGGTTATGAATTTTCTATAGGGTTGCGACTTTTCCGAAGAGTTATGACTTTTCCGAAGGGTTGCAGCTCCGAAGAGTTGTGACTTTTTCGAAGGGTTGCGACTTTTCCGAAGAGTTATAACTTTTTTGATGAGTTTTGACCTATCTGAAGGGTTGTGACTTTTCGAAAGGGTTGTGACTTTTTTTTATTAGGCACCACAAACAGTTTTTCGTACACTACCCTTCATTGGCTGTAAAAAGAGGGGCTTCATCAAATTTTTAAACTACATTTTAAAAAAATATATAATAATTATTATTATTCTTAAAACACTCAATTTAGTATATCTTCTATATTTCTATGATAAGAAACAATATGCACATACTAATACTACACATTTTAAACTATAAATGGAGGGGTTTTCTTACATTTTTAAACTACGGGTTTTTATGTTCTCTATTCTTCTCTTCTTAAAACCTCAAGTTTGATTTACAGACGTTGACAATCTCAAAGTTTAGTAAAATTAGAACACTCCATAATATGAATGTTAAATTAATCTAATACTCCAGCTAAAACATCCAATTTAGCATATCTTCTATATTTTGTATCAATACTTATTTATATTATATTATATTAAAAGTAAAAACACCTACAAAACAATAATAACAAAGTAATGCTCTATGGGGAAGGGAGTAGAAAGTTTATTTAAGAGGTGTAACTAAGAGATTTTAAGAGTGACTAATTTTTTATTTAGCAATATTCATATATATATATTTTTAAAATAGTGTGGTACATGATTTGATTTTCACGTGCAACGCATGTGCGTCAAAACTAGTATATATATATATATATATATATATATATATACATTAGTTCTGTACACGTGTGTTGCATGTGTATCACATGCCAAAGTTGTGTGAAGTTATTGTAACGATATTGCTTTATTGTTGTTATGTCTTGAAATAATATTGGCAGATTCTTAGTCATTATTCATCAATTAGTGAATGTTTATATTTTTGTCTCTATTAAATATCCATACATTTCAATAGTATGTGAAAGATGAAAGTAATTAAGGTTAATTAAAAAGGCTAGGTAGTAACAGATGAAAGTCCAAATTAAACAATAAACTTTCATTTACCCTATTCATTCTTAATTGAATGTAAGTTTATCTTTTGGTAATTGAAATGTACCATTTTTTTCCTTACGAAAATATATAGTGAAATAGTGTTCTAATAAAGAACAAAATGGTCATTCAACTTTTAAGACACTTTTTTGTAAAATCAATTTTAAAATTAGGGTCTTCCCGCTTTTATATATACATGAATAAATAATTGTAGAGTGAAAATAAGAATCTCCATCCAAAAATATATATTTTATTAATTTATCAAAAGCATTAACTTAAAAGAGATTATGAAAAGAAAATATACAAAAAAAAATAAAGAATAAAAGTTTAAGAGAATACATTTGTAACATCGAGCCAAACAATATGAAAAACAATAAGATATACATGTCATCATATCATACAAAAAGAAAAGAGCAAAACAAAATAAAATAATAATGAGAAAAATATTGCACCAATAAAAAACAGTTACATATAAAACACAAGAGGATGAAATGATTGATACTTTTATTGTCCAATTTAAAGGGCAAACTGGATATGACAGGGTTGTGAATAAAAGAGTGTAGCAATAGAAAGCTAAAAAGATCAACAATTAAACCACATGAAAAAGTGGTAGATAATAATTTCTAACATCTAACTATGTATTTGGTTAGTTGAGTTATCTCTTTTTTATTTAATTAAGAAAGTTAAATGAAATTGTCGTAATTCAACTTTAGATTTAGCACCTTCCCATTTTTAATATAATATACATATGTTAAATCTCTAATTTTTGAAAGGTATTGAATGTAAAAGTTATGTAGCACATAAATAGTTTTGTTTTACCTCCGACTTCTGATCCTTCGGATAAAGCTTTAAATAGTCAATTTACTTTAGGTTGCTTCCTCAAACGCAGTTATTCATCTTGTAGATCTAGTAGTGCTTGGATTGCTGCTATATATTTATTGACCCTTCGCAATGTGCTACGCAATTACATTTTCTCTGTAATTGAAACAAAAATTTATAATCTAGACATATCAACTAATACTAGGGGTCAAAAGAATATGAAAAATTGATTGAAACGATCGAACCTAACCATATCGAAGTGAGTTATATCATTTTTTTCACTAAAATTATAGACTTTTATTTAAGTGTATAACCGCCTCAAATAATTGTGATAGTCTTTTTGATTTATACAAAAAAACCGAAGAAAAAAAAGCAAATCGAGCCGAATAACCTTATATGTATATACATATATTTTATATACTTACAATATGTTAAATTTAATATATAAATATATTTTATTACATGTTTCAACTATAAATAGAATCTAGGTCCTAGATACTAGGATAGATACTCGATTAAATAATACGATAAAATCTATGCAAGTACTCCTATAAATGTTAAAGATCAAACAATACGGTAACAATGTTTTACATTCTTGACATCTTGGTGAAGAATTAAAGTACTTCTTCAAGATCATACTTGCAAAAGAAATATTTTAATAATAGTATATTTTGAGGTGATACTTTAAAGTTAAAAAAAACAAAAATTAATCGAACCGTACCAATACTGATATGATTGGGATGATTTAAAAAAAAACAACTAATTGGGATAGTATAATTTTTTTTTAAATAACTGATTGAATCGTCCCATTGACACCCCTAACTAATACTTATGTATGTATGAAATTAATTTGACCCTTTGTCACGCCCTAAGCCTACACCCTGGACGTGGTTGACACTCGAGAATCATTTCTGATCCCCAAGCGAACCCTTGGTTTGGCTGACTACTTAGCGGAAGACTTACTCAAACATTAAGAAGCTTTATAATAGAATTCAATCTCAAAATAAGACTCAGCTCAAATGTCTAAAAGTACTCATTGCAATAATCATAATAATTTGCAAACATCTTTAATATAAAAAGGGAAAATACTGAGAGACTCCTCAACTCTAACTATCTATGAAGCCTATAACACTAGGATATATATCAGGACAAGACCCACGACAACTCAACAATAACTGGAAAATAAATGTTAAACCCTTTGGAAAGCAAAGAGGCTCACCAAAGCTATCAGAATCGCAAAGTGATCTCAACAAACACTTGTTGATGATCTTGAGCACCTGTAGCTACATCATAAAAGATGCAGGTCAAATGACATCAGTACATTTAAATGTACGAGTATGTAATAGCCGAGGTGAAATAATTGAATGAAAGGACTGCAATAGGTATAACACAAACTCAACTGAATGTAAGGGAATGAAACCATTTAAATTTACAAAATACTTTCTCATCTTTGAACTTTAACATAATAAGTGATATATAAAAATACACTTTAAATCTATTGGGTTATTCTCTAACCGACAACCATCACTATGAGCTAAGTGATGATACAACGTCTTGTTCACGCTGTCAGAACTGTCATTATATCGTGTTGGGATATAGAACCTCTCAACTAAGTTGATCCACTAAGCTCTGCCCGAAGGTACTAAGGAGTAATCTAAAAAGTATGATCTTGTTCCCATGTTGGCAAGACATGGTTTATGGGGATGTAGTTATCTGAACTCTCCCCCATATCGATGCTCAATACTACTCCCAATAATATATATATTCTTGCTCAAATGTATGAAAACATTACTTTTTCTCTGGTAACTGTTTGAGATAATTGTTCAAACTATCCTCTTAAAATAGGTAACTCCTCTAAAATGTCTCTGAAACTCATTGTTCATTTACACAACAAGGTTTCTCTTTGCTTAATATAAAAATACATTCTGGGTTGAGATAATTGAGATAATTACTCAAAAGGGACCGCTATAAGAGGTAACTGCTCTGTATTAATCTTTCTGAAAACTATTTTAACTTTTCAAGAAAAAAAGTCTTCATGTAAAAATGAAACATTTGGGAAATACTTAGTTCTCTTATACTCTTTCTTAAACTGCTCTTTACTTCCTCAAAACTCAGTTTAAACAATAATGTTTTGTTTAAAAGATTCTCAATAAGAATTCACTGTATACTCAAAATAAGGTTCATGCTGAAAAATAGTCATGAACAATCAACTCAACAGTCACAATACACAATGTATGACAATTCAATGATTAGAAATATGAATTCAATAATCAACAACTCAAGAATTCAAAACTCAGTATCAACTCATCTCAAGAATACTAGAATTTAAGGATAGAACCCTAGATTACTCTTTTACTGATTTGAAAGTAGATGTAGGGCGTGAGGACGAACTAGTCCAATACTATGATAGCCTTACTTACATGGAAGAATGAAGTTCTTTGGCGAAATCGAAAAAACTTGAAGAACGCTTGAACCCTAACTTTTTCATCTGTTGGGACCTTGATCTAATGTCTTGGAATGTTAATGAGCGTAAAAGAATTAACTAACACTTTCTATGCCTTTAATTAGGTGTAGAATTGTCACGCCCCAAACTCAAGGGGCGCAACTGGATCCTAATGCCAGAACTCAGGCCCGAGCCAACCCTACTGATCCATTTGCTACTAGTGCATGGCAGCCATAAGCAATTAATGAAACAAACAAGTATATCTCGGCTTAAAACTAACCCTCGGCCGGCAAGGCCCCTGTCAATTGATCTATAAAAGAAACAGCTACTCCCAGGAGATCATATAAATAAATAGTCAACTAGCACAAAAGTCCTGATTGGGCCGTCGAGGCCACCATGATATCTATACAAAAATTAAAAGCAGGAATATATCAATACAATACATCAAACAACTCACAAGCTTTAGCAAAGCAACAACCTAGGCCAGTATGGCTATAACGTAGCTATACACCCCACACACTAGTTTGCAAGCCTCTAAGAGTAGTAAAGATTGGCGGGACAAGGCCTCAGCCTACCCATAAAAATATATACAACAAAGCTAACAAACCTGCCAACTCTGGCAGCTCTGGAGGAAAGGGGCTTGCCAACCAAATAAAAGTCAATCTTGCTGCCGAGGAAGTCTACTTGGTCGTCTGTCGGGTCCTGCATACATGAATGCAGCGCCCCCGGGCAATGCGGCGTCAATACAAAATAATGTTTAGAGTAGGAAAGGCTATAGACTAAATAAGTAAGTATCATAATACACCAAAAGCAATCAGGTAAGGAAATCAAATTTAGATAAGCAGGCTAACCCACTACTGAATCTAAAAAAATACAATAATGATCAAACAACAACCTAACCAAGCCCCTATAAGCTTGGCAGGTACAAACAACATACCACCTACCTAGGCCCCCATAAGCCCAGAAGGTGCCAAATCAATCTACATGCCCATATCGGTAGCCTTTTGTCTTTGTAAGAAGTCACATAGCCCTTTTTGACAACGATATATCCCCGTAGGCAGCACATAGCCCTCTTAGGCAACATCATAGCTCTATGGGTTGCACATAACCCTCTTTTACATCAACACAGCCTTGTAGGCAACACATAGCCCTCTTTGGCATCAAAATAACCCCGTAGGCAACACATAACACTCTTTGGCATCAATATAGCCCCGTAGGCAACACATCACACTCTTTGGCATCAATATAGCCCCGTGGGCAACACATAGCCCTCTTTGGCATCAAAATAGCCTTGTAGGCAACACATAACCCTCTTTGGCTTCAATATAACCCCGTGGGCAACACATAGCCCTCTTTGACATCAAAATAGCCCCATAGGCAACACATAGCCCTTTTTGGTATCAATATAGCCCCGTGGGCAACACATTGCCTTCTTTGGCAATAATATAGTCCTATTAGACAAGATTATAGCCCCTATAGGCAGTTCATAGCTCAACAACTAACTACAATAGCCCCAAGGGTGACAACAAACAATTGTATAGGCTAAAGGCGAGCAATTTAGCTATAAACAATATATATGAATAATCTCCAAGTCGTTCCTAACTTAGGGTCTTTCTTAACAGATCGCGAGTCCTTAAAATGAGGGTTTATAACCACCCAATCATCCAACCACTCACAATTACATCTACAAGATCACCAACGTTAACTACCTCTAAGGAAATGTGTTGAACGAAGGGAATAACCTTAACATACCTTTCCAATGAACGCTCGAAAGATCGTATTTTCTTCACGAAAGTTGTTCTTTATGTCCTAAGCTTCGCAAACACTATATATACACAGCTAGTACACATCTATAAATAGTTCATAATTAATCTTATATCAGTAGATTTGCCAAATTGCCCCACCTTGTCGAAACGTCTGTAGAAATTCATAAAAACAATCATAAAAGAGTCCCGAGATGATTACCTTAGTTAACCAAGTTTAAACCTTGAAGAAACACGAATAACTACAAATTATTTCTTTAAAAACCAGCTCCAAACACAGTCAATAGAAGGGAAAAATGATTGCCACGTGTAGGGATTACGTTTCTAGGCACGGGGGCAATGTTTAATGGTAGAAATCGTCAAAACTAACCTTCATCATGCGAGAACTCTATATGAACCCTCTCTTAAGCTTTCTCTCTAGTTTGGAACTGAAATGAAATGTTTTCATGGCTTAAAACGTTAAATAAGCTGACGTACCATATTTTTGACCCGATCCAGATCAGACCTGAATTTTGCCCCTGCAGTCCCTAGTAAAACCCTCATAACTTTTTACTCTAATGTCGATTTGATACGGGGTTTTGTGCGTTGCAAACTAGGGCCTTTGATTTAATGGGTAATAGGCCTTATAACTCTTTATATATTGGGAGAAAACATCCAATACATTTGACCCAAATTTCAGAGAAATCTTTAAAAAGAAACCTACGATAACTTTCGCCAACTTTTAATTTGCCACTTACTTAACTTCAAAACTTGAGATACAACCCTTGAACACTTAAAATATGACATACCACATTATTTTTAATTTATTACTCACCCTCTTTGTCTTTCCATGAAGATACGAGTTAATTTAGACATTTTGAAAAGTCGGGTAGTTACAAGAATATCATGGTTTAGGCTTTAGAATAGAGGTTAAAACAACGTAGTTAAAGTACCAAATGCATAGGAGAAAAACCAAAATGACTCGAACTTTTAAAACTAAAAACGTGCCTCAAATAGGAGGTTTCACGATCCGTGAAACTCTTCACGGGCCATCTAGTCGATCGTCGAGTTTCACCTACCTAACAATGCTTACTAAAACGGGGATAACTTTTTACTCCAAACTTGAAATGAGACAAAATTGATGTCTTTGGAAAGAGGACTCAAAGAACTTTAATTTGATACGTCATGGGCTACCTAATTCATTTTGTGCTGAGATATATGATTGTTTGAAGTTGAGAAAACTTAAAAACTTATGGGTCCCTTTCACAGACGACTTCACGGACCGTCCAAGTGTTTGTGAACCTTCATGGGTTTGGTGTTGGTCGTGGACCCCTTCACGACCCATGAACCTCTTTGTAAAGGGGCTTTTAATGCTTACCCTTCACCACGATTCGTTGTACAATCTGTGACACTCTGTACGGATCGTACAACCTTCCATTCTTGTGCACTTGTACTCAACTGAGCATTTTCTCTTTTAAATTCCAAGTTCCAATTTCTGAGATGTTGCGATATCTTCCCCTTGGGAACATTCACCCTCGAATGAAATTAAATTAAGTATAAAAGGGGTGGGAAAGTGTCTAACAACCTAACACAAAGCACAAAACATGAAAATAGCATAAACTCAACATATCAACTTAAAGAGTACTTTACAAAGAGTTAGTACCTTGGTCTAGAATTGATTCAGAGGAAAAAAGGTGAGGGTATCTCTTCTTCATATCCTCTTAGACTCCCAAGTAGCTTTTTCAACAAATTAGTTCCTCTATAAGAGTTTGACTGATGCAACCTCTTTGGTTTTAACTCGCGAACGTGACGAGCAAGGATCTGAACTAGAATCTCCTCATAGGACAAACAATCATTTACTTTTATATTCTTAGTAGGCACAATAAGTTCAGGATCACCTAAGAACTTCTTTAGCAGGGAAATATGAAACACTGGATGGACTGCTACTAACTCGGATGGTAGCTCCAGCTAATAAGATATATTACAAACCCTCTTGGATATCATGTAAGGACCAATGTATCGGGGACTGAGCTCCCCTTTCTCACTAAACCTCATAACACCCTTCATGGGTGAAACTTTCATATATACTCAATCATCAACCTCAAACTCCAATCTCTTCTTTAAACATCAGTATAGGATTTCTGATGAATATGCGCTATTTTCAACCTATATTGAATTGTCTTCACCTTCTCCATGGCTTGTGAACCAAATCTGGTCATATTAACTCAGCTCCACCAATGTCAAACCAGCCAATATGAGATCTACACCTTCGCCCATATAGAGCCTCATACGGAGCCATCTGAATGCTGGAATGGTAACTATTATTGTATGCAAACTCAATAAGAGGCAAGTCGTCATCCCAATTACCTTTGAAATCCAAAACACAAGCTCTCAACATGTCATCTAAGGCTGAATTATACGCTCTACTTGACAATCGGTCTGAGGATGAAAAATGGTGCTAAGGTTCACCTTTGGACCCAAACCTTTCTGAAACAACTTCCAAAACTGTGTGGTAAACTGAGCACATATATTTGAAATGATGGACAAGGGAACTCTATGCAATCGAATATCTCACGAATGTACAAAATTGCATACTCTTCTGCTGTATTGGTAGCCTTTACTGATAAGAAATGAGATGATTTTGTCATTCGATCCGAAATCACCCAAATGGAATCATGTTGTCTGCCAGATCGCGATAAACGAGTAATGAAATCCATATTAATGATCTCCCACTTCCATTTCGAAATAGGTATATTCTGAGTTACACCATATGCCCTTTGATTCTTAGCCTTAATGTCACACCCCGAGCATACACCATGGGTGGGACTGCACTCGAGAACCATTGCTAGCCCAAGCAAACCCTTGGCTTGGCTTAACTCTTAGAGGAAGACTTTAATAACAACAAACAAGCTCAAAAGATACACTCATGCAACAACTTAGAATGTCTTAAAATAAACACTCAACTAGCCAAAATGGCAACTCAAGTGTTAACATAAGCAACTGAAAATGAAAAGACTAATGAACTATAACTATCCGTCTATGAAGCCTCTGAAACTATGAAGGATGTTGGGACAAGACCCCGATTATCCTAACAACTGAAATACTAAAACAATATAAAAAGGGATCCTACATAAAACAATTAGGCTCACCAACTGACTCTGAGTGCTCAACTGGATCAACAAAGCGCTGGATGCTAATCCTGGTTACATGTATCTGTATCATAAAATGATGCAGACCAAATGATATCAGTACATTGAATGTATGAGTATGCGAGGGGAAAACTAAACATGACATAAGCTTGAACTGAATTCTGAAAGAAACACTTACCCCAACTTTACTCAACTCATGGATACTCATCTTAATGCAGAAATAAACAACAATAAATATGCAACTTATATAAAGCATTTAAACAGTAAGTAACAACTAAATGTATTGGAGAAATACAATAACAACTCAATTTATATATATAATACAGTAATATAATTTTGTGGGAGTTTCTCTAACCGACAATTATCACTATGAGCTATGTGATGATACAACGTCTCGCCTATGCTGCCAGAACTGTCCTATAATTTGCTGGGATATAGAACGCCTCAACTAAGTGTATCCACTAGTCTATGCTAGAAAGCATTAAGGAATCATCTAAAAAGTATGACCCTTTCTACCCACGTTGGCTACATGGTTTATGGAGATTTGATTTATTATGAACTCATTCCCATATCGGTGCTCAATACTACTCCCAAAATATACTCAACTCATATATTTAAAAACATAACTCTTTATCTGTGGTTTGAGGTTATTACTCAAAAAACTTATCTCTTAAAAGAGATGGACCTCAAAACTACTCATGAAAACTCATTTGAAAATCGGTGTTTCCTCTTATCTTAAATGTAAAAACATTTGCTCTTTGGGAGTACTTAGTCCCCATACGTTATTTTAAAGAAATGAACTCGGCTCTACTCTTCCTCAAACTCAATGTTGAAGTCTTTGAAACAAGTTTAAAATGATTGTAAAAGACTTTTGAAAGACTCAAAGAACTCTCTTGACTCGACTCTTAGCTCTACCTTGAATTTGAATTATGGATTCAAAGGTTATGATCTCATGTTATAGATGATCTCTTGATGTTTACACGTACCTTGGAGTGTAGAAACAACTAGAAAACATAAGCACGATTCAAGGAAACTCAAACGGAAAGAAGTGGGAAAAGGTAGAGGACCTGCCGTCCCTGGAGTACTGAGTGGCGTCGGGTGCTAGAACTCATCCTACAAAACTTGGGTTGGGGGGATCTAAGTGGCACGGCGCCCCATAGCCCAACCTACAGATCCTAATGTGGGGCACTCTAAGTAGTGCGGCGCCCCACCCCCTGTCCCCAGAATTTCGACAATTTTCTTGTTCATTTTTCAGCCATAAACCATCTAAATTCGATTGGTTTCTTCCCCAAACACTTAGATTCGAATACCCAACCAAGGTATACAAGAATCTACTAAAAACAACCTTAAATCTCATCAAATCACCTAAAAAAACTCCTCCAAAACTCAATTAAGATTCAAACAAAACTTCAACTAAACTCATCAAGAACTCATAAACTCTTCTTTCAAGAACATAAATACGTTGAATTAAATCATGATTGGCGCGTGGGTGAACGAACCCAGCGATATGTGATCTCACATACCTCGTAGGGATTAACGTTTGGTGAAATCTGCAAGCAATAATCAAGAAGGATGAACTTTGGCTCTTTCTCCTCATTTTAATCAATAAAAACGAATTAAGTCAATTGGGTGGTGAAAATACCAAAATACCCCTCTTAAATCTGGGTAAATTTCCTTAACTGGGTAACCCGACTTCAAACGAGCATATCTCCCTCATACGAGCTCGAAAATTAGCAAACTCGGTGGCATTGGCAAGATAATTTAAAGACCTTTCATTTGATATCTTGTAGCCCATATAACTCATTTTGTACTAAGAGTTATGATCGTTTGAAGTTTACCCAAATTTCATACTTAGCAAATCTTGCCAATATTTCCAAATTTAGTCTTTCCAAAAATGGCTTCTCTCTAATTCTAGTTCTTTCATATAGTGGGGTGTTACAATATCTCCCCCTTGGGAACATTCGTCCTCGAATGAGATTAATCATAGTAGCCTAAAGGGTGTAACATCTAACATTCAGCTCTAACACCCAACAAGCAAAATATAAATACAAAAAGTCAACTTAAAACAAATGCCAAGAAAAGGATTAGTACCTTAATTTGGATTTTCTCCGGACTCAAAGAGATGTGGGTATCTCTTCTTCATTTCCTCCTCAGCTTCCCAAGTAGCTTCCTCAACAAACTAATGCTACTTCCTTGGTCCTCAACTTGCGAACTTGGCGATCTAAAATCTGAACATGAATCTCCCCATAAGATAAGCTATCATTAATACCAATATCTTCAGTAGGTATGAAAAGTGAAGGATCACCCATACACTTCTTCAACATAGAAATATGAAATATCGAATGGACCGCTGCTAACTCTTGCGGTAGCTCTAACTCATAGGCTACATTACCAATCCTTTTGGATATTCTGTACGGACCAATATGCCGGGGACTAAGCTTCACCTTCTTACCAAATCTTATAACACCCTTCATGGGTGAAACTTTCAAATATACCCAATCATCTACTTCAAACTCTAAGTCCTTTCTCCTAACATCATTGTAGGATTTTTGACGACTCTGCGTTGTTTTTAACCTCTCTTGAATAACTCTCACCTTCTCCATAGCTTGATGAACTAAGTCTGGTCCTATCAACCCAGCTTCATCAACCTCTAACCATCTAATAGGAGATCTGCATCGCCACCCATAAAGAGCCTCATAAGGAGCCATCTGGGTGCTAGAGTGGTAACTATTGTTATTGGAAAACTCAATGAGAGGTAGGTGATCATCCCAATTACCTTTGAAATCAATCACACAAGTCCTCAAAATATCTTCTAAGGTCTGAATGGTGCTCTCTGCTTGACCATCAGTCTGAGGATGAAAAATAATACTTAAATTCACTGTCAAACCTAAACCTTTCTGGAATGACTTCCAAAACAATATAGTAAATTATGCACTTCTATCTGAAATAATGGACACCAAAACTCCATGAAGTCTTACTACCTCTTGAATATATAACTTGGCATAATCCTCTACTGAATAAGTAGTCTTTACCGATAAGAAATAGGTTGATTTAGTCATTCAATCTACAATCACCCAAATTGAATCATGCTCTCTGCAAGACCATGGTAAACCTGTGATGAACTCCATATTGATCATCTCCTACTTCCATTCTGAAAGCTCTATATTTTGAGCCATACCACCGAGCCTTTGATGCTCTACTTTAACTTATTGGCAGTTCAGATACTTAGCAACAAACTCTGCAATGCCCTTTTTCATACTACTCTACCGATAAACCTCTCTCAAACCACGATACATCTTTGTGGAACCTGGATGGATAGAATAAATGGAGTTATGAGCTTCCTCCATGATCCTCTCTTGGAGTTTATCCACCCTTGGTACACACACCTACCTTTACCGCAATATACCATCTCCCCCTTGTTCAAAAGCCATTACTTTTTTGCTTATGAACATTTGCCTTTAATTCAAGCAAAATAGGATCTTGGTCTTGTTTCTTTTTCACTTCTGACACTAATGATGATTTAGCCCTATTCATCACCACTACTCATCCTTCGGTGGAATCCATTAGTCGAACTCCTAATCATGCAAGTCTATCCACATATTTTGCTAATTCTCTCTTTTCTTCTTCAACATGGGCGGTACTATCCATAGACAACCTACTCAAGGCATCAGCAACACCATTTGCCTTACCTGGGTGATAGAGAATACTTATGTCATAATCTTTCAGTAACTCTAACCACCTTCTCTGTCTGAGATTAAGCTCTTTCTAACTAAATACATATTGAAGGCTCTTGTGATCGGTGAACATATCTACATGAACACCATAAAGATAATGATGCCAGATCTTTAAAGCAAATAATACGACAACTAACTCTAGATCATGGGTTGGTTAATTCTTCTCGTGAACCTTAAGCTGTCTGGAGGCATAAGCTATAACTTTGCCATTCTGCATTAACACACAACTCAATCCAACTCTGGATGCATCACAATACATAACAAATCCTTGTGTACCTTCTGGTAAGGTCAATACTGGGCAGTAGTCAACCTAGTTTTCAATTCCTGAAAGCTTTTCTCACAATCTTCACAATATTAAAACTTTACTATTTTCTAAGTCAACTTAGTCAATGGGGATGAAATAGATGAGAACTCCTTGACGAACCTTCTATAATATCCAGCCAACCCCAAGAATCTCCAAATATCAGTTGGAGATGTGGGTCTAGGCCAATTCTGCACTGTCTCTATTTTCTAAGTACCAACTCTAATTCCATCACCGGAAACAATCTGGCCTTAGAATGCCACAGACTCAAGCCAGAACTCACACTTAGACAAATTAGCATACAACTGTCTATCCTTTAGAGTTTGGAGAACTACTCTGAGATGACTAACATGATCTTCCTCATTCCTTGAATAGATTAGAATGTCATCGGTGAATACAATAACAAACATATTTAAATAAGGCTTAAATACTCTATTCATAAGGTCCATGAATGCTGCAGGAGCATACGTCAAACTGAAAGACATAACTAGGAACTTATAATGACCATAGCGGGTCCTGAAAGTTGTCTTAGGGATATCACATTCCCTTACTCTCAACTGATGGTAGCTAGATCTGAGGTCTGTCTTATAAAAACAAGTAGCACCCTGAAGTTGATTGAAGAGATCATTAATTCTTGGAAGAGGATACTTATCCTTGATAGTAGCCTTGTTCAACTGATGATAATCTATACACATTCTAAGAGAACCATCCTTTTTTCTCACAAATAAAACCGAAGTGCCCCAATGTGAGACACTTAGTCGAATAAAACCTTTCTCAAGGAGATCTTTCAACTGGTCTTTTAACTCTTTTAACTATGCTGGTGCCATCCTATATGGTGGAATAGACATAGGACGAGTATCAGGAAGAATATCTATACCAAAGTCTTTCTCTCTAAAGAAGGACTCCGGGAAGATCATACAAAAAGACTTTTGGAAACTCTTTTACTACTAGAACTGACTGAATATGAGGTATCTCAACACTAGAGTCATTAACTCGGACTAAGTGATAAACACACCCTTTGGAAACTAACTTTCTCACCTTAAGGTATGAAATAAAACGACCCTTAGGCACTGCTGAACTTCTCTTCCACTCTATAACTAGCTCATTAGGAAACTGGAACTTAACAAGTCGATTTCTACAATCGACTGAGACATAACATGCATGAAGTCAGTCCATACCTAGAATGACATCAAAGTCTACCATGTCTAACTCAACCATGGAGCTCTTGTGATTGACAAAAAATGGCACAATCATGATAGACTCTCTCAGCTAGAATAGCCTCACCAACAGGTGTAGAAACATTGAAGAGCTCAAAAAGATTCTCAAGAAGAACATCAAAATTCATCGCAATATAAGGAGTCACAAAAGATAGGCTCTCTCCTGGATCTAGCATAGCGTAAACATCAAAAGTAAATACTTTGATCATATCGGTGACAATATCTGTAAAATTATCTTGCTTTTGGCGAATAGTGATAGAATAAAGGCAGTTCGCTCCTCCGCTTGTCCCTGAAGTAGCTCCTCTAGGTGCAACTCTATATGGTGGAGCAACCAAAGAAGATTTGGCTTTATTGTCCATATTTCCATTTCCCTGTCTATTCTTAGGACACTCTTTCATGAAGTGACCCTCTTGACTACACTTGAAACAACCGGTGGAGCCATCGCGACACGTTCCTGGGTGGTTCCTACCACACTTAGCACATGTGGGAGCCTAATTACCTCCTTGTGCCACACTACCTTGAGACTGTGCAAGCTTAGCGCTGAAATTTTGTGAATTTTAATTGTTGAACTCACCTTTGTTCCTTGGTGCAGGTGAACTAACAGATGATGGATCAGGTCCCTTTTGCTTATACTGGAAAGATGACCGATTCGCATTACTCTTGTGCTGCACAGACTCATTCCTTGACATCTTAGCCTTCTTATTTTTAAACTCTTATCTATCCTTCAACTTATCCTTCTCAACCTACTGCACATGAATCATCAACCTCACTATGTCCATGTCCCCTATCAACATAGCTTCTTTGACTTCTTTGCTTGACAAACGAGACAACCCAGCAACAAACAAACTCATCCTGCTCCTTATTTCAGCAACCATCTCAGGAGAATAACGGGAAAGTTGGGTGAACTTCACACTGTACTCATGAGCACTTATCGATTCCTGCTTAAGAGTGAGGAATTCTCGTACCTTTGCTTTCCTTAGTTCCCGGGGAAAAAAATGCCCTAAGAAATCACTCTTGAACACAACCCAACTTAAATTCGGTGCACCCTCAACTCCACCCTTCTTCCATTGGTCAAACCAGATTCTAGCAACACTCTTCAGTTGATATGGAACTAGTTCCACTCGCTTAGCATCGGCAACATGCATAACCTCAAACACTTTTTGTAGTTCCTCTACAAAGTTTTCTGAATCCTCAGTGACACTTGAACCAGTGAAGCTTCGAGGATTCATGCTTAAGAACTCACATATCCTAAATGTATCAGCCACTTCCTGTCAATTCTCTATCTGTCCAACTTGATTGGTCACAACTTGACTCAGCATTTGGATAGCTTCCCAAAATTCAGTGTTAGTGACCTCTCCTTGGGGTTGCATTTCTGGTGCATTAGGTACCCTTTGTTCCTCAACATTTATCCTAGCAGGACGACCTTAGATAGCTCTTCATAGAGGCATGATCTGAAAGATACGCGTAAGCATGAGTTAGAAGGAAACTTTATAGAGATTAACTCTATCGCACAAAATGAATATGAAAGAAGTGAGGTAGTTCCTAAATGTCGCAGCCTCCTAATTATAGATGTGGCACGCTTCACACCAATAACTAGGACTCTACAGACACGACTTCATAGGCTCCCTAGGATTCTTGAACTCTGTGCTCTAATACCAATTTGTCATGTCTCGAGTCTACACTCTGGGCGAGACTGGCACTCAGAACCAAGCAAACCCTTGGTATGGCTTAACTCTTAGCAGAATACTTAAATAACAAGAAATAGTCTCAAATGATAAACTCAAGCAATAACTTAAAATGTCTTAAAAGAAATATTCAACTAGCCAAAATAGCAACTCAAGTCTTAAAATAAACAAATGAAAAATGAAAAGACTTATGAACTATAACTATTCGTCTATGAAGCCTCTAAAACTATGAGGGATGTCGGGACAAGACCCTCGATCATCCTAACAACTAAAATACTAAAATAATATAAAAAGGGATTCTTCGGAAAGCAAGGAGGCTCACCAACTAACTCTGAGTGCTCAATTGGATCAACGAAGAGCTGAATGCTGAACCTGGATACCAGTATCTGCATCATTACGATGTAGGCCAAATGGCATCAGTACAATGAATGTACGAGTATGCGAGGGGAAACTAAACATGACATAAACGTGAATTAAATTCTGAAAGAAACACTTACCTCAGCTTTACTCAACTCATAGATACTCAACTCAATGCAGAAATAAACAACAGTAAAGATGCAGTTTATATAAATTATTTAAATAGTAAGTAACAACTCAATGTATTGGAGAAATACAATAACAACTCTAATTATGTGGGAGTTTCTCTAGCTGACAACCATCACTATGAGCTATGTGATGATAAAATGTCTCGCCCACGCTGCCAGAACTGTCCTATCACTTTTCGAGATATAAAATGCCTCAACCAAGTGTATCCACTAGTCTATGCTAGAAAGCATTAAGGAATCATCTAAAAAGTATGACCCTTTCTACCCACGTTGGTTACATGGTTTATAGAGACTTGAGTTATTATGAACTCGTCTCCATATCGGTGCTCAATACTACTCCCAAAATATACTCAGCTCATATGTTTAAAAACATAACTCTTTATCTGTGGTTTGAGGTTATTACTCAAAAAACTTATCTTTTAAAAGAGATGGAACTCAAAACTACTCATGAAAACTTATTTGGAAATTGGTTTTTCCTCTTGTCTTAAATGTAAAAGCATTTTCTCTTTGGGAGTACTTAGTCCCCATACTTTATTTTAAAGAAATGAACTCAGCTCTACTCTTCCTCAAACTCAATGTTGAAGTCTTTGAAACAAGTTTAAAATGATTGTGAAAGACTCTAAGAACTCTCTTGACTTGACTCTTAGCTCTATCTTGAATTTGAATTATGGATTCAAGGGTTATGATGTCATGTTATAGATGATCTCTCAATGTTTACACGTATCTTAGAGTGTAGAAAACAACTAGAAAACATAGGTACGATTTGAGGAAACTCAAATGGAAAGAAGTAGGAAAAGGTAGAGGACTTGGTGACCCTGGTGTACTGAGTGGCGCCGAGCGCCAGACCTCATCCTACAAAACTTGGGTTGGGGCGCTCTGAGTGGCGTGATGCCCTAGAGCCCAACCTACAGATCCTGATGTGGGGCGCTCTAAGTGGCGCGATGCCCCACCCCTTGTCTCCAAAATTTTGATGATTTTTCTTCTTTGTTTTTCAGCCCTAAACCATCTAAATTCGATTGGTTTCTTCCCTAAACACTTAAATTCGTATACCCAACCAAAGTATACAAGAATCTACTAAAAAACAACCTTAAATTTCATCAAATCACCATAAGAACTCTGAAACTCAACACTCAAGATTCAAACGAAACTTCAACAAAACTCATCAAGAACTCATAAACTTTTCTTTCAAGAACATAAATTCGATGAATTAAATCATAATTGGTGCGTGGGTGAACAAACCCTACGCTATGTGATCTCGCATACCTCGTAGGGATTAACCCTTGGTGAAATCCACAAGCACTACTCAAGAACGACGAACTTTGGCTCTTTCTCCTCTTTTCTCTTCTCTCAAAGTCCTAGTATAATTTTGTAAAGCGTAAACTGAACCAAATCAGTTTAGATCCCAATTTAATCACTAAAAATGAATCAACTCAATTGGGTGTTAAAAGACCAAAATACCCCTCTTAAATTTGGGTAACTTTCCTTAATTGGATAGTCCGACTTCAAATGGGCAAATTTCCCTCATACGAGCTTAAAAATTTGCAAACTTAGTGGCGTTGGAAAGAAAATTCAAAGTCCTTTCATTTGATATCTTGTTGCCCACTTAACTCATTTTGTACTAAGAGTTATGGTTGTTTTAAGTCGACCTAAAACTCATACTTAGAAAATTTTGCCAATATTTCCAAATTTAATCTTTCCAAAAATGGCTTCTTTCTAATTCTAGTTCTTTCAAATAGCGGGGTGTTATACTTGACTTGCTGACAATTTGGGCACTTAGCAACAATATTAGCCTTACCTGGATGGTATAAAATACTTATATCATAATCTTTAAGTAGTTATAGCCATTTTATTTGTCGAAGGTTTAGCTCCTTCTGACTGAAAAAATAATGGAGACTCTTGTGGTCAGTGAACACATCCACGTGAATGATAAAAAAATAGTGACACTATTTATTGAAAGAAAAAGCTATTGCTGCAACTTGAGATCATGAGTATGATAGTTCTTCTCGTGAATCTTAAGTTGTCTAGAGGCCTAGGTTATAACCTTACCATTCTGCATCAATACATAACCAAGTTCAACTCTGGATGCATCATAATAAACAACAAACCCTTTGTACCCTCTGGTAGGGTTAATAGTGAACATCGAGTTTTCTATTCCTGAAATCTTTTCTCACAAGCATCAGACTATTGAAAATTAGTTGTTTTCTAAGTCAACTTAGTCAACGAGGACAAAATAGATAAAAACCCCTCGAAGAACCTTCTTTAGTAACCAACCAATCCCAAGAAACTCCTTATATCAGTTGGGGAGGTAGGCTTGGGCCAATTCTGCACTGCTTCAATCTTCTGAGTGTCAACTCGACTTCCTTTGCCAGACATAATATGGCCTATGAATGCCACAAATTCAAGGCAGAACTTACAGTTAGAAAACTTGACATATAACTCTTTGATCCTTTAGAGTTAGGAGGACTATTATGAGATGACTAACATGGTCCTCCTCATTCTTCGAATATATCAATATGTCATCAATAAATATGATAACAAACATGTCGAGATACTGTTTAAATACTCTGTTTATAAGATGCATGAATACCGCATGAGCGTTAGTCAAACCAAAGGACATAACAAAGAACTCATAATGACCATAACGAGTCCTGAGTGTTGTCACTTTCTCTCACTTTCAACTAATGATAGCTAGATAGAAGGTCTATCTTAGGAGAACAAGTGGCAACCCTGAAGTTGGTCAAAAAGTTCATTAATTCTCGGAAGGGGATACTTATTATTTATGGAGACCTTGTTCAACTGGCGGTAATCGATACACATCCTAACAGAACCATCTTTCTTTCTCACGAATAAGACTGGAGCTCCCCAAGGTGAGACACTTGGTTGGATGAAACCCTTATCAAGAAGATCTCTCAACTTCTCTTTTAACTCTTTTAACTCAGCTGGAGCCATTGTATATGGCAAAATATAAATGGGTTGAGTATCGGGAAAAATATTTATTCTGAAGTCTATTTCTCTCTTAGGAGGGACTCTGGGAAGATCGTCCGAAAAGACCTCTGGAAACTCACTGGAACTGCCTGAGTAGGCATTGTCTCAACACTAGAGTCATTAACTCGAACTAAGTGATAGATGCACCCCATAGAAACTAACTTTATGGCCTTAAGGTATAAAATAAAACGACCTTTAGGCACTACTAAACTACTTCTCCACTCTAAAACTAGCTCATTAGGAAACATAAACTTGAATACTCGAGTTCTACAATCAACTGAGGTATAACAAGCCTAAAGCCGATCCATACGTAGAATATTATCAAAGTTCACCATATCTAGCTCAACTAAGTCAACCATGATGTCTTTGTGATTGACAGAGATGGTACAATCATGATAGACTCTTTCTGTTAGGATAGACTCACCAACAAGTGTGGAAACACTGAAGGGCTTAAGAAGTTGTTTGGGGGAAATGCCGAACCTAATGGCTACAAAAGGAGTCATAAAAGACAAACTTGCACTTGGATCAAGTACGACATAAACATCAAAAGTATAGACTTTAAGCATACCAGTAATAACATCTGGTGAGTTCTCCTGATCCCAGCGACTAGTTATAGCTTACTGACGGTTTGTACGTCCGCCTATTCCTGAAGTAACTCCTCTCTAGGTATTTCTATCTGCTGGAGTTGCTGAAGAAGATTGGGATCTATTTCCCCCCATTACCTTGTTCTTAGGGCATTCTCTCATAAAATAACCCGTCTGACCACAATTGAAACAACTATTGGAGCCATCACGACATTCTCCTGGGTGGGTCCTACCACACTTAGCACAATATTGGATTTGAAACCTTTGTGCCACACTACCTTGATACTGAGAACCCTAAGATCTAAAATTCGGAGAACTCTGATTCCTGTAATTATTCTCGTTTCTTGGTGCAGGTGCACTAGCTGAAGATGAAGCAGACCCAGATGACCTCTACTGAAAAGATGACCACTCCCTATTCTCGGTCTTTTGTTGGCCAGTCTTATTACTTGTTGTCTTGGCCCTCTTGTTGCGAACTCTTCTCTATCACATAACTTATCCGCCTCAACCTGATGCACATGAATCATGAGTCTAGCTATTACCATGTCCCCTATCAACATAGCTGTCTTACCTTCCTTATTAGATAGACGGATAGCCCGTACACGAACAAACTCATCCTACTCCTTATATCCGCCACTATCTCTGGTGCATAGCGGGATAGCTGAGTAAACTTGAGACTGTACTCCTACACAATCATCATTTCCTATTTTAGATTCAGGAACTCTCTCACTTTAACTTCCTTTAGCTCTCGGGGAAAGAAGTCCCCAAGAAAGCCAAACACATCCACGCGTAAGCACGAGTTAGAAGAAACTTTAATAGAGTTGAACTCTATCGCAAGAACATGAGTATGAAGAAAGTGAAATGTTCCTAAACGCCAAAGCCTCCTAATTATAGATGTGGCGCGCTTCACACTAATAAGAAGGACTCTATAGACACCACTTGATATACACTCTAGGACTCTTGAAATTTGTGCTCTGATACCAAGTTTGTCGCGTCCTAAGCCTACACTCTGAACGTGATCGACACTCGAGAACCATTTTTGATCCCCAAGCGAACCCTTGGCCTTGGTGACTAATTAGCGGAAGACTTACTCAAGCATAAAGAAGGTTATAACATAATTTGATCTCAAAATAAGACTTAACTCGAATGTTTGAAAGTACTCATTGCAATAATCATAATAGTTTGCAACATCTTCAATTTAAAAGGGGAAAATACTAAGAGACTCTTTAACTCTAAGTATCTATAAAGCCTCTAATACTAGGATAGACGACGGACAAGACCCACGACAACTCAATAATAACTGGAAAATAAATGTGAAACCCTTTGGAAAGTAATGAGGCTCACCAAAGCTATCTGAAGAGCAAAGTGATCTCAACAAAACGCATGTTGATGATATTGAATACATGTATCTGCATCATAAAAGATGCAGGTCGAATGACATAGTATATTCGAATATATGAGTATGTAATATAGTCGAGGTGAAATAACTAAATGAAAGGACTGCAATAGGTATAACATTAATTCAACTGAATATAAAGAATTAAAAGAATGAAACCATTTAACTTTACAAAATACTTTCTCATGTTTGAACTTTAACATAATAAGTGATATATAAAAATACACTTAACTCTATTGAGAGATTCTCTAACCGACAACCATCACTATGAGCTAAGTGATGATACAACGTCTTGTCCACGTTGCCAGAACTGTCATATATCGTGCCGGGATATAGAACCTCTCAACTAAGTGGACCCATTAAGCTTTGCTCGAAGGCACTAAGGAGTTATCTAAAAAGTATAATCATGTACCCATGTTGGCAAGACACCGTTTATTGGGCTGTGAGTTATATGAACTCTCCCCCATATCAGTGCTCAATACTACTCCCAATACTATATATACTCTTGCTCAAAGGTATGAAAACATTACTTTTCTTTGGTTTGAGATAATTGCTCAAACTATCCTCGTAATAGAGGTAACTGCTCTAAAATGTCTCTAAAACACATTGTTTATTTAGAAAATAAGGTTTCTTTTTGCTTAATGTAAAAATACATTATGGGTTGAGATAATTACTCAAAAAGGGTCTCTTTAAGAGGTAACTGCTCTGTATCAATCTTTCTGGAAACTCTTTTAACTCTTCTCTAAAAAGTCTACTTTTTTCTTTATGTAAAAATGAAACATTTGGGAAATACTTAGTTCTCTTATACTCTTTCTTAAACTGCTCTTTACTTCCTCAAAACTCAATTTAAACAATAATGTTTTGTTTAAAAGATTCTCAATAAGAATTTATTGAGTACTTAAAATAAGGTTCATGCTGAACAATAGTCATGCACAATTAACTCAATAATCACAATACACGATGTATGACAATTCAATGATTAGAAGTAGGAATTCAATAATCAACAACTCAAGAATTCAGAACTCAAAACAATTCATCTCAAGAATACTAGAATCTAAGGATAGAACCCTAGATTACTTTTTTACTGATTTGAAAGTAGATGTAGGGCGTGAGGACGAACTAGTCCAACACTATGATAGCCTTACATACATGAAAGAACGAAGTTGTTTGGCGAAATCAAAGAAACTTGAAGAATGATTGAACCCTAGCTTTTCTCCTCTTGGAACCTTGCTTTAATGTCTTGAAGTGTTAATGAATGTAAAAGAATTGACTCAACTTTCTAAGCCCTTAATTAGGTGTGAAATATCGTGGTTTAGGCTTAGAATAGGGGTTAAAATGACATAGTTTAAGTACCAAATGCATAGGAGAAAGACCAAAACGACCTTGACTTTTAAAACAGAAAATGTGCCTCAAACGGGAGGTTTCACGGACCGTATGAAGCTTCATGGTCCATGAAAATCTTCACGGGCCGTCTAGTCAGTCGCCAAATTTCACCTGCATGATAGTGTTTCACTAAAACGGGCATAACGTTTTACTTTAAACTTGAAATGAGGCAAACTTGGTGCTTTGGAAAAATGACTCAAAGAACGTTAATTTGATAGTTCATGGGCCACCTAATTCATTTTTGCTGAGAGATATGATCGTTTGAAGTTGAGCAAAACTTAAAAACTGATGGGTCCCTTTCACGGACCGTTGAAATGTCCGTGAACCTTCATGGGTGTTGGGGTTCAACTTCATGGGTTGGGTGATGGGTTGTGGACCCCTTCATGGTCCGTGAACTCTTCGTAAAGGGGATTACAATGTTTACCCTTCACCACTGTTTGTTGTACGATCCATGACACCATGTACGTACCGCACAACCTACCGTACTTGTGCAGTTGTACTCAACTGAAGCCTTATCTCTTTTACATTCCAAGTTCCAATTTTTGAGGTGTTACACCCTCCAACAATCATGTATGTATATTTTATTCATATAAATATGTGAGTTTTATTTGTGTGACTTACATGGTTTTTGAATGGTTGTCATGTTGATCATCTTTCTCTGTATAAATAATATTTTTTTCTTTATCACCTGTAATATTATTTGAACACAAGTGTAAAATTTTATTTTGATTGTGATCAATGATAAGTAGTAAACATATTAAATATACTCCAATATTAATTGTGTGTCATTTCTTAAATTGCAGATGTCAAATTTAACATAGTTTAAGCGCCTCCCAAAGTGTATATGCAATTTTCCGTCATCTAGAACATAGTGAAATCATTAATAAAATCAATTAGTTTCTCCAATTTTCAATCTAGTCCTTCTACTTTGTAGGTTAATTATCAATTTCGTCATTTTCATCTTTTGAATCTTATGTTTCTCAGACCTTTGAGTTTTAACATTCTTTGCCCTCTGATTATCAGCTGATAATTGATTTTTAACTTCATGTATCTCCGCGACTATCAAATGATTAAATTTGCCTTCGAAAAGTTACAATCAATCTTCACAAGGATATTGATTTTTTTTCCTTTACTCATACCATCATCTAGTGGTAATAGGCAGATTCTTCTTTCTGTGGAGTAAAAAAATAAATATATATTAGTATTAATATTCATTAAACATAGGGTAAAGTTCTGTATATTGATTTTTTATTTATGTAATATGTGAGTTACCTTTTTAGATGTCGAGTGAACATACTCATTTACGTCACAACAAAAAAAGTAATGTGCCGCATCAAACAATGTAATACTTACATGTTGTTCCTTAGCAGTGACACCAATCTTTAACCTATAACTAAAACACATTTCATGATATGATAAGTAGCCTTTCATTTGTCTAGTCTCTTGTAAATACATTTTTTGAGACTTGTTTATGTAGTTTACCTCTCCTCATAATCAATATCCTCACTCGTACAATAGGCACAACTTGCAGTACTCTTTACAACAATTATTTGCTTATAATATTTCTTGCAAGCAGGATACCACGGGTCATGGCTATTGTTAATAGCAGAAACCTTAACATTAAACTTATAGTACATGTTCTATATGTAAAGTAGCGAAATCAATTTATTACATTATAAATATTTAAATTAATTTTCAAGATTATATATATATATATAGGGATAAGGTACAAGTACCCCTAGACTATGATCGAAATACCAGAAATACGACTTAACTAAATTAAGGTCCTATTACCCCATGAACCCATTTTTTTTTATAATTTTGTACACCTTTTTTACTTACGTGACATTCAAACATCTCTCACGCGTCATAACTATGTGGAGTCACGAGGTGTGCCACGAAGCCAAAAGGTGTACAAAATTAAAAAAAAAATGAGTTGGAGGGGGTAATAGGACCTTACTTTAGTTAAGTTGTGTCTCTGAGATTACGGTCATAGTCTAGGGGGATACTTGTGCCTTTATCCCTGCATATATATATATATATATATATATATATATATATATATATATATATATATATATATATATATATATATATATATATATAGAGAGAGAGAGAGAGAGAGAGAGAGAGAGAGAGAGAGAGTGTAGCGACCCTTCCGAAATAATATAAGCCAATAACTCACGAGATTTTTATGCATATATTGTCCTCACACTAGTAAAAATGACATAAAAAGAATATTACCAACTTTCGAGTACCCAAACTAGGTCGTTCATGCTTCACACAATCATTCAACATTAGTGGTAAATTTAATATATTACAAGACTTGGGTTTACACACCCCAAAAGAACACAACATATAGACTTACTTATTTTACAACCCATGGTGACATGATCAAATTAGTCCTCAAAATTTCATGTAAATATACAACACATAGATCATGTACAAGTCCCAAGGTTTATACAAAATATAGATGCCTATATGGAAATGTGATCTTCCTTAAAGCTCTCAAAATCTCCATCTCCAATGGCCCGCTTCATGCCTCCTCTTGATCATTCCCTATGATAGAAACAACTATCGCTAAGCATATAGCTTAGTGGTGTAAAAACTATAGGTTCGGAGCCATCCGATTCACCAAGTTAACTTTCTCAAGTCAAGGGCAGCACCATTGAAACATAATAATTAAATCAAGTAAACAATATAATAAGAGTATCAAGTTCGATATTTAAAGATCCAAATGTCAAGAACGCTCATAGCACCATTTTCCAAGAGATTCAATAACAAGCCTCGCCCAATATATACATCATGTTGTCACACCAAGCACAAGCAGGTATCAAGAAGTGCTGACACCTTGTACTAAGAAGGGTAAAAGCCCAATAATCAAGAGAACCAAGAACCATATTAAAAATGGTTTTTTAGTTCGTACTTAAAATGGACAACTTCCATTCTTAAGATGGACTAAAAATCCAAAGTCAAGATGGCAAATGATCCGAATCAAGAGGCATGCCAATAGTGACAAAGTCATAGCCACAAGAAGGACAAGGTCCCAACAAGAGTGCCAAGTGATCAAACAATCCGTATAAGTGGGCGAGTTACACAAGCGTCTTTAATGTCTTAAAGGATACCAACACGACAATGCAAAGTGACAAGAGGTAACCAAGGTACCAAGATCAATCTTCATATATACTAGCAGTTAAAAGAGTGCAAGTACAAGTTTATACACAAACCTCAGTGCTTTAGCAAAGAAACAGTCCAACACAACTTCGCGAGTTCAGATCGTAGACCAACCGATGTTTCAAGGTCCTCAACTTGTTCACGAGTATATACAACCTTAACAATATAATTAAATAACTTATTTAATTCCTAGTATCTCAATAATGTAGAAGGAAAACAAGATTATCATCACAAGTAAGCTTAGCCTGCACAAATACGACTATGTTCCCAAAACAGTGATTCTGGCCAACCTAGTACCTTATGTCACAACTTAGATTTGGAAAGGAAAACGGCAAAACTAGACTTTATAACCTTCATGAAAGATGTAGGCACATCTCTTAAGGTTGCAAACAAACAAGAATCACTGCAAAATATATTTTGTACAAAAAGATATATTCAAAACACTAACAGTTGTCCATACATGATTTCTACTTTCGAACTCTGGATAGAACTTGTCCTATGTTACGTCCCATATTTCGAATCCATAACAGCTAAATTAGAGTTTTACATAAACATAAGAGTTGTAGGTCTACGAATTATATTTTCAGATCATATTTATTCATTGTAAAAGAAGTTCTATAACTCAAGTTATGCTTTACATACTAAACACTATCCAACTCCAAAACAGATTTTACCACTTACCAAAAAGAAGTGTGTTTCTCGAATTCCAGCCAAAAGGGTTGAGTTTTCTCTTATGATTTTGAAGAACAACTTGTTAGATAATGCTCTAAGGTTCTTATGCTTCAGGTGAGAAAAATTTGACTAGAAGAGGTGTCAAAATATAGTCTCAAAAGTGATGCTTATCACAATGCACAACTGTCTCCAAAATGTGATTGCCCAAATAGTTGTGTGCTGCCCAAAATGCATACATATACACCTATATATATATATATATATATATCCCTCACCTCCTTTTAAAGTTATACATAATTATAATTAGAATATTACAAAAATATCCCGATACAATACCTTAAATTATGATCACAATTTATGTTAAGCAAGTTTGCAATTATCACAAAACTTCAAGTTTCCAAAATGAGAATAAAACATATTGTAGTAATTAAACAAAGGTAAATCGACATGCGACTCTTGGTTAATATTTAGGGGTGTTACAGAGTTAATATTGAATATTTAATTTTTATATTTATAATGTAATAATTTGATTTTGCTAATTTACATATAGAACATGTACTATAAGTTCAATGTTAAGGTTTCTGCTATTAAAAATAGCCATGACCCGTGGTATCCTGCTTGCGAGAAATACCTTCTTCTCCCTTTTGGGCTGGGAAGAAATCTCTATAAGTAGGAGTTCTTCTAACCTAGAAAGACAATTAGTTTTCAATACTATACTTGTCCACAGATTACTGTAAAAGATCACAAAACTGCAGTCGAACTTGTAGGTTTGTTTGAAGGTATCTGCTCGCGCTTCAAGAGGTATTTGTCGAATTAAATTTCAGTAAGTTTATGTGTTCTAGCATAAACATTTGTGTTGTCTATTATTCATGTAAGCAATATGATTCTGATATGTTTTCGTTGTACATATAGTTTTCCAACAACAACAACACCTTTGGAGCAAAGTGAGTGTCTGAATAAGCTATTAATTGAAGTTTGATGTTTAGTGAGTTGGATATGAGTCTTCAGCTTTAGGACTTGATGGTTGTAGTTTTTATTGTTTTATTGCCTATATAGTTGATGCGCGGTGATGTTGGGATTGGGAAAAACTGTGGTTTATCTTTATGGTAATGTAAATGGTGGTTTTTGATGTTTGATTACTACAAATGAATGAGAGCTTTTTCCTATTGAAATTATATGTTGGATATGTTTTAGTTTTGTTATATTCTTGCGAAACGATTGGTGTTTCATGTTTTTGTATTCGGGATATGTGTAAATAGAGCATGACACCAAAATAAACATAGCAAACAAATTTACGAGAATCTGTTAGTCTTTTCAGTTTTTGGGTCATGGGCGGGTATCATACGTTGGGTTTGTGATTTTTAATCCACCCAATAAGAAAATGATACTTAAAAATTATTTTCAATAAATAAAATAGAGATGTAGTTAGTTTTTAAGGTATAAATGAGCCAAAAATGTGAACATAAATGTATTTTTAACAAAATAGGTGAACAAAGGGTATTTTAGACCTTTTTTCTATAGTCCAGGGGTATTTTAGAAGTGTTCCATATGTTGTATCTCTTACTTTGTTTTGTTATTTTTTTTCCAGAACTTTTTCATTGTTGCCAAGATAATTTAATCTAAGAGTCGGATACAATTTGATTAAGTGCACAATTAGATAGGTTTTGTCCCTTTTAAGTGTCTCAAAATGTATTAGATAGGCAATGCATTTTTTTATTAATTATTTACATAATCATATTATTTAACTAATATGTCATTTTTTATTTATTTTAGGATTATAATTTGAATGGCATTTGGGATAATTGTAATCTATATTTTATAAAATTTGACTATCTAAGTAGAAACTTCAAAGTCTTAAAATTAACCAATACCCTGTTTGAATGTTTGTTACCTATAACTTGAATGTCACTTGAGATAACTCTGTTTTTTTAAGAAATCTTTTTTCCCCTTTTTTTAGGAGCTCTCACCCCTTTTACTCCCTTGGTGACTCGAACTTGCAACCTTCGGGTTAGAAGTGAGGGGTGCTTACCATCCGAGCAACTTCCTCTATTTTAGCAAATAGAAAAATTATTATTGATAGTTATTTAAGACCTCACAGAAAAGTTTGTGGTATGATTAGTAATAATTATTACATCAGTTTAAGGTATTACTTTTAACATTATCATTTTCCAAATTTGATAAAACTTGGGAAAATGGTCTAAACCCCCCAGCCTATACCCGAAATCTCAACTACACACTCCAACTTCGCTGGTGTCCTGTCCTATCACCCTCCCTCAACATTTTATTTCTCTAATTATTACACAACTGAGTGTTGACCTGTCATAGGAGGTGAGACGCCTCCTCTAGATGTGTTAGAAGAGACAATAATGCTCTACAATGATGAAAAAAAATACTCCACGTGTATAATCTTGGCAACGATCATCTTCCCCAACTTAAATAATTTCTTGTTCCCTCTTCCCCACCATTACCCCTTGTTTCTTCTTCAATTTTCACAATTTTCTTTCAAAAATAGTTAGGGTTTAGTTGTTTATATTCATTTCTAGTTTAAATCTTGAAGTTTGGGTTTGTAATCTGCTTTAATTTCTTGTTTAGGGTCTCTAATTTAAATTTTGATTTTTCTCTAAGTTTGTTAAAAATGATAAATGAAAACTTGAATAAACTTTGTTTGGATAAATCAGATCCAATGCTCAATGTTGTAGTGAGATGCAAGCATGAGGTTTTGCTGAATTTCCAAACTTCTTGGTCAAAATTAAATTCGGGAAGAGAATTTTGGTCTTGCCCATGCTATGATGTGTGTGTTTTTTCTTGTATTCTTGCTTCACTTTATATTAAATTGATACTAATGTACTATTTTTCTCTATTTTCAGTCTAAAAATTACAATTTTTTTTGATGGAGGGACAAAGAAGAAGTGGATCCAAGATCAAGTTTTATTTTTTCAAGATTAGTGAACAAAATCAATGAGTTGGAGCATGAGTTATGAATTTGTTAGGTTCATATTGACAATTTGAGTAACTCTAATTTAATATTGGAGCGGAGGCTCAATGGAAAGTGAAAATGGTGTAGGTTCAAAAGGAAGCTATTTTTGTGTAATTTTGATTTGTGTTGTTGTTATGTTCATCAACAACCAATCTATTCCAAAGTAGTATTTGATTTGTATTGTTGCTATGTTCATCAGAATTGTCAATGTATGTGATGAATTTTGTATATCTCTCTCAATATATATATATATATATATATCAATTGATGTTGTCAATTGAAGCTTGTGTAAATTGCTTACACTTCATTTGTTAACTGTAATAGGCAACACAATTAAACACAACAACAACTGTAAACACCACAACCTAGCCAACAAAATAGAATAGTCTATTGAATAAGAGATCTCATTGAATAACCAATGCAACACCACATGTAAACACAACTAAATAGCCAACACAATTGAATAGACAACACAACACCATTTTTAAACACATCAGAACACAACATTACCATTCATTCATACTTCAACATTACTATTCAATACCAAAATAAAGTAACATTGATAAGGCCTCACATAAGGTAGAATTTACCAATAAACAAAACCAAAAATAGTAGGCCCTTAATGAAATAGTTTGCATGTCTACTGGACTAACTTAAAAAGTGCTTAAATACATCAACATCACTACAATTTTCATGACATCTTTGACTGTAAAAAAGTGCTATTTTGACTTGGGTTATTTGAATTACTTCATATTGTCTTCTTTCTTTGCTTCTCTCTAAGCTCTTGAAGTTTTCTTATTGAGATTCCTGCTTTGCCATTTCATTTCAGTTTACTTGTAGTACTTGGTGTATAACCACTGTCACCAGTTACACCAGCTGATCTTGTCACTTTTGCTTGACTAGTAGAGTAGATCTTACTACTTGACATGCCAGGATACAATACAATTATGAATATAATTCAAAATTTAAAATGTTTAAATCAATAAAATAGTTTAAGATATAGCAAAGACTCACATTCATGACTTTGAAGCCATTTGCAGCTTGGAACACACCCATTCCTACGACTCTTGGCTTTTTGTCTATAGATAAGTTTTTCCTGCCCCTACCTATTCCTCTTTTAGTAGTACCAGCTATTGAAGATGATGCATGATAATAAGGAGGAGCAGAAGAGGATGCAGGAAAATCAGTAGGTACATTAGGTGCTACTGATGATGTTTCTTTTGGTCTTTCTATTTCTCTTTTTTAGTAGAGGATCACTTTCTGGTTGATGGAGTTTTCTATACATATAGAGAAAAAATAAGTTATAAACTAAGAAAAAATTATTAGAAAATATTTAAAACAAGTTCAAATATTACCTTTGGTTTGCCTCTTCCCCTGCTTGAATCTGTTGGTTCTGCCCTTACTGATGCACAAGATATTGGTGATGGTGCACTTTGTGTTGTTGATGACTCAACACCTTCTCTTTGAGGATCCCCTCTCTTGTTATGGTCTCTACCATGGCTTATACTACATGTCATTACAAGTCCAGTCCTAGGAAGAGTCCCAAATTTCTTAGTTTCTCCAACTTCTATCCTTCTAGGCTTAGATGGCCTACCAAACATGTTTGTGATTTTTGGTGGTGAAACAGTGGAGTTTCTAGAAACTGGCCATATTTCCATGTTTGTGAGTGGTTCAAGAACATTAGCATAAGTCCTCAAATAAGTTTTCTTATTGTAGCAATTGTCTACACAGTCATAAAGAGAACTCTTCTTAAAGTATAATGCAACCACAACATGTGGACATGGTATGCCCCTTAACTGCCACACCCTTTAACTACAAGTCCTCCCAGCAATATCCACTTTGTGTTGACATAGCCTTTCTTTCACTTCAAATTCAACAACTCCATTAAACTCAATGGTACCATCTATAAACCTACTTATATTCTTCTCTAAAATATCCAAAGCCATTAGAGAGAAATTACACTTTCAAGTACTTGGGAACTCCCTTAAATTGGCTATTCTTGTCATCATCTTCACTTTTATTTCTTCAAGCATAGTAATGATGGTCTTGTGCCTAGAAGCCAAGATCCATGCATTAAACCACCCAGACATGTTGTTGTCTACAGAATCACACTTTACTTCAGTGTTGAAGTAAACTTTGCACCAATCATTAATTGTTGTGATCCACGATGACTTCATAAGGGCCTATGGCCTAGAGGCGACAAATATGACTGATCTAGTTGATATTATTGGGCTGAGTAAAATGTTGGAGAGTTTTATATGGGATTCATGACCAATTAGCTATTGTTAAAAAGGTCTAGGGATTAGAAAGAATGGTTATGCAAATTATGTCGAAGCTTTGGTTGTCAATTATCTCTCATCCCCTTTCTCTGTTCTAGTATCTCATCCCCTTCTAGTTACCATTCTTCTATGTTAATATATCAGTAATTAGTATGTTATTACTTATTAGCGTGTATTATATGTTGTAATTTGTATTCAGCCATAACTATATATATCAGTGTTTGTATTGGAAATTGGGTTTGTTTCATTGGTGCTTTCATCCAGAGGTCTTCAATGGAGGACCAAATATTTCGAATTATTGACGGTTCAATTAAGGTTGTGAAGGATTCATGGTCAAAGGATATTGCTGAGATTCGATGTATGTTACAAGAGGTTTTAGGGAAATTATCTCCAACCACACCTCAATTTGCCCTTGATTCATATTCGTCTTTCGTGAGAATACCTAGATTCAACGTTGATGACCCTGCGACATGGGTTTTTCAGGTAAAACAATATTTCACTCACTATAACATTTTTTCAGATAAAAAATTGTCACTGGCTTCTTTTTATTTGGATGACGATGCTTTGAATTGGTATTGCTGGTTATTTCGAAACAAGCAACTTGCGAATTGGGACCATTTTGTAGCGAAATTGTTTATTCGATTCTGAACCTGAAGTCAAAAAGCACCTTACAGGCGTTTAGCCTTTCTCCATCAACTTACCACAATAAACTATTGTCAGAAAGGAACTGCAACTATTTATTCATGGAATACCATAACCAACACTCCCTCGCCTCAAAACTGGAATGTAGGTTATCACTATAACAATCGAACCTTTGCCCACAAGGTGTTTGGGGAAAAGTCGAATAAGAAAACTGAAAATGTTGTGAATGTTGAAAGAATGCTTTAAACACCGGATTCTGTGAAACCAAACGATGAGTATAAGGATATACCAGTACAAATTAAAACTGAGGGTGTTGAAATTTCGCTAACTCAAGAAAATTAGGAGAACTGCGATTCCAAGGAGATATCCAAATTGGATTTAGATGATAAAAAAGAGGATCCCCTGCCTTTTGTTCTGATAATGACATATACAAATGTTCAAGGATGTGTGCCACTGCATATCACAAAAACAGGTGCTGAAGTTACAGTAAACAAGGCGCATAAGTTGTTTGGTATTTATTCTCATAAAACTTGGGAACAATTGGTTGACAATAAAGTGGTCGACTTACTCTGGGAAAGAAGTGATCTCTTGATTTTGGATCGAACCAGATTGATGCTATACACATAGTTATAAATTTTCCATTTGATCTTGGTGAATCTATTCCTCCATCCATTATGTTCAAGAGCGTGGATATACAGTTGGATATATCACATTACTTGTCAATTGAATTGTATTCTAGTGTAATTATTCTTGATGGTACTACAAAAGGTGGCAAATTGTTGGATGAAATGCTAGTAGCAAAATGGGTAGACAAACCGGTCAACCTCGACTGCCACGACCACTACCAAAACCATCTTTCAAAGCTTTACTATTGGAGTTTCCTAGCCCAACTTGAGCAATCTGTTGAAATGGCAAATGAATTTGACTTTGAGGGGCTTGTTATAATTGGTGTTGTTGATTCCAAGATAAATGCTTGTCTTGTCGCTGCAAACTTTAATAGTGAAATGCAGCCTGCTACACTTGCTGCCATGTCACTAGAGTGGAAACTGTTGAAATTAAGAAGTAATTATAAATTGAAGTTTCAAGCTGTGCACCATATTGGTTACACATTCTATGGTGCCATTGAGATGGTAGAGTTATTTTTACCTATTATACCTTCAATTAATTAATTTTGAATAAGGTAAAATTTTTGAAAATCTTAAATTCTTAATTCATCCACTTCATAATTAATAGGGGTAAAATGGTAAACTCACTATTTCAATCATTATTTTATTAATAGGTGTGTCAATTGAAAAGTTGACAAGTAATTAGAAAATAGGAGTATTTCCTTCGTTTCATTTTACTTTTTCCCCTATAACAAAATAAGTAGATGTTTCATTTTAACAAATCAAGCTAAGGGTGTTTTTAATACTATTTTTAGTATTTAATAACTATGTAAAATTGTAGTATTCAAATTTAAAGTTTCTAAAAATTATAGAAAGATTTCTACATTAAAATACACTTTTAATTAAAAAAAATTAAATTGTACGACATATATTACGTCTAGGCATAGTGGCAATGCAGAGATTTGGTGGAGAGCGAGCTTCGAATGTAGTTTATCAGTATTTCAAGGAGGATAATTATAGCCTCGATGGGTCTGATCATGTTAAGCAGTATTTATTGTATCATATTTCAAGTGCTTCTGGAGCTTCTTCTGATCCTAGTAGTACTCTTGATGCTATTCTTGTGATCAACGTTCAAAAGATATGCAAGAATAATGGAGTCAATTTTGGAATCATCAAAGCTTCTTGTGGAAGAAGATAGTTGAATAATTTTATTCATATTTTTCTATGTCATATACAAGGCTTTATATACATGAGAGATTGAATCACCTAGATCCCATGAAATCTGGGATTCTATAAAATCATATATTTTACTAAAAAGAAGAAAAAGATATTCTAGATTACAACAATTATCTTTAAGATCTTAAGGGATCAAATCTTGATATGGAGAATATCCTCTATCAGCCAACACTCCCCCTCAAGCGGGTGAATGGATATCTTCCATTCCTAGCTTGCTTATTAGATCTTGAAACACATTATTTGGCAGTCCTTTTGTTAAAACATCGGCCACCTGATCTTTTGTAGATACAAATGGCGTACAAATAAGTCCGCTATCTAATTTCTCCTTAATGAGATGTCTATCTACCTCAATATGCTTAGTGCGATCATGTTGTACAAGATTATGAGCTATACTTATTGCTGATTTATTGTCACAATATAGTCTCATAGGTCCTTCCCATCTTATCTTCAAATCATCAAGGATTATCTTTAACCATAACAACTCACAAACTCCCATAGCCATAGATCTAAACTCGGATTCTGCACTTGATCTGGCTACTACATTTTGTTTTTAACTCCTCCAAGTCACCAGATTTCCTCCTAAAAAAGTGCAATATCTAGAACTTGACCTTCGATTTACTAATGAACCAGCATAGTCTGCATCAGTATAAGCTTTTAAACCCATGTCTCCTCCTCTTTTGAATAGTACTCCTTTTCCTGGACTTCCTTTAAGATATTGTAGAATCTTGTTGACAGCTTGAAGATGCATTTCTCTAGGATCATGCATAAATTGGCTAACAACATTTACAACAAATGCAATGTCCGGCCTTGTATGGGACAAGTAAATCAATTTCCCTACAAGCCTTTGATACAAGCCTTTATCTATCACAGAATCTTCTGGAGCATTGCACAATCTATGATTATATTCAATTGGTGTAGCCACTGGTTTACACCCTAATTTTCCTGTTTCCTTCAGCAAATCAAACACATATTTTTGTTGGGAAATAAAGATTCCTTGTTTTGAGTGTGCCACTTCTATTCCCAAAAAATACTTTAATTTTCCAAGCTCTTTGATGTCAAATTCCTTGAGTAAACACCTCTTTAAATTTTGTAGCTCCTCTGAATCATCACCTGTTACTATGATGTCATTAACATAAACTAATAATGCTGTCACCTTTCCTGTTTCTGAGTGTCATATGAACAAGGTATGGTCTTCTTGACTTTGTGGATACCCTAGCTTGATCATAACCTTTGTAAATCTTCCAAACCATGCACGAGGCGATTGCTTTAGTCCATAGAGTGCCTTCTTCAGTCTACACACCCTTCCCTTCTTGCTTTCAAAACCATGTGGCACCTCCATATAGATCTCCTCATCCAAGTCTCTATGTAAAAAGGCATTTTTTGCATCAAATTGTTGTAGGTTCCAATTAGAAACTGCAGCCAATGACAATAAGATTCTCACTGTATTCATTTTTGCCACAGGGGAAAAAGTCTTCAAATAATCAATTCCATAGGTTTGTGTATAACCCTTTGCTACCAAATGTGCTTTAAATCTTTCTATGGACCCATCTGACTTATATTTCACAGTAAACACCCATCTGCACCCGACCAACTTCTTCCCTTCTGGTAATTCCACAATTTCCCAAGTTTTGTTTTTTTCTAATGCTTCCATTTCAACCTTCATAGCTTTCTCCCACTCTTTGTTTCCTAATGCTTCAGACAAATTTTTGGGGATAGGAATTGTGTGGAGGTTACAGAGAAAAGTTTTATGTTTTGGGGATAGATTTTGATATGTCACGAAAAGGCTCAAAGGGTGTTGTGTGCAAGTTCTGGTTCCTTTTCTGAGGGCAATGGGAAGGTCAAGATCATTAGGTTGGTTAGGTTCTTCATGATCAGTTTGGTTTGGTGTTTCTGATGGTTCAACAGGTGCAGGATGGGTACTAGGAGCAGTAACCTTAGGAGATGATTGCAGTTGAGTAGTTTGATCAGTTAGCCTCTTTCTTTTGGAATAAACCTGCAATGGTAGATTATTTTCTAGAATTTCATTATCTATAACCAGATTACGAGACTCAATGAGTTCATTTGGATTTAGAGACTCGGGTGACTGAAGAAATGATGACTCAGGCAAGGATTTGGCACGACTAGAAATAGAAAATCAAATAGTGACAAGTTTAGAGGTCCCTCTCCCTTAAACGACTCCCTCTGATTGTAAGAATGACCAAAAAAGGATTCACTCTCATCAAATGTAACATCAGCTGAAATAAAGAATTTCTTTGATGATGGTTGATAACACTTGTAACCTTTTTGAGTAGGAGAATATCCTATGAAAACACACTTAAGAGCACGTGGGTCTAATTTGCCTCTATTTTGAGAATGAATATGAACATAGGCAACACTCCCAAAGATTCTAGGAACCAATTTATTGGAAATTTCAAACATCGGAAAGAAATTCCTAAGAGTATCAAGCGGACTTTTAAAGTTCAGAATTCTTGATGGCATTCTGTTACTAAGATGTGCAGCAGTTAGGATAGCTTCCCCCAATACTGTTTTGGCACCTTTTTATAAAACAATAGTGATCTAGTAATGTCAAGTAACAGACCGTTTCTTCTCTCTGCTATCCCATTTTGTTGAGGAGTATTGACACATGAAGATTCATGAATAATTCCCTCTTTTTTGGAAGAAAACAGAGAGTGTTTGATTGAAGTAGTCTTTGGCATTATCAGATCGAAATCTTTTAATAGGCACATCATATTGGGTTTTGATTAGATTAAAAAAGATGGGAAGAATTCGACTAACATCTGATATTTGCTTTAGCAAATAGATCCACGTTACTCTTGTACAATCATCAATGAATGACACAAACCATCTAGCACCAGAAATATTAAGAATGGGAGAGGGTCCCCAAATATCACTATGAATAAGAGAAAAAGGAGTTTGACTTCTTTTGTTGAGATAAGCAATATGAAGGGAAGAAAGTTACTTGGCATTTGAAATCTTTGGTGAGTTTCTGGATAGAAATGAGATTTGCATATAACTTTGGGACATGAATGACATCTTTAAGTATCAAGGATTTCCCCAGTGGTATGTCTCCCTGTCCAGCTACAGTAATAACTGAACCATCAGCTATAGTTATTTTTTTATAGCTAGGAGAAGGAGAATATGATATGAAGAGATGAAAGGAACTGGTCATGTGATCAGTTACCCCGGAATCAACCACCCATATTGGAGAAAGTTTGTCTGAGACATTAGTAACAAAAGAGCAAGAAATACCTATGAAGGCCAATGAGCAACTACCTGCTGAAGTTGAGTGTGGATTTGTTTCATCAGCCTGAGGGTTGCTTGCTAAATGTGCATGCTTTCCATCACTATTGTTTCTGTTTGGAGGTCTACCATTGAGTCTCCAGCATCTCTCTCGGGTGTGCCGATATTTTTTGCAATAGGTGCAATAAAGATTGTCCTTATTGAATGGCGGTTTGTATGAACCCGTGGGCTTGATGGTGCTTTTCGATTGTGAAACTTCAGATTCTTTTGAACTTGTCCCTTTTGCTGCAAGAGCTGATCCTTCATTAATTTGAGTTTCAAGCATAACACTCCTCCGTCCTTCTTTTGTCCGTATTATGGCCATTGTCTCATTCAATGATGGAAGATCTTCTTTTCCTAAGATTTGCACTCTCACGGAATCAAATTCTGCATTTAATCCTGCAAGAAAATCATAAATCCTTTCTTTTTCAATAAATCTTTTCAGAATTACAGCATCATCTTTACAACTCATTTGAATGCATTGATAATGATCCATTTCTTGCCATAACCCCTGTAAAAAGTTAGAATATTCAGTGACAGGTTGAGCTCCCTGTTTTACTGCAAAAAGTTTTGTTTTTATTTCATAGATCCTGGCAGCATCATGTACTTTAGAGTACGTCTCCTTCATTGCATTCCAAATTTCCTTAGCGGTGCTCAAAAACATAACGTTATCGCTGATTTCTGGAAGCATAGAATTCCATAACCAAGACATCACCATTGCATCATGTTTATCCCATGCATCAAACGTGGGGTCTTTTTTAGATGGTCCTGTACTAAGAAGGTGTCGTATTTTCCCTTTACCCTTTAAAAAGGTACGAACCAATTGAGCCCATTTAAGGTAATTTTTTCCATTCAACCGATAAGAGGCTTGAATGTATTGCAGATCACCAGATGAAACTGTAGAGTTATTCTCTACAGTTGCAGAAACAGTTCCAGAGGCTGGAATAGTTGCAGCAGTCGCATTTTCTGGCATGGTTCTTGAATGGTTTCAATCTTTGGGCAGATAAAGATTAAAAAATATATATATTTCAAGACAAGATGAAAAAAACTAGTAAGGAATAATCCTAAAGCTCTGATACCATGTGGAATAAGATAGTTGAATAATTTTATTCATATTTTTCTATGTCATATACAAGGCTTTATATACATGAGAGATCGAATCACCTAGATCCCATGAAATCTGGGATTCTATAAAATCATATCTTTTACTAAAAAGAAGAAAAAGATATTCTAGATTACAACAATTATCTTTAAGCTCTTTAAGGGATCAAATCTTGATATGGAGAATATCCTCTATCAGCCAACACTTCCAACCAAATCACTATATTGTTCATAGTGGCTTTCACCTGTAGCAGCCAAGGAATTTATAATACTCCAAGTTTCCAAATGAAGTTTATTGATATGAACCTTGAGGTCAAAGTTCTTTTCGGGGGCAGAAGTATTGTTGTGATCCACGATGACTTCATAAGGGCCTATGGCCTAGACACAATATGACTAATCTAGTTGATATTATTGGGCCGAGTAAAGTGTTGGAGAGTTTTATATGGGATCCAGTCCCAATTATCTATTGTTAAAAAGGTCTAGGGATTATAAAGAACGGTTATGCAAATTATGTCGAAGCTTTGGCTGTCAGTTATCTCTCATCCCCTTTCTCTGTTCTAGTAGCTCATCCCCTTCTAGTTACCTTTCTTCTATGTTAATATATCTGTAATTAGTATGTTATTACTTTGTAGCGTGTATTATATGTTGTAATTTGTATTCAGCCATAACTATATATATATCAGTGTTTATATTGGAAATCGGGTTTGTTTCATTAATGTTGTGGTACATTAAGTCATCCATCATCTTTTCTAAACCTAACAACTTCATCTTCTATATGTTTTTCCTTAATTGAGACTCAAATGTACTCTTAGCTATCTTCCAAAATTGTTGTCTTCTTTGAAGACCCCTCCAATCCTTAGCCCAGTTAGCTAATGCCTCTTCAATTGCTGCATACATTCCCTACAATAGATGATAATTAGGTCAAAATTAATATAGAAAGTGAAAATTACAAAATAAATACATACAAATACATATGCAGAATTTCACATACCTTCTGCATAGCTGTAATCAAGGTTTAGACCTTCACCGTCTCCAAGCCTTAGGTCATCCCTTATGCACTTGACAAACATGGTCCATGAGTTTCTGTTCCCTTTTCAACTACTGCCCAATAAAGATGTTTGTTACCATCCTTGGACACAACAACTAACAATTGGCCTTTACAAACATCTTTAAGGAAACAACCATCTAAGCCTATGTACTTCCTATAATGTACCCATGCCTTCTTTAAAGCATAAAAAAAGATGTAAAAACTCTGAAGTATTGATTTTTCAAGTGCATCAAGTTTACCAAGTTTTACAACACAACTGATCCTGGATTGGTCCTTAACACTTCATCCTTGTAGTAAAGAATTCTTCCAAATTCCACAACATGATCACCTATTGTATCTTTCAACACTTTAGCTCTTGCTCTTCTCATAGTAGTCTTGCCAACATAAAGTTTAAACGTTTTCCTAATCATCTTCTGCAACTTGAAGACTCTTATATTTGGTTGCTCAATTATTCTTTCTCTGTAGGCTTTAGCTAAACACTTTGCATTGTACAAGTAATTTCTAGTTGTCTTGTTGCAAATATGCTTTGGGTTGTAAGTTTTTATCATGAAATTATTTGTTGTCTTGTCAAGACATGCATACAAAATTCATTGACAACCATCCTTAATATAATTCCCAACTTTTTTGGCTCATTCACCCACTTCTCCACCTGAACCTTCTTTCTTACTGCATATTTAGTTACTGCTTTTCTAAATTCTTTCACATCTTTAAACACCATACCCAACTGCCACACAACTTTCTTTGCAGCAAGGTCATGAATGATTTTTTTGTTGTTGTCCTTCGCTTTTTTAGACAACTTTACCCCTCTTGCTCTGCCAGATTCAAACAACACTCATTTTCATCCAACTCAAAACTATTCTCATCAGAACATACAATGTAAGGATCATCACTTCGTAGCCTTTCTTCATGACTTATTTTACCTGTTTCAGTTTTATCAAAATCTAGATCTGGTGCACGTTCACCTACTGGTACCTCTTCATTGTTAGCTGATACTTTTTCCCTTCTTTTTCTCTTTTGAAAAGTTCTCTGTTCAGCCCTCAACTCCCTAACCTCATTATGTACATCACTTCCATACTCTTCCTCCTCATCATCTCCAACTAATTCAGCCTTAGACTCAACACTATCCTTAGTTGAATAATCAGAATCCTCTAATTCTTCTTCTGAGAAATCAAATACAACAAGACCAAAATCTATATCATCACTTCCTGCAGTAACACCATCTGCAGTAGCTTGAGGTATGGTAGTGAAAGGAGGTGAGGTTGAAAAGTAGGAAAAAGGTCTTCACCTACCCCAAATTAAAAATTTTACTCTCACTAGACCTTATATTAAAAGTTGAACTAGATTCTCCCATATCCACATGAGTACCATTTTCTAATAGCATGGGCCCCAAAATTGGTCCACTATGTTCCCATCTTTCAAGGAACTCATCATGTCTAAAATATCCATATCATTATCAACATCTACCAAAATGCCACTGTTAGGTGGTTTAATACTAAAGATGCACACTGTCTTATATCCCAAGTTTCTAATATAGTCTATCAACTTGATGAGTCTTAGAATTATACTCATTTAGGGCTTAATAATCATATTTTTAGTGTCCTCATTGCCTATTTTATGCTCTAAATTGATGTTTAAATTTTGATTTGCAGCTAGGAAGACAAAAGAGCAAGGCAAGGACATTATCAGGCAAAAGGGAGCAGAAAAACTAAACTAGTTGAAGAAAAGCAAGGCTAAGGATCGCCAAGACCACTCAACGATTCGCTGAGTGGTCCTTCAACTCACCTAAAGTTATAGCGTGCTAGCCTTGGACAAAGGCAACTCGGCAGTGGAACGTACCCTTCGACGATGCACTAATTGGATCGGTGAATGAGTCTTAGCCCGCCTAAAGTTACAGACCGATTAGTGAATATGTAAGCAAAAATAGCTATGAGAAAGGACAATTGGCGTATTGCCAATCAGGTCGGCGAGCCCGACCTCGATTGCCTAAAATCACAACATAGAAATGGTGAAGACTCAAAGAAAAAAAGGCGATGGAGAATTTGGCATGGTCGGCGACGCTCGACTTATACCACTGACTGACCCAGAAGGCAAACATTTGGGAATGTATAAATTGATTTTTGAAAAGAGAAAACACCATCCTCACACTTTTAGACTCTGGGTTTTTGATCCAAACACTGGATTTTTGAGTTTTTGAGAAGAATTTGAAGTTGGGTTTTGATTTTAAGTTGATTTCAAGCATTGTAAAGACGGGAATTTCGCTACTCATCTTTTGGAGATATAGTTAGTAATATTTTTCTGCTTTTTACAATGCGTGGCTAAAACCCCTATTCTTGGGGGTGTGATTATGTGATTAATTGTCTCAATTAGCTCATATGTGTTAGTAATTACTAATTTAATTGCTGTTTTGAAGTGGGTTCGATTGATAACTGAGTTTGAATTCATGAATTGTAACTACAAATGCAGTTCTAGTATAATATTCTTTGCTTGCTTGAGAAATAGGTTTTAGAATTAAGGTTATCAATTGATGATTGTACTGAGTCTAAATTTGATCCTACCAATTGAGGTTTTGGGTTGTTCATAATTGTTTTGCTTGTCGAGGTTCGAGAGAACTCGCTTGATTCGTGATAGTTGATTGAGAGATGGCTATTACATCTAAAACCTAGCCTACCCATTAAGAATCAATGATCTTCAGTAATTAGTAATCACCCATATAGTGAAATTGGCAATTAATCGATCACATCCCCAAGGATCCCTATCTACTTGAGTAATTCCCTATTTTCGTAGTTGTTAATTGACAAGCCTAATCCCCCCATTTGACACTTATTGTCAATCCCTGCAACTTACTTTAATTGTTTCGATAAATTATATTCCTATAATCGATTAGAACACATCTTTTATTTCCTAATTGAATTCTCTACCGTATCACTTCCCTGTGGGATCGACCCCAACTCTTCGTTGGGTTTATACTAGATTGTGATTGCCTACACTTAGATTGGATGAAGTGTAGTTGAACGTTATCAAAAATGGCGCCGATGCCGGGGAGTGGTGTTTAGAATTCTTTTGGTGAAGTCTAGTTGTGATCTAATCTTGTCTGTAGTTGAATCGACTTACTTTATGTTGTGTTTGTTGTTAGGTGTTTATGAACATGTTTTGCGATGAGTGTGAACATAAGAAACGCTAGCCAACTTGGGCACCAAGTGTACCCAAGAAACTTCTAATATTTGAAGGGGATAAAGGTCTAGGTCAACTTTTGACCTCTTCCGTCTTCTTAGGATCTACCTCAATACCCTTACTTGAAACAGTATGGCCAAGAAAAGCTACAAACCTTAGCCAAAACTCGCATTTGCTAAACTTTGCAAAAAGTTGTTGATCCTTGAGAATTTGCAACACAATCCTCAAAAGATTGATGTGATCATCCCCACTTCTCAAATAAATCAATATATCATCAATGAACACAATTACAAACATATCAAGGTATTGTCTAAACGCCCTATTCATCAAGTCCATAAATGTTGCTGAAGCGTTAGTCAAACCAAACGACATCACCAAAAAACTCATAATGACCATATCGGGTTCTAAAAGCCATTTTCGGAATATCATTATCATTTACCCTCAATTGGTGATAGCCCGACCTAAGTTCAATCTTGGAAAAGTAACTTGCTCTTTGGAGTTGGTCAAATAAATCATATATTCTTGGAATATGATACTTATTCTTAATGATCACTTTATTCAATTGTCAGTATTCAATACACATGCGAAGTGAACCGTCTTTCTTCTTAACAAATAAAACTAGAGCACCCCATGGAGAGATACTCGGTCAGATGAAACCCTCATCTAACAAATCTTTGAGTTGCTCCTTTAATTCCTTAAGTTCTACTGGAGCCATTCGGTGAGGAGGAATAAAAATAAGTTGCGTATCTGGGAGAAGGTCAATTCCAAAATCTAATTCCCTTTCTGGAGAAATACCGTGTAGATCATCTGGGAACACTTCCGAAAACTCATTAACAATGGGAACCGACTCAAGAGTAGGGGTTTTGAAATCCACGTTCCTCACCCTAACTAGATGGTACATGCAACCCTTAGAAACAACACAACACCAATTATGTCATTTGAAATAACCAAATCTTCCCAATCTTCCCACTCAACCAAGAGAGCGTCACAGGATTGGTAAACCTGATCCACCACTAGAGATTCACCCACAAAATGAAAAACACGTGTGACCATAGCTAGTTCATCACACTCACAACCATGTACAAAACAAAATAGATGGTCACATAAGAATTTATCGAATAACACAAAAGGTTTTCCTTTGAAGAGTCGATACCAGCCATTTCCATTCACTTGACTCAACATACTTTTCACATCCTTCGACTGAAGCCAACACTCTTAATACTAACAACCATCATAACCACTCCGACTATTGACCTTACTTTAAACCAACACTTTGTAAATGAAAACCTTTCTAAGGTACTTTAACAATCAACAGTAATCAACTTTACGACTCAACCCAGGTGTAAGTCTTTTCAAATGCTCAATACCTGATACAATTGATCATTCTTCACCTTGAAATTCATACCTTTACAAAATATATCACCACGAATGTAAACTTTTAATGAAAAAATTTGATTGTAATTTCAACCGTATAACACAATCCCCTTATCTATCAACATTAGTTTATACCTCACATATCTTTTGCTGACAATTCAATCGTAATCATTACAAAATTCAAAACAAAACAAAAACACTTATCATCAAAATCAAGATAGTGTATGTACACTCCTTTTTCAAGTCTTTTTCAATAGTTTATAACCAATCTGATGGACTTGTGACACTATTACCATAGTTAGAACAAAGCGAATGAAATTACGCATCTCTGCACCCAATTATCTACACCTCTAAAGATATCTCTTTAGCCTTTGCAATCAATACAATATTCTTACTGTCGCTTCTCTCTAAGGTTGCACTTCGTCCCACTATTTTTCTTCATTATGACTCTAGCTCTTTTAAGTTCTATTCGAGTGGTGTCCCACCATCTCTTAAACTTTCGATACAACCACGTTACTCACCAAATATTAGAAAATCATAACCTTAGCTACTCATAAGTCGTAATTACTATACAAAATTGCCTTAACCAATAATCTTATTATATAGTTACATCCCATCGCAATTCACCACGAACTCATACTACAATTACACTCAGTTAGCCTTTGCTATCACTATGAAGTCAACCTTTTCATCAGCACAACACCTAAAACTCAGGTATACTCAATGGAACTTTATTTATCTAGAAACTTGTCATTCCAGTAACAATCCACTCTTTTATGGCTTAAGATAAAATCACTAGTCCTCATACTGCCCTCCTTCTTCTTAACAAACAAGACAAGAGCACCCCACATGGAATCACTAGGACGGATGAAACCTTTATCAAGAAGCTCTTAGATTTGAGCTTTAAGCTCTCTCAATTCTAACCCTACAGGAATAAACTCAATAGAGGGGGATTTGACCTCAACATCCCGAATATGAGCCAATTACGTCAAACAATCCTGCCCTACCAGTTTGCTAGCCTGAATGGAGGATATGATCTTAGCTAGCTTAGGCTTGTACACCCCTTCCCACTCTAATTTTTCCCTACCGGGGATCTCTAGAGTTACCGACTTAGTATTATAATTAAGCTTGGTATAACAGAGGGACAACCAAGTCAAGTCTAAGATTATATCAAGTCAGTCATATCCAACATAACCAAATCGACCCAACTCTGAAAATCCATCAACACAATAGGACACTACTATATACATGGGTGACTATGACTGACTCTTCAACTGGGTAGAAACATGGATGAGGCCATCAAGTATATCACAAACCACATAAAATATCAAGGCAATTGAACTGACACATACGAATAAGTGGAACCTAAATCAAGCAAAACAAGAGTCATCCGATCACAACATTAGCAGTACTTCTGATCACTGCATCACACCCTTAAACTCGATCTTACCCAAAAAACATAAAACTGAGCCTTGTCATCTTGACGGGCAACCTCTTTGCCTAGCTGCACTACTCCTCTACCTGCATTACCATTTCCCCGGCCTCCACGGCCTCGCTGATTTCCTCTTCATATGCCTATGTTCTCCACAATTTTAACACACCGTATAACTTATATTCGATTGCTGAACACTGGATTAGATCGCGGGGGTTAGTTTGGGTACGATTTGGGGTCCATGATTGTGACTAGAGAAAAATAGAGGAGACATGGCTAAGATTCTGTCTCGCCCTGTCCCGCTCTGGCGAGAGGAATCCCGCACTGGCGGCCTCGCCTTGGCGGAAAAAGTCCCGCCCCAACGGCCAAAACGAAACCAGAACCCCTGCCAACAATTTTTCTAGGGTTCTTTTCTTTTCTAAATTCCACAAAGGTTCCCAGCTTTACTTAGCAATTTTAGAATAATCCATATAACTAGGATAATCATTTTCTACCCCCTAGTCAATCCCATGATACACGAAACAATTGATTCTTGTTAATTCAGCACCACAACCCACATATCCCCAGGATACACCTAGACACTCACACGATCCTTAGTCAAGATCTTTCTTTCACAACGAGTTTCACGATACTCAAGTAGTTACAACTTGCATAACTTCAATGACCATGCCAACATATTGTACATATAAAAGTTCAAATACACATTTATTGTGCACATAATGACCTCATCATGTTCAAGCAATTACAACTTCACATTTGCAGTAAATTCAGACAACCAAACAGACGCATTCAAAGTTTCCAAGATACAATTTGTAACATCTCGCAATTTGAAATAACTAAGAAGAATCCGATAATTGGAAATAGTCATTTTTGTAAAGAATGAAAATCTGGAAAATTTGTTAAGTTAGAATAAGTTGAGTTTTGGTCAACTTCAAACGGCAATAACTCCTAGCTCAGGATTAGTTATGTGTATTTCCAGATATGGTTGGAAAGCTCTTGGAATGATATTTCCAACACCGTCGAGTTTGCACGGCTCCGAGTTTGTATGAGTAAGTTATGCTCTTTGGAAGCTGGGTTATTGGATTAAGGAAAGTCTAATCCGGATTTGGAAGGATAATTTAGTCTTTTCCTTACCTAATTATTATAATTCGTTTTTAGGAGTTTAATTGGGGTTAAGTCATAGTTTATTCAGTTTTAGAAAAGTGATTTTCACGCTAGGGCTTGGAGAAGAGGAGAAAAGAGGAGAAAGGAGAAGAACGTTCAAGATTCGTCGATTTCGTCAATGATAGCTTGTGGATTTCATCGGGGGTGATCCCTAAAAAGGTATGTGGGATAACATAGCATTGGGTTATTTCACCCACGCTCTAGCCATGATTCAATTCAGCGAATTTAAGTCTTTGAGATTTTAAAATTGAGTTATTGATGAATATTGAAAGTTTCGTTGAATTTCTTGTGGGTTGTGTGGTTGGAGTTTCTTGCGATTTGATTCATGTTTTTAGGTGTAATTTAGAGTTGAATCTGGTATATATAAGAGGATATAATCAATTGTAAGTGTTTGGGGAAGGAACTAAGTTGATTGGGAGGGTTTAGAGTTGAAAAACGAAGAAGAAAAGTCAGGGAACACATGAGGAGGGCCCTAGTGCGTCGCGCCTCTCAGATCCCCAAAAAAGGGTGCCTGAATGTTGAGATTTGGGGTGCCGCACCAGCCAGAGTGCCCCAACTATGTCCCTGAATCTCAAGGGCTAGCGCCCCGCACCTCTCAAAGCGCTAGGGACGCTAGCTCTTCCCATTCTTCCCCCATCTTTTCGTACTTGTTCCTTAGCAATGTACCTATGTTTTCTAGATGATTCCAACACTCTAAGGTACATCTAAACATCATGAAATCATCCATAAAATTGAGATCATGAACCTTGAATCCATAATCCAATTCAAGGAAAGTTAAGATCAAAGTCAAGATAAGTTAAGAGTCAAGTCTACAAGTTAAGAGGCAAGCCAAAGCAAAGTTTTTAAAGTTTTCAAAAGTCTTTAACAAACATTTTAACTTTGTTTTAAGAATTAAGTTTCAAGTTAAACAAAGAGTAAAGAGTTGAGTTCATTTCTCAAAAAAAATCTATAAGGGAACTAAGTATTCCTAAAGAGTTTATAAATGTTTTCACATTTGAGCAAGAAAAGGGAACATTGATTCCAAGAGAGCTTTTAAGCTAAGTTTTGAGTAATTATCTCAAACCAAAGAAAGAAGTTTGTTTTAAAAACATATGATTTAAGTATATTTTGGGAGTAGTATTGAGCATCGATATGGAGATACGAGTTCATATTAACTCAAGTCTCCATAAACCATGAAGCCATCATGGGTAGTAAATGATCATAATTTTTAGATGACTTCTTAAGAAACTTTTAGCATAGACTAGTGGATCCACTTAGTAAGTTAGGTTCTATAACCCCGGCAAGGTATATGACGGTCCTTGGCAGCGTGAGGTAAAATATTGTATCTTTACTATAGCTCTTAAGTGATGGTTGTTAGTTAGAGAAACTCCCACAACAGTATTTTGTATTTCTATATACAAAGAGAGTTCATATTGTATCTTTGCAAACATACAGAGTTACTATTATATTTCTAAATACACAAAGTTGACAACATGTTTTAAACAACTTTTCCTTATATTGCACTTGTTTTTAAACTACTTTATATTGAAGTGAGTTCAGTTATGTTGAGTTGAGTTGAGCTAGGTAAGTTCTTCAGTCCTTTCAGAATCTTTTCAAGCCTATGTATTGTTTAGCATTCCAACTCGCATACTCGTACATTCAATGTACTAATGTCAGTTGGATTGCATTGTCTTATGATGCATACACAGGTAACCAGGATCAACATTCAGCGCCTCGCTTATTAGATTCAACACTCAGAGTCTGTTAGTGAGCCTCATTGCATTCCGGAGGACTCTTTTATCATTTGCTCTCTAGTTTTCAGTTGTTAGGATGATCGGGGGTCCTGTCCCGACATCCCTTCTTATTTTAGAGGTTTCATAGATAGATAGTATTAGTTCTTTAGTATTATTCATTCAGTTTTATATGTTTAAAACTGGAGTTGCCAGTTTTGGCTAAGTTATTGCAATGAGCTATATCTCTTGTGTTTAAGTCTTCCGCTGAGTAAGTAAGCCAGGCCAAGGGTTCGCTTGGGGCCAGTAATGATTCTCGAGTGCCAGTCACATTCGAGGTGTAGGCTCAGGGTGTGACAAACTTGGTATCAAAGCATAGTGTTCAGGAGTCCTAGGGAGTCTATGAAGCCGTGTCGGTAGAGTCCTAGTTATCGGTGTCAAGCGCGCCACATCTATAATTAAAAGGCTGCAATACTTAGGAAAATTTCTCACTTCTTTAACTATTATTTCGTGCGTTAGAGTTTGATCTCTAAAAGTTTTTCTTCTAATCTGTGCTTGTGCGTGTTTTCAAATAATCATGCCTCTTCGAAGAGCTGTCAGAGGCCACCTTGATAGGCGTAATGTGGAGAAGCAAAAGTTACCGAATGCACTTGAAGTGCAACCCCAAGGGGAAGTTACCAATGTTGAGTTCAGGGAAGCCATAAGGATGTTAAGTCAAGCTGTGACTAACTAGGTTGGGCAACAAAGAGGAGCTCGGCAAGAAGAGGCTGACACTTCAAGGATTCGTGAGTTCTTGAGGATTAATCCTCCAAGTTTTACTGGTTCAAGCACTTCTGAGGATCCAGAGAACTTTGTTGATGAACTAAAAAAAGGTGTTTGATGTGATGCATGTTGCTGATACTGAGAGAGTTGAGTTAGCTACATATCAACTGAAGAATGTCGCTAGGACTAGGTTCGACCAGTGGAAATGGGGTAGAGCTGAGGATGCACCACATGCGAGTTGGGCCTGTTTTGAGGAGGCTTTCTTGGGGCGTTTCTTTCCCCGAGAATTGAAAGAGGCCAAGATGCGTGAGTTCCTCACACTTAAGCAACATTCTCTGAGTGTTCATGAATATGGGTTGAAATTCACCCAACTATCCCATTATGCTCCGAAGATGGTTGCGGATATAAGGAGTAGGATGAGTCTGTTTGTTGCTGGGTTGTCCCATCTATCAAGCATAGAGGGTAGGGCAACTATGTTAATTGGGGACATGGACATATCAAGGTTGATGGTCTATGTGCAGCAGGTTGAGGAAGAGAAGCTGAGGGATAGGGAGGAATTCAGAAACAAGAAGGCTAAGACAAGGAATGAGTCCAGGTAGTAGAAAGGTACTGTGAATCGTTCGTCCTTTCAGCAGAAGCAAAAGGGACCTACTCCATCATCTGCTAGTGCACATGCACCCAGAAACAAAGGCGAGTATAATGGCCAGAATTCGCAGAACTTTAGAACTAGACCTACACAGTCTCAGAGTAGTGTGGCATAAAGAGGCAACTGGGCTCCTGCATGTGCTAGGTGTGGTAGAACCCACCCAGGTAAGTGTCGTGATGGCCAAGACATGTTGTTTCAAGTGTGGACAAGAGGGTCATGAAACAGTGCCCAAAGAACAGGCAAGGTAGTAGGAACCAGGGAAATAAGGACCAATCTTCATCGGTTTCTCCACCAGATAGGGCTGCATAGAGGAGCTACTTTCGGTACCGGTGGAGGAGCAAACCCCCTTTATGCGATCACTAATCACCAAGAGCAAAAGAAATCTCCAAATGTTGTTACTGGTATGATTCAAGTCTTTGACTTTATTGTTTATGCTTTGCTAGACCCAGGAGCGAGTTTATCTTTTGTAACTCCATATGTTGCTATGAATTTTGATATTATTCTTGAGCAACTTAGTGAACCATTCAATGTTTCTACACCTGTTGGTGAATCTATTCTAGCAGAGAAAGTCTATCATAATTATCCCATTTCCGTCAATCACAAGAGTACCATGGCTGATTTAATTGAGTTAGACATGGTAAATTTTGATGTCATTCTTGGTATGGACTGACTTTATGCCTGTTATGTCTCAGTTGATTGTAGAACTCGAGTTGTCAAGTTCCAGTTTCCAAATGAGCCAGTCTTAGAGTGGAAAAGTAGTTCAGCAGAGCATAAGGGTCGTTTCATTTCGTACCTTAAGGCAAGGAAGTTAGTTTCTAAGGGGTGTGTTTATATGACTCTAGTGTTGAGATACCTCATATCCAGTCAGTTCCTATAGTAAATAGTTTCTAGAAGTCTTTCCAGATGATCTACACAGAGTCCCTCTTAAGAGAGAGATAGACTTCGGTATAGATGTTCTTTCAGATACCCATCCTATCTCTATTTCGCCATATAGGATGGCACCAACAGAGTTAAAAGAGTTAAAATAGCAGTTGAAAGACCTTTCAGAGAAAGGGTTTATTCGACCAAGTGTCTCACCTTGGGGCGCTCCGGTCTTATTTGTGAGAAAGAAAGATGGTTCCCTTAGGATGTGTATAGATTACCCGACAATTGAACAAGGTTATCATCAAGAACAAGTATCCTCTTCCAAGAATTGATGATCTTTTCAATCAACTTCAGTGTGCTTCTTGTTTTTCAAATATTGACCTCAGATCTAGCTACCATCAGTTGAAAGTAAAGGAGTGTGATATTCCCAAAGACAACATTCAGGACCCGTTATGGTCATTATGAGTTTCTGATCATGTTTTTTTGTTTAACTAATGCACCTGCAGTGTTCATGGACCTTATGAATAGAGTTTTCAAACCTTATTTAGATATGTTTGTTATAGTCTTCATTGATGACATACTAATCTATTCAAGGAATTAAGAAGATCTTGCTAGCCATCTCAGAATAGTTATTCAGACTTTGAAAGATAAGGAGCTATATGTTAAGTTCTCGAAATGTAAGTTTTGGCTTGAGTTTGTGGCATTCTTGGGCCACATAGTTTTCGGTGATGGAATTAGAGTTGATACTCAGAAGATAGAAGCAGTGCAGAGTTGTCTTAGACCCACATCTCCAACTAGTATTAGGAGTTTCTTGGGTTTGGCTGGATATTATAGAAGGTTCATAGAGGGATTCTCATCTATTTTGTCCCATTTGACCAAATTTACTCAGAAGACAGTTAAGTTTCAATGGTCTGAAGTTTGTGAGAAGAGCTTTCAGGAATTGAAAAAGAGGTTACTACTACCCCAGTATTGACCTTACAAGAAGGTACGCAAGATTTTGTGGTGTATTGTGATGCATCTAGAGTTGGTTTGGGTTGTGTATTAATGCAGAATGGCAAGGTTATAGATTATGCCTCCGACAGGTGAAAGTTCATGAGAAGAATTACCCAACCCCATGACTTAGAGTAGGCTACCGTAGTATTTTCTTTGAAGATATGGCGTCATTATTTGTATGGTTTTCATGTTGATGTATTCACTGATCACACGAGTCTTCAATATGTGTTCACTCAGAAAGAACTTAATCTTAAACAAATGAGGTGGTTAGAATTACTCAAGAATTATGACATGAGTATTCTTTACCACCCAGGTAAGGCTAATGTTGTTGTTGATGCCTTAAGCAGGTTGTCTATGGGTAGTACTGCCCATGTTGAGGAAGAAAAGAAAGCGTTAGCAAAAGATGTGCATAGACTTGCACGCTTGGGAGTCAGACTTATGGATTCCACAGAAGGAGGAGTAGTGGTGATGAATGGGGTTGAATCATCATTAGTGTCAAAAGTAAAAGGCAAGCAAGACTAAGACCCTATTTTCCTTGAATTGAAAGAAAATGTTCATAAGAAAAAAGTATTAGATTTTGAACAAGGAGGAGATGGTGTACTGAGATATCAAGGTAGATTGTGTGTACCAATGGTGGATGGACTCTAAGAGAGGATCATGGAGAAGGCTCATAGCTCCAGATATTCCATTTATCCGGGTTCCACAAAGATGTATTGTGATTTGAAAGAGGTGTATTGGTGGAATAGTATGAAGAAGGGCATTGCAGAATTTATTGCTAATTGTCCAAATTGCCAACAAGTTAAAGTAGAGCACCAAAGGCCCAGTAGGTTGGCTCAGAATATAGAACTTCCGGAATGGAAGTGGGAGATGATTAATATGGACTTCATCACAGGGTCACCAAGGTCTCACAGGCAGCATGATTCTATTTGGGTGATTGTCGATAGAATGACAAAATCAGCCCACTTTTTGCCGGTAAAGACTACTCACTCAGCAGAAGATTATGCTAAGCTTTATATTCAAAAGGTGGTAAGACTTCATGGGGTTCCAGTCTCCATTATTTCAGCTAGGGGTGCACAATTTACTACATAGTTCTGGAAATCTTTTCAGAAGGGTTTGGGTTCAAAGGTGAACTTGATTACTGTTTTTCATCCTTAAACTGATGGGCAAGCAGAGCGCACTATTCTGACCTTAGAGGATATGTTGAGGGATTGTGTGATTGATTTCAAGGGTAATTGAGATGATCACCTACCTCTTATTGAGTTTGCTTATAACAATAGTTACTACTGTAGCATCCAAATGGCTCCATATGAAGCTCTTTATGGGAGAAGATGCAGATCTCCTATTGGATGTTTTGAAGTTGGTGAAGCAGGGTTGATAGGACCATATTTAGTTCATCAAACTATGGAGAAGGTGAAAGTGATTCAAGAGAGTTTGAAAATGGCACGGAGTCATCAAAAATCCTACACTGATAGTAGGAGGAGGGAGTTAGAGTTTGAAGTAGATGATTGGGTATCTCTAAAAGTCTCACCCATGAAGGGTGTTATGAGGTTTGGTAAGAAGGGGAAACTTAGTCCCCAGTATATTGGACCTTATCGAATATCCAAGAGGATTGGCAATATAGTTTATGAGTTGGAGCTACCTCAAGAGTTAGCAGCGGTTCATCCGATGTTTCACATCTCCATGTTAAAGAAGTGCATGAGAGATCCTTCATTGATCATACCAACTGAAAGTATTTGGATCAAGGATAGCTTATCTTATGAGGAGATTCATGTTCAGATTCTAAATCGCCAAGTTCACAAGTTGAGAACAAAAGAGGTAGCATCAGTCAAAGTCCTTTGGGGGAACCAATTTGTTGGGGAAGCTACTTGGGAAGCTGAGGAGGATATGAAGAAGAGATATCCACATCTCTTTGAGTCCGGAGAAAATGCAAACCAAGGTACTAATTCTCTTCTTAGTACTCTTTATATTATGAGTGAGCATGTTGTTTGTTTGCAGTTGCTTGTTGGGTGTTTGAACTTGATGTTACACCCTTAGCCTAGTAAGATTAATCTCATTCGAGGACAAATGTTCCCAAGGAGGACATATTGTAAAATCTCGCAATTTGAAATAACTAGGAAGAAGCCAATAATTGGAAATAGTCATTTTTGGAAAGAACGAAAATTTGGTCAACTTAAAACGGCCATAACTCCTAGATCAGGATGAGTTAGGTGTATTTCTAGAAATGTTTGGAAATCTCTTGAAATTATTGAGGATATAATCGATTCTAAGTTGAATCTGGTATATATTGAGGATATAATCGATTCTAAGTATTTGGGGAAAGAACTAAGTTGATTGGGACGGTTTAGAGTTGAAAAACAAAAAAGAAAAGTCTGGGAACACATGGGGAGGGCCCTGGCGCGTCGCGCCTCTCAGAATCCCAAAAAGGGGTCTCTAAATGTTGAGCTCTGGGGCGCTGTTCCAGCCAGAGCGCCCCAACTTGGTCCCTGAATCTCAAGATTTGGCGCCCCACGCCTCTCAGAGCGCAAATGACATTAGTTCTTCCTATTCTTCCCCCATCTTTTCGTACTTGTTCCTTAGCAATGTACCTATGTTTTCTAGTTGATTCCAACACTCTAAGGTACATCTAAACATCAAGAAATCATCCATAAACATGAGATCATGAACCTTGAATCCATAATCCAATTCAAGGAAAGTTAGGATCAAAGTCAAGAGAAGTTAAGAGTCAAGTCTACAAGTTAAGAGGCAAGTCAAAGCAAAGTTTTTAAAGTTTTCAAAAGTCTTTAACAATTGTTTTAACTTTGTTTTAAGACTTAAGTTTCAAGTTAAGCAAAGAGTAAAGAGTTGAGTTCATTTCTCAAAAAAAGCTATAAGGGAACTAAGTATTCCCAAAGAGTTAAATAAATGTTTTCACATTTGAGCAAGAAAAGGGAACATTGATTCCAAGAGAGCTTTTAAGCTAAGTTTTGAGTAATTATCTCAAACCAAAGAAAGAAGTTTGTTTTAAAAACATATGAGCTAAGTATAGTTTACGAGTAGTATTGAGCACCGATATAGGGATGCGAGTTCATATTAACTTAAGTCTCCATAAACCATGTAGCCATCATGGGTAGTGAAGGATCATACTTTTTAGATGACTCCTTAAGATGTTTTTAGCATAAACTAGAGGATCCACTTAGTGAGTTAGGTTCTATACCCCCGGCAAGGTATAGGACGGTCCTTGGCAGCATGAGGTTAAATGATGTATCATCACTATAGCTCTTAAGTGATGGTTGTCGGTTAGAGAAACTCCCACAGCAGTATTTTGTATTTTTATATACAAACAGAGTTCATATTGTATCTTTGCATACACACAGAGTTACTATTGTATTTCTAAATACACATAGTTGACAACATGTTTTAAACAGTTTTTCCTTATATTGCACTTGTTTTTAAACTGCTTTATATTGAAGTGAGTTCAGTTATGTTGAGTTGAGTTGAGCCAGGTAAGTTCTTCCGTCCTTTCAGAATCTTTTCAAGCCTATGTATTGTTTAGCATTCCAACTCGCATACTCGTACATTCAATGTACTGATGCTAGTTGGCTTGCATCGTCTGATGATGCAGACACAGGTCACCAGGATTTGCATCCAATGCCTCGTTGATCAGGTTTAGCACTCCGAGTCAGCTGGTGAGCCTCCTTGCATTCCGGAGGACTCTTTTATCATTCGCTCTCTAGTTTTCAATTGTTAGGATGATCGGGGGTCCTGTCCCGACTTCCCTCTTTGTTTTAGAGGCTTCATAGATAGATAGTATTAGTTATTTAGTCTTATTCATTCAGTTGTATACGTTTAAGACTGGAGTTGCCATTTTTGGCTAAGTTATTATATTTTAAGTTATTGCAATGAGTTATATCTCTTGTGTTCAAGTCTTCTGTTAAGTAAGTAAGCCAGGTCAAGGGTTCGCTTGGGGCCAACAATGGTTCTCGAGTGTCAGCCCCGTCCGGGGTGTAGGCTCGGGGCGTGACACAATTCACGGATAAGTCCAAATTCATAATTAATTATTTCGCTCCATGGATGACCATTCTTGATCATCTATGCATTCACACCACCCGTAGGGCCAAATACCAATTGGAACCTTCTCAGTTTCCAATTTGCTTTGCCTAGGGGCCCTCAATCGTGACCACGACATCTAGTTTACTTCGTTGAGATACCAATTGGAATCGAGAGATATCAATTGGACTCAACTCATACCACAAGCGATAATAGTAGCTACAAAGCCCCACAAAACTGCTAATTTCAATCACACAACTTGGTTGAACTCAATTCTTAACCGACTCAATCTTTAAATGATGGTAACCAGACCTTAAATCAATTTTAGAGGAAACCGATGCACCTTGCAACTGATCAAAAATATCATCTATTCGAGACAGTGGATACTTGTTCCAAATGGAGACTCTATTCGACAGTCAGTAGTCTATACACATCCTCTCTTGCTAGTGATGGTGTTACCATTTTTGTTGCTCTAGTTTGGACCATAGAGTGAAGGAGGAAAGATACCAATTTGTATCACTCAGATACCAATTGGATTCAAGTAATATCACGAAGGAGTATAAAGAAGGGAGTTTTTCCATAAGTCCTATAGCCTCTCGAAGAAAAGTACGGGCGTCATCGTACCGTTTCGCAAGACTCTACTAGACTCGTTTTGGGACAATGAGATCAACGAACCTAGGGCTCTGATACCAACTTTGTCACGACCCAGACTGTTGTGATTGGCACCCACACTAACAATCCGGTGGGAGAACCACTACTACAACCCAAACCAAGCAATCAATTTAAAAACTAAGGCATATAAGTCAAATACTAAGGAAGGAAAATAGAGTTTCCATAAACTCTAACAAAAGTTCAACAATAACTAACAAATGCGGAAGAATTAACCTAGAACCTGAAAGTCAATGTACCAAAACTCTAACAAGATTCATAAGTCTAAACGAGAAAATCATCTAAAGAACTAGTCTAAGTCCGAATATGATGGACTAGACAAAAAGAGAACTCAAGGCAACTCGGAAGAACTGGCTCACCCTTGAATTCGAATCGGCGATCACTAATCTTCTAAACGAGGTCTGTCAATAGCCGTCGAAAGATGCCCTATACTCAACAAAACTAAGAGAAAGTGCAGTATCAGTACACAACTACCGTGTACTGGTAGGATCACTCTGCTATCCCACTAAGTGTAACATATATTAGTTAATAAAACAATATAATCACATGCACATATCGAACGTATACAATATCATCAATATATACGAACAATGAACAACTTCACAATTCTCACATATCACAGCTATAACAATTTAGATCAACGTACCATCTTCCAATATCAATCATCATTAGATATGAACGAATTCATCACAAGTAGATGCACAACACAATTCAATGGTCCTCTCATGGAACCCAATTCAATGGTTCTCTCATGGAACCCAATTCAATGGTTCTCTCATTGAACCCAAACTTAAACAGTTAGCATGTTGGAACGTGGCAATTCGATTCCATTTTTATGCCAGAACGTGGCAATCCAATCCGAGTTAGTTATGCCGGAACGTGGCAATCTGATCTCATATTTATGCTGAAACGTGGCAATCCGATCCAAGTTAGTTATGCCGGAACATGGCAACCGATCCCAGTTAGTGTGTCGGATCGTGACACCCGCTCATTCAACAAACCATAATCACAATCACAATGTATATTCTCACAATCATACAACAAGAGGTGATTCATGGCATTCAATTATTCAATTATCCTCAATTACAACAAGGGTGATCAATAATGCAACATTCTCATACATACATGTATCATATTGAAGCAAGAACAAATATACATCACATAATCATAGAATCACAACCATCACCTACCTCGAAACAAGCTTGAAACCCTAAGAAACTTGATCCTTCCCTTTTCGAATTCGTTCCGCTTGTTCTTAGTCTACAAATAATCAATATAATACGAGAATCAATAAGCAATCACTAATTACCCAAATTACTAACAATTCTATGAACACTAGATCAAATCCATGATCTCAATTATCCAAATTAGGGTTGTTTCCACCATAGAATCTAGAACAAACCCTCCCCCATCAATATTCACCCATTCTATTACGTTCTACGAATCGAAAAATGGATTCGGGGAGTGATAAGCTTACCTTTAGCCTCAAGAATGGTGAAAAATCAGTAGGAATCGTCTGGGGGTCGTTCCTTAGCTATAAAAGTCAAAAAGTGCATAATGAGGTCGTTTAGGGGTTTATTAACGACTTTAATTCGCGTCAGGCTCGCCACAGCGGCCACCACCTCGTCACAGCGGCCTCGCCAAAGCGGCATTCTCAAGACAGAGAGTTATTTCAAGAATTCCAAAATTCTCATTTCACAACACACCTCTAACCCACGACACTTAGTAAATACCCTTTACGCTAAGATCAATTTTGGGAGCTCTACTCGCTCGAATTCAATTTCATAAAGTCGTACGGATTCCTTAACGAGTTATCGAACTACTCATATAATCAAAATCATAAATGATTCACCAGATTGTTACCAGATTTCCCTACACCTTAATGACTCTGATTTCGTCCAAATCTGGACTAGGTTGGGAAAATCCAAGTTACTACGAAAAAGTTTCTGGCCCCAATTATTTCTCCATTGATTTTTCCATAACGACGGAAATCAGGTCGTTACAAGGCGTTTCTTCATACTTTTAAACTACAATTTATTTAAGTTCTCTACTCTTCTTCTTCTTAAAAAAATCTCAAGTGTTATTTGTAAAAATTGAATAAGTTCGAAACTCAACGAAATTCGAGGTACCTCATAAGAAACAGTTGGTGAACAAATTGTAGCAAATCATTCATCAATTCTCACACTCATATTTTTTCTTACGATTTTCATGAATTAACAGTGACAAAAAGTTGTGGGAGAGACAATATTATTAAATAGATATGAAAAAAGGCATATGATTTGGGTAAGATATTTCTTCTTTTTTTTTTTATTCAATTACCCTCAAATGAAGGAGTTTCTTCCTAATTTCGCTAAAACAATGGGCATCAACATAGTCCATTGAATTATTAGTTTTGATGTTAAATTCACTATTTCAAAAATAAATTTTTACAATTACTTATAATATGATAATATAGCCATGATAATAATTATTTTTAATAGATATGTATGTAAAAATGAACGGAGAAAGTAAAGTGTTGATGGCAAGAGATTTAAATCAAATGGAACACCAGAGTAAATATAGCATGCACATATATTTTTGTCTTCCTTCTTCATTGGCTATGTATTGTTCCATATAATTTTTCTTTATGTCACGAGATACACTCTTTACTAGTTATATAAAAATAGATAAGTAAATAGTGATTGATCATTAAATGATCTTAAATCAAATTAATGATTCTATGAATAATACTTTAAATTTTATTCATCTATTAATTTTTATTATTGAAAAATTTAAATATTTTATATCATGATACAACTTCTATAAGATACTAGATACATTTATTAGACAACAACTATATGGTATGTATGCGGCAGAAAAAAAGGAGAAGACTACAATTCCACAAATATAAGGTAGAAACTTAATGAAATGAAATATTTTTTACCATAGGTGATGTTGTTCATATATTAAAATAAAACTATTCTATTGAAGTGTATATATCTATAACAAAGAATTGGTCAAGCTAAATATTTGACATACGCTCAAACTTGTATTTAACCATCATTCATGATAACAACAAAGTATACTTTTTTGGTAACATTATCTCTCTATGATAGTCTTACTCAAATATTAATTGAGTAATAATATTTTATAAAAGATATATTACATATAAAGATAAAGTATTGAAATACTTATGGTAATTCTTTTTAGTGTCATGCACATACTAAATTTCAAGTATGAATATTTAAGACAAAATTTGTACTTAAATGGTGTACATCATTTATGTTCATAACCTCAAGAGGAAAGGCTATTGGTGACATTTTTTGAATGAATAATTTTTTTTTCCGATTTTGTTGGTTAGATTTGTTTACAAAATTGAGTGAAGTAAGAAATAGTACTACTAAAGAAATGTCACATTCTCTCATATTTAAACTCTGAATGTATTTTGAAATGTTTTAATGATATATGGTCATATTGATCTCAAAATACAAGAAACTCTATGACAATATGGATTAATCATTTAAAAACATTTGTCCTATGTTCATTCAATTATAATTATTTACTAAAAAGCTTTAATTTAGTAATATTAATTTTATTTTACAACATCATATATTATATATACGATACACACGTGCAACGCACGTGTCGTGAAACTAGTATCATATATATATATATATATATATATATATATATATATATATATATTCACAAACCAGAATTCCTTTTTAATTTATTTATTTCCAAAACTAGCATTCCCTTTTCATGAAAAGTTGTGACTTTTATGAAAAGTTACGACTTTAATGAAGAGTTGCGACTTTTATGAAAAGTTGCGACTTTTATGAAGAGTTGCGACTTTTATGAAGAGTTGCTACTTTTATGAAAGGTTGTGACCTTTCCGAAGGATTGCAACTTTTTCCAAATAGCTGTAACCATTCCGATAAGGCACAATAAACATTTGTTCATACTACCCTTTATTGTCTATAAATAGAGGGATTTCTTCTCATTTTAAAACAACAAAAATTCTAAACCTCCTCTTCTTCTTATTCTTCACAATTAAATATTTGTGTACTTTGCTCATGTTGAGTGACTCACTTACACCATTGTTTATGTTACAGATCCTGGTACGTATTTTTGCAGTCATTACTTTATGTTTATGTTACTAAGGATAAATGATAAGATGTAATAATTTTCATTTTACTTTACATTATTAATGTTTGTACTACGTAATCTTTTATGTAAGATAATATAATGTTTTATTTTTAATGACACATAGATTTTAAGTAATATTTTATAAATTTCATGATATTAAGTTTCCGCACGAAGTGCGGATAATTTTACTAGTATATATATATATATATAGGCATATTTAAAACTTTCTTTTACCCTAGCTCCAACTTCTAAACAAATTGTAAAAGTTTAAATTAATTTTTTTTTTATTAAAAACGTATTTAAATTGAACGTGAAAAAAAAACTGATTATTCAACTAAGTAATTTTATTTTTCAATTTTATCCTTAATCTAAATTGATTATTATTGACCATCACAATTTAAATAAACAATTTAAACTATAGCTAGGTAGACTAAATAGATATCACTATTTGCTATGACACATAGTTTTTACTAATTTGAATGGTTCATGATTAGATTATTAAGTGGGGATACCACTTAATAAGACACAAGTACCCTCTTAGGCTATGACCAAAATCTTAGAGACACACCTTAACTAAACTAATGTCCTATTACCCTCCCTGAACCAAATTTTTTTCCGGTAATTTTGTCCACCTTTTTGGCTTACGTGACATCCAAACATCTCCCACGCCCCTCAACTACGTGGAGTCACAGAGTGTGCCACGTAAGCCAAAAGATGTACAAAATTACAAAAAAAAAAATGAGTTCGGAGAGGTAATAGGACCTCAATTTAGTTAAGAAGTGTCTCTGAGATTTTGGTCATAGTCTAGGGGGTGGGAGGGGGGAGGGGGTACTTGTTCCTTATCCCTGGGATTAAGTGCATTTATTTACATGAAAATTAAAACACTTATTTGATCTACATATGTTTTAATCTTTAAAATCTTAAACAATTCTTAATATTATTAAGAGATATATTTGTGTGGATAATTTTCACAATCACTCAATTGACAATCATCAGTCACTACACTACTATCTTAGTTGTCACAACCACCACCACCATCATTGTCAACCACCATCCTGGCTTCATAGCCACCATTGGCAAATATCATTGTTGTCAAAAATACTATTGTTAGTCGCTATCACCTATCATATCCATTATTATTATTATTATTATTATTATAATCATATTCACCATCACCGTCGTCATTGTTGGGGCCGCCACCACTACTATCAATGCCACCACTACAGACAATCTTTATTATCAACCACCTCTGCCTCACTACAATCACCAACATATAGTCAACCACCACAATTTTCTACTACCAACATTACCAACTACTAACATGAACCAACTCCACCATTGTCACTGTCACGCAAGTCACTGAAACACCAAGTACTTCTTCTATAACAATTAGCACCACCTTCACCATCACAACTATCAATACCACTATTACTTGCCATTAGCACTTACCTTCACTACCACCAACACAAGCAAACATAAATATTTTAATTTTCAAGTCGAATAATTTAAAAAAATATATGCATTTATTTAAATTATTTGCTTATTTTTTAAATGTAAATTGTATATTTATCATATTTACAAATAAATAAATTATATAAGTTCATATACTGAAAAATAAATTACCTTAATCATTTAATGATCAAATTTAAAAATATCTTATCATTTAAATTTGCATTTAGATTCACATTTTAATCAAAGACATAATGGCTCATGGTAGACATCTTTTCTTCTAATTTTGTGTTTTAAAGTTGTTGAAAGCCTATGATTTTAATTGGTAATCTAACATAGTATAACCATAATACTTTGGTGTCAAAGTTCAACAGGAATACTTTTTCAAACCCAAGTGAAGACACATGACATAGAAAATATTGTATCTCATATATATAAATATACTAACAAGCAGTTTACAGAATCTAACTTGTAGTGGTCTACCCAACGTATACAATATAACAGCCAAGCACATAAACGTGATTGACCTTCCCAGTTGAAATTCAACTGTATCAACAAATTCCTTTGGTTTACTGTTTGGAATCAGAATATGGTAAAGAGGGGGTTGAAGGGGGGGGGGGGGGGGGGGGGGTCATCAGCAAGTCCAATAAAGTAGCATTTGCACAAAGAACAACTTTCACAATGTTTTTGTCAGTCAACAGTTGTCATGGGAAGGAAGAGATGTCAAACAGTTGATAATAAACAAATTGGTTTGCAAATAAGTATACTAAAGATACATAACATTCACAAGGTTTAGAAACCAAGGGAGGTACACTGCTTCTTAGCATGTTCTGGTATCAGTTTGTTTAAGAGCTCTGCAGATGCTCCTTTCAACTCTGTAGATGAAATTGCACAAAAATAAGTAACCCAGAAAACTTCAATTCCTTAAAAGTACTGGTAAGGGAATATGATTAAACCTTGAGGCCTGAAGTTGAAGAGAGGTGGCAATGGTCGACCATTAGGGAGACGAGTCTTAGGGTCACGGAGCTCATCGAAGAAAGAGTGGGTGCAAGCCTCCAACTGCAAATGGGAATCAAATATATATTACAGTATCTTAATGGAAATTGTTTTCTAATAATTAGAACCAACATTGTCTTGCATGCCATACCAAACATGAAAGAAAGGTACCTTGCTCTTCATCATTTTTATGCATCCAAATTATGCAATCAAATGATTATAAAAACATCCGACTCCACAAGTAACAAAATCTATTTCATAGAATTATGTTATATAACAGAAATGATACAACAAGATCATATCAGGATGCAATTTTTTTTGGACAACTATCAGCTGCAAATGCACTTCTCAGAAAATATATCAGCCCAAGAAATTAGAGAATACTAATTCTTAAGTTATGAAACAACTTCTTCAGAAATGACTTGACCTGTTTTCTAAAGCATTTTAAAGGTGTAAAGATGTGAAACTAATTTTTCTGTTGTTACTGTTAAGGTAGGGCCCTTAGGTAGCTAGTGTTAAGAAACAAATAGGGGAAAAACAACTTTAAGGTGACTGACAACCTATTTCTTTTTTGTTCTTTGTTTGGATAAGGGAAAAGACATAGTTGTTTCGATGGGAAATTCTAAACAAGGCCAAGTAATGCACACAATACAAAGAGCATGTGGTCCTATTACTCTGATGAGTATGAAGCCCTTAGTTATTCTTGTTTCACAATCATCTAAAAGCAACTCCAGAGGAAAGACTCCTAAATTAACCTTCAGAATCATACAATTGTTTGTTCCCCTCACATTGTGGTCTGAAGTTTGACCAGGTACTACTGCGTAATATGGTTTCTTGATCTACCCGGTTCATCTATATTTGCAGCTGAGAAATTGAGGGGAAAAAAGTTTAAACTTACCGCAGTAGACCGCAAATTTGGAGAATACTGGAGAAGCCTTGAGACAAGATCCACAGCTTCAGGAGGCATCCGCTTATGAAAAATCTGGAATAAAAAGAAGCAATGAGTATATAAGTGTGCAAGGAATGATCAGCACTGTATTCTCTATGTAGGAACAGAGACAAGAACCTCACTTTATGCCAAGGGTGAGCTTTGATTTGTGGGAATTTGAACTCAGTGTAATTTGGATTCATACACTTGATTTCCTCCCGAGTTGGTGTTCCGAGAACCTAGACCATACAAGATTTCAGTACAATTGCTTTCTGCAATCTGGAGATCATGAAATTAAGTTCATCATTACTCGAGTGAAGATACCTTGATAATTTCCACGAGCTGATCAACTCCACTCTCACCAGGAAAGAGGGGCTATGGATATTGTAACAGAAAAAGATTAGAAAGATGTCAAGAATTATGAAATTGTTCATGTCTAGAATTAAAGAACAAGATTCTGAAAGAATAAGACCTGCCCAAGAAGCAGTTCAGCAAGGACACAACCCACAGACCAAATGTCAATTGCAAATGTGTATTCAGTTGCTCCAAATATAAGTTCAGGCGCACGATAATAACGAGAACAAATGTATGAAATATTTGGCTCGCCTTTGACCTGAAGGATAATATACAACTTTAGGCAGCTATTTAAGAGGAACATGAAGATCAAAATAAACACAAGATTGAGCTGATATCATCTGATACCCCCGAGAAAAATGCAGCGAGAAAAGAATAAAGTGTGGGCTTTTAGGAGAATTGATCAAGTCTAACTTGATTGACATTAATGAAAAGCAAATTTTTTGTTCAGGTAGAATCCTTTTTTGATATTGTACAGTGTTGAAAGTTACTTGTTTATCATTTGGTTGACAGACAAAACTGGACCAGAGATCATGATCATGAAATACACTCATCAAAAATAAGTGGACTAATTCAATAGTAACTGTAAGTGCTTCACCTCAGAAACTAGAACAGTAGAAAAAGTATGAAAAAGTAGAAAACAATACCGATTTACTATAATCCAAGACACTTTGCTTCCCTAAATAATCAGGGGACAGACAATGTAATATCGTTAAAAAAAAAGAAAAGGGCAGACCGGTGCACTAAGCTTGCGCTATCAGCAGGGTCTGGGGATGGGCTGGACCACAAGGGTCTATTGTACGCAGCCTTACCCTACATTTCTGCAACAGGCTGTTTCCACAGCTCAAACCCATGACCTCCTGGTCACATGGAAGCAATGTAACATTGTTCAACTTCTGTAAAATCCTAGTAACTATATGACAAACATAACCATCACTTGTCACCAACAAAACAAATGCGCAAAACCACAACTGTTTCCTGATTTATTTGCAAGTGGATGATAGTAGTGCACAACCACAATGACTCATCACAAAAGATGGCACACAACCATAGTCATTCTTGGTTTATAAGACAAATGTTAATGGGGATTCCTTTTCTTCGTGAAATGGGGTAGGTGACAAAAGTAGCATACATTAACTTCTAAGTTGCAAAACTGCTGTTACTGAATAAATAAACGTTGTGCTTTGTAACTGGAGTTAGTCAACTTTCGAGTAGTCACAAACAAAAATTTTACAAGTTACAATTACCAGAACTTTTGCACTCCCGAAATCACAGAGCTTAAGCTGGTGAGTATGTGGGTTGACCTGCCATGGAAAACTGCAGTAGTCAATATCATAAACCTTTTAAAAGATAGACTCTTAAGCTTTGAAAAAACAGACCAGTAAATTCTGAGGCTTGATGTCCCTGTGGCAGACTCCTATCCCGTGTATGTAAGCCAAAGCTCGGAAAATCTGAAGAAGTGTATAATCAATAAACACTGATTTGCAACAAAATATCTATAAGGTATTTGTAACAAAAAATACTAACAGTCCTGAGCTGCAACAGCATCAAAAAATAAAACAAAACAAGCTGCATCAAGTCCACCTTCACTTAAGTTTTGCTATAGAACATGAATTTGCTTTCAATTTAAAATGGAAAACCTGATATGTATAGAGCTTGACATAAATCATTGGCATCCGTTGGTTTGCTTTGCTGTAATGTCTCAACACACGGTAGACAGTCTCAGGTACATATTCAAGAACCAAATTAAGATAAAGCTCATCCTTTTCTGTGGTCGAAAAGAAGCAGTGTCTCAGTGAAACAACATTAGGATGATCAAGAAGGCGTATTGTTTGCAATTCCCGATTCTTGTATCGCTTATCCTGTAGAACTTTTTTTATTGCCACAGTTTCTCCAGTTTCAAGGCATTTGGCCTGCAAAATACACACACGGTTTCCAAATCAGTAACAAATTTGGACTTGTAAATCATCTGCTAGACAAGTTATGCATAGAAAAAAAAGGATATTATATATATCCCAAACCCTTAGCGTACAATATTGCCTTAATTAACGGTGGTCATCATTTGTAAAATATAAACAGTTTGTACCTGGAACACAATTCCAAAGGAACCCTGTCCAACAACACGCTCGGCCATGTAACTAATGGTCTGAATGGCAAAAGAGAATAAATTAGTAAATAAAAACTTTTAACACCACAAAAAGACATCAAGGAAAAATGCATAAAAGGTAACGTCAACTATTTGTAGAGAAGTAAGATGACACAAGAATACTGGGTTGGTTACAGAGACATGATAATTATGAGCGTTGAGTGAGTCTGTGCCACTACACTGAATTTCCATATTCCCTAGTATAAGCTATCCTCTGAGAAATATTAATGTATACTTATGTGTTCCAAAAACTCTCTAAAATATTTGCATCCTTCCCAGTTCTCATATTGATTCATCTCGCAGATACTATCTGTGATTTTATCGATAGATTGCAATTATTTACCACCATCATCACCCCCTTCACGCAATTACCATTCTCCAGGACAGTGAAAAGGGCATCGTTGGATGACACTAACCATGCAGGATACAAGCAGAACCAAAGAGAAGGACATAAGATATCTCTAATGCACATCTTGCTGAAATGCCATCCAAACTTTACAAACATGCTTCGAACATAAAAAATTGTCTAATAATATATTTGAATAAGAACTCGTTCTATTTTAAAACTTGAACCAGATAAACATATACTATTAAATCATACAAAGAGAAAAGATGGAGTCCTTTTGTTTTGGTTTCACACCCGGTGTCCATTACCCATTTTGGGGTCCAAATAATTCAGATTCGCACAAGGAAGTCCTACCTATTGGGGGGGGGTAAAGCGCTCCCACTAAAGGTGACTCCATTCATAGGGGTTGAACATGAGATCTCTAGTTAATGATGGAGGGTACTTATCACGCCACCACAACCTTTGGTGATAAGTTGGATTCTTTCAAAACTATTTACCCCTCTGTAAAGGTGTGCAACAAAATGTCTGCCACAGGATAAATAGTCTATGAACAGAATAATAATTAACTGGAAAATGAAAAGATCTCTACAGTACATGTTGCTGCTTTGAGAAAAAATGTTAGGTATGTATGTGTTATATATATATACATGTTTCCCCTTACTCTTTCTTCTTCTTTTTTGGACTAAGAAAAGGTAGTACATGTGCCCCTCCTTGCTCACCTCAACATGTATTTTTTAAAAAGTGCTTTCTCCTTTTCCTTTTATGATAATAAGGTAAGCATCCAGCTCTGGATCAATTAAATGTCATGAGCTGACCTTCTAAAAGTAAAGATTAAATATTCGGTCAATAATATAATGCCCAATGCACATAAGATGCAGGAAATGATAGGGGAGCAATATCTAACTTTAGTTGCTGATATTCAGGCCAAACAGGAAACAATTTCAACGAGAATAGCTCATTGAATCTATTGATCAATTCAAATTTTAGCTTTGACCTAAAATATTACTTTCTAAATTCCTAAAACAAAAAGAGACTAATGCAAAGAGATTTTTGCTTAACTCAATAAGATCAATACTTCTGTTAGATGACTCCAGACCTTGCATATTGTCCATTTTTTATTTTTTTAATCTTTTTTCTTCAATGATAAATTATTTATCCTGTTAACTTGTAGTACTCATCAAATAAATATAAAAATCAGAGGATATTAGTCATGTAGACAGTATCACCCGATTAACAAGTGTAACTAACATATTTCTAGAGCTTAAACCCAATATTTGAAAACTGAACAATCAATGATTAAGAATTCTTACCTGCTTAGGCTCACCATTTTTGCCCCCAATAGTTGTCACAATGATGTGGCCCTTTTCTGTTCCATTTCCGTCAACTACAGCTGCTTCCATTTCCTATCAAAAGTGAAACTGCCTAAGATAAATCAAGTATACATAGACAACGAACCAGAATATGCAGTCCTCTTCCCAGAACCAACCTTTTCTGCTTTATCATCTCTGATCTTCATTTCATTTATTTCTTCAGGAAGTTTGTCGACAAGCATGGCATCAGTTTGAGGTTTACCACCTGCTGAAGGCATTATACAGCCAGAAGCCATATCGGGAACAAAGATAAGAACTTGCTTATGGTAGTGATCAATGGGCACAACTTGAAAGACAGATCATCAGCTTCCAAAAACCTGGGATGCAATGATATACAAAAATTAGAAAAGATGCATCTGATGCTATCTACATTTTAAAGTTGTCGTAATTTCTGAATCAGGAAATGGCATACACATTCGTACAACATTGACCCGAAATGACCAGAATAGAGCCATAGCCACTTGACATTCTGTTGAATAAGAACACATAGTAAGTATTGCAGACATAATACTGCTTGTTTGGTTTTTTAATGTTTTTGTCATCCCAATGGTAAACTCTGACCTGTGTGCATAAACTATTTATTATATCATTACCGAGAAGTTTGTGCGAAGAAACATTACAAAGAAAACTTCAGTGTCATTGCTTGCAAAGCTGAAGTAGGATTTAGTAGTATCTTTACTCTCACAGTGTATCCCTTGATTGAACATTTGACATCAGGAACAATATGAATGATCAATTAAAAAAGAAAATTGTCAGGCTAAATAGTTCCCTATTGTGTACTGAAAAAACGTTCAATAACATAATAATGATTGATCTTCTCCAGAGCTTGAGAGGAATGAGGATCCCAAATAGCATTTGAACACACCAACACTTGTTAGAGGATATAGATTTTCAAGATCTCAGTCTGCAAACTGCCTACCACTTTCTCTTTATGCATCAACATTTAATTGACTTACAAAACTTAATAGACAGTACCATTCCATCACCAACCTCTTCATCTCCCCTTCACCCGTCAAGCCTCACAGCCCCTGAAAGTTCCTGATCACATTTTCAGCCATTCTATGAAAATAAAATAGACAGGCAGTTTCAATTCAAATCCCAAAATAGATGTAATGACTCCTATTTTAGTGATCATCAATGCTTCTCTTCTGCTATTGACCGCATAATTTGTGCAGTCTTTCACTTCTTGATTTATATCATCCTCCTGAATCCCCCTTTTCATTTTCAAAACGATGGTTCAATACTTGAATATTTTGTTGTCTGTATCACCCTTAGTTGCTGAAGAACCTTCACTAGCCTCCCTGACAGAGTCCCCAAAATTTTGGTTCATTTGAAAACATGACTAACAATATCCCAGCCATTCTTGAGCTTAACAATTATGGAATAACGCAGCTTTCCTACTATCAGGATAGAGTTGCAGAATGGTAAAAGAGATCCTATATCACCGGCAACACGAAATTCTCAAGACCATTTCATGAATTTTTCGATCCAATGCAGCCAGAGTATCCCTAATTGCATCTTCACAGGATATCACCACAATTCTCAGTGGTATAGCAAAATGAAACCCTCCCTTCCCTTACTTTTTTTTTCTTCCGAACTTTAGGTACCTGAATGGCTCGTAGCCCATTTATTCGGTTTCAATCCTAGAACCAAACTGAAGATCCTAAAAGCTACTGATGCACTTGAGTACAGACCAAAAAGTTAAAAAAAAAAAAAAGTTGTTTGTTATGTGGACAAGTTTCCATCTTTATATGATCCTGAAGACACAACCGACAACTTACAGCTAAAAATCAGCTAATAGAATCATAAAATCAAACTGAGCTGAGAAAAACACTTTTAATTGATATAGCTGTAATGTCTGCCTACTTTTTAGCTATCATTTCTATAGAATAGGGAAGAAGACAGTACGTACCAGGAGCTCGAAGGTTGTAATGGTTGAAGCGGCAAAAATGGCGATCGGTGAAAAGACGAAACCCTAGAAGAAGAAAGAAAAAGGAATCTCCGGCAGGTAAAGTTGAAAACTGGGAGTTTTGCTCAATTTTCAAGGACTTTTCATACATAAACTTTGACTCACTGGAAATTCTGCTTCGAGCAGAGCGGACCCCAACTGATTTTATCAATTTTAGTTCATTGAAGTATCTCAGTTACGTAACAGGAGTCTCTTATTACACGTGTCATTATCTCGTTGGCTTCTTCATACAGTAATGACTCTAGCTGTTAGCCAAGAATGAGCCTCTGTTTTCATTTTTTTTTTCTCCCAATATATAAGATCAGACTTCCAATTTTATCCACGTGGCTAGAAAAAATTATACTCCCTCCATTTTAATTTATGTGACATATTCCGAATTTTGAGATTTAAATAAAAAAAAAATTGCCGTAAATTTTTTAATATATATTTTTAAATATTTTGAATTGTCAATTATTGTGACTTATAATACTTTTTACGTAATTTACAAATATATAAATTTTATTTTTAAAAAATAGAATATTTCATGCTCAAATTCCCGATCAAACTTAAAGAGGTCGTTTGGTAGCTGGATAAAACAATATTCATGTATTAAAATTCATATAACTTATACGACGTTTGGTAGGTAGATAAAAAAAAAAGTTATTCGTGTATACAATTAATGCAATGTTTGGGAGGTGGATAAGAAAAAAATTATTCATATATATAATTAATACAGCGTTTGGTAGGTGGATAAGAAAAAAATTTATTGATGTATAAAATTAATACGACGTTTGGTTGACAATTTTGAAATTTGCATAACTAATATATGTATAAGTTATGAGGAATTTTGTGTATTATTTATGCGGAGTAGAAGGTGAAATAATTAATATGTGTATAGCTAAGACATGTATAAAAATTTAAAATGACAATATTACCCTTATCACTCCCACATGACTATTTTTCTTCTTCCACATAATTAAAGAAATAATTTAATTTAAATACAAAGTTAAAGAAGGAAAAATACAAAGTTCAAGAAGGAAAGGATATAATTGTAAAAAAGTGTTATAGTTTAAAAAATATATAATTTTACTAATTTTTAATATAAAAACAAACATCCAAAGAAATAATTTATACATAACTAAACTCCGCAAAACTAAATCATGCATAGCTAATACTTGTATAATTAATACATGCATAACAAATACCCACATTACTATTACCTGCATTATTAATACTTGTATAACTAATACACACATTACTAATATCTGCATTACTAATACATGTACAATTCTATCTAGCTACCAAACAACCCTAACGTGTTTGATTCTCGAAAAACGAGATGTGTCACATAAATTGGGACACGAGGAGTATATTGGTTTGGTAAGAGAAAATAGGGATAATTACATTCAATGTGATCTAACTTATAAAATAGCCACTAAATGATAAATTTTTTATATTTAATTTGCATTTAGTGGAGGTCTGAATCTAAATGATTCAAACATTAGACCATTAAGTGTATTTGTTTTCATTAAGATTTAAGCACCCAATTGATCTGAATAGGTCTTAATCATTAAGAATTATAATAGAATCTTAATATCACTAAGAGGTATTCTTGTGTGGATGATATTTATCATCGCTCTATCCACAAATCACAATCAGCAGCCACCACCACAAATCACCTCTATCATCATCACCACCACCACCATTGTCAACCACTATTATCGTCATCTATCATTAACCACATTTGTCATCATAATCACCATTATTACTTAACCAAATCATTTTTTTCTCCCAATAGAAATGACAATAAGTACAAAATAGAATTGGAATTCAATGATGTTGAATCAACAGTCACCCTGAACTCTGGCAAGACTCTTCAAGCCTGATGATTCGGGGTGTGCAAAAATTAAATAAATCTAACAAAAAATGTTATGATTGATTTATTGCTATTGGATTATTGGGGTTTTAATGATTTTATTAGAAAAACTAGGTTAATGGTTTAATTTGGGGTTTTCAATATTTAGTTATTGGGAAAATCGATAAAACATTAAGACTGTAGTAGATTACTACTTTATCCCTACATAAATATAAAATATTAAGATAATAACAATAGGCTCATCGCAATATCATTATAAGATATCTCAATAAAAAATATACTAGCAGCTACATACATTTTACGTCTCAAGACATTATCAAATCAAGATCAAAATCAGAAAATATCAATAAACCACATTCATAAACACTTAATCATTATCACAATCAACCAATACACCATGTAATGAGAATGAAATTAAGGTATAATGATTATACAATGCATACTATCTTACCAAAAAATTGTAGTCGAGATTCATAAGGAACTCACAAAATCCATGTACCCATTCTGTATCAGATAACTTTTTATCGGAAGTCCCCTAAATGAAACATCTTGTACCGTATAAATCTATTCCACAAGTAACTTGGATGAAACTTCTTATACCCGATAACATTTATATCGAGAGTATCTTGGATGAAACTTCTTGTACCAAATAACCCCATACCGTGAATACCATGAATGATCCTTTACTGAAATTTATCCTTTTACTTCTATAAGTCAATATGCTTTAGATGCAATCCAAACACGAAAAATCTTATATTGAATTTAATCATCAGCATAGACAATGAAAGATAACTCCAAAGTATTCAACAATGAGAATAGAAGTTGGAGATACTTAAATATCAATTCATACACAACCCTTTAATCAAATATGATTTTTTTTAATCAAAATATCGAGTGATTAATTTCAAGATACATACAACTCATAAAATTTAATCAATTCATTATTTCTTCATTCTCACTTTTAGATCTTCCAAGTCTAATAAAAACTACAAAGCAATTCAATGCATAACTAGCACATCAATTATCATAATCTGATTTTAAATCATAAAGGAGAAAAAAATCATCAACTATCATGTATATGAATCAAGATAAGTAGCATATTGATCACGCCCAAAACTCGTCCTAAAGAGGATAATTGGTTGCTATAAATATAATTCGATTTTTAAGTCTGCAGTCAAATCCCACAGAGAACTAAGATTTAGTTATAACTATTAAATATCACTAAGAAAATAGGATTGAACACTTATTTTATTTTAAATATTAAGATTCTTATTCTAACAAAAAATATTAAAGCAATAAAAAATAGCAACTAAAGCAAATGGGTTGACTTCAAGATTAAGGAAGCATAGAGTTATGATTTTTCCGATTGTGATACTTCTTCTCGCTACGTTAGCTATGATATCGCTAAATTTATCTCTATCAAATCTTCTCTTACTGCAAATATCTCTCGATCAAGTGTAGTAATTTCCTAGTGTTATTCTCTCAAATAAACTCTAGCTAACCGATTAATCTATTCACTTAGATTGCATAAAGCTTTGTTATCTCTAACCTCATGTAGCACCTCGAAAGTTAGAAAATCAAAAAGGAAAGAAAATGTAGAACAATTGACTGAAGTAAGGTTCTACGAGTCCAACCTATGGCCTACAGACCGTAGGAAGGAAGTTGTAGACCAATGTTGAGTTTTGAAAAATTAATTTTATGAAAATTGAATGTATGATTTGACAGAACGAACTGTAGAAAGTTTAACGGGTTGTAGGACTAACTCGTAGGATTGATTCAGAGATTTGATTTAGGACATTAGTTCCATGAAAGGTTTTAACGGGCCGTCATTTGTGTTATGGACCGTAAGAAGGTTCTGTATAAAGGTTCCAGACTTGATGAAATTTTGGAGTGAACCTTGGGTTCTACCAATAAGGTCTACGGACCGTAGAAAGTTTGAAGGACTATAGAAGGTCTTGTGGGAAATGATTGAATATTTGGTTTTCTGAAGTTGGTTCTACGATTGACCAGTACGGACTGTAGAAATTTCTACAGACCATAGGTCACAAATGTAGGACTATCCGACAGTTATTTTTAAAGGATATTAGGGTCTTTCTCTATGCATTTAACACTCATACTACATTGTTTTGACCCTAATTCTAAGTCCTATAACTACTCTTCACCCTTAGAAATTTCCCAACTCTTTCATTTCCCTCAAAATCCTCTCTCTACATCTAGGAAGAACCTAAGGTTCTTCAAGTTCAAGTCTCCTTTATTCGTCATTGCTTAGGGATTCAATCAAGGTATGTTGGGAGTTCATCAATGAGTTTCATTCCCTATTCAGTTCCCAAAGATTCTTCAGTTCTCTAATTCAATTCAATCAAATTGGTTAAGTTTTCATTAAATTGTCATGGGTTCTATTTGTATGGATTCAATTATTTGTTTTGATCATATTATGATAGTTTTGACTCAATTACATATTTTTCAATCAATTCCATGTGAACCAATGCATTGATCATTAATTTTGGATATGAGCCCTAATTTACATGAACTTATGAAGAATCTTGAATCTATAAATGATGTTTTTATGAAGTTATGCATGATTTATGAAAAGAAATATTTTATTATCTATGTTACTTTAAGATGAGCATCAATGAATTGTGAAAGGATTTTCTCACAAATGATAACCCTCAAATCACTCTTCAAAACTAACCAAAAGAGTGAGCGATTGTTGTCAATAAATCACTCAATTAAGAGTCGGGGTTGAACCCCACACATAATGATATAAAATTTAGAATTTAATTACAGAATTAGCAAGCATTTAGTTTTAATGAAGTTGAAATAAAAATTAGGTGGAGAATTCCACCAACTTTAACAACAATAATTCAGTCACCCAATTAACAATATTGAAATAATTGACAATTCACGAAGTTGAAGAACTCTAGGGGTGTGAGGATCAAATGTTGATTCCAATTGGGGTGTCGTAGAATTGCTCATTACAACTAGTCAATCACAAATAAGTTAGGTCATCATAATTAACACTAATATTCTTTCAATCTCAACACATACTTGCTTGGAATCTCCTTTCGGTCTCATCTATATGCCATTCAAAGAGACCCAAAACTTTAGATCTGTAATCAAGTGACCAAACTACAACTATTGAACAGATTACCCATTTATATTGGTCTCTTTGAAGCACCATTACAAGATCGAAACTAGAACTAAGTTGGCTACCTCAATTCATGAATTAATCACTCGGTAATAAGTCAAATCTATGATTAATAGTCATAAAAACGAGCAATTCAACAAACCCACTAAATTAAATCAACACCCAACTCCATAATCACACCCCAAAAGTTTGGGGTTTTAGCCACACATTGCAAATTGTAAATAGATTATACCTTGCATGAAAATAGACATGGGTAGCATAAATTTAAGGATTTAATAGCAAACTCACTTCAAATCTAACCTCAATTTTCCAAATTTAAGTTTACATAATTGAAAGCTTCAACAATAAAAGTGTTCTTACTCAATGGAAAATGTTTCTCTCTCTAGAATGTTCAAAATATTTCTCTCAATTTTTTCCATTCCTCTTTCTCTCTCCTCTTGGCTATTTATAGTTTTCCAAAATTTTGCCCAAAAATTAGTTCTGTGTCCCTTTCAGTGACGTTATCTCAGTTCATCTATTGCATTCGGTGAGTCGCCCATCTTTCTTTGGTTTGCCTTTTTCTTACTTCAAGCTTCAGGTGTTTGAGTCTCATTAGGCAATCTCGTTTAAGTTCGCTTTTGTCATTTTGGCGATTTGCCAGTTTTCACCTCATATCTGTCAGCATTGTCAACTTTGGCAACATCTACTCGCTTCGCCTTATGTATTTCAGTGGATCTCCCTTCTTGCCTTACTTCACCTATTGACCTTGAGGGTTGACTTAGTGCACTGTCAACTTGGGCGGTCTCATATTTCTTTGGCGACTCGCCTTTCTTATTAGGTGATTTACAATGTATAGTTTGCACTTTTTTTTATATTTTTGGTCTTTCTTTTCATGCATCGATCCTTGTCTTGTCCAATTGCCTTCATAGCTGCAAATTGTCACCATTCTATCATATTAGGACAAAATTAGGCATTGAGGACACTTATTATTGAGCTAAATGGACCTTAAATGAGTGCAAATCTACCACTCATCAAAGTTCCTAATTTAAACTTTTGCTTGTCCTCAAGTAACTTAAGAACACAACAAGATCAATAAGGGTGTCTACAATAGTACTCAATAAGAGCTAACATGCAAGCGCCATAGAAATACTACTCTCAATAACATGTTATCCTTAATCATGATTAAAAAGCTTCAAATGATGACTAGCTAGTATCAACACAAGTTCAAGCTCAACTTATCTTCTTGTCTAATGCAAGAACATGTTTCAACAAATGAATTCAAGTGCCCTCGCATCAAGAACAATTCCATTCTCTCACAAAACAAATCAACAAAGGTGTAAGGAATTAATGCAACTCTTACTCTCTCAAAAGAGAAACACATGCAAGCTTTGTCCCATAGGTTTGCTCATATTTTTTTTATCATCACACGACCTAGTTCATGCAAGATCTCAAGGGTTGTTTAGGCTTGTAACGGGGTTGAGGGTTGAAGCATGGTCAATTTAGATAGGTGACTTATACCTTTTCAAAGTATTGTTGCAATCATCATTACCTCTTCTCAAGTTTTTTTCCTTTTTTTTTTTCCATTTGAGAACTCAAATCTTGACTTGTCGCTCAATTTATTTGGAATTCTCTCTTTTATTTCATTCACTTCTCTTTTTCAAGGCATTTTCATAGCAATATATTTTTTTTATAAGGAGGTGCTCCTTCTTTTTGCAACACTTTCAAAGTTGAGTCTTATTTTATCTCTCTTTGCCCTTTACTTGGCTTTCATTCATCCTTACTTTACACACCCCCAACTTAGGCTTTTGATCTAAGTTGGCTATTAAAACATCACAATGCTTCAAAAAAGATTTTTGGTGAGAAGGTAGGGCTAATGTGGTTCAAGAGGTTTCTTTTGGTTGTCAACAAATAGGTCAGGCTCAAATGGTGCCAAAATGGATTCACACCCTCACAAGGTAGTCACAAAGGATTTATAGACAATTTGATTCCCTCTTTAAACTGTGTCCCAAGATCATGTCTCACATTCACCAAGATTCACACAATTGGACTGACAAGGCAAATTCTAGGACTCCACATTCATGCTTTCAAGTAAGACCTCACCACACATGGCACTTCGAAATACACTTAGCACATCTCGAAAAGATAAAAAAACGTACGTGAAATGTTCGTTGCAAGGCTCACATCAAAACAAATCTAGTCAACAAAATATTCAAAGAAATCACTCAAAGGTGAAACCACATTGATTTCATTCTCGCAACACCAACACAATGCATCATGCTCATCATGTGTACTTATTCAAGACATCAATATTCATCACAATCAATCCTTAAATTGTTATCAATGAAAACTTCAAACATTTCACGATTTAAACTCATGAGGGATTTCAAATTAGTAGAGAATGAAATAGCGATCGAGAGACAAACTTTAATCCAAAAGAGCACTATAATACTTACAATAAACAAATACAATCAAAATGGAATACTAGTTGGGCCCATCTGCAATGTGCCTCACCCCACCAAAAAGGAAAGAGTAGTGTCCTCAATGCACATAATTGTCATAAAGAGATGAAGGTAGAAGCACTCCCTGAGCAATCACTGGTACTGAAAGTCGGCAAATTACCAAGTAGAGTCAGATTGCCTATTTGGGCTATAGTTTAGGACAATATGTCATTCACTTCGGCGGGATACACCGTGATTGCCCAATGTGCATGGGTGAATCACATTTTCTTGCATAAACATCACCGAAATTACTAGTGAGCTTCTTGTTTTTCCTACCTAACTAGGTAGACTGCAATGGATTCGCCCAATGGCGTCGGCGCATCACCTAGTAGGTGATGAGCATTGCCGAAGTTGACAGTATGCACCTAAAGTTGATCCTACCATTGGGAGGACTCACTGGGACTTCCCCAACTGTACTCGACGCGTCACCAAATTTCCCTTACCATCATCTGTTACACAATACCTGCACATGATAACACCCACATTATTGAAAATAACTAACACTTGGGTTGCCTCTCAAGAAGCGCCTAATTTAATGTCGTGGCATAATGTGGACAGTTCTTCAAACATCATCCAAATATACCACTTCAACAATCATTGCCCATTACCATACACTCGAGTGATATTGTGCAGACTAGTCCACTTAAACTTAAGCTTACCTAGGAAGAGTTTCTACCTTGAATTGAATAGTAAGACTAACTCCCCTACTCAAAACTCACGAGGTAGTATCTTAGCATTATCCCATTACTTAACCTTTTCCTTGTATAGAGCTGAGATTTTGTAGGCTTGCAAATGAAATTCATCCAACTCAAGGATTTGGTGTATACGACCTCTGGAGGAAACATCCCAATTCAAATTTATCTTCTTCAATTCCCATAAAGCTTTGTGTTCTAACTCCACAGGAAGATGACTAATTTTTCCAAATACTAACTTGTAAGGCGACATACCAATGGGAGATTTGAATGCCATACAGTAGGCCCAAAAAGCATCATCAAGCTTGCTAGACCAATTGGTACGGTGGACATTCACAATTTTGGCCATAATGTTCTTTATTTCTCGATTTGACACTTCAACTTGTCCGATCGATTGTCGATGCTATGACGTTGCCACTTTGTGCTTGACCCCATATTTTGAGAGAAGGGATACAAACTGACTATTGCAAACGTGTGACCCTCTATCACTTATAATGGCCTTTGGGGGTACCAAACCTTGTGAAAATGTTCTTTTTGAGGAGCTTTGTGACACTTCATGCTTCGTTGTTTGGTAAGGCTATCGCTTCCACCCACTTGGAGACATAATCCACTGCTACAAGGATGTACTTATTTCCAAAAGAGCTAGGACGAGGTAAGGTACCTTAAAAACTAACTAAAAGAGTGAGCGACTGTTGTCAATAAAATCATCCAACTAAGAGTCGGGGTCGAATTCCACACAGAATGGTATACAATTAAGAATTTAATTAGTGAATTAAAAAGCAATTAATTCTAAAGAAGTTGAAATAAAAATTGGGTAGAGAAGTCCACTAACTTTAACAGCACTAATTTAGTCACTCAATTAACAATATTTAAATAATTGATAATTCACGAAGTTAAAGAACTCTAGGGGTGTGGGGATCAAATGTTGATTCTAGTTGGCATGTCGTGGAATTGCTTGTTATAACTAGTCAAGCACAAATAAGCTAGGTCATCATAATTGATGCTAATCTTCTTTTGATGTCAAAGCATCCTTGCATAGAATCTCCTTTCGGTTTTATCTATAGCCATTCAAAGAAACCCTAAACTTTAGATATGTAATCAAGCAACCTAAACTACCACTATTGAACATATTACCCACTTATATTAGTCTCTTTTGAGCACCATTACAAGATTTTAAAAAAATATTGTCCACCCCAATTCATGAATTAATTACTTGGCAATAAGTCAAATCAATGATTAATAGTCATAAAATAGAGCAATTCAACAAACCCACTGGCTTAAATCAACACTAATCCCCATAATCACAACTAACGAGTTTGGGGTTTTAGCCACATATTGCAAAGTGTAAAAAGATTATACCTTGAATGAAATTAGCCATGGGTAACATGAATTTAAGGATTTAATAGCAAACCCACTTCAAATCAAACCTCAATTTTCCAAATTTAAGTTTACGCAATTGAAAACTTCAACAATAAAAATGTTCTAACTCAATGGAAAATGTTTCTCTCTCTAGAATATTCAAAATATTTCTCTCAATTTTTTCCACCCCTCTTTCTCTCTCATGTAGACTATTTATAGTTTTCCAAAATCTTGCCCAAAATTAGTTATATGTCCCTTTCGGTGACGTTAGCTCAGTTCACCTACTGTATTCGGCGAATCAACCATCTTCCTTTGGTTCGCCTTTTTCTTACTTTAAGCTTCAGGTGTTTGAGTCTCATTAGGCGATTCCATTTGAGTTCAATGTTGTCATTTTGGCGATTCGTCGATTTCCACCTTATATCGCCCTTTGAGGCATCATTTTATCTGCCAGCACTGTCAACTTTGGCGACTTCTACTCACTTCGCCTTATGTCTTTCGGTGGATCACCCTTCTAACTTTACTTCACTGATTGACCTTAAGGGCTGACTTAGTGCACTGTCAACTTGGGCGGTCTCAAATTTCTTTGGCAACTCGCCCTTCTTGTTAGGCGATCTACAATGTGTAGTTTGCACTTCTTTGTCACTCCCCGAGCCTATACCCTGGACGTGGCCAACACTCGAGAACTAGTGTTGGCCCCAAGCAAACCCTTGGCCTGGCTCAGCTCTCAGCGGAAGACTTACTCAGCAATAAAGAACTTTGAAAGTTAAGTCTTAAACTCAATGTTCCAAATAAATACTTAGAATATTTTAGAAGTAAAACATTCACTGGCCAAAGAGGTAACTCAAGTCTTTAAACATTAAACATTGGAAATGAAAAAGACTCATGAACTACTGTCTATCTATCTATGAAACCTCTAATATTATGAGAGATGTCAGGATAAGACCCCCAATCATCCCAACAAAACTAAAATAAACAAGATAAATAAGGGATCCTTCGAAAGCAAGGAGGCTCACCAAACAACTCTGGAACTCGACTTGATCAATGAAGCGTTGGTTAATGATCCTGATTCCTTGTATCTGCATCATAAAAGATGCAGGACATGGAATGTATGAGCATGCAAGGGGAAATCTAAAACATGACATAAGCTTGAACTTGAACTAAAGAAAGAACTTACCTCGTCTCAACTCAACTCAACCTCAACTCATTTCAGTATAAAAGCAATAACAATAATGCAATATAAAGAAAAGCTTTTAAAATAGTAGGTAGCAACTCAATGTATTGGAAAATACAATATAACTCAGTTTGTATGTAAAAATACAAAATAAACTATGTTTGGGAGACTCTCAAACCGACAACCATCACTATGAGCTATGTGATGATACATCATCTCGCCCACGTTACCAGAACTGTCTTATACCTTGCCGGGGTATAGAACTCCTCAACTAAGTGGATCCACTAGTCTATGCTTAAAATACAATAAGGAATCGTCTAAAAAGTATGACTCTTTCTACCCACGTTCGCTACATGGTTTATAAGGGCTATGAGTTGTATGAACTCTCCCCCATATCAGTGCTCAATACTACTTCTAAAATATAACTTAGCTTATATGCTTTTAAAAAAACATTTCCTCATCCTCAACTTTGAGATTATTACTCAAAAGATTTCTCTAAAAAGAGATACTACTCAAAACTCCTCATGAACTCTTTTGGGAATCAGTGTTTCCTTTCATCTGAAACGTAAAAACATTTACTCTTGGGAATACTTAGTTCTCATATATTAGAAAATGAACTCAACTCTACTCATCCTCATACTCAAGTACTCAAGTCTTAAAACAAGTTTTAAAATATTGTAAAAAGACTTCTTAAAATGACTCGAAGAACTCTCAAGACTTGAATCCTAACTCTACTTTGAATTTGAATTATGAATTTAAGGGTTATGATTTCATGTTATGGATGATCGCTCGATGTTGAAGTAGTTTAGAGTAGTTAGAATCAATAGGGAGTAAAGGTACCCTTTGAAAGAACTCAGACGGTCCAAACAACAGAGAAATGGTGGGGGCAGCTGACCCTGGTGCACTGAGTGGTGCAGGGCGTCAGCCCTTGAACTACAGAACATGTTTTCTGGCACACTGGTGGGGCGGCACGCCAGCCTTTACCCAAAATTCCCCGATGAATTTTCTTTCTCATTTTCTGACCCTAATTCGCCTAGAATTGAATGGTTTCTTCCCAACTCACTTAGATTTGAATACCCAACATAAGTATACGATAATCTACTCAAAACAACCCTCAAATCACTTAAATTCATCTCAAGAATTCATCAAAACCCCAACAATCAAGATTACGAATGGAATTTCAAGAAAACTCATCAAGAACTCAAATCCTTCAACCTCAAGAACGAATTTGCATTAAAATAGCATGATTAGCGTATGGGTGAACGAACCCAACACTATGAGAACTCACATACCTCTTAGGGATCAAACCCTTGGCGAAATTTCGCAACTAAACTTCAAGAATCTTAACGAGCGCCTTGAACTTTTATCCTCTTCTTGAACTCCCTTCTAAAAACCTAAGTGTAATTTAGGATTGTAAAACTGACCCAAGTCAGATTTGACCCCAAAATATTACTAAAAAATGTTTTAATCTAATTGGGTAAGGAAAAGACCAAAATACCCCTCATATTTTTGGGTAACTTTCCTTAACTGGATAGGCTAACTTCAAACGGGGATATCTCCCTCATACGAGCTTGAAATTTAGCAAACTCGGTGGTGTTGGAAAGAGGATTCAAGACCTTTCATTTAATAGCTTTTAAGCCACCTAACTCATCCTGTACTGAAAGTTATGGTCGTTTGAAGTTGACCAAAAACTCACATCTTAAGTATAACTTGCAAAAATTCAGATTTGGCTCTTTACAAACTAGTTCTTTCTATATTTAGCTCTTTCTAAGATGGGATGTTACATTTTTTTTTGTATTTTTGGCTATTCTTTCTACGCATCATCCTTGCCTTGTCTTATTGCCTTTTATAGCTGCAAATTGTTAAGATTCTATCAGATTAGGACATAATTAGGCATAAAGACACTAATTATTGAGCTAAATGGACCTTAAATGTGTGCAAAATCTACCACTCATCAACATACTTAAGGGATCATGGCTTGGTGAAAGATTTTCTCACTTAGACTTGATTCAAGATTTAAGGAGCTATTTTATGAAATTTTTAGCTTGGATTAGTAACTTAATTTTTATTTTCCATGGATGATGATAATTTTATGAATATGACTATTTCGTTGGGATTTAACTTAGAACCTAGAGAACTTTGAGGTGGAGGCGCAAATAGGGTAGTCTCTAGTACCAACCTCTAGTTCCTAACTACGTACCCCCGTAGATTTGCCTTAATTGGCATAGCTAGTGGATCCACATATACCACCTGATATTATACGGAGTTCTACCTTGGAAAATAGACTTTCCCTTCTCGATGTGAGAGTTACATCAGATTCCATGTTATAGCTCATATGGTCTATTGTCGGTTGAAGCTAATATCTCACAAAAAGAACTAAGTTACTTTCAAAATGTTTTATGAAGCTTTCCTCATGATTTCTAGATGCATTGATCATGTTCATGATTATGATTCTTGTTTAAAAGGTTTTTCTATGTTTAGCTTGATCATGCATATCATGTTTTCAATTATGTCCCTTATGATCATATTTCATAGTTTATTGCATTCCCGTCATACTTAGTACATTCCATGTCCTAATGCATACTTGTGCCTATATTATTTCACTAATTTAGGGCTTCACGACTCTTCTCCCTCCGTTCGTGGCTAGTGAGTACTTAGAGATTTTGAAGACTAGGTGAGTCCTCATACTTCGAGGACAATATCACATTTATTGTTTTCCTTATGATTTAGTCTTCAGACTTTGTATGTGGTGTACGGGTTACGTCCTGACCACTCTTTGAAGTAATAGATGGCTTGTCAAGACTTTGATGTACTTCCACTTATATGTCAAACTTTGTAGGTTTTATGAGATTTCATGATTTTTTTCTATAATGTTGTGTATATGTATGTCAAGTGGCTTGTGTATGGCTTGACCATTTGAATTTCAAGAGTTGGTGAGTCCTCAGGGCCTCTCGGGGTCTTATACGCTATGCCATGTCTAGAAGATTGTATTTCTCTACTTTCTATTATTTCCGTGAACAGTGATATACTACAAGAGGATGAATGCATCACAACACATACAACATGAAGGCATAATCAGTTCATCAAGGATTTCAAGTAGTATGAAGTTCCCAAACTTAACAAGTCATGAAACATATTCTCAAATGATAGGGATAGTGGAGGAAGCCATCTAAAATCAAGCTTTACCACTTTGAAAAACATTTCATTTATTTTAAGATGGTTCAAAAATAACCTCAAGCCCCTAACTCGGGCATCTCAATGTCAAATATAAGGACAAGCCACATAGCCCCTCGCTCGGGCAATTTCTCAAATATCACAGGTTTCTCACAATAATTTAAAGTATCACACAAGCCTCCACACATGCTAAGTATCACAAATAGGCATCATACAAACTAAACAAGGAGGTGAACACTTACCAACTTCTAAGACTCGAACTACTACTTATTTCACAGTTGACTTTCTAAAAAAGGGAAAAGGATTCTGAACTTTGACTGAAATTGTTGTAACAATCCTAAACTTTGGGCAGGACCTATTACCCCCTGCACTATTTAATAAAGTATTTTAAAGATATATAAGTGCCCATGTGGACATCATAAATATTGCATCATTATAAATAGTAACTTGTCCACGTGGCACATATACATCTTTAAAATACACTATTAAATAGTGTAGGGGATAATAGGTAATACCCAAAATTTGGGATTGTTACAATAATTTCGGTCAATGTTCGGATATATTTCAATCCGTTTCCCCCCTTAAAAAGGTTAATTACTCATCTCAGTCTAAAAGAGGGGTAGCCAAACCTACCTCAAGGTCGAAACTTCACTCGAACAACTCTCTTGAGCGATTCCTCAACTACACAATCACCAGGATGATCCTTAACTATCAAGAATGGAAAGAGTTCATCAAAAGGAGTCTAATGATACCGATATTTATAGGATTTAAAATTGGGGGTAAAATGGTCATTTCACAATTTAAAGCAAATTCACAAGAAATAGGACATTATAGAGATATTAATCAATGTTTGCAACCATTAATTTGTAGATTAAAACTTCAAGACAACAATAGATCCATGTCATACAGTCACTTTTAGAATTGATTAATCAATACTCATTTAGGGTTTTACACCCCCATCAAGCACACACACCCCTAGATAAAGACTTACTTGCTCATTAAATAAGAAATAGAGACAATACACATGTAGTGAATCTCCATTTTAAGCTAATGTGACTAAAACAAAATCTAAAATCCAAGCTTAGAGTGATACAAATATGAGATTTCTTCCTCTATAAACTAAGTAGTTCTTCAGTATATAGTATGAGTATATTTTTTTCCCAAAAAAGTCTCTCCCTAATATCCCTAATTGGGAAGAGGATAAAGGTACATAATTACACAATTCTCTATTCTATCCTTGGAACTTTCCAAAGGAAGCACAACATTCCTTAATTGTGTTTTTTCCCTTCTGCTTCCGTCTTTAAACTTGCATTAGACCGATGGAACGCCGATCTAGGATTGCAGTGTTTCATGTGCTTCTCTACTTCAAACTTTAGTTCTCACATGAGCATCTATGTTGTGATCGATTAGTCGCTAATTAAGCATTATACCACGCCAATTGAACCGTTGGTACTGAGGCATCCATGCTCCTTTCAAGTTAGAGTTTGGACGGTGAGACACCTATTGGTTCCTAAGGATCGCTAATTCCTTTACCGGTTTACTTCGGTGATTTTCTGTTTCAAATTCATCAAACTTGATTTTTCCAAATAATGTCTTCATACAAATGAACTAGGGTCGAACACCCCATCAATTAGCATTAAAACATGTCAATAATTCATGAATTTGAGTACAATGAGCAGGTAAAATACCAACTCAGCACTGATACATTATTATTAGATATTACATATAGAATAGAAGATTCATAGTTCATAGTTTTAGGGTTTACTTATAGTTCTTAGTAGATTATTGTGGAACGAACAAGATTCTCTTGCAAGAGCTACATTAATCAAAGGTTTTTCTTACTTTCTTATCAATTAATGTTATTTAGTAGCTTTAATCATAATAGTTATTGTTTATTGCTAGTTATGAATAGCTAAACGCATAACTAGGGTTATATATCTTATAGTAAGGATGATGATAATAGATTTTTTTCAATAAATATATTCTCATGAAGGAGTGATCATTATGTATTAACGTTCTCTCATGAAGATTTCTTTTAATGGTCACAACATTAAGAACTGCTCGTATACTGACTTGCTTGACAAAGGAAGTTAAGATTAGGAAAAAGGATCATTAGCTCGAGAGAGGATAACTACCTATAGGTTTTTGATAAATGAAAATTTAATTTGACACCCAAGTGATGACAAAGACTTATGGTGATATTCACTTAATTTGGTTGAGAGGCTTTAGGAAACCTATAGAGATGTTAGTTTTGTACAATGAACACATCCTAATGAGTTTATATTAAAGTATTTATATGAGTTCTGATATCTAAGAAGTGTAACCCAAGTTCATCTTTCTTATTGATAAAAATCTAAGTAGTTAAAGTAGTTAGTAATTTTCTATAAAAATCCTAATTTTTTCAATAGTAATTGCTAATTAGAATTTCAATAGCAAATTATATTGTTCTCTAACATTGATCTTTGTGGTATTAGACTTCAACCTAGTTGGGTTATCATATTTTGCAACCGACAACATTAATTCGGTAAAATATTGTAGTTTGGGAAACATCAAAATTATGGTGTCGTTGTTGGAGAGTGTAGTTTAGAGTTTTATAACTTGAAGAAATTCATAAGTAGCTATTATTTTCTTTTGCAAATTACATTGGTTTGTTATTTTTGTCTATTGCAGGGTTTTCCACTATTTATACCCTAGGAGCCAAAAGTCTCCATTTGTTCCAATTGATTCAAAAATAGAAAGAACATTCATGCAATGAATTATAAATTTCGCAATGGGTGGCAGGAATGATCATAAGTTGGTAGATGAGGTTGTCGTTGTAGCAGCTGCTGCATAAGTGGGTCATACTAGGGCCATTCGACCTCTACCATTGGTTGGAAATACTACTTTTAACATAACTAGCATGATGTTGCACATACTAGGATGTCACGACATGAGTATGTACCCTGGATGTGGCTAGCACTCTGAATCATTGCTAGCCTGAGCAAACTCTTGGCCTGACATACTATGAGATTGAATACTAACTAATGCGGAAGCTTTTACAAGATGAGCATGCAACACAATAACTTAAAAAACATACTCAATAACTTTATAGTTAAAAATCCTACATGTGTCTATATTATGCATATGCTTGTAAAATAATGGTGAAAGTCATAACTCAACAGACTCATCTATGAAGCCTCTAACATACAAAAATAGGTTCCTAGAACAAGACCTCAAGCTACGTGAATACTCTAGCAATAACATATATTAACTTTTAATACTTGAGATAAACTAAGACCTATGAAAGCAAGGAGGTCACACTAATGCTAGATGAAAGTGGTCTTAATGATACCTCTAATGTCAATCATGAATATCTGATTAGTACATGGAATTGACAGTATGTACAATAGATTGAGTGAAACAACTAGCAAAAAATTAAACATAATGAGCTAAAGAACTCTGAATGATAGACTGAAACAAAGTCAAATAAATAGTAAACATGCGTGTATGCTTTAACACAAAACCTTATAATTGAAAATATCTATCAATAGAAAATACTAAAAATAATATAACTTTACTTTTCTTGTTGAGCTTTTTACAACCGGCATACACCATGTTAGCTCATGAGCACCAACTTACAATTCAAGTGGAGAGGGATGCCCTATACCTTTCCACGATATAAAACCTATCTATCTTAAATGAATCAACTAATTTGAGCCTCTTAAGGACAAATGATCAACCAACATTAGGGGAATTCTTGATGAGCTATTAAGGTCTAATCTTGGGAGTACTTGTGTGGTGAAACTTGGTGAAAATAATAAACTTGGTAGACCACTGTTTGAGGCATTTCACATCTATTTTGAAGCACTCAAGATGACATTCATGTCATGTAGAGAGTGCATTGGGTTGGATGGTTGTTTCTTGCACGGAGTATGCAGAGGTCAATTACTTATTGCAATGGCCAATGATGGCAACAACCAAATGCTTCCGCTTAGGGGTGTGCAAAAATTGACTTAACTAACAAATCGAACTGAAAAAAATACTATTGGTTTATTGATATTGGGTTATTGGGCTAACGATTTTTAAACGGTTTTGCAAATATTTTTTATTGGGTTATTGGCTCGGTTTCCGATTTTATGATTTTTGTTAATGGTTAAACCGATAACCCAATAAGACTATACTAAATTTACTAGTCTTATTGTTAATGGTTAAAGGATTGTTACTTTCACACTTTTTTTTAATGGTCAAATCGATTGTTACTTTCACACTTTTTCCTTTGAATGTGTCTAGTGTCTAAACTTGCAAGAAAAATGATTGTTACTTTTATGATTATTATTTTCATGCCAAATGCTGGAAAAATCATATGGTTTATATGAAAATTTTCTTATCGTGTATATAATATATATGAGTATTTTCTTATTGGTTAACCGTTAAGTACCATAAATCGATAAGAAATATGTTATTGGTTTGGTTATCGATTTGATGTATTTACAAACCGAAAATCGATAAACCAATAAACCGAACTAATAACACATAAAACCGAACTGAAACGACCGATGCGCACCCCTACTTCCGCTTATTTGGGTTGCAGTGAAAAATGGAACAAAAATAGTTGTGGTTGGTTAATTTCTATGTTACAAGAAGACTTGGAATCAGGAGATGGAACAAGTTTCACCATCATGTCAAACATGCAAAAGGTTATTCTGTAATATGCATTTTTGTTTCACTATTACAGTATGTTCGTTTACTCTCTTTTATTTCAAACTAATTTTGTAATATTTGTTATAACTTGTAAGGACTGGATATAGATAGCCATTAAGGAGTTGTTACTAGATTGTGAGGAAAGAGGTATGGTAGGCATATCCTAGCAAATTGGTCAAAAAATTGGAGGGGGTGCACAGGAAGAACATGTTCTGTAAGTGTGCTAGAAGCACTTTTGAAGCTAAATTCAAAGAAATTTTGAATGAGCTCTCTAAACTAGGTAAGAAAATAGTAGATGATCTACTTTACTATGATAAAGAATATTGGTGCAAACTATATTTTAATTGTGAAGTCAAGGGTGATGTTGTGGATAATAATATGTGTGAAAGCTTTAATGCTTTAATCTTGACAGCAAGGCATAAAACCATTATTAGTATACTTGAAGAGATAAACATTTAACGTCAGAATATGCTAACTAGGCTAATTGGATTTTCAAACTCTTGGATAACCAACTTTTCTTCAATGGCAATGAAAGTATTGGAGGCCAATATTGATAATTCTATGAGATGTAACATTGAGTTTAATGGAGTAATAGGGTATGAAGTTTCTAATGGATACAAACAATACACTATATGTTTGAAGAAGAGGGAACACACTTATAGATATAAGATTGATGTTGAAGGGATATCATGTGCACATGCCTTAGCTGCAATGTTGCACAAGCAAAATGATCCACATGATTTCATTCATTCATGCTACTCTAAAGAGAGGTACTTGATGACTTACTCACATTTCATACAATTCATGAATAACTTGCCTATGTGACCATAATCAACAAATCCTCTTGTTGCTCCACCAATGATAAAAACAATGCCACACCCAAACCTAGAAAGTTGAGAAGAAAAAGGTTGGTAAAACTAAGGTGTTTAGTAAATTGGCTAAAACTGGAGTGATTATGACATGCATTCTTTGCCATGTTAAAGGTCACAACAAAAAAGGATGGAATTTACTAAGGACCGATGAAGTTGGTTCTACTGTTAGGGAACAAAGTGCTACACCTAATTCAACGATTGCAGAACCATTAATTTCAAGAAAGGGAGGGACAGACCAAATCTATATTACTATTTTTTCTATGATTTTTCAAATTTAATCAACTAACTAATATAATATATATTTTTTTGTATATTAGAAACCAATAAGTAATGAAAGTGAGCCTATTACAAATAGGAGGAAAGGTAGACCTAGAACTACTACACCTCCTTCTAACAAAAGATCAAGTGCATCAATTGCTACTGATTTTGCATCAACATCACAAAAGCATGGTTCAAGTGCAAGTGCAAGTGAATGAAGGGGTTCACCTAGAACCACTACACCTCCTTCTAACAAAAGACAAAGTGCATCAACATCACCAAGACATGGTGCAAGTGCAAGTGTATCAAGGAGTGTTGCAATATTATCAAGAACTATGAGTGGTAGAGGAAGGGGTAGGGGAATGGGAAGTGAAACAAGATGTGTTAATCATCTACTTGAAAGTTGATTTGTAGGTTCTCAAGCGAGTAAAACACATAACGTGGGCTAGAATACAAATGTTGCACCAAAAGAAACTGTTGCTACCAGAAAAGGAAAGGGCGTTGGAAAAACAACCTAATTTAAAAGGCCAAGAGTGACTGAAATGATTGTGTTTCAAGCTGAAAATGACTTCAAAATTTTTGATGTAAGTATTGATGCACTCATAATGATTTTTCTCTAATAATAACTTCAACTTATGCAACTGATTTTTTTTGTAGCCTAGACTGTCAAGTTGCATAGTATTATCGACTAGATCAATAAGAGTCTTGAGATCAACGATTATAACTGAAGATACTTGCTAGAAGTGGAAAGGAAATCAAGCAATCACAACAAGAAAGCTCCAACAGATTAGAGATCAATCAAGGCCTTCAAACTTGAATACTTCGTCCTCTTCATAGACCCAAGACCCATGAAAATTATGATAGTGATATCAATGGTGTCTGTTTCGTACTGTATTGGTACCACTAAGATTATTTTTTCTTGCTTGAAGAAAATTAATTTTTTTTTTGTAATATGTATAGTATTTAAATGCAACACGTTTAAGTTTTGTTTTGTTCTTAAGTTCTCTTTTGAAGTTGAAGTTGTTTATATTTTATTTATGTTGCCTACGATTGTGAGTTATGTTGTTTCTCCGAACCGTTGTTTTTATTTTGTTATCGATATTTAAATGCAATGGTACTGTACTAGTTGCTTCTTTTGCCAATTGTGAGTTTGATAGTAATTTTAAACTCAATGAATCATTTGTTTTCATAAAAGAGAAGAGAAGTAAGATAATTTCACGCACAAGCAAATTCAATTTTTTGTTACTAAACAAAATGAAGATGTATTACACACACTACGGTAGAGCAAATAGATGTTTCATTACCACACAAAATTATGCTCTATCACATATCATACTATGAAAACTTCGTTTGATTTTTCTTCAACTTGTCTACTTGGATTAGAAAACTAACATGGATAACAATTACACAAATCATCAAACACCACAGAAATTTCTCAAAAAATCGACTTGAGTTTCTTTTCTTCTTTTCCATCTTCATATGATACTATTTCAAATCACCCATCTCTTTTACATCACCACCCTTTTTCTTTGAATTGATGTTGAGATTTTGATACATAATTTGAATACTTTCAACTTCATCCAAATGAATTTCCTCTTGCTTCGAATCTTCAATATCCATTAAATTAATGTTGGAATTATCAAGCTGGTCCAATTGCATCTTAGCATGCTCCTAATTTTTTTCTAACTCCTTAATATTGTTCACCAATCTCGAAAGAATGAAATGAGATCTTTGTCAACTCTCTCATTGTCTCTCCTTTGAAAAAAATTGCGATTTGTGACTTATTGTAAGGACAAGACGAAAATGTTCTTCCCGGATTACGATTTGATCAACATGTCTACATTTTCAACAAAATGGCATGATTGCATCACATTTCAACATTGCTCAATGGATTACTTTCATCCATACACAACTTATTCAATTCAGATTTTGTCATTTCTATCCCTAACATTTCATACATAGAAATTGTGAAAGAAATTTAAAAGCATAACTAATAATCTACATGAGAAGGTGTAAAGATAAACAATATACACAAAGGTAACTTTATCTTTTTGAATCAATGATCTATTTCAAGAAAAAAATATTTGATTTAGAGTAATCATTAATGGAGATGGAAGGGGTTAAATAGTGTGGGGTCCATCCCCATGTGCCAAACTTTGAACAATTCTCACAATTTCAAAGGTTGGCAGATTTGGATATTCATGTGTTGATTTATTTTTCAGCTTTCCTCAAAAGTTAAATGTTGGTAAGCTCTGAAGAAGAAAAAATTGTCTTTCTTCTGTAGCATATTTGGGGGCTACTGCATTTGTTCTCTATAAAAGGGAGGGTCATTCTTCATTCTAAAATGCACCAAAAACAAAGGAGAGAAAAGAAGAGTGAGGCATCACAGAGGAAAATAGTCCGTGAGGAAAAATAGAGAGTGTGAGCAATATTGTAGTGAGGTGGAAAAATCAAAAGAGGATTATTTCTTTTGAGTGTGTAGTAGTCTTTGGAGTTTTTACTCAGACCTACAAGTGTAAAAATCCTTGCTATAGTGATATTAGTTGCTCCTCTCGAGCCGTGGTGTTTCCTTTATTCAGGAGGGTTTCCACATAAAATCTTGGTGTCATTATTGCTCTTTTTATTCTCTTTGATTAATTGTATTGTTGTGTTCCGCTTTTATTATTTTTATTACCGCAAATATTATTTCTGTTGCGGGTTTATTCCCAACAAAAAGAAGAAGAAAGCGTCTGATTATTCAATTTTTGAATTAATGAATTTTCTTTTTCAACATTTTAATAATACATGACCAATTTCTATTGGTTATTCTGCCTCTAAATATTTTTCACGCGCCTCACCTAAGTGGAGTCACGTAAGCAAAAAAGGTGCATGAAATTACAAAAAAAAAAAGAATTTTTTAAGGGGGGGAGGGGGGCGGGGGTTAATAAGACATAAATTAAGATAAAATGTGTCACTGAGATTTTGGTCATAGTTCAGGGCGGATCTTATCCATTATCCCTATTTTCTTTACCTTGTATTAAAATAAGTTAATAAGTATTTTTTTTTTCTTTGCCTTCTATTTAAAACTTTCTTAAATATACAATTTTTAAATTTTTCTTTGCCTTGTATTTAAAATTTTCTCAAAGACACGTAATTTTGTATTTCTTATTCATTTTTTTACCTTCTTTGGTTGTTTTCTGTCTCTTCTTTTATCTTTGATTTCAAATTTAATCCCAAATGTCTAGTATTTAAAATAAGTTAATTTTGGACGGATATCAAAAATAGTGAAAGAAATCAAATAAAACATCAAAAAAATTAAAATATTAAAAATAAAGGGTATTTTTTTAAAATTATTTATTTTTTGAAAATATACACATAATTTTTTTAAAATTAATTAAAAGGAAAAAAAATAAGAAATTAATGAAAGAGAAAAAAAAAGTGAAGAGGGAAATAAATATTTCACAATAAAAGAAAGGAAAACAATTAAATATAAATAAATTTTAATGTTAATAATTATGTGTACTAACTTATTGTAAAATGTCCAATTAAAACTTGACCTATTTTCAATATTGATTAGATTTTTCTCATATTTTCGCCTCACTTGCTTCCAAGAGAGTGAGCACTCTATATGTCACCTCAACACTAAATGGTGTATTTATTACACTTCAAAATAGTTCAAAAGGACAATAAGACCTCTAAAGAAAAAGTGTGTTCCTGAAATTTAGGTCATAGTTTAAAGAGGTACTTATGTCGTTTCCCTTAAATATAATATGAAGTCTAATCAATTTATTGTCACCATTCTGAAATGCATTTTTTCCTCTCTTTTTTCTCCCTTTTACTCCCTTCCTGGAGCTTTCCACATGTTTGCTCTCTTAGTGGCTTGAATCCACAATTTCAAAGTTCGAGGTGTAGAGTGTTTAAGCCTACTGAAGTTTCAAAAAAAGGAATTGAGAATCATCATAGGTTGTATTTTTTAGTGAAGGAGAGAGACATGACTTGCTAGGATCAATAGGCTCAGAGGCATGCCCTGTATCCGATGCAAGAGAATCCACTCTTTGACACATATAAGACTGTAGCACAAGAGACAATTCGCTCTAGTCCCGTAATCAAGCGAAAGAGGATTAATGGACAGAAGCTGTGGGTAAACCTCAGTGTCTTGGACGGCAAAAGGCGACAAGGATCTGCCTCACCTTGCGGCGAGGCGCCAATTAATATAAAAACTTAAAATATTTAATTGCATATATAAATAACATAAATAGCAATAGTAATAACATATTTAACAAATATATTTCAAAAACTAGAAGTCAATAGTAGATACTAAATTTAAAGAAGAAGAAAATACTAAACAAAGGATAAAAAATAAAGGAATGAGAAGTTGTGCATAATGCACTGCCTACTAGTTAAGAGCCACGAAAGAAGAAGTGGTTTTTGGATTAATGCAAATAAACCCTAATATATCCTTTGTCGCCTTTCCTCCTCGCCTTTGCGAGATTGCCTTACCTCCTAAACAATCCCTTTTTTTTTTATACCTTCCCTAGGAGCTCCCACCCCTTTTTGCTTTCTTGGTGACTCGAACTCGCAACATTCGGGTTGGAAGTGAGGGGTGCTTACCATCCGAGCAACTCCCTCTTGTCTAGGAACCAACAGACTAAGATCACTTACAAAAATATAACAAAGACATGTTAACAATGAGATTCGAAATCGGGTTCATCAACACTAAAATAGCCTTAACCACCCACTAAAGAGCCAATGGACCAGATCATTTTTTTTATAGCTGCAGCGCAAAATTGAACATAATTTGAGTAATCCTACACACGAAGTTATACCAATGTCATGACTTATGTGCCGTAATTTAACTGTATTGGTTCCCTCTAACTTCCATCTCTACCTTTCAACTAAATAATATTTTTAGTTCACATTTTTTAAGATCATTCCCACACAAATGCCATAATTGGGAACAATATAAATAAATGTCCAAGAATCTCTTTTGTGCAAATCACCAATAAGTAATTATGAATTTAGATAAAAGTCTTAAAATTGACAACTAATAGTTGATGTGTGTGGTAAGACGTGATAGAACACTTTTATGTTAATGACTAAAATACCCTCTGACATAACTTCCCTCTTGAACTTGTCTTGAAAAGTCAATTACACGTTTAAATTATCATAGTGATCTATTACACACCTATACAACTCAAAAATGAATTTTTTTACCCCCTAAAACAGACGTGACAAAAATAAAAAAATAAAAAAATAGGCGCGTCAGTTTGAAATTAAAGTAAAAAAAAAGTTAAACAAAAACAAAAAAATAGGCGCATCAGCTTAAAATTAAATAAAAAAAAAGTTAGAATCTTCTTTTCTACCCCATCCCCACACCTCTTCTTCATCACATCCCACCCATTGCCTCCTCCGCCCCCCCCCCCCCCCCCCCCCCCCTGCCCCCTCCCCTTCCCCCTCTTCTTATCACAATCTGAAAGAACAATTTTTTTTTGATTCGCAATTAGGTTAATTCCCATAGGTTTGTTAGTGAATAATTGTATTTTATCTAAAAAAAATTCGGTTGATTGTTTTTATCTTTTTAAATTTTTTGACTTAAAGAAATTTTGGTTGTTAACCAAATTTTGGGTTTGGTGGTGATAACAACTTTATGGGTTTGGTGGTGATGGGCAGCAAAAATTAAAACAGGTAATTGAATGTGGTGAAGAAGAAGAAATCGATATTGATAATGGTGGTGGTGATATTTGGTGTTGGGTGACAAAGAAGAAGAAGAATTGAAGGCGATATAGTGGCGGTGAAGAACAAAATCAATAGTGAAGGTGGGGCTGGATATGATTTTTTGATGAAATGAGAATTGAAAATGGGTGGGATTTCATGATGAAGAAGATATATGAGAAAATGCATAAGTACCCCCCAGCCTATGCCCAAAATTCCTGAGACACACCTAACCTTTACTAAGGTCCTATTACCCCCCGAACTTATTTTATATATAATTTTCTACCCCTTTTCGACCTACGTGGCACTATCTTTGAAAAAATTGTCAACACGCGCTGGGCCCACAAGATAGTGCCACGTAGGCCCAAAAGGGGTAAAAAATTATATATAAGATAAGTTCGGGGAGGTAATAGGACCTTAGTAAAGGTTAGGTGTGTCTCAGAGATTTTGGACATAAGCTAGGGGGGTGAGGTACTTATGCATTTTCCCAAGATATAATTATTAAAGAATTTAAATAATTAATTAGAATAAAAGAAAAGTTAATTAATACAAAAAATAAAATAAAAAATTATAATTTATGGCATGACGCTGACGTGGCAGAGAGTGTAATACACCACATAATGTGGGAGTGGTGTTATACGTCTGATGGTGGTAATAAATTCACTTTTGAATAATAAAGATGTGTAATAGGTCACCATAATAGTTTAAGCATGCAACTGACTTTTCAGAACAAATTCATGAGGGAATCTATGCCTTTTCCCAATTTTTTAAAAATCAGAATGTATCTTTACATGGAAAAGTATGAATGACAAAAATGGAATAGAGTTGGGATTTAGTTTTGGGAAGGGATAATTCCGAAAAACACACCCGAAATGCAAGCGTAAGTTAGGGAACACTTTTGGTGTTCACCAAACGCATGAACATGCGGAAAAGGCTTATACCTCACAAAACACCCTTATTTTTCTCCCAGACGTGCAAGGATGAAAATTCTTTTACGATTGCAAAGCATACCATACATACAGCTGTTTAGGCAACACATATTCATCAGAAAAAAGGAGAAATATACAAACACTATACCAAGCGTAACGAGGAGCACTCAAAGCTCAGACATGTACTCAACAATCATGTACGAACACAAACCCCACAAGGCAGGCAGATATAGGCTATATTTGAAGCACCTGAATGAAAATCCCCCACAATCTTTCCACACCATCACAAGTCAGACAACCAATATGTATGCATCTTTGATCATTAAGTGGTCAAATACACCAAATGAATTAGTCATCTATTGGGTCCTGAGGAGTCTCAGCTGCACTCCGTTTAATTGTGACAACAGGACATTCAGCATGCTTCACACAGAACTCACTTACAGTTCCCACGAAAACCCTGCAAGGAAATATTTACCTCTCAATTAAGCACTGTCCCAAAGTAGAAGTTATTTAAAAAACACATTACTCCTATTTTCTGAAAAGCAAAGTAAAATGACAAACAGATTCCATATTACTCATCATGAGTCATGACAAAGCTGGGGTAATAGGAGCCTGCGAAGTAGATTAAGTGAGTAGATCTTTACAGGTTTGGCTACTAGCAGAAAACATGGACATTGGAATTTCTACAATAGTAGACTCTTGAATGACTGGAAATGGGAAGGCTTGCTGATTTTTTGGGAGTACTAGAGCCTTGTCAAGGTCTGAACAATAACAAATGTGAGGAAACTGATTTGGAGCGATTCATAGTAAGGGAAACTTCACAGTAAAGTCATGTTACTTTCACCTAAATTCTGGTGGGCAGCAAAGGAATCTTTGGCCATGGAAGCAAATCTGGAAAATAAATGCACCTTACAAAGTGGCTTCTTCACTTGGTTGGTAGCCCAAGAGGCTTGTTTAACATTGGAAACACTCCAAAAAAACAGATTTCACTTATGCTCTAGATGTTATCTATGTGTAGCAAGCCTGAGAGTATCAATCATTTATTTTTGCACTGTCAATTTAAGGACCAGCTATAGCAACTCTTTCTTAACATGGTTGGACTAAGTTGGAGCATTAGAGGTGTACTTGTGACTTACTGAAATGTTGGAGCATCAGAGGCAAGAATTCCAATCAATGGAAATGGTGGTAAACCACTCCAGCTCGCATATGGTAGACAGTTTGGAGGGAGCGAAACACTAGCTGTTTTGAAGATAAAGGATCAAGATGAATCTGTTTACTTTTGTTTCATTTTTCGTGTAACCAGCATTTTGTAAATAATGTTCAAGCAGTGATTGAACTCTTACAATCCCTTTAAGAATTGGAAGGGATATTCTTCTGGTACCTTGTAAATATTTTTGACAGTACCTCGTTGGTGCCATATTATGCACATCACCGTTTCTCAAAAAAGGAAAAAAGGAGGGAGGCCATGGCTATATAACGCTCACAAGAGCAGCAAAATATTGGTGTTGAACATGTTTGGACTATCTGTTGTGCACAGGGAGCAAGGATTCGAGTTTTCCCGATAAAGTGAGAGAAGGCTAATGTAATTGAGGACCTTGCTCAAGCCTTTTTGGCTACAAGATTCATGATCAACTTTCTACATCTACAGGGTATACACTGAAGTCCATGTATTGGTGATTATCAGAAGCTTTTAAGACAACTTAGTAATCCCATTAAATGAATTAGATCTGGCAATCAACTATGTCAGAGGAGAATTGGAGAGATCAGGATGCTTGTAAATACTTGTCATTTCCTCTTAACAGGTGGTGGTAGGAGCAGCCAGATCATAGGGTGCTGGAAACGGACTACAAGACCAAGGGCAGGCTAAAGCCAAGTGGAAAATTACACGATGAGAAGTGCACTTTATTTGATCACTATGTGCTACACTGGGGTGTTCAGAATTCTCCTTTAAGAAGAAATAAGCAATTTCTCGTTTCTTTTTTCGGGAAGTTTAAGTTTCTGTTTTGGAAATGAAATCTTTTTTATATAGGACTTTTTGTGAAACCATGAATCTTTTTTCTATAGGATTAATCATTTCTAAATTTGTAATCACTAGCTTGAATTTCAGTGACTGGTGTTTTAAGCCCTATTGATTAATGCATCTTTTTTGCCTTTCTGTTTGCAACTTTTTTTGCAACTACTTTTCTGCTTGCAACTCAACAATCAGAACTTTTTTCCATTCCTGAAAATGCCAAAGCATCAGAAAAGAGCTGAAAAAAACTTGTCTGTTGAAAGGCTTGTAATCAAATTGAGGATTGGTACTAGCGTCTGTTAATTGCAAATTGACAACTACTGTATTAACAAATAAAGGCCAAGTGACTAGAGAAAATTGAGGTGAGGGTGTTTTGGAGTCTCAAAATTAATATTGGTGACACATTTGACCAGCCAAGGTCAAAGGTCACTTGGAAATTTTATTAAGTTAATTGTGGACTGAAACAACATTTTTTAAAAGTTGTTAAACTTTTCCAAAATGCAAAAGAAAAATTATTTCAAAATAAAATCAGATTTCAAACTCAACTTTCATCGCTCATAACTGCTCCGATTTCTCTCTCCCACTCTCATTCTCAACTTTCATCTTTTCATTCTAGATAATGTGTACCCTAATATCCTTATGCCTTTTAAATTCACGGTGAGTGAAGCTAAATTGGAGCAGTAGTGTTCCTTCTCACTAAATAGCTGCTTATGTTCTAGTTAGGGCATAAGTAAATTTTCCAAACAACATGCATTCATACAATCCATAACATAATGATTTACTAGAAATGCAACATTTATATTGTCCATTAAATCATTAATAGGTATGAGATAAATAATGTTAGTCTAATTCAATAGCCAACTAACATCAAGCCAATAAAAGAGACTTGTGTTCTTTCCATGGATATCCACACTGTTCAACACAAGTCTTGCATGTTGACAAATAAATGTATAGGTTTTTTGGACCATACTAGACTCTAAATCATCTCCTCCTCCATTTTTCAAGTCTCACTTCCTAGAATAGGCGGCATAGTTGAAAGGCAATAGGCAAAGTGATCGATCTCACTTCTCAACAAGGCACCCATGTCTCCAAGATAATGTTGTTTAAACTTTTTACTCCTATTAAGTTGGTGTCATTAAAAAAAAGCCTATTCAGAGACACTAACTTAATAGGAGTAAAAAGTTTAAACAATATTATCTTGAATAGGCATTTGATTTAGGTGCATAAGGAGTTCATTGATCTTACTCAAATAGCTCATATTCCTTGGCATTTGGAACGGGAAGCATTCATAAAGACCATTTATCTACCTCATCAAAGGTCACAAAAACCATTTCATCAACTTCATCATTGACCATTCATGAGGTAGATGAAATGGTTTCTATGAATTCTGCCTCCTTGAAAAACAACAACATACCCAGTGAAATGGGCGCTGCCTCCTTGAAAAAGGCTCAAGAACTATATTGGCAATTTGAGGAAGATCAACCAACTCCAAATGAACCTACTTCAGTGCCTAATCAGATGCACCGACTTCCATTTGTCCTCAAACATGGTTTAATGTGAATATTACTTGCTGCAATCTTCCATTTCTAAGCACAAATGAACACTAGATCTTTTTGTTTATGAAAATTTTGAATGGTCATTAATTCTATTGCTAAGTGGAAGAAGATAAAGAACACAAAATGGCCATTAGGTACTTTATGATGTTTCCAGAAGCATGTTCTTGCTAGGGAGACCAGGTGGAGGGCAAACACACTCAATAAGATGGCCATGCCCATAGAAACATAACAATAAAATTAAAAAAATATGTAACTGCTACTACAATTATGCATACCTCTGAAAAGGACCAAGACCACGGCAACCAACCACAAGAAGATCTGGCTGTACACGTTTGACTTCGTGGCAGATGACTTCCTTGGGATCACCTTTCTTTATCCATGCTTCACAAGGAACCTACAAATAAAGTGACATGCAGTAAATTTGCAAGTGTTTATACTTTAGAGATTTTGAGGGCAACAAACTTTAAATAGTGCCCTCAACCAGTAAAGCTTAAATATTAGCTAGCAACTTAGGCTTAAATTTTCATGCCAAGATTCATCGAAGGAAATCCCAGTACCCCAATTTCATGACAGCGGTTAACAAAGTACTCCAGCAGATGGAGCCCTCTAATCTTGTCCCTGTTTTTCATGCCCTTGAAATCATCAGGTGATGCAAATATGCTATCCATATCTTCAAAACCTAGTAATCAGATGACCAACAAGATATAATATAAGCTACTGAATAAACCAAACACAGCAAATTGCATTAAACTGATAAAATTTCTCCAAATATACAAGATTAACAAGAAAACGTTGAAACCAGAATGACGTTTACACACTGAACTCTGAAGCCCGATGGTACTCGGATTCTGTTAGATGCATCATGTATGTAAGGATGGCGATAGCATTCACATGGCATACCTCCATTAAAGATTGACGGGCTTCAATGGGAAATCAAGAAAATGCTTATTGTGGAAGAAGTGTCCAAAGATGAGCCCAATAATGATTCAAGAATCAGGGCACGGAGTGGATTAAGTACTACACGAATTTCATGGTTCAAGTCCGAATTCAAGAAGAAGAAGATTGGGCCATATGAAGCCCATGAGGAGGAGTACATATGGGATCCAAAAGGAGTACAAAGAAGAGCTGAAATTTCTGCCCAAAGAACTGAATTTCTCGCCCAAAAAGAGGCTGAACAGATCCCAAAAGAAATGAAAATTCAGCCCATAATTGAGTGCAATTCATACCTAGTTTAAAAGTTTCCTAGTTATTATTTCCATAAAATTAGGATGTGAACCACAAGCTATTTGGGATAAGTTTCCTCTCTCTATATATATAAGGGTGGATTTCGTCATTTTCAAAAAGGACATGATTAATATTATTTGAGAGGCGTCTCATCTTTACACCTTTGAGTGTAGTAACTATGGATTTATCTTACAACCTGATAAGAATGATTCTATAAGAGGTAAGATGCGTTCTTAACTTGATATCTTTGATTTCTATTAATTAAATTAAAGAAGGTAATTATTCTTATTATACTACTTATTGTCTCTAATTTCTTCAAAATAGGTGTCTAGATCACTTTTGATTCTAAGTTCTTGAATTGACTGAATTAGTATCATAATTAGTTTTAATCTAATAATTTTGAATATTAAGATCAATTAGGGTTCTTAGCACTTTAACTTGAAATTTGGAGATTTTACTCTTGAATTTCACATTTCTGTCTTTACTCTTTGTATTTTAGCTTTTGCAGTATTTTCTTGTTTATTCAAGTAACCCTATTCTTATTAGATAGCAACCCATAGAAAAACATGGCTAAAGCAAACACTCCGGAACCAAAAACAACTGACCACTGCATTTGCCCAATTAAATCCAAAGCACAAGAATGATTTCCCAAGGCAACTTGAAATTTCCGCATATTTTAAATTTAACCTCAAAATGATACAATCAGAAGTACAAAATATAAAAGAAAAAGGAATACACAAAATTGAACTTTGCTGGTATTGAACCTTTTTTGTTCCTATCAAGGAGAAGAGTAAACTTTGTCTTTCCTCTTCCAGAATAGCTTAAAGCTTTAAAAGCTTCCCCCCCCCACCCCCCTAATCCTATGAATAAGTATGCACGGTAGCCTTCAAAAATGACTATTTGGCCTTTAGACTCACTTTGACAAATTTCACCCTTTAAGTGACAAGGGCATTAGCCACTGCAAGTGACAAGAGAGTGAATCTTACATCTCTTTCACCTAGAGAGAAATTTGAAAATGATCACAAAGGCCACACTAAAACTGGGTTAACATGGAACTAGTGATTCACATTGCTCATTCTATTCAATGGCTTATATCACAAAAGCCACTTTGCCCCTGTTTTGCACAAATCCTAGATAACTTGTGTGATAAGATGTCCCTACAATTTGAAGGACCAATTCAAATCCCTAGCCCACTGCTTCCCATTTGACCCTTCTTATCCCCTCCTAACAATGCAAAAGTAAGCACCCAATGGTGTGGCCTAGTGGTCTGAGGTTCAAAATTCAATGGAGACAAAACACTAGGTGATTCTTCCTATGTGTCCTAACTTTGGTTCGCAAAGTTACCTCTTGTCTATTGTTGGTTGGAGGTGTCACATGTAATTAATCAAGGTGTGCGAAAGCTGACCGTCATAAAAAAATGCAACAAAACGGCTAGGTCATTGCTGACCTCGCGGCTTAATGGTGAAAAAGTGGAAAGCTTAGAATTCCATAAAATTACATACAAAACACTAAGAAACAACAACAACAACCATGGAGAGAAAAACAGAAAGCAAACCATCTTCATCGGGAACTTGGACATGGAGGAAGAGGAGTTTGAAACCAGAAGTGTTGGAACGAACAATCTTGTTAAGAGTCCACTCGAATGCTCCTTTACTGCTAATGGAAGCATGTGGATAACCCTTGATCGTCGACTCGTTCACCGCTACCATCACCCGAGTTGCCTCACCTTCCATACCTCTCTCTCGCTCTCTCTCAATCAGTTGATTTAGGGGCTTTTCTTTCCCAACTTCTCGACTTATTAGTGTTCTGACGTTCTCTGATGTTCTATTCTCGCCAGCTCCGTCTAAATTCATTTCCAACTTTGGGCCTCCAACCATATTTTCTATTTTACAGAATCTCTAAATTTTCTCTGTTTTACTCCAGTATACACAATCAACCAATTTTTATTTTTATCTCTTTAATATTATAATATTATTATTTCTATATCATTTTTATTTTTTATTTCATAATATATTCTATATAATCTTCATATAATTTAAACTTTTATTCTTATCAATTTTTTATTTAATATAACATTATATTTTATTCAAAATTTCTAAATAACATAAAGTGCAAACAAATATTATATATTATACATATTAATGGACAATTGTTCAAATAAAAGTGAAGTCATTAATGAAATACAATTATATAAACATTACATAACTACTCAAGTTTCATAATTATTACGTTGCTCTCATAAATGTTGTATTAATGCATTACGAAATTCAAAATGAGAATTTTTCTCCTTAATTATATTTTTTTTTTATGTCTAGCTAAAATATTCTCAAGGAATATAGAGAAGAAAATACATGTTTAAGGAGAAGTTTAGAAGCTATTAGTGATTCATCTGTATGTGAATGCATGAGACAAGAACAATTACGAATAGTTAAAAAAAAAATCAATCACCACAACTACAATTACAACCACAACAATTCTCTCGATCATCCCATTATTTTTTTTCCTAATATTGGTGAATTTGGAAATGATGTAGCGGATTACTAAATTATTGTTGTTATTTTTAAAATTATTATGTTATGTATTGTATTGTATTGTATTGTATTCTTGTATATAAATTAATATATTATATATTGTATTTTTAAATTAAAAATTTCATCATATCATTTAAATTTTGTGCAATTTTCATAATGAATAACAATAATAATTTTAAATTATACATTTAAAGTGATGAAAATTAAAAAAAGTTGAAATATTATTAATTCGCTATGAAAGTAGTATATATTAACTAATATATTTCTTAAAATGGTATATTACATTAAAAATAATTACGAATGTTAGATTTTTAATTAATGGTCTTATATGATTTACAATATGTTAATTAGAAATATTAACATAAAAGTATTAAATATCTTTGTAAATAGACCATTTTGACCCATTTTCCCCCAATGTTTGTGAACATGCAAATAAAAACACGTGAATGTGTCAATCTACTTTCCAAAACCAATTAAAAATGTTACGTTTCAGTTAATTTCTCTATTAATTAATTAAATCTTTAAATACATAATCTTCTCCAAATTTTCAATAGAGTTTACTCTTCAAATCTGCTATCAAATTCACTGTAAAATGCAATTTCATCCAAAAAAAAAAAGACGAACACAATAGTTCACTATACAAGGTACCATTGTACAAGAGAGAACACGATGCAAATCGGAATTAGAATCTTTGTACCGAATTTCCACAACAATGCCGACCCCATTCTACCATTAATTAAGACACTAGCTTCCCCAAAATTTGAATAGAATTTACTTTTCAAGTTTACTATCAAACTTACTGTAAATTGCAATTTTATCTGAAAAAAGAAAAACACAAAACGCCGGTGAAATATTAATTGGATACAGTGATCCTGACCTATCTTTGTTTTTCTAGTGGTGGATGGTTAAATCAGTTTTCATTGTCGTCGGAGCTCTAAAAATCATATCCCTAAACATGTGTTTCCCCAACAAATCACAAATACATGAAGAATATAATATGATTTTTATCAAATACTAGATAAATATGAAATCCTAACCTATTAACCTTCAATCCCTTGTTTATTTAGTTAAAATGTCGAGCACATTTTAATGGAAAAGAAGAGAGGATCTAAAAATGAAAAAGAAAAGAGATGGAAGTGCTTTTCTTAAGATCTAGGTTGGGTTGTCCTCATTTTTATTAATTTTCAAATTTAATTAAAATGGGTCAAAGGGGGTGACCATCACGTGCTCTCCATAGATGAGAAAATGAGTCAAAATGGTATATTTACAAAGGTTGTTAATACTTTTATGGGGTAATAAAACGTTTGTAAAGTTAAGGTATCTTTTTGAAAATCCGGGACAACTTTAGTGGTGACTTTATGTTTTTTCTCTATAATAAAATAATCAAAAAGTGAAACATAGAGGGTGAATAGTAGTTCTCCAAATGGAGAATAGATCAATAGAGAGTGAAATAGAAGGTGGTTGAAGAGCCCATAGTATCTCCAACCCTATCCTCTATTTTACTCTCTAAATATAGGTTCTCTATTTTGTCAGACAACCAACTTCAACCCAATTATATATTTTACTCACTAAGAAAATAATCTTCTTCAGTCTCCTCAATATTATATTATTATTTTTATTTAACTTTTATTTTCTTATTTCATAATATATTATGTTATGTATTGTGCTTTTAAATTAAAATTTTCATCTTTTCATTTAAAATTCTTCATAGTGAAAATTAATAACAATATCAAATTATATCACTTAAAGTGACGATTTTTTTAAAAATAAATATTTGAAGCATTATTAATCGGGGATGAATGTAGTATATTTTCAACTTCAGTTTTATATTGCCTACATGTTTCTATCACTTCATCCTTACCATTCAGCAAATAGACATAACGATATCTAGTGCAGTTGTTAATAAAATTTATGAAACACTTTTTCCCACCATGAGATGGTGTTGACTTCATATCACAAATGTCAGTGTAAATCAATTCTAAGGGATTAAAGTTCCTTTCAACAACACATACTTGACATTTTGATTTATTGCACTAGAAGTTAGGCAAAACTTTTAAGTTGATCAATTTTTGCAAGGTTTTGTAATTGACATGTCCCAAGCGTTCATGTCACAAACAATTCGATTCAAGCAAGTAAGAACAAACAGAAACATTGAATTGAAAAAACCTTCCATGAGGTAACCTTTTCCTACAAATATTTTGTTCTTTACTTTTTAACTTTGTCAAATACAAACATTGTTTTAGAGTCAGGATGTCCTTTTCCAAAAGACCTTTTCATAACATTCAATTTGTTATAGAATTACCCAAAACCATAGTCTCATCGGTCCAATAAGGGAAATATGATCCAAATGTTTGTTTTACAACACAAACATAACATATCACTTTTCACCAATGTTTATGTCTATAAAAATAAATTTATTTTAATAGACATATCTTTTCATGAAAAATCATAATATTTTAAGTGACACTTTTTCGTCAAAAAATATAATTCTTTTGAACGACTAATATAATTTTTTGTAGTTTTATACTAGTCACATCATATACTAGTAAAGAGAGACTCAATGACAACAATATCAAATATAATCCAAGAATTTTGTGAGTCTAATATATGAGTTAGGTGGCTCATGAGATTAAAAAAAAAGTCTAACATAATACAAGAATGTCATTAAATTTCATATCTTGTACTTTCAAATTTAAATTAGATAGTAAGTCTAATTTTGTCTTTATCACAAGTAAAGAACCCCCCACATTTTAAATATGTTTTCATAAATATTTTTCAACTATTTGAAATTATTTTCCACATATTTTTTTTCTCATGCTTTCAAATTGTATACCATCAAAAATTCAAAATACACATTGTTAACACAAAGCCTTCTTTTGGAGGTTTAATCCATAGAAACATCTATTGCAGGCACAAAAAATCACTAATTTTATTTCACTAGTATTTTTTTCCGTTTCTGTCACAATTAGACAGACCACTTAGTATTTATGTAACACCCCGCCTTTTTGAAACGTATAAAATTACTCGTATATTCTTGGAAAGACAAGGAGGGTGGGTAATAAATTAAGAATGATGTGGTATGTCATATTTTAAGTGTTCAACTGTTGTATTTCAAGTTTTGAAGTTAGGTAAGTGGCAAAATAAAAGTTGACGAAAGTTATCGTAAGTTCCTTTTTAAAGATTTCTCTGAAATTTGGGTCAAATGTCTTGGATATTTTCTCCCAATATATAAAGAGACATGGAGCCCACCACCTATGAAATTGAAGGTCTATGAGTCTAGTTCCCAACGCATCAAATCGTTCATTTATACGACTTCAAAATAGAGAGATATTTGTGTTTTCATGGGACTGCGCAAGCAGGCATGTGAGGTAGGGCCCTAGGTCGGTGAAACTTTATATATATCTCCTTCTTCGATCTTTTCTTCATCTTTTTAGCTAAGAAACAATTTTTTTTAGAGAAACCCATTTCTAGGATCAACTAAAGTATAGATTTTCTCGACCTAAGTCCTTGACAAAAGTTGTTCTACGCGTTGGGCTCATCATTGTGGTATAATTTGTTTTATCGATTTCATAGCATATCACACTATAGTGTTGGGATAGCAAGGGTTTGGACATATTTGAAGGTTTTGAGGCGTATTACTAACTTACGATCGAGGTAAGACTCTTCTTTCATCGACTCTAGCTTTTATAAGTAGCAAATAGCAATTTGCAACGAAAATACATATCTTTTATAGGATTGTCGTGGTATCTTCTATTTTTTTGTGTTGATTATGGTCCTGCCTTGTTGTAGTATCGAGGGAGTTATGAGTAAAAGTCGTTAGGCCACGTGAATTCAGCGAAAAAGGTATGTTAAGGCTATTCCCTACTTATGGCATGCTTCTTTAAAGCTTAGGCGCAATATAATTGGGTTGTTATCCTTTTTATACTTGTAGCCATTATTGTTGATTGTTGACTGCTCGAGTTGATATAATCCTCCCTTGTCGGGATTCTTATTCATTTAGTAGCGTCCCTGTGTTGGACACGACTTAAAAGCTATTTTTATAGGTTGCTTATAACTAAATTGCTCACTTTTAGCGATTGGATTGTTATTGTTACCCTTGGGGCTATTGTGGTTAGCTGCAGTAATGTGATATATGCCTAGAAGGGCTATGTTCTGCCTACGGGCTATATGGATGCCTAAAAGGTCTATGGGTTGCCTACGGGGCTATATTGATGCCTAGAAGGGCTATGAGTTGCCTACGGCGCTATATTGATGCCTAGAAGGGCTATGAGTTGCCTACAGGGTAATATTGATGCCTAAAAAGGCTATGTGCTTCCTACAGGGCCATATGGTTGTCTAAGAGGGCTATGAATTATCTATAAGTTATGTTGATGCCTAAGAGAGCTTTGTGCTGCCTATGAGGCTATATTAATGCCTAAGAGGACTATGCGACTGCCTACGGCGCTAGGGGACTATCGATAGGGGTATATAGACTAATTGGCACCTTTCGGGCTTATGGGGGCCTTAGTAGGTGGTCTTGTCTGCTGTTTGTACCTGCCGAGCTTATGGGGGCTTGGTTAGGTTTTTGTTTTATTATTTTTGATAAGTTTAGATTTAGGAGCAGGTCAATACACTTATCAGGACTTGCGGCTTCACTAACAGTACCATATCTAGTTCCTCCTATTCCATCTGATCAGGATTTCAAAAGTGCAGTATGTATGTTAGCACAGTTAGTAGCTGCACAGCGCCATCCAGTTGCGCCAGATGTTGACGGACCTTCTGAAGGGCCCGAAAGTTCGAAAGTTCATGAATTTCTTGCCTTGAATCCTCTACATTTTACAGGGACAGATCGCAGAGAGGACCCTCAACACTTTGTTGATCAGCTTCATAGGATTTTCAGGGTCATGCATGCCTTAGCGACTGAGTCAGTCGAGTTAGCAGCATTTTGATTGCGTGATGTTGCAGTATTTTGGTACGAAAGCTGGGAGAGATCTAGGGGAAAAGATGCATCTCTACCCACTTGGGATAGCTTTGCAGAAGCTTTCATAGATCACTATTTGCCTTGAGAGATTAGGGATGGCCGGGTGGACCAATTTCTAAACTTTCGATAGGGTAGCATGAGTGTTCGAGAGTACGGGTTGAGATTTGATTCATTGGCTAGATATGCACAAGCATTTGTTGATACGATGCATGACATAATGTGTAGATTTGTGGGAGAGCTTGACTACGATTATATCGACGCTTGTTCTACCATTGCACTAATGATAATATGGATATCTCACAAATTAAGGACTTTGCACAAAGCATAGAGAATCGCCGACATCTGCAGTATATGACTGAAAGAGTCGAGAGAGAGAGACAGAAGAGGGATAGGCCGCTGGTTCACATAGAGATTTTCAGGGTGGTCCTAGACCTCGATATTCTATTAGGCCACCTAGACTTCCACCACAGCAGTTCCAGGGTAGTCAATTTGATCATCAGGGACGGTCAGGTGCAAGTGAGGGTTCACGAGCATCAGGCTCTCAACAGCAGAGGGGTTTAGGCCAGGCTAAGACAGCCCCGCCGCGTTGCTTTACTTGCGGTAAGATGCATTTCGGGAGGTGCATGGGTGGAGAAAATTGCCCGACCATAGGTTAGGGTGGTATAGGTCAGTCGACCAGGTCAGTAGTAGGTTCCTCCTCATCAACACAGCGTATATGGCGTGGACCCCAGACTTCAACAAGTAGAGGTAGAGGCGGAAGCAGAGAGAGAGCATCTAGTTCTGGTAGTGGACATAACCATACATATTCATTAGCCAGCTGATATGACTCAGAGTCATCACTAGATGTTGTGACAGGTACATTGATTGTTTGCTCCCATTCTGTTTATGCTTTGATAGATCCTGGATCTACTATGTCTTATGTTACTCCATTTATTGAGGGGAAGTTATGTATAGTAGCAGAGTCATTAGATCGACCCTTTATTATATATACACCAGTTGGTGAGTCTATTGTTGCTAGGAAGGTCTATTGAGGTTGCACGGTAGAAATTATTGACCGTCAGACCTCTGTAGATCTCGTAGAGTTAGAGATGGTCGATTTCAACGTCATTATGGGTATGGACTGGTTAGCGTCTTATTATGCTAATGTTGAGTGCCGGACAAATATTATTAGATTCCACTTTCCAGGTGAGGCAGTTCGAGAATGGAAAGGCGATACAGCAACGCCAAAAGGTAGGTTTATTTCCTATCTTAAGGCGAGGAGGATGATCACTAAGGGTTATATTTATCATCTTGTTCGTGTTCATGATATAGATGCAGAACCACCGACTCTTCAGTCTATTTTGGTAGTTAATGAGTTTCTAGATGTATTTCCAGACGAGCTCTCTGGTATCCCTCCAGAACGAGAAATTTATTTTGCTATCGATATGCTACCAGGTACACAACCCATATTTATTCCTCCTTATAGAATGGCTCCTGCTGAGCTAAAGGAGTTGAAGGATCAGCTGAAAGACTTATTGGATAAAGGCTTTATTAGGCCTAGTGCTTCACTATGGGGTGCGCCAGTGTTATTCGTGAGGAAGAAAGATGGCTCACTAAGAATGTGTATCGATTATCGATAGCTGAATAAGGCGACTATAAATAATAAGTATCCCCTTTCGAGGATCGATGACTTTTTGATCAGTTACAAGGTGCTGAGTGTTTCTCAAAGATTGATTTAAGATCAGGGTACCACCAAATACGAGTTTGGGAGAAAGACGTTCCAAAGACAACTTTTAGAACCAGATATGGACACTTTGAGATCTTGGTAATGTCTTTTGGATTAACTAATGCCCTAACAGTGTTCATAGACCTGATGAATAGTATATTTAGGCTGTATCTAGACTTGGTTGTGATTGTATTTATTGATGAAGTTTTGGGTATTAACGTTCAAAAGCTGAGCATGCAAATCATCTACGAGCATCCTTCAGGTTCTTTGAGATCAAGAACTTTATGCAAAGTTTTCTGAGTGTGAGTTTTGGTTGAACTCTGTAGCTTTATTAGGCCATATTGTATCATATGTAGGCATTGCAGTTGGTACACAAAAGATTGGGGCCGTAAAAACTTGGCCCAGACCTATGACTCCGACTGAGGTTCGTAGTTTCTTAGGGTTAGCTGGGTACTACAAAAGGTTTGTAAAGGGATTTTCTTCAGTTTCAACACCATTAACGAAGCTGACTAAAAAAGCAGCTAAGTTCCAGTGGACTTAGGCTTGTGAGCATAGTTTCCAGGAGCTGAAGGACAGATTGACATCAACACCAGTTCTAGCATTGCCAGAGGGCTCAGAAGGCTATGCGGTGTACTGTGATGCTTCTGGTGTTAGGTTGGGATGTGTTCTAATGCAACATGGTAAGGTTATCACATATGTTTCAAGGCAGTTGAGAAAGCATGAGAAGAACTATCCGACCTACGATTTAGAGTTGGCTACAATTGTGCATACGTTAAAGATCTTGAGACATTATTTATATAGAGTTCATGTTGACATTTTCACAGATCATAAAAGCCTTCAATACATCTTTAGACAGAAAGAGTTAAATCTGCGACAGCGTCAATGACTTTAGTTACTGAAAGATTACGACATGGATATTTTATATTATCCAGGAAAGGCGAATGTGGTAGGCGATGCCCTCAGTCAAAGATCTATGGGTAGTTTATTCTATTTAGGTGTTGCGAAGCGTGAGCTAGCACGAGAGCTTCATCAGTTAGCTAGCTTGGGAGTCAGATTATTAGAGGCAGAAGATAGTGGGGTAACAATTCAGGTCACAGCCATATCATCTTTAGTTATAGAAGTAAAATCATGGCAACAAGAGGATCCTTGCTTAGAGCAGCTCAAAGCCAAGGCTTAGAATCAATAGACTTTAGCATTTGATATAGCAGGAGATGAAGTCCTTAGATATAGCGGTCGATTGTATGCTCCAAATGTTACAGGGATTCCATATCAGATTATGGAAGAGGCGCATCATTTCCGTTATTCTATTCACCTTGGTTCGATGAAGATGTACCATGATATTAAGGAGATCTATTGGTGCCACGGGATGAAGAAAGACGTTGTTGAGTTTGTGGCACAGTGTCCTAACTGCCAACAGGTGACGATTGAGCACCAAAAGCCCGCTGGGCTAGTTCAGGAGATAGCCATTCCTTTTTGGAAGTGGGAAGCAGTTAATATGGATTTTACTACAGGGTTACCTCAATCGAGTCGCAAGTTTGACTCTATATGGGTAATTATTGATAAACTAACAAAATCATCCCACTTCTTACCAGTCAGGGCTACTTTTACGGTCGAAGACTATGCATGGCTCTATATTAGAGAGATTGTTAGGCTATACGGTGTCTCAGTATCTATTATCTCTGATAGAGGAGGACAATTTACCGCCAACTTCTGGAAGTCCTTCCAGAAAGGACTGGGGATACAAGTTAATATTAGTACAACCTTTCACCCTCAGATATGCGACGAAGGGACTTAGAGATTTGTGTCGATGACTGGGTATTCTTAAAAGTCTCACCTATGAAGGGTGCTATGAGATTCGGCAAAAAAGGAAAGCTTAGTCCAAGATTCATTGGGCCATATCAGATCTTTCGAAGGGTAGGACGAATGTCTTATGAGTTAGAATTTCCTTCGAGGCTAGAATCTATTCATCCAGTTTTCCATGTATATATGCTACAGAAGTTCATAGGAGACCCTTCTCGAGTTGTCCCAGTTGAGGATGTTGAGATCACAGAGGAGTTGTCGTACGAGAAAACTCCAGTTGTCATATTAGATCAGCAAGTCCGTAAATTGAGGAACAAATAGGTGGCTTCGATTAAAGTATTGTAGAGAAACAAGAATAGAGAAGAGGTGACCAGGGAAGTTGAGGATGGCATGAGGTCCAAATATCGTCACTTGTTTCATACCCAGGGTGATGGCATATAAATTTATATTAGTGCAGTGAGGTTAGATAACAATCTAATTTTTTTTATATTATTGCTTATTATTATTATTGTTGTTGTTGTATATTTGCTCGCACTATTATTGTTGAGCTATAATGCTTATCTATTTAGGTCATCCTGTGAGACGTCTTGGTTAGAATTTCTGCGTTTCATGTTCCTGGATAGTTATATTTACAGAGTATATTCTGCCTAAATTTTTGAAACTCCTAAGGACTTAACCACGTGACTCAGATTTTTCATTCGAGGACGAATGTTTCTAAGGGGGGAAGAATGTAACACCCCACCTTTTTGAAACGTATAAAATTACTCGTATCTTCGTGCAAAGACAAGGAGGGTGGGTAATAAACTAAGAATGATATGCTATGTCATATTTTAAGTGTTCAACTATTGTATTTCAAGTTTTGAAGTTAGGTAAGTGGCAAAATAAAAGTTGGCGAAAGTTATCGTAAGTTCCTTTTTAAAGATTTCTCTAAAATTTGGGTCAAATGTCTTGGATGCTTTCTCCCAATATATAAAGAGTTATGGGGCCCACCACCTATGAATCAAAGGTCTACGAGTCTAGTTTCCAATGCATCAAACCGTTCTTCATACGACTTCAGAATAGAAAGATATTTAGGTTTTCATGGGATTGCGCAAGCAGGCACGTGAGGTGAGCCCCTAGGTCGGTGGAACTTTATATATATCTCCTTCTTCAACCTTTTCTTCATTTTTTTTAGCTAAGAAACAAAAAAAATAGAGAAACCCATATCTAGGATCAACTAAAGTATAGATTTTCTCGACCTAAGTCCTTGAAAAAAGTTGTTCTATGCGTTGGGCTCATCATTGTGGTATAATTTGTTTTATCGATTTCATAGCATATCACACTATAGTGTTGGGATAGCAAGGGTTTGGACATATTTGAAGGTTTTGAGGCGTATTACGAACTTACGATCGAGGTAAGACTCTTCTTTCATCAACTCTAGCTTTTATTAGCAGCAAATAGCAATTTGCGACGCAAATACATATCTTTTATAGGATTGTCGTGGTATCTTCTATTTTTGTGTGTTGATTATGGTCCTGCCTTGTTGTAGTATCAAGGAAGTTATGAGTAAAAGTCCTTAGGCCACGTGAATTCAGCGAAAAAGGTATGTTAAGACTATTCCCTACTTACGACATGTTTCCTTAAAGCTTAGGCGCAATGTAATTGTGTTGTTGTTATCCTTGTTATACTTGTAGCCATTATTATTAATTATTGGCTACTCGAGTTGATATAATCCTCCCTTGTCGGGATTCTTATTCATTTTTTAGCATCCTTATGTTGGACACGACTTAGAAGCTATTTCTATAGGTTGCTTATAACTAAATTACTCACTTTTAGTGATTGGATTGTTATTGTTACCCTTGGGGCTATTGTGGTTAGCTGCTGGAATGTGATATATGCCTAGAAGGGCTATGTTCAGCCTCTGGGCTATATGGATGCCTAAAAGGGCTATGAGTTGCCTAAGGGGTTATATTGATGCCTATAAGGGCTATGAGTTGCTTACGGGGCTATATTGATGTATAGAAGGGCTATGAGTTGCCTACAGGGTAATATTGACGCCTAAGAAGACTATGTGCTTCCTACAGGGCCATATGGTTGCCTAAGAGGGCTATGAGTTGTGTATAAGCTATATTGATGCCTAAGAGAGCTATGTGCTGCCTATAGGGCTATATTAATGCCTAAGAGGACTATGCGACTGCCTACGGGGCTAAGGGACTATTGATAGGGGTATATAGACTGATTGGCACCTTCCAGGCTTATTTTGGGCCTGTGTAGGTGGTTTTGTGTGCTGTTTGTACCTGCCGAGCTTATGGGGGCTTGGTTAGGTTGTTGTTTTATTATTTTTGATATGTTTAGAATTAGGAGTAGGTCAATACACTTATCTTATCCTTGATTTATTTATCGGATTATTCCAGTATATTAGGATACCTGCTTATAGTCTATTGCCTTGCATACTCTGTACATTATTTTATGCTGACGTCCCATTGCCTTGGGGGCGCTGTATTCATGCATGTAAGTTTCGATAGATGACCCAGTAGACCTCCTCAACAGCAGAATTGACTTCTATCCGATTGGCTAGCCCGTTTCCTCCGGAGATGCCAGAGTTGAGAGGTTTGTTAGGTTTTGTTGTATATATTTTTATGGGTAGGCTGGGGCCTTGTCCCGCCAATCTTTACTACTCTTAGAGGCTTGTAGACTAGTGTGTGGGGTGTATAACTACGTTATGTCCATGATGGTCTAGTTTGATGGTTTGATGTAGCTTGTGAGCTGATTGATGTACTGTCTTGATATATACCTGCTTTCAATTTTGGTTTAGAGATCATGGTTGCCTGGATGGCCCAATCAGGACTTCTGTGCTTGTTGGCTATTTCTTTATATGAATTCTTGGCAATAACTATTTCGTTTATAGATCTGTTAACAGAGGCCTTGCCAACCGAGGGCTTAATTTTAAGATGAGATATACTTGTTTGTTTTCTTGATTGCGTGTGGTTGCCATGTGCTAGTAGCAAATGGTTCAGCAGGGTCAGCTCGAGCGTGATTTCTGGCATTAGGAGCAGTTGTGCCCCTTGAATTTGGGGCATGATAGTATAGAATACTCACAATAAAGATTCCATCTTTATACAACTTTTTTCTAGTTTAACGATAAAGTTTTATATTCTTCTAATCGTTAATCGAATGAATCTTGAATTGTGATGAAGTTTTTATATTCTTCGAATCAGTTTCACACTTAGATAGAGTAATAAACCAAAAAGGTTTTAATCTCCAAAAACCTTAAATACAACACTGTTTCTAGCTAACGATAAAGATTTTATCTTTTTCAAATCATTTAACCTAAATATTTCCGACGAAGATTTTGTACTCTTCAAGTCAGAATATTCATTCAAACAGAGTATTTATCAAATTGGTGAAGTTTCTATATTCTTCAAACCAATGCACAATCTGATTTATTCATGAAGTTCTTATATTCTTCATGTAACACCCCGCTACTAGAAATACTTGGAAGTAGAAAGTAACTGTTTTGGGAATAATCAAATTTGGAAAATTTAACAAAGTTAAGCTAAATATGAACTTTGGGTCAACTTCAATTGACCATAACTCCTATCTCATGATGAGTTAGAAGTGCTACAAGATACCGTAGGAAATATCTTGAATTATCTTTCCAACGCCACCAAGTTTGATCAATTTCGTGTTCAGATGAGGGAGATATGCCTCTTTGAAGTTGGGCTGTCTGAAATAAGGAAAGTTTACCGATTTTTAAGGGGTACTTTGGTCTTTTCATTACCTAATTAATTAAATCCGTTTTTAGTAAATTATTTTGGGTCTAAACTGAGTTAGTTTTGTTTACGCAATTAAGAATTACGCTAGAGCTTTGAGAGAAGAGAAAAGAGGAGAAAAGTCAAGGCGTTCTTGGAGACTTCTTGCGGAATCGAAGTCGTTTTGCCAAGGGTTGATCCCTACAGAGGTATGTGAGACTTTAATAGCTTTGGGTTCATTCACCTACGCGCCAATCATGTTTAGTTTAGCTAAATTCATTCTCGAAAGTTGAAAGTTTGATAATCTTGAATTGTGTTCTTGAAATTGGCTTTCGTTTTTGAGATTTGATGAAATGGTTGAGTTCTTGATGAAATCGTGTCGATTTTAGAGTTTTGTTTGATTAGATTCTTGTGTACATATACTGGGTATCTGAATCTAAAGAGGAATTGAGAAAAAGAGTCGAATTTAGGCGAATTGGGGTTAGAAAACAAAGAGGGAACAAGTCAAGAAATCTGCGTACGAGGTCCGTGTCGCGGACCTGTTCCTCAGGATTGGAAAAGTTTTCTCTACATCGCAAATCATTCACAGACCCATCTGCCTCAAAATTTATTTCGTGACCAAATATGAAAATGCATCTTCGCATCGCGGACTTGCTTCCAGACAGTGATTTCTTTATTGTTTCTCATGTTTAACTATCTAAAAACACTCCTAAACATCACGAGATCTTTCCTATCACAAATCATAACATTGAATCCATAAATTTCAAATTCAAGGAAAGTTCTGGGCCAAGTCTAGAGAGTTCTTAGAGTCCTTTCAAAAGTCTTTTGCAAATGCTTTAGACTTGTTTTAAGACTTGAATTTTGAGTAAAGAATAAAAAGTAAAGAGTGAAGTTCATTTCTTCGAAAGAGTATATGGGGACTATGTATTCCCAAAAAGTAAATGTTTTCACCTTTAAACAAGAAAGTAAACACCGATTTCCAAAAGAGCCTTTGAGCTAGTTTTCAGTAAAGAGTAAATGCTTTCACAATTAAGCAAGAGAGGAAACATTGATTTCCAAGAGAGCCTTTGGGCTAGTTTTGAGTAATTATCTCAAACCACAGAGTTATGTTTTTAAACATATGAGCTAGTATATTTTGGGAGTAGTATTGAGCACATATATGGGGGAGAGTTCATACAACTCCCAGCCCCCATAAACCATGTAGCCATCATGGGTTGAAAAGGGTCATACTTTTTAGATGATTCCTTAGTTCTTTTTAGCATAGACTAGTGAGTACACTAAATAGTTAGGTTCTATGCCCCTGACAAGGTATAGGACGACCCTGGCAACGTGAGGCAAAGCGTTGTATCATCACATAGCTCTTAAGTGATGGTTGTTGGTTAGAGAAATTCCCACAAAAGTATTTTGTATTCTTATATACACAGAAGTAAATTGTATTTTTATATACATTCCAGAGTTTATATTGTATCTTTGCATACATAAAGAGTTACTATTATATTTCTAAATAAACAAAGTTGTTATCCATGTTTTAAAAGCTTTTGTCTATACTACATTTACATTATTGCTTTATATTGAAATGAGTTGAGTTGAGTTGAGACCAGATATGTTCCTTCAGTTCCTTTCAAGCTTATGTCTTGTTTTAGTATTCCCCTTGCATGCTCGTACATTCAATTTACTGATGCCAGTTGGCATGCATCATTTTATGATGCAGATACAGGTAACCAGGATCAGCATCCAAGACATCGTTGATTCTAGTTGAGCTTCAGAGTTGTTGGTGGGCCTTTTTGCTTTTAGACGGTGCCGTTTTCATTACTTTATCATTTTAGTTCATTAGGATGTCGTGGGTCTTGTCCAGACTTCCATATCAGTTGTTATAGGCTTCATAGACAGTCAGTTAATGTTAATTCTTGAGTCTTTCCATTCCTGTTTTGATGTTTGAGACTTAAGTGCCATTTTGGCCAGTGAATGTTCCTTTATACATTCTAAGTTATTTATTGAGATTTCAGTTTACTTTTAAAGTATTTTTATCATGAGTAAGTCTTCCGCTGAGTAGTAAGCTAAACCAAGGGTTAGGTTTGGGCAACAATAGTTCTCGAGTGCCAATCCCACCCAGGGTGTAGTCTCGGGGAGTGACAAACTTTGTATGAGAGCACATAGTTCAAAAATCCTAGGGAGTCTATAAAGCTGTGTCTGTAGAGTCCTAGTTATCAGTGTGAAGTGCGCCACATCTATAATTAGGAGGCTGCAACATTTAGGAACTATCTCACTTCTTTCATACTCATTTCGTGTGATATAGTTTATCTCTAGAAGTTTATTTCTAACTCGTGCTTGCACGTGTCTTTCAGATCATGCCTCCACGAAGAAATGTCAGAGGTCGTCCTGCTAGGAGGAAAGTTGAGGAACAAGGGGTACCTAATGCACCTGAAGTGCAACCCTAAGGAGAGGTCACCAATGTTGGGTTCCGTGAAGCTATTCAGATGTTGAGTAAAGTTTTGACCAATCAAGTTGGACAGAGAGAATCGACAGGAAGTGGCTGATACTTCAAGGATCCATGTGTTTTAAGGATGAATCCGCCAAGTTTCACTGGTTCAAGTGTTATTGAGGATCCATAAAACTTTGTTGAGGAGCTTCAAAAGGTTTTTGAGATTCTGTACATTACTGATGCTGAGAGGGTAGAGCTAGCAACATACCAAATGAAGGGTGTTGCTAGGGTCTGGTTTGATCAATGGAAGAAGAACCGAGCTGAAAGTGCACCACTAGTGAGGGGCTGTGTTTGAGGAGGCCTTCTTAGGGCGTTTCTTTCCTCGAGAACTGAGGGAAGCAAATGTATGAGAGTTTCTCAATCTTATGCAAGATTGTTTTAGCATTTATGAGTACAGTCTGAAGTTTACACAACTTTCCCACTATGCTCCAGAGATGGTTGCTGACATGAGGAACATGATGAGTTTATTCGTTGCTAGGTTGTCTCGCCTGTCAAGCAAGGAAGGCAAGGCAGATATGCTGATAGGGGATATCGGCATAGCAAGACTAATGATCCATGTGCAACAAGTTGAGGAGGACAAGATGAGGGATAGATAAGAGATTAAGAATCAGAGGACTAAGACATAAGGGAATTAGTCCGCGCAGTAGAAGAGTAATGCAAACCGGTCTTCCTTCCAACAAAAACAAAAGGTACTTTCTCCATCATCTGCTAGTGCACCTGCACCAAATAACAAATGTGAGTACAATAGTCAGAATTTCAGAGCTAGACCTGCCTATTCTCAAGGTAGTATGGCACAAGGGGGCAGTAAGCCTCCTGCTTGTGCTAAGTGTGGTGGAAACCACTCAGGGATGTGTCGTGATGGCTCCACTGGTTATTTTAAGTGTGGACAAAATGGTTATTTTATGAGAGAGTGTCCAAAGAATTGGCAGGGAAATGGTAATGGGGGTAATAGAGCCCAGTCTTCTTCTGTTGCTCCACTAGACTGAGGAGCTACTTTAGGGGCAGGCGGAAGAGGAAACTATCTTTATGCTATCACTAGTCGCCAAGAGCAAGAGGATTCGCCAGATGCTGTCAGTGGTATGATCCAAGTCTTTAACTTTGATCTTTATGCTTTTCTAGATCTAGGAGTGAGTTTATCCTTTGTAACTCCTTATGTCGCGATGAATTTTGATATTCTTCCTGAGAAACTTATTGAGCCATTCAGTGTTTCTACACCTGTTGGTAAGTCTATTCTAGTAGAGAGAGTCTATCGTGATTGTACCATTTTTGTCAATCACAAGAGTACCATGACTGACTTGGTTGAGTTGGAAATGGTAGATTCTGATGTCATTCTAGGTATGGATTGGCTTCATGCCTGCTATGCATCAATAGATTTTAGAACTTGAGTAGTCAAGTTCTAGTTTCTAGTGAACTAGTTATAGAGTGGAAGAGTATTTTAGCAGTGCCCAATGGTCATTTTATTTCATACCTTAAGGCGAGAAAGTTCGTTTCCAAGGGGCGTGTCTATCACTTAGTCTGAGTTAATGACTCTAGTGTTGAGATATCTCTTATTCAGTCAGTTTCAGTAGTAAAAGAGTTCCCAAAAGTCTTTCCAGATAATCTTTTCGGAGTCCCTTCTGAGAGAAAAATAGACTTTGGTATAGATATTCTTCTCGATACCCATCCTATATCTATTCTGCCATATAGGATGATACTAGCAGTGTTGAAAGAGTTAAAAGAGCACTTGAAAGATCTCATAGAGAAAGGTTTCATTTGACCAAGTGTCTCACCTTGTGGCGCTCCAGTCTTGTTTGTGAGGAAAAAAGATGGTTCTCTTAGAACGTGTATAGATTACTATTAGTTGAACAAGGCTACTATAAAAAATAAGTATCCACTTCCGAGAATTGATGATCTCTTCGATCAACTTCAGGGTGCCACTTGTTTCTCTAAGATTGACCTCAGATTTAGCTGCCATCAGTTAAGAGTAAGGGAATGTGATATTCCAAAGACAGCTTTCAGGACCCGTTATGGTCATTATGAGTTTCTGGTTATGTCATTCGATTTAACTAATGCACCTGCAATGTTCATGAAATTATGAATAAATTATTCAATCCCTATTTAGATATGTTTGTTATCATTTTCATTGATGACATTCTAATCTATTCGAGGAATGAGGAAGATCATGCTAGTCATCTCAAAATAGTTCTTCAAGCTCTAAAGGATAGAGAGTTGTATGCCAAGTTCTCTAAGTGTGAGTTTTGGCTTGAGTCTGTGGCATTCTTAGGCCACATTTTTTTCGGTGATCGAATAAGAGTTGATACCCAGAAGATAGAGGCAGTGCAGAATTGGCCTAGATCTAGATCTCCAACTGATATTAAGATTTCTTGGGGTTTGCTGGATATTATAGAAGGTTTGTAGAGGGGTTCTCATCTATTTCGTCCCCTTTGACCAAGTTGACTCAGAAATATTGAAGTTTCAATGGTCTGAGGCTTGTGAGAAAAGCTTTTAGGAATTGAAAAAGAGGTTGAGTACTGCCCCAGTATTGACCTTTCCAGAAGGTACACAAGGTTTTGTTATATATTGTGATGCGTCCCGAGTTGGACCAGGTTGTGTGTAAAGTTATAGCTTATGCCTCCAGACAGTTGAAAGTTCATGAGAAGAACTACCCAACCCATGACTTGAAGTTGGCTGCCGTAGTATTCACTTTGAAAATATGGCGTCACTATCTTTATGGTGTTCATGTGGATGTGTTCATCGATCACAAGAGCCTTCAATATGTGTTTAGTCAGAAAGAGCTTAATCTTAGACAACGAAGGTGTTTAGAGTTACTCAAAGATTATGACGTGAGTATTCTTTATCACCCAGGTAAGGCTAATGTTGTTGCTGATGCCTTGAGTAGATTATCTATAAGTAGTACAGCCCATTTTGAGAAAGATAAGAAATTGTTAGCAAAAGATGCGCACAGACTTGCACGATTAGAAGTTCGATTGATGGATTCTAATGAAGGAGTAGTGGTGGTGATGAATGAGGTTGAATCATCATTAGTGTCAGAGGTGAAAGACAAGCAAGACCAAGATCCTATTTTTCTTGAATTGATGGCAAGTGTTCATAAGTAAAAAGTAATGACTTTTGAACAAGGGGGAGATGAGTTTTGAGGTATCAAGGTAGGTTGTGTGTACCAATGGTGGATGAACTCCAAGAGAGGATCATGGAGAGAGCACATAGCTCCAGATATTCTATCCATCCAGGTTCCACCAAGATGTATCATGACTTGAGAGAAGTATATTGATGGAATAGTATGAACAAAAGTATTGCTGAGTTCGTTGCTAAATACCTGAATTGTCAACAAGTTAAAGTAGAGCACCAAAGGCCCGGTGGTATGACTCAGAATATAGAGATTCCGAATAAGTTCTAAATTAAGGTACTAATCCTTTTCTTGGCTTTTATTTTAAGTTGGCATGTTGTATTTACATTTTGCTTGTTGAGTGTTTGAGCTAGGTGTTAGATGTTACGCCTTAGCCTACTAAGAGTAATCTTATTCGAGGACGAATGTTTCCAAGAGGAAGATTTTGTAACACCCCGGTACTAGAAAGACTTAGAAGTAAAAAGAAACCATTTTTGGAAATAATCAAATTTGGAAAGTTGACAAAGTTAAGTTAAGTATGAACTTTGGGTCAACTTCAAACGACCATAACTACAAGATCAGGATGCGTTAGGTGTGTGACAAGATACCATAGAAAATATCTATGAATTATCTTTCCAACTTCATTGAATTTGATCAATTTCGAGTTCAGATGAGGGAGATATGCCCCTTTGAAGTTGGGCTGTTTGAAATAAGGAAAGTTAACCAGATTTTTAAGGGGTAGTTTTGTCTTTTCATTACCCAATTAATTAAATCCATTTTTAGTAAATTATTTAGGGTTTAAACTGAGTTAGTTCAGTTTACACAATTAAGAATTATATTAGGGATTTGAGAGAAGATAAAAGAGGAGAAAAGTAAAGGCGTTCTTGGAGATTTCTTGTGGAATCAAAGTCGTTTCGCCAAGGGTTGATCCCTAAAGAGGTATTTGAGACTTTAATAGCTTTGGGTTCATTTATCCACGTGCCAATCATGTTTAGTTCAGTGAAATTTGTTCTAGAAAGTTGACAGTTTGATAATCTTGAATTATGTTCTTGAAATTGGCTTTTGTTATTGAGATTTGATGGGATGGTTGAGTTCTTGATGGAATCGTGTTGATTTTAGAGTTGTGTTTGATTAGATTCTTGTGTACATATACTGGGTATCTGAATCTAAAGAGGAATTGAGAAAAAAAATCGAATTTAGGCGAATTGGGGTTAGAAAACAAAGAGGGAACAAGTTGAGAAATCTGCGTACGAGGTCCGCATCGCGGACTTCTTCCTCAGGATTGGAAAAGTTTTCTCTACATCGCGGTTCGGTCACGGACCCTTCTGCTTCAAAATTTATATCATGACCAAATATTAAAATGCATCTCTGCATCGCGAACTTGCTTCTAGACAGTGATTTCTTGATCATTTCTAATGTTTAACTATCTGAAAACACTCCTAAACATCACGAGATCTTTCCTATCACAAATCACAACCTTGAATCCATAAATTTTAAATTCAAGGAAATTTAAGAGCCAAGTCTAGAGAGTTCTTAGAGTCCTTTCAAAAGTCTTTTTCAAATGCTTTAACTTGTTTTAAGACTTGAGTTTTGCGTAAAGAGTAAAGAGTAAAGAGTAAAGAGTGAAGTTCCTTTCTTCAAAAGTGTATATGAGGACTATATATTCCCAAAGAGTAAATGTTTTCTCATTTAAACAAGAAAGGAAACAATGATTTCCAAAAGAGCCTTTGATCTGGTTTTCAGTGAAGAGTAAATTCTTTCACAATTAAACAAGAAAGGAAATACTGATTTCCAAGAAAGCCTTTGGGCTAGTTTTGAGTAATTATCTCAAACCACAGAGTTGTGTTTTTAAACATATGATCTAGTATATTTTGGGTGTAGTTTTGAGCACATATATGGGGGAGAGTTCATACAACTCCCAGCCCCCATAAACCATGTAGCCATCATGGGTTGAAAAGGGTCATACTTTTTAGATGATTCCTTAGTTCTTTTTAGCATAGACTAGTGAGTACACTAAATAGTTAGGTTCTATGCCCCTGACAAGGTATAGGACGACCCTGGCAACGTGAGGCAAAGCGTTGTATCATCACATAGCTCTTAAGTGATGGTTATTGGTTAGAGAAATTCCCACAAAAGTATTTTGTATTCTTATATACACAGAAGTAAATTGTATTTTTATATACATTCCAGAGTTTATATTGTATCTTTGCATACATAAAGAGTTACTATTGTATTTCTAAATACACAAAGTTGTTATCCATGTTTTGAAAGATTTTCTCTATACTGCATTTACATTTGCTTTATATTGAAATGAGCTGAGTTGAGTTAATACCAGGTATGTTCCTTCAGTTCCTTTCAAGCTTATGTCTTGTTTTAGTATTCCCCTTGCATGCTCGTACATTCAATGTACTGATGCCTGTTGGCCTTCATCATTTTATAATGCAAATATAGGTGACCAGGATCAACATCCAACACATCGTTGATTCTAGTTGAGCTTCAGAGTTGTTGGGGAGCCTCCTTGCTTCCGAAAGGACCCTTTTTTTTATAACTTTATCATTTTAGTTCATTAGGATGCCATGGGTCTTGTCCCGACTTCAATCTCAGTTCTTAGAGGCTTCATAGACAGTTAGTTGATGTTAGTTCTTGCGTCATTCCATTCCTATTTTGATGTTTGAGACTTGAGTGCCATTTTTGCTAGTGAATGTTCCTTTATACATTCTAAGATATTTATTGAGATTTCAATTTAATTTTAAAGTATTTTTTATCATGAGTAAGTCTTATGCTAAGTAGTAAGCCAGGACAAGGGTTTGCTTGGGGCCAACAATGGTTCTCAAGTGTTGATGCTTATCGCGTCCAACGACACTAACCTACAGTACGAATGTCTACGATCGTGGATAATATACTAACCCAACCAAGGGTTGGGGTCGTGTCCCAAGGGAGTGGTTTTGAGAATTAGTAGAAAAATAAAATTGAGTTCAAACTAGTCGTAGCTAAAGACATAATTCATTAAAAACATTGTAAATTAAAAGGGGTGACACAAAGGTGCCAAATATCAAATGGGGGTTTTGTCACAAGTAGTAAAAAAACAACTAAAATAATAAGAAGATCAAGTATAGGGACAAGTTCTTGGGTTGTGACCACAATACGAGTTGAGATAAATCGTTGGGTACATGCTTTCAATAGGAAATTTGCAAGATAATAGTGACTAGGCTGAGCTTTAGATGGAAATAAGTTCCCTCTCGGGCAACTTACCTCGTTTCAAATGCGTTCCTCTTGGACACCAATTTGCCGCATGAAGGCCAGCCTATGCCTTATCCTACTCACTCTCTCGAGCTGAGTGTTAGGCTATGGGACTAGGGCTTACCCTCTCGGGCTGAACCTCATGTCGACCCACTCCTTAGGCCATCAGTCTAGCGGTCTTGGTTTCGCGACCTCCCTCTTGGGAAAGCCGAAAAAACATGGGTGGTTTTGTATTTGCAACTACAAACCCATTAAATTAAACTACAATAGGTGAAATCACCATTAAAACACATCTATCCTATCAGCAAGCAAGACTCAACAACAATATCAACACATATTTGCTAAATCACACCCCAAGAATGGGAGGGGGGGGGGGGTTTTAGCCACACAAAAGAAATAATAAAATACGCCTAAAATGATACTAAAATAAAATGGGTATAAGAAATTAATCCTTAATTTAAGCAAATGAAGAAGAATGGAGAAGATCTAATTTCAACTTGGGAAAGATGAAATCCTTCATTTTTCAAGTCTCCCAAAAACCCTCTCCAAACTTGAGAGAAAATATCCCAAAAAGTACTATTATATTCTGGAAATTAAAATAAATGTTCAACTCCTAAAAATTAATAACAAGTTTAGTATTTATAGACTTCAAAAAATAGTGCTGGCAGATCTTTCGGCGAGGTTAGTCAGAATCGCTGATTAACTCGGTGATTCGCCCTTTGGTGTAGTTCGTCGCCGTCTTGCACTAGCCTTCAGCATCGTCGTGCTCTGTATCATTGGGCGACCTAGTACTGCTTTGTGGAATTATTCGGCGAAATGCCGATTGCTCCTTTCATCGCCTTTTTGATCCTACTCCTTCAAGGCTTTGCGTACTGGAACAAAAGGTGGAGTTCGTCCGTTCGATGCACAAGCTTCATCTTCTTCGTTCTTTTCAGCCTTTTCATTCCTTTTTGCACCTCAAATATCTGAAACTTAAAAGTTTTCATCAGATATTGAGACAAAATAAGCATTTGAGGACACTATTCCTATCAAAATAAATCCCTACATGAGTCCAATTTGTAGACTCATCAACACCCCAACTTAAACTTTTGCTTGTCCTCAAGCAAACTCAAGTTCAGTCATTTAACAAGGTGTCTCAAATAGTGCTACACAAGACTAACTTATGAATGCACACAATAAGACTCAAATTTCTCATGCGAAGATCAATTGTGTACTCAAAGATTCAAGTTGTGACACACACTATACCAAAGATTCTCATGCTCGCAATACTTGCTACTTGTGCAATCAAGCTCAACAGGAAGTATCTAAATGCCCTCACATAAAGAATGATTCCATATTCATACACAGAGGTTAATCTATTCAAGATCAAGAATCAGATGCAACGCTCACACTCTAAAAGAGGAACACAATGCATGTTTTTACCCATATGTTTGCCCTTATTTTCCAATCGACTTTTGATTCGGCTTACTCAAGATCAAAAAGGTATTTCTAAGGCTTGTAATGGGGATGAGTGCAAAGGTATGGTCATTTAGGCTTGTAGTGTGGTATTCCTAAGGGATTCCCTTCTTTTCTTTTATCAATTCTTTTTCTGGTGCTTCTAAATCATCTTTTTATTCACCTCCATGGATTGCTTGGAAACCGATTTCCTTTGTACTTTATTCCACAAATATGTTTTTTTTCCGAAGGGTTTCCATTGTTCTGCAACACCAGGGGTTAAAGGGGACTTTTCTTGCACTTCTTGACTTCTCCTTTCCTTTTTACCACACCTCAAACTTAGGCTTTTGGTCTAAGTTGGCTATTCGCTAAACCACAAATCAAGAGGATTATAGGTAGTGGGTCAAGTAAGGTCTAGGGTTCATGAAGGTTCTTTCAAAGAAAGATAAGGCTCAAAGGGTGTTCAAAAGAGTTTTACACGCTCACGGGTAGGCCACAAAAGAGGTATATTTCAAATTTGCCTCACACTCTTTAAAGTTGCCTAAGATCATTTCAAGAGCACACTTTTCTAAATCAATCAGACTAATAGGGTAAATTCTAGGTTTATTTGTGCAAGGTTCAAGGCAAGCTAATCATACAAGGCATCGACACTTAAGTCAAACAAGACCACACACTTTATCTAGTGTGCAATGGTCATTACAAGAGAATGAATTTGATAAATGACTAATCACAACAAGATGCAAAAAGTTCACATATTGTCTATGTAACTTCATTTGGCCTTATCGTAGCCGTACATTCATGTTCATTCGATTGAGAGCATTATTTAAGTACTTGATATTGATCAAAATTAGGACTCAAAATTTTTGCAAAAGAACAGCCACATCAACTCACGACGGGTGGCAAAAATGTGTGAAAAATTCAAATTTTTTTGGAAGGGTCAAAATCATTTTGCAAATAAAAATAAACGGAGCCACAAGCTCAAACATCCACAGAAAAGCAGTGTAGCAACAATTTTAAACAGAACAACCCAAATATATATACAAAGCACGAACACAAATAGCACACAAAATGTGAGCCCTACCATAAATAAAAGCAGTTGTCCTCAAATGCGAATAAAAGCACCCAGCACTAAAAATAAGTAAGACAAATAGAGAGGTAAAAAAGTGATCCTGGTTATGCGGTTGTTCTATCTGTCAGGGCGGCATGGTTTTTCAATGACTTTTTTGTGTAGACCTTCCACCATTTTAGCATTAAAAAGACGGCGAGGTGGGGACGTTAAGCGAGTCGTTGATTAATTCAACAAGCTCTTCACAACATCGCTAAACAATCCAACACGCCTATTGTCAAACTACTTTCTCGAATGCTTCACAGCTATCTTGTTTTAGCTTTACTCAAGTACCGTCCAATTTCTGCGTACTCGGCGATATAAGTATGAATCACCGGATCAGTTGGTGTGTCACCGCGCATTTACTTGTTTCACCGAGTTTTATAGAATCTTCAGTTATTGGGAAGGTCCAAACGACGATTGTCATCGTGATCGTCGAAATGGTTGGCGATTTGCAAATAATCTCCAAATCTCATTGAGTTCTACAGACTTCAGTGTTGATTAGGTCTTGAGTCAAACATCGGATAAGGTTGGATTCACCAACCCCTTCGGCGACTCGCCGACACGATATATTATTTTCCATCCTTCACTTTTTCAAACACCTCGTGTACTTTAACCTGCACAAACAACATACCATTCTACTACCAGGAAATAAGTACTAAAAATAATAAAAATAAAGCAATTAAAGGGAATTTGGGTTGCCTCCTAAACAACGCCTTAGTCATTGTCGCGGCACAATGCAACAACGCCTTTAGGCGTCTTCCAGATATACCACTTCGACCAACGAAATCTCTTGACAATACCCAGATACAATTTCAGACGTTTCCTGTTCACTATAAATAGAGGTCCTTCCTGATATTCAACTTCTATGTCACCATTGATAAACACTCGCGTTACTCTAAATGGTCTAGACCATTTGGATTTGAGCTTTTCGGGGAAGAGTCTAAGTCACGAGTTGTATAGCAAAACCCAATATCCTACCTTGAAGTCCCGCTTGAGTATCCGAGCATCATGCCATTTATTCATCTTTTCTTTATAGATGGTTGAACTTTCATATGATCTGATTCTTAATTCATCCAGTTCTTCAGCTGCTCTACTCTCTCCCTTGAAGTTTTTGATCAGTCTAAATTTAAAGCTTTCAATGCCCACAATGCCTTATGTTCTAACTCGACGGGCAAATGACAAGCCTTACCATAAACCAACTGATATGGAGACATACAGATAGGTGTTTTAGAAGCAGTCCTATATGCCCATAGTGCATCATTGAGTTTCCTAGACCGGTTGGTTATTGACATTTACTGTCTTTGCCAAGATGCTTTTGATTTCTCGATTCGACACTTCGACTTGGCCACTAGTTTGGGGATGTTATGGGGTTGCCACTTTGTGTTTCACCCTATATTTACTCAGTGCCATTGAGAACCACTTATTGCAAAAGTGGGATCCCCCATCGCTAATGATTGCTCTCGGAGTGCCAAATTTTGCAAAGATGTAGCGTTTCAAAAATTGGACAATGCTTTTTCCTTCGTTGTTTGGAAGTGCAATGGCTTCCACTCATTTGGAAACATAATCTACAATCACTAAGATATATTTATTTCCAAATCAGCTCACCCAATACATCGAATAGCTCGACCTCTAAAATAGGAGTGAGAGGTAATTCGTGTCTTCTAGACACTCCGCCTTGCTGTTGACATTTAGAGCATTTCTTTGCAAACTCATGTGCATCCTTGTAGAGTGATGACTATTAGTATCCACTCTGGAGAACTTTAGCGGCAATGCAAACACCACCATGGTGACCTCCTATTGGAGATGTATGGCAAGCATAGAGAATTTCTACCACTTCTTCTTTCGGAACACACCTTCTATTGACATGATCAACACACTCTCAGAACAAGTATGGTTCATCCAAAAGTACTTTTTAACATCAAACAGGAATCTTTTCTGTTGGTAAAAGGTCAACTCATCCGACATTAACCCACACAATGTAATTTGCAAAATTTGCATACCATGGCGTATGCTTGAGGGATATTATAAACACTCGTTCATTGGGGAAGGAATCGTGTATGTCAACCTCATGCTCAACATTCGCCATTGCTTCCAGCCTTGATAAATGATCAACCACTTAATTTTCGCATCCTTTTTGATCTTTTACCTCGAAATCAAATTCTTGTAATAGTAGTACCCACCTAATCAATCGCTGTTTTGCATTTTTCTTTGCCATCGTACGATTACTTTGGTGCTCAGCAAATATGCCCTAAATTTTTCAAATGCATAGACTACTGCAATCAACTTTTGTTCGGTGACTGTGTACTTTTGCTGGGCACTATTTAGAGTCTTGCTTGCGTAGTAGATTGGGTGAAATAGTTTGTTGCACTTTTTCCCCAACACAACTCCAGTGCCATACCGCTAGCATCACACATTAGCTCAAAAGATTCGGACCAATTAGGCTGATGATAATCGGAGTGGATATTAGTTTCTCTTCCAAACACTGAAATAAAGCCACACAAGCATCATTAAAGTGGAATTTCACTTCCTTCTCTAAGAGTTTGCATAATGGGAGTGCAATCTTTGAGAAGTATTTAATGAACCTTCTGTAAAATCTTGCATGTCCCAAGAAGCTATGAACACCCTTTACTAAAATCGGCGGGGGTAATTTCTCAATGACCTTAATTTTTGCCTTGTCAACTTCCAGCCCCTTTTGTGACACCTTATCCCCAAGAACAATACCTTTTTTACCATAAAGTGACATTTCTCCCAATTCAAAACCAGATTCGTTTCCACGCATCTTTGGAATAACTTTCCTAAGTGAGTCAAGCACTCTTCGAATTGTCCCCTATGACTGAGAAGTCGTCCATGAACACCTCCATAGTGTCTTCGACCATATTTGCAAAAATAGACAGAAGCAAATAACCACATTTTAAATATGATCTCAAAAATATTTTTCAAGTATTTGAAAATAGTTTTTCACATATTTTCCCAGGACTATCAAAATGTTATTGGCACTATGAAACCTCTTTTGGAAATATTATTCTACAAAAATTAAAATTGCTTCAATTCTCTTTGACAATATTTACATAGTGTCAAAGTTCATTCATAGAGGCACAAAATCACAAACTCTAAGTCGGTATTTTTCCATCAATAGACATACCACTTAGTATTTAGAATAATAACAATAAAGACAAAAAATTTGTACAATTTGTTTCTATATAACAGTGAGTTTATAGAAAGTCAAAAACAACATTGACTTATTATGTGAAGTTTTCATAATTTTTCAAACCAATTGCATAGTCGATTTATCTAGAGTAATAAACTACAAAAGTTTTTAGCCTACAAAATCGGACACAATCAAAACCACACATGGAGTACAAAACTACAAAGTTTTTTTTTTTTTAAGTCTCCAAACGGAAATTAAACATTCTCTTTATCACATGGAAATGTTTTTCTTTTCAAATAGTCTTCCAACTATAACATTTTGACATACTATTTTATCAAACAAAAATGTGCATCTCTCATTTTGCAAACTAAAGAATTTTAAAAGGCAATACTATTTGCCAAGAAAATTCATTCCACTGACAAATGGTTTGCGAGATCTTTTTCAAAGATAAACATGATAAAAATTCAAAATTGTTAACTCTTAGAAACTATTTTCCTCCTTAGATAAATAATAAGAAGGTTTTTGGTGTAATCTTTAACGAGAATAGCACCAATTTTTTGTACATTCTCACTTCGACCTTGCTAAACAAAGCACCAAATTATGAAGAAGTAATGCCTTAAACTTCTACTTCCATGATCTGTTTCTCTCAATAGCGCGAATACAAGAAATACCAACGGTATAATAATTTCCTTAAGATTGTTATTAGATCTTGTATTCCCTAAGATATAGAACAAAACTTTGAAGAACTTGGTAAGACATAATAAAGTTTAAGCACATTTTCACAACTAGAAAATTAAAACTAGTTTAGAAACTAGAATCGAAGCTTGATTAGAAAAAATATACGAAATATTTTCATAAAGAAGAATTGTTGTCAATGTTGTGTTTAAAAGAATCTTCTTGATTCCAACAAACTGCCGAAACACGAAGTTACCAAAGTTTAATAAACCAATGAAGAGCAAGAAGAACATAAATTAATTCACAAATCTAAATCGCCAACACATACCAAAATTTGGAATAACCGGAGTACCCATCCAGAAAACAATACCACCCTCTTTCTGATAACCGATCAAACATCTGATCCATAGAAGGCATTGGAAAATCATATTTATTGATCCATGAGTTAAGCTTTCGGTAGTCCATGTATACTCTCCACCCAGTCACTGGTCTTGTTGGCACAAGTTCTCTTTTTTTAGTTGGGACTACGGTTATACCACCTTTATTCGGTACACATTGCACCAGAATTACCCACTTACTATCTGCAATAGGGTAGATCACTCTCGCATCTAGCCACTTGATGATCTCCTTTTTACCACCTCTTGCATTGGAGGGTTCAATCTCCATTGAAATTCCACACTAGGTTTACATTCACTGTCGAGCCGAATCTTATGAGTACAGATGCCAGGAGGAATTCCTACTATATCGGCTATTGTCCATCCAATAGCTTTTATATGCTTCCACAGTACTTCAATGAGCAATTTCACCTGATTTTCAAGCAGATTGGCAGCGATAATTACTGGCAAAGTAGTATTGGCTCCTAAGAAGGCATATTTGAGATGAGAGGGTAGGGCTTTTAATTCTAGATTTGGTGGTTCTTCTGTCTATGGCTTTGCAAGGGGACTTTCTCTATTTTTCAGGTCGATATCCAACTTGATTGGATTCCTTAAATATGCTCCTAATATTGATAAAGCAACTACCACTTCCTCGTACCCCTGAACTTTGGATTCATCATAATTGGCAAATACATATTCAAGGGGTTCATTCTTGCGTATTAAATGACGCACAATTGCCACTGCCTCATCTATCACATCCTTAGTAGATACCACATGAATATTACTTGGTTGCTTCATGGATTTACAGATATTGAAGGTCACCTCATCATCATTCACACGAAACTTTAATTTCTCGCTTTCAACATCCACCAATGCTCTCCTGGTAGGTAAGAATGGCCTTCCCAAAATAATAGGGATTTTAGAATCAATTTTACAATCTAGAATCACAAAATTAGCCGAAAAGATGAACCTATCCACTTTTACCAATATGTCATAGAGTATCCCCACTGGGTGCTTGATTGATCGATCAGCCATAAGGAGTCTCATTATGGTTGCCTTTGGTTCACCCAAACCAAGTTGTTTGTATATTGCATAGGGCATCAAGTTGATGCTTGCTCTTAAATCACACAAGGCTTTAGCGAATTGGAGCATGCCAATTGTGCAAGGGATTGGAACGCCCCAGTATCTTCTCTCTTAGTGATTGAATTATTTGTCATAATTGCAGTGCAACTATGGGGAACGTCAATCGTTTCATAGTCCAAGCTCCTTTTCTTTGTAACAAGTTCTTTTATGAATTTGGCGTATCTCGGCATTGCCAACAATGCTTCTACCAGAGAAATGTTAATTGATAAGCTCTTGAATACTGATAATTTTTTTTTGAACTTCTTATCTTCATTCCTCTTTTCCAAACGTTGGGGAAATGGTGGAGGTATCTTGGGTAAATGGTGCATGACTTTTGGAACTTGAACTTATTGCTCTGCTTCCTCCCGTGGTTCTTTAGTAAGGCTTTGTTGAATAGTAAATATATTTCCTCCACATCTTGAATCTCTTCATGTTTTTGAGGATCCTCATCTTCCATAATATCTCGTATTGCCACCTTATCTCTACGAGTAACTACAACCAGCTCTCTTTCAATATAGTCCATTGGTGTTTTGGATGTTAATTGAGCTGATAATAGACTCAACTTACCTTCCAGCATTTTGATGGCATCAGCATGGGAATTTACTTTACTGTTCAATGATGAAAAGTCATCTTTCATTCCTTTTAGCAAATCATCATACCCCTCAACTTTATTGAGTATGCGCGATAGCAAATCATTTATCCGAGGATTTCTTGCAGTCCCTTTAGATTTTAGGCTTTCACTCAAGTGAGTATGGTCCTCCTCCTGATCATCCTTCTCATCCCAATCTTGTTAATATTTCCTTGGTTCTTCACCCCTATAATAGGTCCAACCTTGATTCCCGCCCCACAGTTGAAAGCGTGGGTGGAAACCCTCCTCGTATCTTCAGAAGTTCCAACCTTGATTCTCCCCCGGTCTTGAGTAACCGGAAGAAGAACCCTCCTCAACTTGAAATACTCCACGTGTCCCTTTCATGTGCTCTTGTAGGATTTCCATTTGAGATATCATCTTCTTGATGTTTTCATCCCTTCCCCTTTCTTTTTCAATTTGTTCTTGCGTTAATCGGAAACATAATGGGGAAACTTGATCATCTTTGGTATACCATGCCTGGTTTACTTTAGTCGTACCATCTAGGAGAAATGAAGCTACTTCAAATGATTGTAACATTATTCCTCCTTGCACCAATTTATCAGCTATCCCTTTATTAATCGAGTCCAGACTACGGTAAAAGTATTAGAGCAGCAATTCACCTGGCAGCCCATACGTTGGGCACTTACGCAAAGATCTCTTGAACCTTGTCAATGACTCGTGAATTGGTTCACCCTCATGTTGCTTGAAATTCTGAATATCGTCTCTCAGTTTCATCATTCTTGATGGAGGAAAGAATCTTTCGTGAAATGCCATAACTAGCTCCTCCCATGATTTGATGGAGTTGTTTGGGCGCTCAACCAACCATTTAGTGGCTCCCCCAGTCAATGATAATGGAAATAAGAAACACCGTATGGATTCTTGAGATAGCTTCTTGACTGATAAAGGGGTGCACACTTCCACAAAGGTTCATACATGTTCGTGTGGATCTTCATGCTCTAACCCTCCAAATAAACCTCTTGAATGTATGAGTTGGAGTGTTGCGCTGGTGACTTCGAACATTACATTTTTGTCAGCTTGTGGCATGGAAAGTTCACCCATCTTACCCAAGTCAGCCAGGTGATAAACACTATTAGCATCATTGATGTCGTCTTGATGAAAAACACCACCCGTTGTGTGACCCGCTTGGCAACTATTATCCCCGTTCGCACTCATATGGCCTGTTGTGGCACATAAATACTCAACACAAAACTAGAAATTAAATTAGTAAACTACAACTAAAAAGAACAAAAATTCTACTAATCTAAAAATTCTCAAACAACACCACTCCCCGGCAGCGGCGCCATTTTGATGCTCATCGTGACCAATGACACTAACCTACAGTACGAGTGTCTACGATCGTCGATAATATAGTAACCCAACCAAGGATTGGGGTCGTGTCCCAAGGGAGTGGTTTTGAGAATTAGTAGAAAAATAAAATTAAGTTCAAACTAGTCGTAGCTAAAGACATTAACGATTAAAAATATTGTAAATTAAAAGGGGTGACACAAAAGTGCCAAATATCAAATGGGGTTTTTGTCACAAGTAGTAAAAAAACAACAAAAATAATAATAAGATCAAGTATGGGGACAAGTTCTTGGGGTGTGACTGCAATAAAAGTTGAGATAAATCGTTGGGTACATGCTTTCGATAGGAAATTTGTAAGATAATAGTGACTAGGCTAAGCTTTAGATGAAAATAAGTTCCCTCTTGGGCAACTTACCCTATTTCAAATGCGTTCCTCTCGGACACCCATTTGTCGCATGAAGGCCAGCCCACGCCTTACCCCACTCTCTCTCTCTCTCTCGCTGAGTGTTAGGGTATGGGACTAGGGCTCACCCTCTTGGGATGAACCTCATGTCTACCCACTCCTTAGGCCATCAGTCTAGCGATCTTGGTTTCATGACCTCCCTCTCGGGCAAGCCGAAAACACATGGGTGGTTTTGTATTTGCAACTACAAACCCATTAAATTAAACCACAACCACTAGGTGAAATCACCATTAAAACACATCTATCCTATTAGCAAGCAAGACCCAACAACAATATCTACACATATTTTCTAAATCACACCCCAAGAATGGAGGGTTTTTAGCCACACATCAAGAAATAAAAAAATACACCTAAAATGATATTAAAATCAAATGGGTATAAGGAACTAAACCTTGATTTAAGAAAAGGAAGAAGAATGGAGAAGACTCACTTCCAACTTAGGGAAGATGAAATCCTTCTTTCTTCAAGTCTCCCAAAAACCCTTTCAAAACTTGAGAGAAATATCTCAAAAAGTACTATTATATTTTGGAAATTAAAATAAATGTTCGACTCCTAAAAATTAATAACAAGTTTAGTATTTATAGACTTTAAAAAACAGTGCTGGCGGATCTTTTTGTGAGGTTAGTCGGAATCGCCGATTAACTCGACGATTCTCCCTTTGGTGTAGTTTGTTGTCGTCTTGCACTAGTCTTCAGCATCGTTGTGCTCTGTTTCATTGGGCAACCTAGTATTGCTTCGTGGAATTATTCGGTAAAACGCGGACTTCTCATTTCATCGCCTTTTTGATCCTTTCCTTCAAGGCTTCACGTACTGGAACAAAGGGCAGAGTGCATCCCTTCGACGAATTGCAAAGCGTGCTTGGCGATGCGTAGGCTTCAGCCCTTTGGTTATTTTCAGCCCTTTCGTTCCTTTTTGCGCCTAAGTGTTCATGCTTCCACTAAAACCTCAAATAACTGAAACTTAAGAGTTTTAATGAGATATTGAGATAAAATAAACATTTGAGGACACTATTCCTATCAAAATAAAGCCCTAAATGAGTCCAATTTGTGGACTCATCAAGTTCCAGTCCCGCCCAGGGTGTAGGCTCGGGGTGTGACACTTCAAACCAAAGGAGTTAAAAATTCAGAAGATTTTAGTCCCCAAAAGTCAAACACAATCAAATTTCACATGAAGTAGAAAACTACAAGAGTTTTTTTCCTCTCCTCTAAACAGAATACATATTAATAATAATAAAGATATATTCTGAGATCATCACATAATGACCATCTATCCTAACATTGATGAATTAAATCTCATAACTTATAAAGGGTAGAAAAAAATAATAATCAAAGGACCCATTTAATCATATTCTATCAGTCAACAATGATTCCATGCTAGTCACTTTTCTTGCTAATTTTTTCTTCTTTCCCAGTTTTCATAATATTTCAATTTTCCTTAGAAGACATTAAATTTCAACGAGAAACTAAACTCATGTTCAAATATTGTTAGGAGACAACATTTATTCATTTACTTCTTCTCATAGTTATATAAAATCAAGAATATAGGAAAAATAATTAAAGTACTCATCTTATCCTTTATGCACAAAATAACTTTTCTCATTGAAAAGAAAATTGAAGGGGTGCAATGCTTGAATGCACTTGGGAAGAAAATAAAAATAATCTTACTCATCCAAGGAAAACTTACTACAGAAAATATAATTGAACATATTAAAGTAGTACTAATTCATCCGAAATCTCTTTTATCATATGATAAAATAATTCTCTTTTTCATCTTTTTTTTTTCCAATAAAAAGAACATAGAAAATAAAAGTAATTTCCTTACCACAGAAAATACAAACAATTTAAATTTCTTAAGCTTGTTGTCTCCTGTATTCATATTAGCAAACCAGAAATAATAAAAGATGGAAAGAAAAATTTAAAAACTATCTGAGTCCACAGAACTCACTATGTGTCCTTAAGAAATTTAATCCCCTTAAGTACCCGAGATTGTAGATTAATTCCTCCCAAGATAAAATGGATTAACCATTAAAGAAGTAGTAGTACCTCAAACTTCAATAATTTTAACGAACTCAAAATGACAATAACGAATCACACACACAGACACGATCGATCGATTTTATTTTGTAAAAAATGTCTGCAAGAGAAGGGAAGAATTCGATGTAGAAAAATGAGAGAAAACCTCTCTATTTATAGCCAACAAAGGGAAAAGGTTACAACTCTTTGGAAAAAAAGACAACCTTTCAGAAATGTCACAACCCTTTGGAAAAGGCACAACCTTTCAAACGGTCACAACCCTTTAGAAAAGACACTACCTTTCATTAAGGTCACAACCCTTCGGCAAAGTCACAACCCTTCAGGAGAGTCACAACCCTTCATTTCCTATTCACAGCTTTAAAACCCAACATAAACAATTGGTGAAATTCCCCAAACATCATTATGAAGAACATCAAAAAAACTTTGTAGCATGACTACCATTATTAGGAAAAGGAAGAGTTTTACTTTTGCCTAATTTACAAGTAGAACAATGAATGGAAGCAGTTGAAAATTGAGTTTTATTCCCCAGTAAACAAGAATTAGATAAATGAGACAACACAATAGAATTTTGATGTCCTAGACGCTTATGCCAAACCTCACTTTTGCTAGTTGTAAAAGTACAAGCTAAGGATAGAACATGAGGAATAAAAAAGTGTATATGAAACAATCTTCCAACTTTAGGCCCCTTTGCAATTATCATCCTTGGCACATGGTCCTTCACAAGACAATATTCATAAGAAAAATTCTCATCACAATTGTTATCCACCAATTTTCCAACTGAAATAAGACTACTTGAGAGCTTTGGTCAAAGAAAATCATTTTTGAATGTTGGAGTAATATCCCCAACCTTGGTAATGGGTAAATTATTGCCATTTGCAATCTATATTTTCGAAGGACCTTAATACTTACCAACATTTATAGTATGTTTTTTGAGTTGGTCATTTGATTTAAGCTCCCAATCAACAATCCAAAATTTAGGTGTAACATTAGTACCTTGTAATCCCAATGTTGAAAAGGCTGACTCGATCATTTGTACCATTTCAAGAGTAAGAGCTTGTCATTAAGATGAGTTATCAATAGTGTAACCATTTATCCCAGCTTGAAAAGATATTACCCTATGGTTTTGAGGGCATGTGGTATATTCTTTATTAATGTGTCCATGTTTACAATAATTACAAAACTTCTTACAACAATTTCTAGAAATATGACCATATTCCTTGCAACGGTAGCATTGAGTTCTAGTCATATCGTTGCCCTTTCCTTTACCTCGAGCAACAAATGCAATAGTGACATCATTTTCATTCTTGTAAGCATATTGTGGGACAATATGGTGCTCTTAACAAAGTAGTTCCCTAAAACAAACATCCATGGAGGGAGATTTATCATGTCCATCAAGTTAGAGTGAACACTCTCAAACTCGAACCGTAATTAATCAATAAAATGATCTTGCTTGCTTTGCTCATGAATTGCCTGAATTACAAACAATGATTAGAAGGTATTTTGGCATAATAATATCTGTAAATTGATCCCGTAAGTTCAAAAATACAGAATAATAATCATTAACAGAGAGACATCATTGAGAGTGGTTAGCAATTTCAAACACTAATAGAAAGCGTCTAAGGTCGTAGATTATGAACAATAAGAGGGTCAATTGACCCTAATATCCATGTCATCACCCGATCATCTTTAATCTTCCATTCAACTAACTTGGTATGACCAATAGGAGCAAGATCACAACCATCTATATTAACCCATAGTTTTTTTCCGGTGTCAAAAGACTGAAATCAAAATACCCAAGAAGAATAATTATTTTTGGTGAAAAGAACACTGAAGGATTCAAAGTGATGTGAATTCAAGCTTTTGAATAGCTACAAAAACTAGAAATACAATAACTCAAGAAAGCAACTAGAATGATCAAGACCAAGAATCCTAGGCGCTAAGGACTAATTGTCGACAAATAGTCAACGAAAGTAATATTATCGAAAAAACTCTATGAAACAAGACAACTAAGAGAAGGCTCTAATACCATGTCAAGATTTTGCTAAATGCCTCTCAAAGTGAGAGTCTTTCCTTTATAGATACAATATACACATTACACATCCTTAAAGATCCGGTATTCCTATCCCTAAAGATCAACAATTCAATCCCTTTAAATCTGCCATTCAAATCTCCTTCAATCTGTTATGCTATCCCTCCAAATACACCATTCTATAACAATATTATTCTCTAGGGAAAAGGTACAAGTACCCCCTTAGACTATGACCTAAATTTCAAAGACACACCTTAACTAAACTAAGGTCCTATTACCCTCTTGAACCGATTTTTTTTTTGTAAGTTTGTGCACTTTTTTGGCTTACGTGGCATCCAAATATCTCCCACGCGCCTCAATTGCGTGGATTTAGATGTACAAAATTACAAAAAAAAAAGTTCAAGAGGGGTAATAGGACCTTAGTTTAGTTAAAGTATGTCTCTGGTATTTCGGTCATAGTCTAGGGGGGTACTTATGCCTTATCCCTATTCTCTATGATTACTTCAACATTTTTTTCCAATTACACTTATTTACAACACTATACATGAATATATAAAATCATTCTCTATTAATTCATCATGCTAACAAAAACAAGGTTTTCATAAGTAAGAGACAATTTATGGGGTGTGGGGATTGGTATTGATGTCAAGTAGGGGTTCAAATGCTTTGCTCTATAACACTAGAAAACAATTGATAAGCTAGGTAATCTTCAATGATACTAATTCTCTTTGTATCTCAAAGCATAATATCATAGAATGTTGTTTTGGTCTTATCTATGTAAATCACAAAACAACCCATTACCTTATTAAAATCTCTCTTTCAAGAAGATTTGGAAAATAGAATTAAAATATGATTTATTAGCGCAAAAACTTGTTTATTTGGACAATGTTAGAAAAGCCCACCATATAAGTGGGTTTTGACCCACATTGGAAGAGCCCTATCATATGAGTGACTTTTGTGTTCACGTTGTAAGAGCCCTATCATACGAGTGAGTCAATAACATGATAGTTGGGATTTAGGGTACAAAGGATAAACGTTTAAGGAAAACAATCAGAGGTGGAGGCAGATACAAAGACTATAAGGAACAGAGAGCAATGAAATCTATGGGATGCGGGATATGTTACAATAATATCTGGAACTATTTTTGAGGCAATCTTCGATTCTATCTTGTTCATCGGGCTAAACTTCACTACAAGGTTTTGCGATCTTGTTTTTCTTATTCTATGTTTGCTTGTTATGCCATAGATAGATCATATGTACAAATTATTATTATATGATTGTAGGATATGTCGAAGGAGAGATTGAAGAAGTTTGAGGAGGAGCTCAAAATAAAGCAAAGTAAGGAGACACATATATACCCCAATAAGTTGTCACCCTCTTGAGAGATAGGTACTTCTAAACATTGATTTGCTAGTCTCTTCACTTTCTGTAGATTATTGCTTAGATAAGCTTTGAATTATTCAGATTCTTGTGTATCTTGTTGATTAGGATTTGGAAATTCAATCCAGACTGAACACTCCAATAACAATGCATAATTGGGTATGGAATTGCAGTTTAGGAATTTAGGTTGATTTTTTTGTGTCAAACTTGTGTCTTGTTCATAATAACTTATATTTATGCTCTATAATACAATGGCTTTAGTAGATATCTTACTTGGGAATCATATAACATGATGTTCTTATTTAAGGCTTGTTCATGCTAAAATTTAATATATCTTTAAGTTTGACAATTGTGAATTATCAATTTTTAGTGATGGATCTTAATTTCCTTTAATATGAAATTACTTTCTAAGATAGGTTGATCAATCAATAGCCTTATATATTATTTCTAGTTTTCAACATAAAAATATAGTGTGTGGGTAAAAAACAATTATTTCTCAAGCGCCTAGTAACATTGATGTAGGTCTCCACTCTACCCTTCTATGATAAAGACCATAGAAGTCAGGAGATGAGGTGTCGACTCATGTTTATAAAAGTAAACATTTTTTTGTGTTTTTTTATTGAAGTTAAAAAGCTCCTATAAAATATGATAAGGCCAATCCATACAAGTTTGGGTAAGTTAATGTAGTGTTCAGAGAAGTGTGAAGTGGAAAAAAGTGGCAACAGTTGCTTTGCTTAAACCATGATTTGTAAGCGAAGTGATCCCTTTATTGAATTGAAGCGCAATTTAACTAAAAAAAATACCAACATAAATAGAGAGAATATATAAGCAAAAGTTCAAATATAAGCTAAAAAGTAGATATGACAAAATCAAAGCTATTAATGGTTCAACATTTATTTCTTGTTCTTCTAAATGATCTACTTGGACAAGATTGTTAGAATCTTGTATTTCTCCCTTACCATTATATTGCTCATCAATTTCTTCCACTACATTATAATCTGCCTTATCAATATACTTTTCACACTTCTTTTCTGATAAATCTATATGATAGATATCATAAAAGAGTGATGGGTTCAAACTTACTAATGCATTGAGGCCCTTACATCGTTGAGCTCCGCTTCATGCTTAAAGTGGTGAAGCGAGTGCTTTCCTAAATAATGGGTTAATGACCTACTTAATTATTAACTCAGTCCATCCTAACCTCTACAAATTCAATCTATTTAAAAGTTAGATTTGTGGTTGCGCTTGTGGGCAAGACGTATGTCCGAAAGAAAGCCAATTAAATTGAGTATTTAATTATATTTTTAGTAGCTTTATGTAATTTATTATAAAATAGATTTTTAAAAAATATCTTGTTTCATAAGAATTAGGCTTAGAAATTGTTATTTCTCTAGAATAGGATTTATGTTTCCTAGTTTCATAAGGATTAGACTTCTTATTGATGTAATAAGACTCCCAATTTAAAATGAATTTTGTGGAATAATAAAGGTAGTATTCTAATTAAAAATAACTTGTTATTGGTGTTCCCTCATCCATTGAAATCTTATGTTTCAACTTTTCTTTAGTGAGTTGAAGTTATATGCAAAATAGATTGTTCTAGGAACAAATACAAAGAAAAGTCAAAGTAAATTGATTCAGATTTTCCTGTTCATCGTCCTATGACTTTATCTGTCTCTAAAACTCCTAACAATTTGTCTCGGGGCATGACACAATGAGGTCATTTTCAGATTCCAAGAAGAACATGGAATCCATACTAGACACTATAATATGTAGAGTTGAATAGCATGACTGATTGGTATATTATTACAAACCAATTTTTTTGTGTAGGGACCTTGAAAAGAAAATCAATTATTTTTTCTTACATTGAAAATGGACAGATCATCTTTTTAGAATGGTGATTTTTCTAAAAGTAATCATATGGGTAAAACCTTGAAGTATCATATGGGTTTTAAGCAGTTGGAACAAGGATATAAATGTCACAAAGAAGGAGGAGAGATGGAAATTTGTCCCAACGTGCATATGATTAATAATCTGGGACGAAAGGAACAAGAGGTACATTGAGGATGTGCAAAATAGTTTGAAGAAGAACAAAATGAACAGTCTAATCCTCTTCTATTTTTGGTGTAGACATGATGTATTGCCTCAAATAGAGGATATCTTTGATGTACTTGATTGATTATAGGCTTTAGAAAGAGGCAGGTTTGTAATACTTATGGAAAGGAACTACACATTTCATTGTATTATGCCTGTGGATATTTAGATTAAAGTAATCATATTCAAAAAAATAAGTTGTTCTAATAAAGAGAGAAAAAAAGTCGTTTTGTAGAGTGTATTAGAAAAATAATGCATGCATTAGCCTGATCTATTATTAATACCTTCTTTGTTATAATTTTTAAGCCAAACGTATCACAAAACTTGCATTAGTTATAAACCCTATTGTATATTGAGGTGTGTATTACTAATACCATGAAAATGTATTAGTAATATAAAGGGTTTCAACACACATATTAGATAGATTAACGACATTACTACCCCCGCATATCTCCCCCCAAACATTTTCCCAAGCTAAAGAGTGTGTACATTATTTTTTTAGATAAACATTTTTTATGGAAGTTACGCAATCCATTTTATTTTTAATACAAAAAACAAAACACATAAGAAATAATCTTAGCAGAACTAATGCAAGCATTACTACACACTTTAATTTTGTTTATACGTTCCTCTTTTTTTTCTATACCTCTTGTATATGGCATGTTAGTCTTGTTTTATGATAGAAACTTTTTACTTGACTAAAAAAATAAACAAACAATTTAATGCATGCATTATTTACAATGTAAGTTATTAATGACCAGTAAATTTATACATTTGCAACCTCAAGGTCCACTAGGGAAGAGATATTTTTTGTGGAGATTATAATGCATTCATTATTTACAAGATAAATTAATAATGAATGGATTGTTATTTGGTGATTAAAAATTTAGATAGTCTTATACATGAACTAATTACTTTGAAAGAATATTTTTTTCCTTAAATAGCTACTATCTACATTGCTAATTCATATATTCTTATTCGACATTCTATTCTACATAAAATAATACTAATAGCTAATGGATGTTTTATGAACTCATATTACAAAAGATTCCGCTATCTCACATAGAGCTAGCCTTGGTGTAAAATGTATATTCGCCGACCTCCCTGAAGATGGAACCATGAAAGAACACTGACTAGTGAACGTGTGTTTTCTTTGATCCATCACTTTCACATAATTCACTAGTTTCGTAAATGGCTCTAATTGATTTATAAATCTAGACAACTCAAAGCAACATCAATGATTAAAGATGCAACAAAGAAAAATGATTGACTTAATAACTTAAGAGCTCCATAACCTTCTATTTTGTTGTCTAAAACCTTTTATAAATTGGTGACTGAAGAATAACAACAAGTGACTTATTAACAAAGACAAGAATTTACCACATTAAAAGGTTCAATAGCTGGGAAAGTCTTCTCCAAGCATAACTCTAATTTCAAGAACTCCAATTATCAATTCCAAGATAATTATGAGTTCAAGAACTCCAATTATCAATTCCATGATAATTATTAGTTCAAGAACTCAATTCTTCTCAGTCTCAAGGTAAACATTTAAATAAAACTTGAGATGCTTGGCCATAAAAACACTTCTAGTTTTTTTTAAGCTTCTCCATCCGTAACTTCATTGTCAACTTCTACTCCTCCATGTATTAATCTTGAGGTTATTTTGAGCCAGAGTGCATAATCTTAAACAGTAGTATTCATTTTTTTTCTTTCTTGTTCAGTGCTTGTAATTTATTATAGAGATCTTCAAATGCCACAAAGACATTTGATTTGACATCAACATAATCACGCTATCGATCCTCTAGTGCCACATCAAAAAACTTGTCAATTATATTTTCTATACTTGTGGAATCATAAGAACATGGTTTTCCTCTTGGTGAAAATAGTGTAACACCAACATTTGCTCCGGTTCAAGTTGCAAACTTATATGCTTGTGGGGACAAAGTATTTTTCTTTTTGAGAAACTAACAGTGCATGCTTTCTCAACCTCGATCAATTTCATTTCAAGCTTTTGGTTACACTTTTTGGCCATGTTTTTCATTGGAAAAGAAAATAATTAAAGAACCAAAAAGTATCTATATGGAAAACATGACAAATTAGCAAAAGATTGAAACAAAGTTGATTGAGTTTGAGAATGCAAGTAATGTTAGTTTCTCGGAAAGGAATAAACCTTGTTTTAGTATGCATATAAGATTACAACTTGGATTGAAGTATATGTTGGTGTTATGCTTTTTTCACAAGTGTAAACCCTTTTTTCTATTATTTACATATCAAGAAAAAATATTGGACAAATTTTTTGTAGTTAAACTAGAAGATCACTACCGTAAACATGCTGAGGCAGATTGAATGTCTTTGATGCGTTTGAAGGTCTTCGTAAAGAGTTTCAAGAAATGAACGATATTGGAAAAAACGAATACAAATGTATAAGATCATGCAACTTGGCTCACAAGTACCGTTAGATAAACACATATTGAAGCAGATGCTGACAATGAACTTGCAGATGGAGAAAGTTAGCAAAAAATAAGACATTTTATTATGGCCTAGCATCTCAAGATTGATTAAATTGTTTTCCATGAGCCGAAAGAGGACGAAAGTTCTTGAACTCATAATTATCATTGAGCGGTAACTGGAGTTCTTGAATTTGGATCTATGCATAGAGGAAAACTTTACCAATGGTTGAAACTTCTAATTTGGTCCATTCTCATCATTGTTATTAAGTTAGTTGTTGTTAGTCTTTAGTCATCCCTTTACGTACAGTTTTAAATCAAAAAATTTTAAGTTATGAAGTTCTTATATTATTCAGTCAGAATTTTTATTTTTTATCTTTAGTCTTTCATGATGTTTTGTGTAGACTTGATTCGTAAGTCAGTTGAGGTCTTTTATTGACCTAGTGAATGATCAAAGGAATTCCTTATGCAGTCATTAATATTTTTTATTCCCAATGAGGGTGGTGGATTTAAATATAGGCTAGTTCTCTACAAGATGATGGAATCTCTGTAATACAAGTTTTTCTAATATCTATTGACTTTACAAACAAATTAAGGATTCCAGGAGAAATTGAGCCTGGTTTTGCAGCCAGATCCACTCTTGTGTTGAAACAAAGTACCATTTTTATATATGGAGCACATACACAAATGGGGTTCCTTTATGGTATAAACCAAAATAAATTTTACTCAATTACATTAGCCATATAGGGTACTTTTCCGAATTCAATTTATTACTTTTGTTGCTCTAATTTTCTGTAACCTTAATTACAAATTAATTAAAATCTTTAATGAGACTGTGAAAATGATGGATCAAAGAAAACCTGCGTGGACTAATTATACCACTTCAACCGCAAAGTTATACAAATAGATTGAATCTAAAGACAAATGAAAAAGTACTATGCCTTTTCATTTATTTACATATATAATGTTACTTTCTTTCATGGGTACAATTTCTCCTAATTTGATTCAAGAAAAAAGCTATGTACAACTCTAGCTCAATTAAACATTATGATATGATTTTACACCTCTAATTAGTTGAATCCCCTCACCCTCCGAGGTAAAGTAAGTAAATTGCATTAGAAAGGTATCAACCAGATTCAAGGTAGTAATAAAAGAGAAAAACTAGTAGCTTTAGAACATAGCTTCATGAATCTATAGTAATAAGTAAGAACCTGTGGAACTAGTCAAAATAATGGTGCCTTGGAAGTCATCAATATAATAATCAAGGAGCTAACAAAACCCATAAAACTATTAACATTAGTTACTGGGGAGTGGTAATGCTAACTAAATAAACTAACTAAGCAAATAGCTTTCAAAGATCGGATGGGAAATGGGTTACCATCTAAACATCTATAGTTTCTTTATTTTCATATACACCAAAAGATAGATGATGGAATCCTATTCCAATTTCTTTTGATGAATTTTTCAACTCTTCATGATATTCAGTTTTCAAAGGCATATTGGACAGAAAAAAGAATAAACCATTGCAATGACCCAATTCATCGAGTCACGATGGCACCTACTATTACTCCCAACTAGCTAGGTATGAAAAGTCATAACCCAAAATGACAAACAATGGATATAATGGTAGAAACAAAGCAAAATCGGTAAATTACCACAAAAATAAAGAAAAATAACGGAAGAAACCTAGAAGATATATACAATAGATCTCTCCCATGATTTGGAAGTCACAAGTAGAGATCTATATAAATAAAAAATTACAAGTCCCAAAAGTGGACCTAAACACAAAGACCATCGATCGACTGACGATCCGTACTGGTCAACCATCGATCGTGGTTGGGAGATGAAACTGGGGGTCTGATCCATGGACATGGACCACGGTCCGTGACCTGACCTATGGTCCGTAGGTCTGGCCGTGGGTCGACAGTTAGCCAAAACTTTGAGTCTTTTCTAGGGAGGGCAGCAGGTGACCATCCACGGACCACCAGCATAGACCATGGGTCACCTTATGGTCCGTAAGTGGTGCCCATCGATGGCACCTGTAGCTTTTGAAATCTGCAATCTGGTTTGTCTAGGATACGGGGTGTTACATTATCTCCCCCTTGGAAACATTCGTCCTCGAATAAAGACTAAACTAGCTGAAATGGAGGGAAAGAGCTGCAACCCTACCACAAAATTACTAAAATTGATTTATGGCTGAACTAAGTTCCAAGAACATGAAAATACGCTTAAAATGCAAGTAGACACTGAAGGAACATGAAGCTAAGACTGAAACTATGCATGAATGACTGAAGAACGAAAGAGGAACTCTCACCTCAAGCTTGAATGGAATCGGAAGGAAAGATGTGAGGATACTTGGCCTTCATGGCTGCTTCTACTTCCCAAGTAGCTCCCTTGACGGACGGACTACTCCACAAAACCTTGACTGAAGCAACTTCTTTGTTTCTCAACCTTCAAACCTGACGATCAAGAATTTCAACTGGTACATCTTCGTAAGTGAGAATATCCTTCACAACCATACTTTCTAAAGGTACGATAGATGTTGGACCACCCACACACTTCTTCATCAATGAAATGTGAAAAATCGGATGTACTGCTGCTAGTTCTATTGGCAACTGTAACTCATAAGCCACTTTACTAACCCTTTACAAGATATTGTAAGGGCCTACATACCTAGGACTGAGCTTCCCTTTCTTGCTAAATCTCATCACCCCTTTCATGGGTGACACTTTCAAGAAAACCCAATCATCAACTTGGAATTCTAATTCCCTTCTCCTTAAATCTGCATAGGACTCCTGGCGACTCTGGGCTGTCCTAAGTGTATCTCTAACGAGTTGCACTTTCTCCATAGCATTATGAACTGAATCTGGCCCTATCAATGCTGCTTCATCTACTTCAAACCAACATGCCTCATAAGAGGCAATCAGAATGCTGGAATGGTAACTATTATTGTAGGCGAACTCTATAAGAGGAAGGTGATCATCCCAACTACCTTTGGAATCGATCACAGAAGCTCTCAACATGTCCTCTAAGGTATGAATGGTACGCTCTGCCTAACCATCCATCTGCGGATGAAATGCTACGCTAAGATTAACCTGAGTACCAAGACATTTCTGAAAGGACTTCTAAAAATGAGAGGTAAACCGAGGACCTCTATCTGAGATAATAGGCAAATGAACCCCATGCAACCTGACTATCTCATTAATATAAATATTGGCGTAGTCCTCCACTGAATCTATAGTCTTGACCGCCAAAAGAGCATGCAGACTTAGTAACTTGTCAACAATTACCCAAATGGAGTCATGTTGTCTGCGAGTACGAGGTAAACCTGTGATGAAGTCCATGTTGATCATTTCCCACTTCTAAGTAGGAATGTTGATCTCTTAAGTCAACCTCCTAGTTTCTGATGTTCTACCTTGACTTGTTGACAATTGGGGCACTTAGCCACAAAATCCGCTATATCCCTTTCCGTACCATTCCACCAAAGGACTTCTCGCAAATCACAGTACATCTTAGTGGCGTCTGGATGAATAGAATATTTTGAGTTATGGGATTCTGCAAGAATTTTTTTCTCAACTCACCCACCTTAGGAACACATAATCGACACTGATAGTGAAGTACATCAACTCCCCTAGGAGAAAACCTTAACTCTCTGCTGATGGATTGCACCCTTAAGTTGAAGCAATATCGGATCACTGTCTTGCTTTTCCTTAACCTCCACTACCAATGAAGATTCTGATCCATTCTGAACTATTACACCATAATTTGATATGCTCATAAGGCGAACTCCCAAGCGAGCAAGCATGTGAACCTTTTTTGCTAGTTCCTTTCTTTCTTCCTCTACATGTGCCACACTACCCATAAATAGTCTACTAAGAGCATCTTCTATTACATTGGCCTTACCGGGATGGTAATGTACACTTATATCATAATCCTTAAGGAACTCAAGCCATCTCCTCTGGCCAAGATTCAACTTTTTCTGGGTGAGAACATACTGAAGACTCTTATGGTTTGTGAACACATCTACATGAACACCATACAAGTAATGCCTCCAAATCTTAAGTGCAAACACCACCGCTGCAAGCTCGAGGTCATGAGTTTGATAATTCTTCTTATGCACCTTAAGTTGTCTGGACGCATAAGCTATAACCTTACCTCGCTGCATCAACACACAACCTACGCCGACTCTAGATGTATCACAATAGATCACATAATCATCTGAACCCTCTGGTAGAGTCAAAACGGGAGCTGTAGTCAACCCAGTTTTCAGTTCTGCAAAGCTTTTCTCACAATCATCTGACCACTGAAACTTAACCTTTTTTTGAATTAACTTAGTCAATGGAGAGGCTATGGATGAAAATCCTTCCATGAACCTTCTGTAATAACCAGCCAAACCCAAGATACTTTTGATATCTGTAGGAGAGGTAGGGTTGGGCCATTGTTTCACTGCCTTTATTTTCTGAGAATCCACTCAGATTCCTTCTCTAGACACAATATGACCAAGGAAAGTAACAGATTGCAACCAAAACTCATATTTGCTAAACTTAGTGTATAATTGGTGATTTTTGAGAGTTTGCAGGACAACCCTCAAATGACTCGCATGTTCTTCCTCATTTCTAGAATAAATGAGGATATCATCAATAAAGATGATAACGAAAAAGTCCAAGTACTTCTTGATCACCCTGCCATCAAATCCATGAAAGTTGCAGGAGCATTGGTTAGTCCAAATGACATAACTAAGAATTCATAATGACCATACCGAGTTCTGAAGGCTATCTTTAGAATGTCAACATCTCTGACTCTGAGCTGATGATAACCAAATCTGAGGTCTATCTTTGAGAAATGACTAGCACCCTGAAGTTGGTCAAACAAGTCATCAATCCTAGGGATGGGATACTTATTCTTGATTGTGACCTTTTTCAACTGCCTATAGTCAATGAACATTATGAGAGAACCAGCTTTCTTCTTCACGAACAACACTGGTGCACTCCATGGGGATATACTGGGTTTGATGAAGCCCTTATCTAGAAGGTCTTTCAACTGCTCTTCCAATTCCTTAAGCTCTGCTGGAGCTATTCTGTAAGGAGGGATATAGATACACTTGGTATCTGAAAGGAGATCAATTCCAAAGTTGATTTCCCTTTCGGGAGGAACTCCGGGAAGATCTTTTGGAAACACTTCTAGGAACTCATTAACTACTGGAACTGACTCGAGAGTTGGGTTTTCAAAGCTTGAATCCTTAACCCAAACTAGATGATAGAGATAACCGTTAGAAATCATCTTTCTGGCCTTCAGGTAATAAATGAATTGACCCATAGACGCTAAGCTACTACCCTTCCATTCTAAGATTTGTTCATCTGGAAACTAAAAATGAACAATCCTAGTTCTACAATCGACTGAGGCATAACATGAATGTAACCAATCCATGCCTGGAATGATATCGAAGTCTACTATTTCTAACTCTATAAGATTTGCTGACGTGACTTTCTGAGAGATTGTGACAGGGCAATTTCTGTATACCTGTCTAGTTATAACTGGGTCACCAACTAGAGTAGAGACAGAGAAAGGTTCTAAAAGAGTTTTTGGACTAGCACTGAAGTTGACTGCTATATAAGGAGTTAGGCAAGAGTATCCCCTAAACCTAACAAAGCATAAACATCAAAGTCAAAGACTCATAATGTACTAGTGACTACATCTGGAGAGTGTTCCTGATCTTGGCGAGCTTGAAGATCATACAACCTGTTTTGGCACTGACTGCCACTTGTACCAGATGAGTTACCCTACTGAGTCAGAGGACTTGCTGGTGGTGCTGAAGTTGTGGAATGAGCTCTACCATTGTTACCTCTTTGACCCTGTTTAGAAGGACAATCTTTCCACTTGTGACCAGACTGACCACACCCAAATCATCCTTCCTTTCCTGCAAGGCACTCTCCCGGATGGTTCTTACAACACTTTGGTCAAGTTGGGTAGGTTCTGGTGCCTGAAATACTACCTTGAGACTTGGAGCCTGATGCCCTACCTTTCTGATCATTTAGGAACTTGGAGTATGGAACACTAGCTGATGAAGGTGCTGGAGTTGAAGACTTCTGCTAAAACTATGAGCGATTTCCATCACCCGATTTTTATTGAGAATAGTCATAGTTACTGGTCCTAGACTTCTTATTCTCCTTGTCATGTTCCCTACGCTTATCACCCTCAACATGCTGAGCATGAATCATGAGCCTAGAGATGTTCATATCTTCAAGTAACATGACATTCCTACACTCTGTTTTCACAAGATCGGATACCACATATATGAACTTGTTCATTTGAGCCCCGAAATCAACAACCATTGAGGAGCATACCTGGAGAGTTGGGTGAACTTGAGTGTCACGACCCAAGCCTAGGGCCTAGACGTGACATGGCGAATGAGGAACCTGAAGGAACCCCAAACAAGCCTCTCAAACTTGTTATCACACTTCATCGGTCGCGGAAGTACATTCAACATTAAATAACAGGAATTAGGGACTAAGGGCAAACTATTTCAAAATAACATCATAGAATAAGAGTCAAGCTCATTTACAAAATACTTGTCCAATGCACACCTCTACATACATAGATAGGACGGGGGCCATGACATACTACCGGCTCTCCTCATAGTCAAAATACAATTGCAAGCTAAAGTCTCAAAACATAGGAGTAGGAAACATAACATAGCCCTCGAATCATTGAGGACTCATCAACATACTCGGATAAGCACCGTACTAGCCATATGGGTGGAGAGAAGGATCAAGAGTAGCTCCGGTCCCTACATGGTGACATCATGTAGGCAAAATATGCGTTAGTACTTTAGAATGTACTAAGTATGCGGGGTGCAATACAACAATAGACAAGGACACAATCAAAATGCAAGAAATAGTTCCATAGGCATAATGAATAACAATATGAGGATGCATGATCAAAGTGACGTCAAAACATGTTTAAGTAGATCTATACTAATAGTAGATATCATATGTGTGTGCATAATCCAACCAATCTATAACCCCAACTTAGGATGGGGGATGCCGTTCACACCCGGACACCCTGGTGGCAAGGTATAAACCCCTCACATGGTTGATGTTGGTCACACCCCAAGCAACCTAGGTGGTGAGGTATAAACCCCTCACATGGTTGATATTGGTCACACCCCAAGCATCCTAGGTGGTGAGGTATAAACCCCTCACATGGTTGATGTTGGTCACACCCCAACCATCCTAGGTGGTGAGGTATAAACCCCTCACATGGTTATCCGGTTCTTTTCCCCCGGACCGGGCATGGTCATGCAACACTTTATATAGGAAATTCACATTAGGCTCTAATGAAATCTCATGTATGGAATGAACATATACACAAGCTTAGTTTGTCATCAACACATCTCTGGAATGCCATACATCTCATAACTCAAGCCTTAAAACATCAATTCATCAATTCTCCATAATTGGATATTTTGTCAAACACCTTGAAGGCATGTAATGGGGTCAAAGAGCGTGGAAAATAGGGTAGTAATTATGCAGCAAAACCAGTGAACAACCTGCAACAACGCCTTTTAACACCCACAAGACCACATGAAAAATCTCCACATCAATTCCAAGTTTAGATTCAAGTTCTAGAGTCACAACATGCTCAAAACAACCACTTTTCATGCTAGAATTCACTGTGCAGGAAATTTATACAAGGAACAAGACTAATTTATGAATCTCAACTTAAACCATGAATGAGTGAGTAGAATAGAGTCTAGGCACTATGGGTGGAAAGACCCATGAGTTCAACACCACATACCTTGAGTTTTTATGAAGGTCTTGAGAGTGTCTTCAATGGAAGCTTGGAACTTGGAGCAAGAATCTCTTCAATCTTGAGGAAGGTTTTGGATTAGGGTTCTTGAGAGAAAATGTGTCTAAGTATGGAGAGGTATTTTGGGAAATGTTTTAGAGATGGGAATTGAATTAATGCTATATAGGAAATAAAATATGCCCTTGGAAAAATGGGTCCAACACTTAGAAAAAAAATGAGACTTATGAACAGTAAATTCGCTCTCTGGAAATTGCATTTCCTGCACGGACAGATTTTATGAAAATGGGCATAACTTCTTCGTCCGAACTCCGAATGAGGTGAAACAAAGTGCGTTGGGTAGCTAAATCAAAGGGATTTCCATGGATATATTATGGGCCACCCAATTATTTGTGTGCTAGGAGATATGACCCTCCAAAGTAGACCCTCGAAAAAGGCTTCACTTGGAAATTTTGGATTTTGATACGGTTGCTCTAAAATTTGGGTTAGACCCATTTCCCACTCAATTTGACCCCCTAAACAAGAATATGAAGTCGGATTTTCAAAAAAATGAAATGGATTTTTAGATATAACTAAAACAAGTTTCCAGTAACTTCCGAAGCACATTTTTAGGAACTTGTTGGGTCGTTTCATTGAGTCCATACTCTTGGACCGTCATAGAACCCTGCTTCAAATTCATGAACTCTTGAGCTTTTGCCTCCCTCAACTCTCTTAGGAAGAACTTGTCCAAAAAGGTCTCACTAAAGCATTCCCAAGTAATAGGAGTTGCATTTGTACCCTTGTTCTCCTTCCATTGAGTATACCAGCTATGAGATACATCCTTAAGCTCGTAAGTTGCCAACTCATTCCTATCATTCCCAATTACCTGCATCACTTCAAAGATATTCTTGACCTCATCAATGATGTTTTGGGGATCCTCACCAGTCTGCAATCCTAAGAACTCATGCGGATTCATCCTAACAAAATCACAGAGTCTAGCTGCAGTTGACCCAACATTAGCAATTGTCGGAACTGGAACCTGCTGATTGTTCTGGTTGGTCACACTCTGAGCCAACAACTAGATAGTGTTCCGAAATTCAGCATTTAAAACTTCCTGATCTGGGACTGCAGGAGCTGCGTTAGCATTGCGTGCATTCACACCCCTTCCATAAGCTCTACGAGAAAGCGTGATTTGAAATTCAAAATGACGAGTCTGAACAAGGAATTAGATCATACCTTACATACGATAAGAGTAACAAAGGGAGTTAAGTTCTTCCTAAAACACTTCGTAGCCTCCCTCTCATTAGATGTGGTGCACTTCACACCCATGAAAAAAACTCTACTTAGTGAAGCTTTTCAGACATCCTAGGACACTTAAACCTAGTGCTCTGATACCAAGTTTGTCACTCCCCGAGGCTATCCCCTGGACGCAGACACAGGACCTAGGATCACGAGTGACCCCAAGCTAACTCTGCTGGCATATCATAAGCATACTAACATAAACTAAATCAATGAATACTATGTGGAAGCTAAATCATATAAATAATTTGAAATGATGGGGAATACCCATATACTAAATCTGAATATAAGAAAACTGAGAGTTTGAATACAAATGAAAAGTAAAACTCTAAGACTAAAGTTGAAACAAACTATGTCTGAAATAAAACCTTTACTGACTAGAAATGCTGGGACATGCCCCAGTTAGATCTAGCAAAACTTAAACTAGAACTAAAAGCAAATGAAGATAACCATGTCACTCGTCCTCAAAGAATGAGGATTCAATACTGATGCTGCTGAACTGAAGATCGGGAACCGATTTATGCGTGATTTGTAATCTGAGAACCTAAACCTACATCATGAGAAGATGTAGTGCAGAGTATGCGTCAGTACTTGAAAGATAATGAGCATGCATGATAAAATAAAGTTGAACAATAATCATAACTAAACCAAAGCATATATCTGAGCAATGATAAGAGATAAGCACAATACTATACTGAATATGAACTAACTGAATACAATTACCAAGTTTATAACTTGTTGAGATAGAAATCTGACTAAAACTGATAACATGGCCAATGCAATAGAATCTGACTGTAAGGGAGCTACTAATAATCGACATAAAACCACATGAGCTAAATGTGGAGTCCAATGTATACGACCCATCGAGAGGACCTAATATACCCTGCTAGAGGTATAGAGGTATGACTAGCATGATCACTAAAATGATGCCTAGATAGGGGACTTACGACTTATGGGGCACGTAGTTCTGGGAATTGAGGGTGGCTGACCCTAGTCCACTCGGTATTAAGCTTCTCCCAATTAATTAGGAAATTAACAATTTATGACTAAATTTTTGTAATACTGGATAGCTCAAAACTAACATGCTAACTGAAAATGCAACATTAATATGTTAATAATGAAACATTCAAATCTAAGGCATGTATATCTGAAATATCTGACCTAGCATGTGTATTTCATGAACTAAAAGAACTACATAACTAGGGTTCTGAATTTATGAAAGAATCTACGCGAAACACTACTAAAATCATGATAATTTGATTAGGAACATTAAAGTAACTAATTCATAATAATCTGCTGAAATTCTAGAAACCCTAGGTCTAGATAATACGAAGGGAATCAAGAATCTAACTGAATTCTAGGGATCGAATGGGTGAAAGAAACCCACTAGTGAAATCACACATTCTTGGTAACAAATTCCATGAAGAAAATCTTTTGATTTCGGAGTTGAAACTGATGAAAACCTACTGCGTTCTTGGACTAGGGCTTGGTCAACTCTTTCTTCTTTTCGTTTAACTTTGATGAATTTTTGGAGAATAAGTTGACTAGTGTAAGTTCTAATGAAGTTGATAGAAATAAACTGACCAAAACTTCGTAGCTTAGGGGCCCAACGCATAAGGAAAAGACCAAAAGACCTTTGACTTAAAAGCTATCGGAGTCACCGACGGACGAAACCGATGGACCATTGATCGACTGATGGTCCGTACTGGTTAATCATCGATTATAGTTGGGAGCTAAAATTGGGGGTTGATCCATGGACACGAACCACGGTCCATGACCTGACCTACGGTCCGTAGGTCTAGCCGTGGGTCGACACTTAGCCAAAATATTTGGGACTTTTCTGGGGAAGGCTGCAGGTGACCATCCATGAACGACCAACACAGATCATAGGTCACCTTACGGTTCGTAGGTGATGCCCGTTGGTGGCACCTGTAGCTTATGAAATCTGCAATCTAGTCTATCTAGGATACGGGGTGTTACACACTTGGTCTTCTCTTGTATGCCATGCTCGAATAACTTTGGTCATGTAAGATAGGAACAAGGCTACAAATTCATACGGTTGGCTCATTAATCCTCCATGGAATAATAATCAGCCATACCTTTATTGACTGAATAAAGGCTACAATAGAAGTATTGTAGCAAGAAATTATCTAGAACAACATGTGTTGAACATTGCAAAAGTAGTTTCTTGAACCACAACCATGTTTCATGTAGAAGTTAACCTCCAATACACAAATATTTTTTGTGGGAAAGAATCTCTTCAATCTGGCTTTATGTAAATTCTCCTAAGAAGTGATAGAGTCCTTTGGCAATTCCACCAACCATCTTCTAGCTTCACCCGTCAAAGAGAACGGGAATAACCTCAACCTCACGGACTCTTGTGAGATGGTTTTTAACACAAATGGTCCACATACGTCCACAAAATTTTGAAGGTGTTCATGGGGATCCTCATTAGCTAAACCCCAAAACATTCATTGTAGTTGGAGGAATTGTAGCAATGTTCTGGTTTCATGAAATACTACCCTCCTGGCTTTGGGAGGTATGCGGATGGTTCCGATGGTTTGAAAAATATTCACATGCATATCATTCAAATCATCGATTTTGTCATTTTGACTCACTACCATGGTCACTCATTGTATTAGCCCTGCAAATTAGCCAACAATAACACAATGCAACAATCTACTACAACTAAGAAAATTTACAAACTAATTTCTCAAATAAAATTCTCAACCACCATTCTCTGGCAGCGGTGCAATTTTTGATAATGCTCAAATGTTCTCTTCTAAATCAATTAAAAGAGACATCGGTTGTTGATAATAAAAATACCCAAGTAAGAGTCAAGGTCGAATCCCACAGAGAATGATATATCATAGAGAATCTTTATCAAGAAATTTAGATTGTAAAATCATTCATTTGTAGTAGTAAAAACAAGTAGGTTGATGATTCCACCAATTTAATAAAAATGATTTGGTTATCAATGGTCACAATTAAACTAAAATTTTGGAAACACTAAGAAGTAGAAAAGAAATCTAGGGGTTTGGGGATTGGAATTCAATGTCATATAGGGGTAATTGTACTTCTCTATATTGATGAAAATTCATGAATAGGTTGGGTAATCTTCAATGATACTAATATTCTTTCCATCTCATAGCATCCTTAAGTAAAATTTCATTTCGGTCTCATCTATATGATATACTAAATAACCCAATACCTTGCTCTATTCTCTCTTTCGATGCATAAATAGGGCAAATAGATCCGAACCATAACCTCTATTTTCAAGAAAGTTACATACATCAAACCTAAATTTCTAGTATCTGAATAATTACCCACTCCAATCAATCTCTTTCGAGCATCTATCGGAGATCGGAAGTGGTAATTAAGTGTGCAACCTTAACCTATAAGTTAACCTTATGCTAATTAGCTCCAATTCATGTATGAACATCAGTAAAACAGAGCATAACACAATACCCACTATATTAAATCAACATTGGATCTCATAATTACACCCCTAGGCCTTGGGGTATAAGGAACCATCACAAAAAGCAAATAAATTATACCTTTCTTGGAAGAATCCTTGGGTAACATGAAACTAAGCAAATATGAGTAGACCTACTCTGAATTCAACTTAAATTTGTCAATTTCAAGAACAAAGTTGAAAACCCCCAAAAAAACAAGAAAGAGTTATTAATAAGGTAAAATGTTTTTTTCTTCACTTGTTCATACACCAAAAAACCATTGAACCTCACGTGTCCTCTATTTTTCTATCTCCTTTGGACTATTTATAATTTCCTAAAATTTGGCCCAAAATTAATTACTCCAACCATTAGGTGACATTGGTCGGGCTCGCCGATCACAATGGGCAGATATCCAATTTCTCTCCCGCTCATATTTTCTTGTTCTAGGCTTTAGGTGTTTGAACCTATGTCGATGAAATCAGTCTTCCTCTCAGATTCGACATATCGCTAAGTACAAACGTAGTTAACCTTTCAAGCCTTCAATTTTTCTCCATGCACTCTCAGTTTCAGAGATTGTTAACAAGTTCGCTCTTCTTATTCAACGAGTTCACATTTCTTTTGGAGTTCACCAACCTACCACAATTAATGCAAGTATTGTACACTTTCAATTTGGGCAATATCATGCTCAACATGTGCTCCATATTTCTTGTTTTGTGATCATTAAGGTATAGTTTACACATCTTTTTATGTTTTTTTGCTATTATTTCAAATATTCATCCATGCCTTGTCCATTAGTCTTCATAACTTCCAATTATCAAAATATCATTAGAGTAGGACATTATTATGTATTGAGGGCACTAATTGTTGAGCTAAATAGGCCTCAAATGACTGTTAATCTACTACTCATCACTCTGTCCTAGAAAAATCACCCCATATGTCACCAAATATTCCTGTTTCTAGGGGCGTGCTTAATAGACGCATCACTCAGATTGTAGCAATATTCAGAGCCACCACAACTGGTTTATTGGCCATTCTCGCAATATATGCCCCATAGCATCTAATTGAGATAGCATGAACCCAATATCATTAGAACTCAAGGCATCTATCTAGCTCGTGAGGTATGCCTCTAGACCACTAATGTGACCTCGTATCACAACAACCTGCTTTTAGAGTTCATAACACAATCTAGATGGTAACTTCTGAATTACCTGATTTAGTACCGCTTTGTTCTGTCGCTACTCTTCCACCTATTTTTCTAGAAATATGAAGGGAACCGTGGCAATTGTACCTATGGCCGAAAAAGTAGAAATCACTATAGACCAAACCCCTGGATCTACCTAAGTTGTTTCATTTCTAGCATCTACAACTACTCCCTCAACTCGTATATACTCATTCGGTAGGTTTGGCGCAATAGTCAATGGTGGTGCTGCCTTCACTAATCTTTCCATGTATAATGTATTTACCATATCTTTGAATAAGGCTGGAGATGTGTATTTTGTTGCATCGGCTCGACAATCAACTAAATTATTTACCGGCACCTTAGTATGATCAGACAATTTCGTCATCATATAAGGAAAGAGACGGCTTACTTCTTCATTCAAGATATTATACCTCATTTATGTGGCAATAAATAAGTCTGCATTCAATGCATATCGGGCCATGATACAAGCTACTAGAGATACTTGTGAGGAAGAAATGGTGTTGCCATTTGTTGTCGGCCTTGAACTGCACACGAATAATATTCCATGAGAATTTAGCCATAAAGGTCAATTAGGCTTCTATGTTATGTAGCCTCGGGTTAGACACCCATGGTATCTCTTAACCCTCTTTAGAAATGACCTGAGCAATTAATTTTATAATGTACCCTCACAACCCAGGATCAATCACTCAAACTCGCTAGTTACCACATGATGTCGATGCTCATATAACCCCACATCAGTGTGTGTTGCAAAGTCTAGACCTTGAAAATAACTATTTATAGTTGTTTCAGAGATATCGACATTCACTACACGTACTTGCACCTGATTTAGTGGTGGCAATTGCATCGCTACCTCTTACTTATTTTTCTTTGATATTTCAGAATTTTTGAAGTTCAAAAAAGTAGTAGCATATAAGGTGTATAAATCATATGTTAAGGCCTCCCATAATGTCCAATTTGTATGGTCATCCTTTCAAAGTTGTGTTTCTTGAAGAGGTCGTGGATATTTGGAATGGCAGACACGTTACTGTCGATGATTCTACTTTCGCACACAATTGGTCTCTTTCTCATGCCACTAGACTTCTTATATATGCCGAAGTAGAAAGTTTCCTTAGAATCAAGGACTGCCCATGTGGCTCTAATTACATCAACAATGTGACGTTGGACAATTGTGTCTTCTTCTCTTTCGTGAACAAACTTCTCAAAGGTGTCCCAGTTGCCCTCACTATCATTGCTCTAACTGTCCTCTACCTCATCAACCCTAGTATCATGTTTATTATATATAGGGTCATGAAGTTCTTCTCAGACTCATCTTCATTCCGTAATCTATCTCCCTTCTCTTCAAACTTGAAAGAAGTGGCTTCAGGTTGTTCCACTGACTGGCTTCCCTAGATGTAGTCGCTCTTGGTGAATGTGGTTCGATTTTAGCCTCACAATGAAACATCGAGCCACTGAAGGATTAATTTTCTGATCCTGATCCCAAAGGACTGTAGGAGGAGAGGTGCAGTTGTGCTATTTTCCATATTGTTTTTGGGATTGTACCTAGAAGAATAAAAGTTAGAATTTGGATACAATTTAATGACAACAATAATGAGTACTCAAACTTCCGTTGTATATTTATACATGGTGGCGATATTTCTTAAGAATGTCGTCAATCAATCTATCATTGGGAAATGCCAAGTACTTTATACAGAAATATAAAATCTTTTTGTTATTTTGAATTGTATTTATAAGGCAGATTATACGGTCTGTGAAAGAGTTAACTGTCTGTACAGGTCTCCAATAATGGTGCTTTAGTGAATTTAGTCTAGGTTTGGTTCACGAGAGGCATAATGGTCCGTGGTGATGCTTACAGATAGTCTACCTGATTGTGATCTTAAACATAAACCAAATTTCACACCCCTTTTCAAACAACCAAAAAGTTCGACCCTATAGAAAAAAAGACAAAAACAACTACACCCATACGAAACAACTTATAATTCTATAGCATATCCCATATTTTTTCCTAATTCAAACCCTAAACCCACATATTCAATTTATAATCATTAAATTCAGAAGTTTACTTCAAACACTTCAACAATATTAAGAGGGGTAAAACTTTTGATGATGGATATGCTTTGAATCACATGCCCTATGAAATTCACAAATCGTGGGTGAGAGAGAGTTATTTTTATAATTTAGGAAATATGGTTTCCAAAAGGGAGAAGAAAAGATGATGATTTGGGGTGAAACCCCTTTTATAGGGTTAATTACGATTTTGGGTCAAACCAGATCATGTCAACTTTAAGTTCGCTGACATGGTTTCTATAGACCGTACTATCAACCATTATAAAGTAAATGGTCTGTGTACCCTCCCGTTAACACATACATAGGAAAACTTTGGGAAACTTACCTGGAAGTTTAGGAGAGGCTAAATGGTCCATTAAAATGTGAACGTAAACCCTTTCGTGAACATGTACCATACTTTTGGCCCACATTTCACGATTGGTTTATCGATTGGTTCACCTACCGTTTAGATAAATATGGATTGTGGACCTTTCCGTGGTGAATAAATTTACCCGAATTTTCTTCCAGCAACCATTTAACACACAATGACACTATAAATTCAAAAAATAAAATAGAAATTAACTACTTATTACAATTACATCTTGGGTTGCCTCCAAAGTAGTGCTTAATTTAACGTCACGGAACAACGTAGGTTACTTGATTACTTAGACTTCATTAAGTTGGAGCTCCTCAACTATTTTTACCTCTTATGAAAACCCATGTACAGCTTCACTCGTTGTGCATTCACTCCAAACTTCCCCCCTATCTGGTGCCTCTTACTCCACTATGCCATTAAGGAACACTCGTATCACTAGGAATGGTCATGACCATTTAGACTTCATTTTACCTGAAACAACCAGAGGCTTGAATTAAAAAACAACACCAAGTCTCCAGGGCTAAATTCCCTCTTCTCAATTTTCCAATCATGGTACAACTTCATTTTTTCCTTATACAATGCAGACCTGTCATATGCCCTTAGTCCGTAATCATCAAACTCATTAAGTTGTCTCAGCCTCATGTTTTTTGCATTCTTCCAACTAAGGTTTAGCCTCTTTAGGTCCCACAATTCTTTGTGCTCCAACTCAACAGGAAAATAACATGCCTTTCCAACAGCAACTTGTATGGTGACTTACCTATTAGTGTTTGAAAATTTGTCTGGTATGCCTAGAACGCATCATAATGTTTCTGTGCTTAGTCAATTCTATTAGAATTCATATTGCCTTTGCCAAAATTTCTTTTATATCTTTATTGGACACTTCAACTTGTTTACTAGTCTGTGAGTGATAAGAATTTGCTATCTTAAGTTGCTTCACTTCATATTTGGCCAACATTGTCAAGAAAATCTTATTATAGAAGTGCAATCCGCCATCACTAATAATATCTCTAGTTTACATCCCATTTCTGGAAGTTGTTTCCGAAAGGTCTTGGTACTCAAGTAAATCTCAGTACAACATTTCATCAGTAGACAGATGGTCAGGTAGAGCGTACTGTTCAGACCTTAGAAGATATGTTGAGAGCTTGCATGATCAATTTCAAGTGTATTTGGGATGATCACCAACCTCTCATAGAGTTCACCCATAATAATAGCGTCCATTCTAATATTCAAATGGCCCTTTATAAGGCTCCATATAAGCATAGATGCAAGTCTCCAGTTGTTTAGTTCGAAGTAGGTGAAGCATCCTTAATTGGGCAAGATTCGATTCATGAGGCTATGGAGAAAGTTCAGCTCATCAAGAATAGACTAAACACAACTCAGAGTCGTCAGAAGTCTTTTGCATATGTGAGGAGAAGGAAATTACAGTTTGAGACCGTCGATTTAGTTTTCCTTAAGGTGTCACCTATGAAAGAGGTGATGAGATTTGGAAAGAAAGGTTGGTAATGTTTCTTATGAGTTAGAGTTACCAGTGGAACTAGCAGAAGTTCACCTAGTCTTTCACATTTCCAGTTGAAGAATTGTGTGGGTGATCCGGCATCGATAGTACCTTTAGAAAGTGTGGCTGTGAAAGATAGCCTCATCTATAAAGAGATTTCAGTTGAGATTCTTAACCGTCAGGTTCATAGGTTGAGAAAAAAGGAAGTCACTTCAGTAAAGGTTTTGTGGAGAAGTTAGTTTGTAGAGAGAGCTCCTTGGAAAGCAGAAGCAACAATGATGGCCAAGTATCCTCACCTCTTTTCTTTTGATTAAGTTTTAGACTGAGGTAATAGTTCCCCTCTTGTCTCTCAGTTTACACTTGTGTAATTATGTCTAAATATCTTGTTCCATCAGCTATCATTGCATTTCAGCCTTTTTGCATGATCATGGAACTCAATTCAGTTAAATATCCGTCTATAGTACTCAGTTGGTAGGAATTTTAGCCCTTATCTCCACACTTAGCTTATTTACTCTTCATTCGAGAAAAAATGATCTTAAGGGGGAGATATTGTAACACCTCAGAAATCTAATTAGAACTGAACAAGTTATAACGGGTTAACCATGGAGAGGTCCACAGGCTGCGTATAAGACCACGACTTGTCACCCTCATCGTGGTTCACACCCAGCAAAATATTGAGGACTACGGACCCCTCCACAGGCTGTGGAACTCCACCCGAGCCATCAGGGTGCCCGTCAAAGTAACTAGGAGCCACCAAACTTCTTGTAAAGAACCACAGTTTCTTATACGACCCGTGGTTCTTCACATGGTTTGTGAACTAGATCGTGGAAAGGATAAGTCAAGCTTCGAGTTTTGGGTCAATTTCAAACGATCATCTCTTTTAGCACAAAATTAATTACGTGGCCCATAACTTATCAAATTAAAGATCTTTGAATCCTCTTTCCAATGCCACCGAGTTTTCTAAAATTAAAGATCAAAGTAAAAAGTTATACTTATTTTAGTAGAGCCCTGTTAGGCAAGGCGATCACTAGGACCCAGTAGACGGGCTGTGGTCCTTAAGGCAGCCCGTTAGTCCTCTCATGACGACACTTCGGTAGCTTTAAGTGAAGTCATTTTGGTGTTTTCCCCTATGCTCTTGGCACTTAAACTATGTCATTTGATACTAACTACGTTGTTTTACTCATTCTAAGCTTAATAACCTAGTCAGAAACTACCTAGAACCCTCATTCTCCTAAATTTACCAAACTTGTAGCGAAAAGAAGATGAAGAGTCGCCAGTTTCTCCAAAGGACAAGCAGAAGAGTTCTTCAAAGTTTAGCCCCGAAATCCAAAGGATTTTTCTATAGATTTCGTCACCAGGCATGTGGGTTTAACTAGTGGGTTCCTTTCACTCATTCAGTCCTTATAATTTAGTTAGTTAATCAATTTCTCATAATCTATTCAGACATAGGGTTTCCAGATTTTGAAGATTTATTGTGACTTTAGCTATGCAGTTTCCATGATATAAATAACTTGTTTCTTGGTGAATTAGTTAGTTCCATGGATAGGACTCAGAACCCCAACTCATGTAAATTTATCACACTTCATGAATTATACTTGCTAGGAAAATCAGACACAAAGTCTTACTTCAGAATTCAAATGTCATATTCTCAATATATAAATGTTCCATTCTAAGTTAGCATGTCAGTAATTTGAGCGACTCAGTGCATTTTAGCTTCATATATTAAGTTGGGTGTAGACTTAGCACTGAGTGGACTAGGGTTCAGTGTACCCTTAAGTCCTAGATGTACGTGCTTGTATAGCTTTATAAGTCCCCTCTGATGGGCATCAGTGTTAGTGATCATGCCAGAGTCATGCCTCTATACCCCTGGCAAGGTATATTGGGTCCTCTCAATGGGGCGTATACATTGAACTCCACGTTTAACTCACGTGGTTTATGTTGGTTAATAGGATCTCCCATAGTCAGACTCTTATTGCATTGACAAGGTTTTCAACACTTACTTTAGTATACAGTTTAGTATGTTACTTTCATTATTAGTACTATATTGTTGCATTTAGTTCAAATTTCTATTACACTTCAGCACAACTTATTTCAATATTCATTATTATATTGCTCAGTTATATCATTGTTCAGCTTAGTATTTATATCCTGCATTTTCAGTAAATTCAAAGTACTAACACATGCTTTTGCGCTACATCATTTTATTATGTAGTTTAGTCGCTCAGCATCTAGATCACGCTTAGTTTCATTCCCAATCAGAGTTTATCATCTTTAGTGGTGAGTCCTCATACATCAAGGACAATATACAAGTTTTGCCTTTCAATCTTTATTTTTGTTTTTTGTCTTGTTAGAGTTAGTTGGGGTCATGTCCTAGCAACTAGACTAAGTTAGAGGCTCTTCAGACATAGTAGTAAATTCAGCTTGAGTTATTAAGTGTTTTTTCAGTCATTACTAAACTCTTATTATATTTTATACATACAGACTAGTTGGGTTTACCCATCTCACATATCCATTGTGTTAGCTTGTGCATGGTACATGATTTACTTGATTTTTTTTCACTATGCATGTTGTATGCCATACTCAGGGTTATCTTGGGGTCACTCATGGGTGTGAAAGTATACACATTAAACATCCCTAAAGATTCATTATTACTATCTCTAAAGATTAGATATTCAATCCCTCAAAATCTTCCATTCAAATCCTTCTAAATCTACTATATTATCACAATATTATTCTCAACAATTACTACAACAAATTTGTATAAGTTCACTTATTTACAACACTATATACATTAATATATACAATCATTGTTTATTAATTCATCATGGTCAGATCCTTCTTAAATTGATGCTATTTGATCAAGAAGCATCAATTTGCATGATAAAAAACGATGGTGTTGCCGTGCCATGGATTTTGTAAATTCATAAGCTATGTGAAGACATCTGGATAGGTGTGGAAGAGTAATGACTACTTTATCTACAACCTCTGTTATATATTGACATTCTTCTTTGATGTATTTTGTCCTCTCAGGATAAACTAGACAAGTAGCAATCTGAATAACACTAGTTTTATCATAATGGTGAAGAGTAAGATTAGATTAGGAAAATCCAATCTCATCAAGTAATCCACAAAGCCATACAACCTCAGTGCAAGTAGTAGACATAGATTGATATTCAGGCTTTGTTGATGATTTTGATACAAAATCTTTCTTCTTACTCTTCCAAGATATAAATGATTTCCCAAGAAATCTGCACCAACCTGTGATTGAAAGATGAATATCAGGAAATCCCACCTTTTAAGAATCACTAAAAGCAGTAAGACAAATAGTAGAACAACTAGGAAAGAATAATCCATGAGTAGATGTTCCTAGAAGATAATGAATGAAGCGAGGAACTGTCACAAAATGGAGATGTTGGGGAGCTTGCATTCATCCCATGTAGGTGATGAGAAACATTTAGGTGGAGGTTTCATATAGATATATTCTTTAATAGCATAATGGAAAAAATCATTTGAGACATCCAGTTGATGAAGAGAATAATTTTGTGAAAAGAAATGACAATAATTGTTCGCACCATAGTCATTTTTGCTACTGGTGCAAACGTCTCTTCATAGTCCATATCATTTCTCCTATTTATTACCAAGAACAACCAACCAAACTTTGTATTGATCAAGAGTTCCACCAAAATGAAACTCATTTGAATATGCCCATTTACATCCAATTTGACGGACATTTGAAGGCCATGAAACACTGTCCCATGTATTATTTTCTTTAAAGGCCAAAAGTTCTTCATCCATTGCTTTTGGCCAACATTCATACTTGGAAACTTGTGAGTAACAAGTTGGAACATAAATGGTGGATAAAGTAGAAGAAAAGGCATACCAATTAGGAATACAAGATACTCTAGTAGATCACCGAGTAGGCTCAGGAGGATTAGACCTTGAAGAATTTAAAATTCTAGATATAATGTAATCTCAAGTGGCGGATCAGTTTCAGGGTGGAGTAGAGTTGGCCAATGCTGTTCATACACAAATCCAAGTTTGAACCACTTAAAAGAAGATGAAAAATCTTCAAAAGTAGGAAGAAGAGGAGAAACAGATGATGACTCATTGTGAGTAGGAAAGAAATACTAATTTTCAAAGGAAACAACATTCTAGAAACACGAAATTTATCAGAACGTGGATCATAGATTATAAAACCTTTCTGTGAAGTACTATAAGCCATAAAAGTACCTTTAGTAGACTGAAGAAAAAGTTTATTTTGGTGAGAAGAAGGCAGATGCACAAAATAAACACAACCAAATGTATGAAAATTATCATAGCTATGATTTTGGTGATAAAGACGATAATATGGAGGCTCAAGATTTAGCACTTTATATGATAGAATATTAATTAAATCGACAGCAATAGACTATGCTTCCACCCAGATTTTGGATGGGATAGAGGATTCAGTAAATAAAGTACGAGAGACATCTAAAAGATGCCGATTTTTCAGCTTAGGAACCCCATTTCGTTGTGGTGTATATGGACAAGAGCTTTGTGAGACAATTCCATTCTAAAGTTAGAAATTTTTGAATTCATAACACATATATTCTCTACCACAATTAGATATTAATAATTTGATACCCGTAGAAGATTTAGTCTCAATGAAAGCCAAAAATGTCTTGAACATGGAAAATACCTCATATTTGGATGGAAGAAAATACACACATGTAAACTGACTATAATCATCTATGATTATCACAAAGTACTTGAAATGAGCATGAGAAACAATTGGTGAAATTCCCCAAACATCACTATGAAGAACATCAAAACATTTTCTAGCACGACTACCAAATTTAGAAAAAGGAAGAGTTTTACTTTTGCCTAATTTACAAGTAGAACAATCAATGGAAGAAGCTGAAAATTGAGTTTTATTCCCCAATAAACCAGAATTAGATAAATGAGAAAGCACAATAAAATTTGGATGTCCTAAACGCTTATGCCAAAGCTCACTCTTGTTAGTTGTAGAAGTACAAGCAAATGATAGAACATGGGAATGAAAAAGTGTATAGGAAATAATCTTCCAACTTTAGGCCCCTTTGCAATTATCATCCCTGACACATGATCGTGCACAAGACAACAATTACAAGAAAAATTCACATCACAATTGTTATCGACCAATTTTCCAACTTAAATAAGACTACTTAGATCTTTGGTCAAATAAAAGCATTTTTGAATGTTGGAGTAATATCCACAACCTTGGTAATGGGTAAATTACTACCATTTGCAATCTATATTTCTGTTAGACATTGATACTCACCACCATTTTTAGTTTAATTTTTGAGTTGGTCATTTGATTGGAAGCACGCAATCAATAATAAAAAATTTAGATGTAACATTAATACCTTGTAATCCCAATCTTGAAAAGGCTGACACGATCACTTGTACCATTTCAAGAGTAAAAGCTTATTATGAAGATGAGTTATCAATAGTGGAGCCATTTATCCAAGCTTGAGAGGATATTACCCTATAGCTTTAAGGGAGTGTAGGACATTCTTTATTAATGTGTCCTTTTTTACAATAATTACAAAACTTCTTACAACAGTTTCTAGCAATATGACCATAGTCCTTGTGACTGTACCATTGAGTTCTAGTCATATCCCTGCCTTTTCTTTTACCTTGAGAAACAAATGCAACACTGACATCATTTTCTTTCTTGTAAGCATTTTGTGGGACAAGATGGTTCTCTTAACAAAGTAGTTCCCTAAAACAAACATCAAAGGAGGGAGATGGATCATGTAAATCAAGTTAGAGCGAACAATCTCAAACACAAACAATAATTTAATCAAAAAATGATCTTGCTTGCTTTGCTCATGAACTTCCTGAATTACAAACAATGATCAGAGGGTCATAAAGAATATCTATAATTTAGCCCATAAGTTCTTAAATCCAGAATAATAATCCTTAACAAAGAGACCTCGTTCAGAGTAGATAGTAATTTTAAACTCTAACTGAATACGTCTTGTGCTATTATCTTGGTTGTAAACCTTTTGTAAATAATCCCTAAAGGTCTTAGTTGTCTTCAAAGGCTGTATATTAAGAACAATAAGAGGGTCAATTGACCCTAAAATCTATGTCATCACTCGATCATCTTTAATCTTCCATTCACCTAACTTGGTAGGATATATAGGAGCAGGATCACAACCATCTATATGAACCCATAGTTCTTTTTCGGTGACAAAAATTGAAATTGAAATTCCCATGACGAATAATTATTTTCGGTGAAAAGAACACTGAAGTATTCAAAGTGATGTGAATTCAGGCTTTTGAATAGCTACAAAAACTAGAAATACAATGACTCAAGAAATCAATCAAGACCAGGAGTACTCCTAGGCGCTAAGGACTAATTGTGGACGAATTGTCAACAAAAGAAAGATTTTTGAAAAAAAAGTTCTATGAAACAAAACAGCCAAGAGAAGGCTCCAATACCATGTCAAGATTTTGCTAAATGCCTCTCAAAGTGAGAGTCTTTACTTATATAGAGAGTATACAAATTAAACATCCCTAAGGATCCATTATTCCTATCCCTAAAGATCATTAATTCAATCCCTTACAATCTCCCATTCAAATCCACTTAAATATGTTATGCTATCCCTCCAAGTACTCAATTCTATAACAATATTATTCTCTATGATTACTTCAACAAATTTGTATAAATAGACTTATTTACAACACTATACATGAATATATAAAATCATTCTCTATTAAATCATCATGCTAAAAAAAACAAGGTTTTCACAAGTAAGAGACAATTTATGGGATATGGGGATTGGTATTGATGTCAAGTAGGGGTTCAAGTGCTGGCTCTATATAACACTACAGAACAATTTTAAGCTAGGTAATCATCAATGATACTAATCCTCTTTCAATCTCATAGCATAATATCAGAGAATATTCTTTTGGTATTATCTATGTAAATCACAAAACAACCCATTACCTTATTAAAATCTCTCTTTCAAGCAGATTTGAAAAATAGAATTGAACCATAATCCCTCTTTCAAGCAAACTACACAAATCAACCCTAAATTGCAAGCATTGATCTATTTACCCACTTTAATTGATCTCTTTCAAGTACCAAATAAACATCTAACCTAGGATTAAGTTGGCAATCTTAACCTATAAATTAAACCCCATGATAAATAACTCAAATCCATGAATAAACAATAAAGAAGAGCAAGGCAAAGGACCCATTAAATTAAATCAACACCAACTACATAATCACACCCCTAGATTTTTGGTTTTAGCCAAGCATCACAAAAAGGAAATAAATTATATCCATAATGTTCAGCCATTAATGTGTTGATAATTAGATAGAATCTTGAACACCCACTTCAATTTCAATCTTAAAATGTCTATTACGAGAGTATTTAAAAACCTAGAAACTAAGAGAGGAACTAAAAGGTCTACTGTTCAATATCAAAAAGTTAGATTAGGCTAAAGAAACATTTTCTCACTCATTAGAACTATTTATAGTTTCCCTAAATGTTAATTAGAAAAGCCGCTTGCATCCCTTTTGGTGACATTAGTCGGGCTCATCTAGCATGAAGATCTTCGTTCCATCAATCAACTCGCCATTTCTCAGCCTTAGGCTTTAGGTGTTTGAGCCCAATTGGCAAACTCGATGAAGTTCGCCTTTCATAATCAGTGGCTTGCCGATGTCCACCCTGTTAGCCTAGTTTGACCCTTATCGTTGCCCAGCACTTTGTCACTTTTGGCGAAGGAATTTAGGTTCACCTTTTAACATTCAATGCATCATAGATGCCTACTTTCTTTATCGATGATAACGCTCAACTACACTTCATCAAATTCTAAGTCTAAAAGGTTGCAATCAAGTATAAACCCAACAAAGAGTTGGGGTCGATCCCAAAGGGAGTGATACGATAGAGAATTCAATTATGAAGTGAAAGAACTGTTCTAATCAACTATAGAAATAGACATTTTTGAAATGATTAAATTAAAAATGGCAGGGGTTTGACAATTAATGTCAATTGGGGGGATGAAATAGATAATTAACAACTATGAAAATACGGGGGTAATTAAGTAGAGAGGGATCCTTGGGGATGTGATCGATTAAATGCCAATTTCGTTGTACGGGTGATTATTATTTACTAAAAAAATGTTGAATCCTAGTGTGTAGGCTTGACTTTAGGTGTAATAGCTATTTCTCAATCAACTATTAAGAATCAAGCGAGTTCTCTCGAACCTTGACAAGCCTAACAAATATGAACATGCCAAAACCTCAATTAATCTACTCTCTCGAGCTAGATTGGTAGGATCAAATTCAGACCAACTTTCTCAACCTGAATCCACAATAAACCAATCTCTACAATCATCAAGTGATAAATTTAATTCTAAAGCCTATTTCTCAAGCAAGTCTAGAATACTAAGTTAGAACTGTATCTACAATTACAATTCATCAATTAAAACTCAATTACCAACTGAACCCACTTCAAATCAACAATCAAATTAGTAAATACTAACACTCATAAGCTAATATAAACAATTAATCACATAATCACACCCCCAAGATTAAGGATTTTAGCCAAACATCATAAAAAACAAGAAAATGTTACCGACTATGTTATCCATCAATTTGGGTAACAAATTGCAAGTCTTCACAATACTCAAAATTTGTTCAAAATACAAACCCAACTCTAAATTTCTAATCAAAAACTCAAAGAACAGTGTCAGGGATTAAAAACCCAATAGGAACTCTCAAAAACTGAGAAATATCCCTCCAAACTTTGGAACTTTGCAACTCTCTTTTAAAAATAACATTTATATGTTCCCAGATTTTTGGCTTCAGAGCCATTCGACAGAATTCGTCAAGCATCGCCGACCAAGTCGGCGATGCGCCAAATGTCCCTTTACATCGCCTTCTTGACTTGATTCTTCACCATTCCTCTTTTGTAACTTTAGGTAATTAGAATATCCATCGCCGATCAAGTTGGCGCTTCGCCGAAGAGCCATTTTCCATCGCCGATCAAGTTGGCGCTTCGCTGAAAAGCCATTTTCCATCGCCGAGTTGACTTTTTCCTAGGGCTGGCCTGCTGTAACTTTTGGCGAGCTGAAGAGCCACTCAGCGACTCACCGAGTGGTTTTGGTGATCATCAACCTTTCTTGTCTTTAGCTTTTTCAGCTCTTTCACTCATTTTTGTTCGGTAATGTCCTTGCCTTGCTCTTTTGCCTTCATTGTTGCAAATTAGCATTTAAACATCAGTTTAGAGCATAAAATAGACATTGAGGACACTAAAACTCTAGATATTACACCCTTAATGAGTTAAAATCCCCGACTCATCAATACCCCCAACTTAATTTTTTTCTTGTACTCAAGTAAAACACAAGATCAATCAGTTCAATAGAGATGTCTACAAATAGTGCTACTCAAGACTCAACAAGAATGCACAAGAGGTCCAATCTACCCATGCAATGATCAATTGTGCACTACAAGTTTCAAACTGTGACTAACCATCATTAAATAAAACTTAAGCTCACAATATTTACTTCAAATGCAAATTCAAGGTTAACAAAAGTATTCAAATTCCCTTACACCAAGAATGATTCCATGCTCATACAAAGATCATCAAAATTTTAGAAATAAGGAATCAAAAGCAACTCTTACACTCTCAAGGATAAACACATGCGTGATTCCACCCATAGGCCTGCCCGTATTTTCCAACTAACATGACTTTGACCTCACTCAAGTTCACAAAGGTGTTTCAAGGCTTGTAAAGGTATGATCATTTTGGCTTAGTGACTTCTACCTCCATGAAGTATGGCCAGCATTTCACCTTTTCTCCTTTTCTTTCACTCTTTTTGATTCTCACAATCCACCCTATGTTCTTTTAAGCATGATTCATTGGATACCCCATTTCTTTTCTCCATTGTACACACTTTATTTCAAAAATTCTTTTCTTTTTCGATCATTTCCCCCCCCCCCTTTTTTTTTATTATGGAGGGGTTCCATCTTTTTCAATACAAATCTTCAAGGTTGAATTTCTCACACTTCTTGAATTTCCTCCCTTTTTTTACCACACCCCCAACTTAGGCTTTTGGCCTAAGTTGGCTATACGAAAGGACCAATGCTTCATGAAGGTTTTAGGTAGGAAGGAAAGAGGTCAAATGTGTTCAAGTTTCCTCAAATGAAAAGGGTAGGCTCAAACGGGGCCAAGAAAGGTTCACACTCTTACAAGGTGGTCCACAAAAAGGTATAATAGCAATTTTGGCTCACTCTCCAAAATTTTGCCTAAGATCATGTCTATCAATCACCTACATTAGTCAATTGGACTAATGGGGCAAGTTCTAGGTATTACAAAGCATATATTTCAAGGCAATCTCACCACACATGGCCTTCAACACAATCATCAAACAATACTCTACAATTTTAGCTCGCGTGCAACGATCATTACAAGATTTATTTTGACAACCGGCCTATCACAATGAGATGCTAAGAGTTCACATATGACTTATGCAACTCTAATTTTCCTCATTGGAATCACACACACATATTGTTCAATCAACAACACTATTTAAGTCAATGGTTTTCACTCCCCGAGGCTACCCCCTTAACATAATACGAGACCTACGATCACGAGTGACCCCAAGCTAATCCTGATTCTGGCATATCGTAAGCACACTAAAAATAAATAAGTAAAGCATGAACTATGCGGAAGCTAAATCAATAAATAACTGGAAAATGGGAGACCCCAACTTGTCTGAATGCATAAACCATACTAAGATTTTAATTACAACTGAAAGATAAACTTACCAATTCAAGTTGATTCTACTACTTTGTCTGAAAATCCTCTAATTGAGTTGAGTTGTTAGGGACATGCTCCCCAGCTAACTCTAACAAAACTAAAAACTAAAAGTAAAGACTAAAATGAAAGCATGTCTATTGTCCTCGAAATATGAGGACTCACCACTAAAGTCGTTGTGCGCGGACCAAGAATTGACCTAAGTGCGATCTGGATGCTGAGTACCTGAACCTACATCATGAAAGGATATAGCATAGAGTATGCATCAGTACTTTGAATGTAATGAGCATGCATGATATAGATACTAATTTGAACAAACATATATAAGTTGAACAAGGCATAATTGAGCAATACTGTAAATTGAGGGAGAATGTAAATACCGAAAAGATAACCGAGAGCTAAATTGAATGCAATGACCAAGTACTAATCACGAAGATGACATGCTAAACCGAATACTGAAGTGTGTAATGAAAACCTGGTCAAATGCAGCAAGAGTCTAACTGTGAGAGTTTCTATTAACCAATATAAACTACTTGAGCTAAGCATGGAGCCCAATGTATACACCCCATCGAGAGGACCCAATATACCTTGCCAGGGGTATAAAGGTATGACTGGTGTTATCATTAAATCTGATGCCCAATAGATGGGACTTATGCTCCTACGGGGGCATGTAGTTCTATGGCTCAAAATACTGATATGCAATTTGAGAATGCAACATTTATATACTGATAATGTAACATTCAAAATTTGGAGCATGATTATCTGTTCAACTGACCTAACAAGTGCAATTCATTAACTAAGAGAATCTACACAACTAGGGTTCTGAATTTCATACAGGGAATTAAGCAACGTTTCCTAGAAAACATGAAATTTAGATTATGGATACTATAGCAACTGAAATCATAATAATTCCCTAAGATTTTACAAACCCTAGGTCTAAACACGATATGTAGAATCAAGGAATTGACTGAATTCTAGGGACCTAGTGGACAAAAGGAATCCACTAGTGAAATCCCACATACCTGGTGACGAAATCTACAAAAAAATCCTTTGATTTTGGGGATGAACTTTGAAGAACATTACTGCTTGTTCTTGGGAGGTTTTCTCAACTTTTTTCCTTTTCTTTTTGCACCAAGTTTGGATGAATTTTGGAGAATGACGGTTCTAGATAAGTCTGACTAAGTTATTAGGCATAGACAGTAAAACAACGTAGTTTAGGCATTAAATAACGTAGTTTAGGGGCCCCAACGCATAGGAAAAAGACCTAAATGACCCTAACTTAAAAGCTGAGGAAGGCCATCCACGGAGGGACCTACGGACCGTCATTTGAAATACCAATCATCGTCTGTGGTTCATGGTCTGCCCAATAGGGCTTCACTAAAATGAGCATAACTTTTTACTCCATTATTAGATTTTAGCAAACTCGGTGGCGTTGGAAAGAGGATTCAATTATCTTTAATTTGATAGGTCATGGGCCACCTAATTCAGTTTGTGATAGAAGATATGACCGTTTGAAGTTGACCCAACAACCGATTCCCTCCAATTGGATGACCCTCACCTGCGGTCCATAGGTCCAACCACGGACCGTACTGGTCGACCATAGGTGGGGTCATAGACCATCAACATTTGGGCCTTAACAATGAAACCCCACTTACGGTCCTTGGTTCTACCTACGATTCGTGGGTTGTTCCATCTGTACTTGCACTAGTTTTTCTAAAGACTAGGATTTTCTTCATTTTTGAGGTCTGAGGTGTTACATTATCTCCCCCTTAGGAACATTCGTCTTCGAAAGAAGATTAAACAAGCTGAATATGGAGGGAAGGAGTTGCAATCCCTACAACTAAGTGCTAAAAACTGATATATAACTGAACTGATTTCCAAAAACATACAAATATGTTGAAATGCAAGAATGACTGAGGGAAAAAAATGTTGAGACTGAATTACACGAGTAAACTGAGAGACTAGAGAGGAACTATTACCTGAATCTAAAACTGAATCAGATGGAAAGCGGTGAGGATACTTGGCCTTCATGGATGCTTTTACTTCCCAAATAGCTCCCTCTACGGACTGACACCTCCACTAGACAAATACTAAAGCGACTTATTTATTTCTCAACCTACGAATGTGATGGTCTAGAATTTCAACTAGCACTGCTTCGTAAGTGAGACTATCCTTCACAACCACACTCTTTAATGGTACTATTGATGCCGGATCACCCACACACTTCTTCAACAAGGAAATGTGAAACACAAGATGAACCGCTGCTAGTTCTGCTAGCAACTCTAACTTATAGGCCACATTACCAAACCTTTTTAGGATTCTATAAGGACCTACATATCTGGGAATGAGCTTCCCCTTCTTGTCGAATCTCATCACCCCTTCATAGGTGACACCTTCAGAAAAACCCAAGCATCGATTTTGAACTCTAAGTCCCTTCTCCTCACATATGCATAGGACTTCTAACGACTCTAAGCTATCTTTAATCTATCTCGGATGAGTTGAACCTTCTCCATAGCTTCATGAACTGAATCTGTCCCAATCAATGCTGCTTAACCTACTTCAAACTAACAAATAGGGGAACTGCATCTACGCCCATATAGTGCCTCATACGGGGACATCGAAATACTGTAGTGAAAACTATTATTGTAAGAGAACTCTATGAGAGATAGGTGATCATCCCAACTACCCTTGAAATCGATCACGCAAGCTCTCAACATGTCCTCTAGGGTCTGAATGGTACGCTATGCCTGACCGTTGTACTGAGATTTTCTTGAGTACCAAGACGTTTCTGAAACGATTTCCAAAAATGAGAGGTAAACTGAGGACCTCTATCTGAGATGATAGACAAGGGAACCAATGCAACTTGACTATCTCATGGATGTAGAGTTTGGCATAGTCCTCTGCTGAATAAGTAGTCTTAATAACCAAGAAGTAAGCAGACTTATTAACTATTTCCACTATCACCCAAATGGAGTCATGTTGTCTGCGAGTACGAGGTAACCCTATAATGAATTCCATATTTATCACTTCCCACTTCCATGTAGGAATGTTAATCCCCTGAGTCATACCTCCTAGTTTATGATGTTCTACCTTAACCTGTTGACAATTAGGATACTTAGCCACAAAGTCTACTATGTCCCTCTTCTTGTCGTTCCACCAAAACACTTCCCGTAGATCACGGTACATCTTAGTGGCACCTGTATGAATGGAATAACTTGAGTTATGAGCTTTTATAAGGATCTGCCTCCTCAACTCATCCATATTAGGAACACATTAGTGACCTTGGTAATGAAGTACACCATCTCCCCCTTGGGAGAAAACCTCAACTTTCTGCTGATGAACTACACCTTTTAACTGAAGTAATATAGGATAACTATCCTATTTTGCCTTAACCTCCGCTACCAAATAAGATTCTGATCAATTCTGAACTATCACCCCACTATCTGATGTCTCCGTAAGGAAAACTCCTAAGCGAGCAAGCTAGTGAACATATCTGGCTAGCTCTTTCCTTTATTCCTCAACATGTTCTACACTACCCATGGACAACCTGATGAGAGCATCAGCTACTACATTGGCCTTACCATGGTGGTAAAACACATTCATGTCATAGTTTTTGGGGAATTCAAGCCATCTCCTCTGGTGAAGATTCAACTTTTTCAGGGTGAACACATACTGGAGGATCTTATGATATGTGAATACATCAACATGAACACCATACAAGTAGTGTCTCCAAATATTTAGGGAAAATACTACGACTACAAGCTCGAGGTCATGAGTCGGGTAGTTTTTCTCATGAACCTTAAGCTGTCTAGAAGCATAAGTTATGACCTTACCTTTCTGCATCACCAAGAAACCTAGGCCAACCCTAGATGCATCAAAATAAATTACATAACCGTCTGAACCATCTGGTACAGTCAAGACAGGAGTTGTAGTCAACTTAGTCTTCAGTTCAGAGAAATTTTTCTCATACTCATCTGACCACTGAAATTTGGTCTTCTTCTGAGTCAACTTGGTCAATAGGGAAGCTATGGATGAAAATACTTCAACAAATCTCCTGTAATAACTGGTCAAACCCAAGAAACTTCTAATATTTATTGGGGAGGTGGGTCTGGGACAGTGCTGCACTGCCTTAATTTTCTGAGAATCCACTCGGATCCCTTCGTTGGACATCACATAACCAAGGAAAGTGACAGACTATAGCCAGAATTCATATTTATTGAACCTAGCGAATAGCTGGCAATCTTTGAGAGTTTGTAGAACAATTCTCAGATGAATCGCATGCTCCTCCTCACTCTGAGAATAAATGAGTATATCATCAATAAAGACGATAATGAACAAGTCCAAATATTGTTTGAACACCATGTTCATTAAGTCCATGAAAGTTGCAGGAGCATTTGTTATTCAAAAAGACATAACTACAATTTATAATGACCATACCGAGTTCTAAAAGTTGTATTTGGAATGTCACTATCTCTGAGTCTGAGTTGATGATAGCCGGATCTGAGGCCTATCTTAGAAAAGTAACTAGCACTTTGAAGTTGGTCGAACAAGTCATCGATCCTGGGGATGTGATACTTATTCTAGATTGTGACTTTATTCAACTCCTGATAGTTAATGCACGTTTTTAGAGAACCATCTTTCTTTTTCACGAACAACACTGGAGCACCTCATAGAGAAATACTGGGTCAGATAAATCCCTTATATCGAAGGTCTTTCAACTATTTTTTCAGTTCCTTAAGCTCGGCTGGAGCCATTTTATATGCAGGAATTGAAATGGGTTGGGTATTGGAAAGAGATCTATTTTGAAATCTATTTACCTTTCGGGAGGAACTCTGGGAAAATCTTCTAGAAACAATTTTGGAAACTCATTTACTATCAGGACTGACTCAAGATTTAGAGTTTCAGAGTTTGAATCCTTAACCCGAACAAGATGATAGATATACCCTTTGGAAATATTTTTCTCGCGTAAAGGTAAGAGATAAATCGACCCATAAGCAATGAGTTACTACCCTTCCATTCTAAGACTTGCTCATTTGGAAACTAAAACCAAATGATCCTAGTTTTACAATTGACTGAGGCATAACAGGAATGTAACCAATCCATGCTGAGAATGACATCAAAATATACCATTTCTAACTCTACAAGGTCTGCTGAGGTGATTTTTTGCGAGACTATGATAGGGAAATTTATGTATACCCATCTAGCTATAACTGGGTCACCAACTAGAGTAGAGACTGAGAAGGGTTCTTAAAGAGTTTTTGGACTTACACCAAAGTTTACCGCTATATAAGGAGTTACAAAAGACAATGTATCCCCTGGATCTAATAATGCATAAATATCTAGATGAAAGACTCATAACGTACCAGTGACCACATCAGGAGAATCTTCATGGTCCTGGCGATCCTGGAGAGCATACAACCTGTTATGGTACTGACTGCCACTTATACTAGATGAAGTACCTTGCTGAGTTGGGTGACCTGTTGGTGCTGCTAGAGTTATAGACTGACCCCTATTGTTGTTACATCTTGGCCCCTGCATAGAAGAAGGTCAATCCTTCAACCTATGGCTAGACTGACCACACCCAAAGCACCACTCCTTGCCTGCAAGACACTCGCTTGGATGGTTCTTACCAAACATTGGACAAGTTTGGTAAGCCCTATTACCTGAAGCACTTCCCTGGGACTTAGATCCTGATGCCCTACCTTTTTTATCTTGTCGAAACCTGGGGGATGCAGAACTAGCTGATGAAGGTGCTAGGGCTGTAGAACTTTACTGATGGTGAGCGATTCCCACTGTCCGAATTTTGTTGTGAGTATTCATAATTTCCTATTCTGGCCTTTTTGTTATTCTTAGCCAATTCTCTAAGGTTATATCCCTCAACCTGCTGAGCATGAATCATTAATATGGAGATATTCATATCCCCTAGTAGCATAACATTCCTACACTTAGTCTTCACCAGATCGGATACCCAAACAAGAACTTACTCATTTGTGCCCTTGAATCGACAACCATATGTGGAGCATACCTGGAGAGATGGGTAACCTTCAGCCCATACTCTTGGACTGACATTAACCCCTACTTCAAGTTCATAAACTCTTGTGCCTTAGCTTCTCTCTATTCCCTTGGAAAGAACTATCCAGAGAAGCTCTAGTAAAACAATCTCAAGTCACATGAGCTGCATCTGGTCCCTGTTATCTTTCCACTGAGTAAACCAGATATGAGCCACATCCTTAAGTTGGTAGGATGCCAACTCAACACTCTCAGTTCCAGTCACTTGCATTACTCCAAGAATTTTCTTAAACTCATCAATGAAGTTCTGTGGGTCCTCACCAACCTTGGACCCTAGAAACTCAGGCTGATTCATTCTAACAAAGTCTCGAACCCTAGCTATAGTCGATCCACCATTTGTATTAGTAAGGACAGGTACCTACTAATTGTTCTGATTGGCCACACTATGAGCCAAGAGCTGGATCGCACTCCAAAATCATGCATTCGTAACCTCATGGTTCGGGACTGGAGGAACTGCATTAGCATTTCATGTGTTAGCCCTATGAGGAGGCATCATCTAAAACGCATAACGATGAATTAGAAAAGAGAAGTTGGATCATACCTACACACGATAACAATAACAAAGAAAGTGAAGTTTCTCTTAAAATACTTCGTAGCCTCTCTCTCGTAGATGTGGTGCACTTCATACCCATGAAAAAAATTCTACTTAGTGCAGCTTTCAGACATCCTAGGACTCTTGAATCTAATGCTACCAAGTTTTTCATGCCTTGAGGCAACCCTCTTGACGTAACACAGGACCTAGGATCACGAGTGACCCAAAGATAACCATGATTCTGGCAAATCATAAGCACACAGAAAATAACTAAGTAAAGCATTAACTATGCGGAAGCTACATCAATAAATAATTGGAAAATGGGGAGACCCCAACTACTCTGAATGTATAAACCATACTAATAGATTAATAGCAATTAAAAGATAAACTTAACAAATCAAGTTGATTCTACTACTATATCTGAAGAGTCTCTAACTGAATTGAGTTACTCGGACATACTCCCCTACTAACTCTAACAAAACTAAAAACTGATAGTAAAGACTAAAATGAAAGCATGTCTATTGTCCTCAGAATATGAGGACTCACCACTAAAGTTGCTAAGCGCGAACCGAGAATCGACCTAAGTGTGATCTGGATGCTGAGTATCTGAACCTGCATCATGAAATGATACAACGCAGAGTATGCATCAATATTTTGAATGTACAAAGCATGCAGGTTATAGATACTAAGTTTAACAAACATATATAAGATGAACAATGCATAATTGAGCAATACAATAAACTAAGCGAGAATGTAAACACTGAAAAAATAACTGGGAGCTAAACTGAATGCAATGACCAAGTACTAATCATGAACATGGCATGCCAAACTAAATACTGAAGTATATACTGAAAACCTGGTCAAATGCACTAAGAGTCTAACTGTGGGAGCTACTATTAACCGACATAAACCATGTGAGCTAAACATGGAGTCCGATGTATACACCCTATCAAGAGGACCCAATATACCTTTCCAGGGATATAAAGGCATGACTGGCGAGATCACTAAATCTGATGCCCAACAGAGGAGACTTATACTCCTACGGAGGCACAGTTCTAGGACTATGAGGGTACGCTGAACCTTAATACAACTCGGTGCTAAGTCTACTCCCAACTAAATATGTATATGACTGAAATGTAACTGAAATTCTGAATGACTCAAAATACTGACATGCAATCTGAGAATGCAACATTTATATATTGATAATGTAACATTCAAAATTTGGAGCATGATTATCTAGTCAACTGACCCAGCAATTGCAATTCATGAACTAAGAGAATCTACACAACTAGGGTTTTGAATTTCATACAAGGAATAAAGCAATGTTTCCAAGAAAACATGATATTTAGATTATGGATACTATAGCAACTGAAATCATAATAATTACCCAAGATTTTACGAACCCTAGGTCTAAACAAGATATGTAGAACCAAGGAACTGATTGAATTCTAGGGACCTAGTGGACAAAACAATCATCTAGTTAAATCCCACATACCTGGTAACAAAATCTATAGAGTAATCTTTTAATTTTGGGGATGAACTTTGAAGAACACTGCTTCTTATTCTTGGGAGGTTTAGTCGACCTTTTCCTCTTTGTTTTGCTCCAAATTTGGATGATTTTTGGAGAATGAGGGTTCTGAGTAAGTCTAACTAAGTTATTAGGCTTAGATTGAGTAAAAAGAGGTAGTTTAGGCATTAAACGACATAGTTTAAGGGCCCTAAGTTACAGGAAAAATACAGAAATGACCCTAACTTAAAAGCTGACGAAGGCCATCCATGGATGGACCTACGGACCATCGTTTGGACTACCAACTGTCGTCTCTGGTCGTGGTTCGTGGTCTGCCCGATAGGGCTTCAATAAAATGAGCATAACTTTTTAACTTCGAGATGGGATTTTAGCAAACTCGGTGGCATTGGAAAGAGGATTCAATTATCTTTAATTTGATAGGCAATGGGCCATCTAATTCATTTTGTGCTAAAAGATATGACCATTTGAAGTTTACCCAGCAACCAATTCCCTCCAATTAGCTGTTGAACCTCACCTACACTCCGTAGGTCCAACCACGGACTGTACTGGTCAACCGAGGGTGGGATCAGATGTAACAACCCAAAAAATTGTTTTGAGCTAAGACTCAAACCATTTGTCGTTGTGAGTAGGATTTTACGAAGGAAATTAAAATTTCTTAAGTATTAAGCTCAGGTCACTAGATATAGCACCTTGAGTTCCAAAAATAACTAAATTAGAAATAGCAAAAATCTAAAATTTTGCAAGTTAAGCTAAATATGAGTTTTGGGTCGACTTCAAATGACCATAAATTCTAGCTCAAGATGAGTTAAGGGTGATGCTAGATACCGTAGGAAATATCTTTGAATTATCTTTCCAACACCACCAAGTTTACCAACTTTCATGTTTGTATGAGGGAGATATGTCCATTTGAAGTTGGGCTATCTAGATAAGGAAATGCAAAACCGGATTTTAGAGGGGTATGTTGGTCATTTCCTTACCCAATCAGATTTAATTCATTTTTAGTAATATTTTAGGGATCTAATCTGATTAGATTCAATTTTATAATCCTATTTTACACCAAGGTTTTTAGTTGAGAGTTCAAGAAGAGAAAAGAAGAAGAGAGAAGAGGAGAAAAGAGGAAAGGATGAAGGCGTTCGTCGACGTTCTTGAGAGTTGTTGCGGATTGTTGCCATGGGTTTGATCCCTAATAGGTATATAAGCTTCCATAGTGTTCGGTTATTTCATCCACATACCAATCATCATTTATTCAGCATAATTTTGTTCTTAAAATTTAAGGATTTAAGTTCTTGATGAGTTTTTGATAAGTGTTCTTGAAGTTTCATTAAGTTTTGTGTAAGATTCTACTTGGGACAACTTCAAACGACCATATCTCTTAGAATATAAAGAGTTACGTGAGCCATAACCTATCCAATTAGAGGTATTTGAATCTACTTTCTAACGCCAGCAATTTCGCGTCAATCCTATTTCAAAGTAAAGATTTATGACTATTTTTGTAACCTATACAGTGCTGTTACGAATTAGCCGATGGGAAAATATTAAAAAAAGTTGTTTTTGTCTTTTTACCTCCAAGAAAACCATAAATGAATTTCTTGACTAATAAAAGGCTCAAAACAATCAGATTTTCATCTTCACTAATGAAAATCATAATTCTTGGCCATAGAGATTTCAAGAAACTAATTCAAGAATCTCAAGAAAGGTTTTCTTGATTGTTTACCTTCAAGCTAGCGTTTCAAGGCTTCTAATCAAGCTCTTCTTCAAGATTCTTAAAGATTCTACAAGATTCTTCAAGAATCTTGTTCTTCTAGGTATGTAAGGCAATCATAGTGTTGGACTAGTTCGTCCTCACGCCCTACATCTACTTTTAGATCAGAAAAAGAGTAATCTAGGATACTTTCCCTAGATTTGAGTATTCTAGAGATAAGTTGATTTTTAGTCCTTGAATTCATGTTTCTTTTAAAAGTTCTATTCCTAATTATCAAATAGCTATATTTTTATTGATATCCTTCAAATCATGAATCATAACTCTTGAATTCATAATTCAAAATTCAAATTCAAGACAGAGTTAAGAGTAGAGTTCAAGGAAGCCTTTGAGTTCAATTGTGAATCCTTTGAGATCCATCATCGATTTGAGTTATGTTTTGAGTAAGTAAGTATGAGAATGAGAAGAGTCATATACATGAGTTCATTATTCATATTTTGACCCTTGAGTCAAGTCGTTCATGCCCATAACTTCCGCATGAACTTCATCAGTTGAGTACCTTTGAGAGGAGTAGTATCTTCAAGTTCTAAGTATTGAGTTCCTAATCCCCTATGAGATTATATTTATAATCATGGCACTATTACATGTTACCCATGAAGTCCTTGAGTTGAATTGTTCATGCCCATAATTCCACATGAACATTATAAGTCGAACAATCTTTAGATGAGAAGTAGCTTTGAGTCCTTGAGTTGAGTAGTTCATTCTCATAATATCTCATGAACCTTCTGAGTTGAATATTCTTGAAATTAGTAGTATCATTGAAGTTCTGGAGTTCGAAGTATTGAGTTCTATCTATGGTTATAGAAAACCTTGCATTGAGTCATTCATGTCCATCATTCGGCATGAACCATATTTTAATAAATCTTTTACAAATGGTTAAACTTTGTTTTAAAACTTAAGCTTTGAAGTTGAGTAAATAGTAAGAGTAAAGTTGAAGTTCATTTCTTCAAAAGTATATAGGGACTATGTATTCCCAAAAGAGTTTAATATATTTTCACATTTAAATAAGAACGGAAAACTAAGATTTTCAAAAAAGCCTTTGAACTATTTTTTCAGTAAAGAGCCTTTGAACTAGTTTTTCAGTAAAGAGCCTTTGGGCTAGATTCTGTTAAAGAGTAAATGCTTTCACAATAAAGCAAGAGAGGAAACCTTGATTTCCAAGATAGCCTTTGAGCTAAGTTGTTGAGCACTAATCTCAAATCACAGAAAGAAGTATATTTTTAAAACATAAAGAGCCAGTATATTTTGGGAGTAATATTAAGAACCGATATAAGGGAGAGTTTAGATAACTCACATCCCACATTAATCATGCAGCCATCATGGGTAGAAAAGGGTCATAATTTTTAGATGAATCCTTTTCGCATAGACTAGTGGATCCACTTAGTAGTTCAGGTCCTATACATGTGGCAAGGTATAGGATGCGCTGGCAGCGTGAGGGAGATCGTTGTATCATCACAATAGCTCTTATGTGATGGTTGTCGGTTAGAGAAACTTCCACGAAAGTTATTTGTATTTTTATATACATCAGTTTATTTGTATTTTTACAGACATACCAGAGTTATTTGTATCTTTACATACACAGTTGACATCATGTTTTAAACAACTTTTCTTTATATTGCACTTGTTTTAAAACTACTTTATATTGAAATGAGTTCAGTTATGTTGAGTTAAGTTGAGCCAGGTAAGTTCTGCTATTTTCTTTCAGATTCTTTTCAAGCTGATGTTTATGCTTTAGAATTCCTCTTACATGCTCGTACATTTCACGTACTGAGTCATTTGGCCTGCATCTTTTCATGATGCAGACACAAGTATTCAGGATCATCAACAGGAGATTCGTTGATACATTCGAGAGTTCGAGTTAGCAATGGTGAGCCTCCTTATTTTTTGGAGGATTTCATTTACTTTTCAGTTTAGTCAGGATGTCGTGGGTCTTGTCCCGACTTCCATCGTTATTAGTTAGAGGCTTCATAGATAGTCAGTATAGTTGAGAGGTCTGTATTATTCATTTATTTTATTAAATGTTTTAAAGACTTAAGTTGCCTATTTTATGGCGAGTTGAATATATTATTTTATTCTAAGTTGTTCATTTGAGTTGAAGTTTTGAAAAGTTGAGTTTATTGAATTTTATTCAGTTTTAACCTTTTGCATGCTTAAGTTAGTCTTCCGCTTGTAGTCAGCCAGGATGAGGGTTCGCTTGGGGACCAGCAATGGTTTATTGAGTTCCGGCCGCGTCCAGGGTGTAGACTTGGGTCATGACATCAGAGACCATCAACATTTAGGCCTTAACGACAGAACCCCACCTACGGTCAGTGGTTCTACCTACGATTCGTGGGTGGTTCCATTGAAACTTGCACTAGATTTTCTGAAGACTAGGACTTTCTTCATTTTTGGGGTCTGAGCTGTTACAATGGTCTTGATATCAACTGACACTCAAATTTGCAAGAGAACAATCACATTCACAAACATCAAGAGGTGACAACTTTTTAATTTGGGTCAAAACCACATTCACATTAAAATCCAATGGATCCAAAAACCAATAGTCACAAATAAAGTCAAGCTTTCACAACAAGCAACATTATCCATAAAAACAGCCCTAAAGAGATAGGTATGAATATATCTCACCTCGCCAAACAAAACTAGCAATTGTCCTCAAATGCAAAAAGAAATAAACAGTCTAAACAGAAAACTGAAAAAGAGTCAAGATCCACTTGTCAGGCTAAGCCTGAGGTGAACTCTGCATATCTGTGACTCCCTCAGTCTGGGCATAAGTGCCCGATTCAACTCCATCCTTTGCTCCACTGGAACCCACAATCGATGTATCCCTAAGAGACGCCTCTACAACTGTCTACACCATCACACCCTCGAGGTCCTCCAGGTCATTATATATTGCAGCATCTAATGCGCCAAGCTTTCCCTCATCAATCTCTGGAGCATCTAACTGGACATTTTCATCAGCCATAACAGCTTCTGTGGTCGTACTAGCCGGAGGGATCTCAGAAATGGCTGGCAACTCTATACTTGGGACCTTTGGAAGGTCCACCATGCCGAAAAGCATGGACAAATCCGTGGATTTCAACTTATCCACGTCACATCTCAACACAACAATATCGGCCTTTAAGGTCATCATGTCCTCAGATTGGCTCCTGCCCTTCTCACATGCCTCCACTATCACCGTGAAAATATTTAATACCAAGCCAAGCGCATCAATCAGCACTCGATGCTCTCTCAACTCAGCCCGGATAGGAGCTAAGGCAGCATCAATGGCCCTCTCAATCATCCCATATACAATAACTTCTACCTAGGAGGTACGTACATCAACAGATTAGGCCATAGGCCCATCTTAAACAATATAGTTTAGGTCAACGGGGGACGAGAAACAGCAATAACAGTAGAACTAGGAGCAGTAGAAGGGCGATCTCACAGACATTTGACAAGTCTCCAAGTGAACTCGGCGAGCTCAAGCGTATCATCAAATGTTTTACATAAACAATTCATTAATTTTAGAGAATAAAAAGGCGATCCAAGAGTCATTGGGCAAACCGCCAATCATCAACGAGCTCGACTAAGCTCGCCAAAAGGTCCTTCGTGCCAGATTTTGACTGACCTTCAATTTCTAACCCACACCTGATGATAATTAAATTAAGCACCTATTCTACGCAATTAAATTAAGACCCATACCACTAATGACCTTGGGGCACTCAGACTTCCCCCGATTTGTCTAACATTGACCAATCAATGTCTTTTTCCCTTAAGAATGACGTCACCCGCTCTATCATTGGGAAAAATTAGTCGATCGGTGTAATTGGGGTTACTCAGACTTCACCCACACCAAACCCAATATTTATTAAACACCCACCTGCAATTTCAATTAGTTAACACACGAGATTTAATATTTATTGACTAAAAACCACGTGAACAAGATACGACAAAGGCATATACTGACAAAAATCATTCAAACAATTAATATTACACAGATAATTCAACAAGGATACGGGCATGCATTTGGAAATTACATCAAAATTAAAGCGGGGTTCGAATCACCGATCTCAAAATCGGATAAAATAATGCTAGGCAAGCAAATATGAAGTAGAACTCAAAGATTCCCCGAGTAACTGATCCCTACACGAAATTAACAAGTAAAAAGAACTAAAAATGGGTTGTGAAAGTGCAAAGGTTGGAAAATATGAAATGAAAGAAGATTTTGAATTTAAAAATGGTTGAGGCCTTTTTGACCCTTCAGTTTGCGCGCCAGTCGGCGACACCAAATTATGTCGTTGACCATTTGGCAATGTGCCGACTGGCTCTTTTGTCTACCGAATGTTACAGAATCCCATCCAACATGTTGGTCAAAACGGCGGTCCAGCTCACTGACCTGTTCGGTGAGTCGCCAATGGGTACCTAGGCTCACCTAATTGCACCTCTTCCCAAAACTTCAATTTTTCAACCTGCACATAGAACACCCATTATTCAAACAACACAACTAAAAACTAAAAACCTGGGTTTCCTCCCAAGAAGCGTCTTATTTAACGTCATGGCACGATAAAGAAACGCTTTTATGATTCATTCTTTGGGTTAACCATGGTATCACTCGGTAATCCTCTTTTTTACTTTGGGTTCAAATGAGTTGAGATTTGACCCATTTGTGTTTCCAGCTGCTTAATCAATACCGAATGTGAAGTAACTGTTTGGTTGAGAGATGAGACATCATATTTCATTTCATTTAGCACTTTGTCAATCTTTCCACTTTGTTGAGTATGCATGCAATCATATCTTCAGTGCGGAAATTTTCAACATCAACCCTTTGCTCTTTTGGCTTTTGACGCTCATTGGAAGGTACATATCTTTCTTTGTCACTATCCCTCTCTATCCAATTTGTACCACGGTCATGTCATTCCTTATCACGGTCTCTCCAACTTTCATCATGCTCTCGATTCCAACCTTGGTTTCCACCTGACCTTGGATAACTCGAGTGAAAAGCTCCCCCTTCATTTGCTAGGAAGTGTACCTCCTCATTGTACATAGCTTCAAATTTAGCTTCATAGGGATTCACTCCACTAACTCCAACTGCATTCACAGCCTTATAACCACTACCCATGACATGTTTTGACAATAGATCCATTTGGGTCATAATTTTAGCCATGTTTTCATCCCGCTCTTAGTCCGTTTCAATTTGTTCCTTTGTAAACCTGAAGTTCAAAGGAGACACTTGATCCTCCCTAGTGTACCAAGCACGGTTTGTCTTTGTCATTTCATCAAGGAGAGTAGATGCTACTTCAAACGGTTGTTGTATGATTCCTCCACGAACAAGGTGGAGTGCCACACCCTTGTTGCCTGAGTCTAGACTCCGGTAGAAACATTGTAGCAACTCATTGTCCAGGAGTCCATGAGTTGGACATTGGAGCAACAACTTTTGAAACCTCAACCATGTCTCATGAATTGGTTCACCATCCACTCTCTTAAAGTTCTAAATATTGTCTCTCAAAGTCACCATTTTTGAGGGATGGAAAAACCTTACATAAAATGCATTCATGAGCTCTTCCCATGAAGTGATTGAATCCCTTGGTAACTCAGCCAACCACTTCGTTGCCTCCCTCATTAGAGAAAAGGGAAACAAGTGAAGTGGGACCGATTCTTGAGTAATGTTCTTGAAGGAAAATGGCCCACACACGTCCACAAAGTTTCAGATATGGTCTTAAGGATCCTCAGTAGCTAAACCTCCAAATAGACCATTCATTTGCAACAGCTGCAACATAGTATTAGTCAGATGAAACACTATATTGCCCACAACCGGAGGCAATCGAATAGCACCTGCACTTCCAAACTGATCTTCATTGACATCGTGCAAATTACCGATGTCATCATTATGCCCAAGTTGGCTAGCATTGCTCCTGTTAACACTCATTTCATCACCTGTTCAAGAGCAGCCAACAAAATGCAAAAGTAAAATAAGTTGATTCAACTATAACACAATCAATTCACAACTAAACTTCACTAAAAGAATTCTAAACACCACTCCCTGGCAGCAGTGCCATCATTTATAATGCTCCACTACACTTCATCAAATTCTAAGTCTACGTGGTCACAATCAAGTATAAACCCAACAAAGAGTTGGGGTCGATCCCACAGGGAGTGATACGATAGAGAATTCAATTACGAAGTGAATGGAGTGTTCCAATTGGTTATAGAAATAGACATTTTTGAAATGATTAAATTAAATTATAGGGGTTTTACTAATTAATTTCAATTGGGGGGATTAGAGTGACAATTAACAACTATGAAAACACGGGGGTAATCAAGAAGAGAGGGATCCTTGGGGATGTGATCGATTAAATGTCAATTTCATTGTACCTGTGATAATTATTTACTAAAAACCATTGAATCTTAGTGGGTAGGCTGGACTTTAGGTGTAATAGTTATTTCTCAATCAACTATTACAAATCAAGCGAGTTCTCTCGAACCTCGACAAGCCTAACAAGTATGACCAACCCAAAACCTCAATTTATCTACTCTCTCGAGCAGATTGGTAGGATCAAATTCAGACCCACTTTTTCAAGCTGAATCCACAATAACCCAATCTCTACAATCATCAATCGATAACTTTAATTCTAAAACCTCTTTCTCAAGAAAGTTTAGAATACTAAGCTAGAACTGTATTTGCAACTACAATTCATCAATTAAAACTCAATTACCAATTGAACCCACTTCAAATCACCAATCAAATTAGTAAATACTAACACCCATAAGCTAATTTAAACAATTAATCACGTAATCACAGCCCTAATAATGGAGGTTTTAGCCAAACATCATAAAAGGCAAGAAAATGTAACTGACTATGTTCTCCATCAGTTTGGGTAACAAATTGCAGGTCTTCACTATGCTCAAAATTAGGTCAAAATAAAAAAATCAACTCTAAACTTCTATTCAAAAAACTCAAAGAACAGTGTTGGGGATCAAAAACCCAATGTAGGAACTCTCAAAAACTCAAAAATATTCCTCCAAACTTTGAAACTTTCCAACTCTCTTCTAAAAATTGCATTTATAAGCATTGAGGACACTAAAACTCTACATATTTTGCCCTAAATGAGTCGAAATCCCTGACACATCAGTCGACCTACCTTTGTATTTTCTCATAAAAGAACTATCAACTTTAGTAATATCTGAGTAATTAGGTGATCTGCTTTTTCGATTAGGTGACTACAAGTTGGGAGGTTTTAGTCCTTCCGATGTTTTTTGCCTCTCTTTCAAATATTAATGCTTGCCTTGTGATTTAGCATTCATAGCTACAAAACATCAAAATATTATCAAAATAAGACCGAAATAGGCATTGAGAACACAAATTGATTAACTAAAATGGCTTCAAATGAGCGAAAATCTACCATCATCACAGAGTCGACATGCACCCGGGTTAATCTTGGTAGGTAGGTGGCATATACCACTAGGATTGGACTGATTGACTGGGCTACCTTGATAGACTAAGATCCTATTTGGAGTCTACATACCCCTAGGTCACTCTTGCTAGATAGGCGGCTTACACCCCTTAGACTTTACTGGCTGGTTGGGTGGTCTAGAACAATTTTACTTACCCTCTAGTTCACTCTTGCTAGCTGGGTCGGGAATCGACTTGCAGGTTGGGTAGTCCTTTTCTGGGTGATTTTGTTACTTGGGCTTGGAGCCCAGCTTTCACTTTTTAAATTTTGATTTGTGGCACTTCTCTCTGGTAGAATTAGCTATATATGCTATGTACCTATCAGGCTTATGGGAGTCCGCTCGAGTTTAATTTAATCTTGTGCACTAGTGTACCTTCTTGCCTTATGGGGGTCCAACTACGTTTAGTTTAGTTGTTCTTTGATTTCATTTTGGTATGTTCGTGTGCTTTTAATTCCACTTTACCTTCTATTTGTTTCTAGATCTAATCTTTTCATATTGTGTTTACCTTTCTTGCTTAGTTTGCCAATGATGCATACAAAGTACCTTTGTTATGGTATTCATGATACACTCTGCATCTGTTTTGTGATGCAGGTCCTAGTACCAGCTACTAGTGGTGATTACTCATTCCATCAACATCATTTCTGATTGAAGATGAGGGTAAGCACTTGGCGTTATGGACTAGCTGGTCTCTTTCTGTTTATCGTATAACTAGTCATTCGCGATTTGAGACAACTTTGTTTTTTTCCAGTTTTGGGACTTGTATTCTTAGTTTTGATATCTCTGTACTTGTGACTTCCAGGTTTTGGAAAGGATCTTTTGTATATAGTTTTTGTTTGCTTCCATTTCTATCTTGTTTTGTTGTTATAGTGTTGTTTCTGCTAATTTCTACCCTTACACTCATTACTTTTGTTATGGGTTACAATTTGTCTTACCTACCGGTTGATTATAGAAGGTGCAATCATGACTCAAGGAATTGGGTCGTGACGGTTCTTAAACTCATAAGTATCTTGGAGTTGGTAATTGGTGTTTTTAAAACTAGAGCTACGGTTGGAGAAGACTTTACCAGCGATCAAGTTTTCTAGTATAGTCAATTCTTTTCTTTGTTATTAAGTCTCATTTTGTTAGTCTTCCATCACAAATTTATATGAGATTTAAGACAAAAATAAAGGTTATAGAGTTCTTATGTGAATAAATTAGTTTTTTTGTTTTTTTCATCTTTCAAATTTAATATAGTGTTGTGTTGTCTAGATTAGTAATTTGATTGAAGACTTCTATTGAACAAGTGAACAGTATGAATGTAATGGATCAAAGAGAACACTTGTTCAGTCATTAGTATTTTTTTCATTGTTCCAACTTTATAATGATTGGCACATTTAAATTTTACGCCAAAGCTAGCTCTCAGTGAGTTGGTGGAATATTTTGCATTATGACTTTATAAAACATCTACTAATGATTAGTATTATTTTATATTGATTAGAATGTGGAATAAAAATACGTGCATTAGGAATGTAGATAGTAACAAAAAAATATTCTTTCAAAGTAATTAATTAATTAATGTATAACAATCTCTAAACTATTAATCACTGAATAAACAATGCGTTCATTATTAATTTACCTCATCAACTATCCATTCATTACAATCTCCACACGAAAATATCTTTACCGTAGTGGACGTTGAGATTGCAAATGTATGAAACTATTGGTTAGCCAAGCATTAAAATTGTCAACTTAAACTGAATTTGACATGTCAAAATTGATTTAATCAATAAATAAGTTATTTCCCAATCAAACCCAAAAATTTGCCTGATTGATACGTGTTAGATAAATAGATGATAAAAAATGGGCCATAACGACACTATCAGCACACCTCTTACCATTAATGAACTTGTTTGTTTACTTTTTTAATTAAGTAAAGAGTTTCATTAATAAAACAAAGGTCAACTTGTCATATACAAGAGTCATACCAAAAAAGGAAGAACCTATAAAAAAAAATACAAGGGATCCTCTGATAGGATGTATAAAAATAATAATGAATAGAGTATATTTAAAATGTTTACATACGTAATGCTAATATTATTTTTTATGAAACGTTTGATTTTTTGTATTAAAAATAAAATGCATTCAAGAATAAAACTTCCTATTTTTTCTTTAACTGTCGCCACCTACAACTTAATTGTAAGCTTCTGCTCCTCCATATATTTATCTAGACATATTTGTGAGTTAGGGTGTATAGTCTTTTACATAAGTATTTACTTTTTTCTTGCTCGTCCAATCTTCATAATTTTTATGGATATATCACAATGACTCAAACCAATTAGAATTTCCCTAAGCATAATCATGTTGGCAATCCTCTACTTTCACTTTGGAAAAGTTTTCCATTATCTTTTTTGTACTTGTGGAACCATAGGAACATGGTTTTCACTTAGTAAAAAGACCATAAAATCAACATTCCCTCTGACCCAAGTTGAAAGTTTATATTCATTAAGTCTGAGAAAGCACGCATTAATAGTTTCTCAAAAAATACCTTGTTCCATAATGTATATAAACTTGTGACTTGAATGATGTAACGGTATTTTAACCAAGTGGAAAATCATTTTCGTATTGTTCCACAAGTATAAAATAAGTAATTGATAAATTTTTCAAAATGAAACAAGAATATCGCCAACATGATTGGGCTAAAGGCAAATCAAATGGCGTAGAGGAATTTGAAGATCTCCGTAAAGAATTACAAAAACTAAACGAAAAAGAATAAAATAGAATACTAATGTTTAAGATTATGCATCATGGCTTAGAAATACCTCTAGGTAAACACATGGAGGACCATAAGTTGGCAATGAAGTTATTGGTAGAGAAACTTAATAATGAAAAAGAAAGTGCTATATAACCAAACATCTGAAGTTCATAATTATCATGGGTTAGATAAAAATATGACAAACAACAGTTTGTACCACAAATTGACCTACTCTTACAATTATTTTATATTTATTATTATTATTATTATTGTTATTTTTAATCAAGGAATGAATTTTATTAATAAAACTAAGGCCAACTTTTTATATAGAAGAGTTATATCAACAAAGGAGAAAATATTTGAGAGGGATTTGAGGGGTAGTTATGTCATTAATCAATCTTATGCATGTGTTGAAACCCTTTGTATAACTAAAAAGAAAATCAGCTAGGCACCTATAGAAGCATTTCGAAACAATGACTCCTAACTATGAGATTATATTATATATGATGAATAAAAACCCATGCCTGAGTAACTAGAGATCCCATCAAAGTCTCTTGCATATACTTGTAACACCTCCCCAGGTTTTCCATCACTGTGACGACTATAATCACAAACATTTGCGGAGACAACCCCATCAAATTTTAGATATTACAACTTATTTTGTAAAACAAATATTTTTCTAGCAAACATGAACATAGAATAGAAATCTACTAGTAAGTGGCATTCTAGTGCATTATAAATGGATTTTGGTTAATAATGGTAAGTTTTCTAATAATAAGTAATAGTAATATTTACTAAGGAGCCGTTTGGTATAATGTGTAAGAATAATACTAAATAAAGTGTATTAATAATGATTGCATTAACTATCTATAGATTATTTCTTATGCTTTGTATTAGAAGTTCTTGCATAAAAATATTTATTTACAGGATATTCTTCACAATTATGATGGAAAAGATGTAAAAATATTTTGAGGGGAAATGGGGTCTTTATAAGGGTGGAAAAATCAAACCCACCCAGTCCAGCCCACCAAACCCGTTTAAGTTTTGGCGAGTTAGTGACCCGTCCTTTCATTAGCTCAACCCATTTCAACCCATTAAAAAATGGGTAGATATATTGCCCAAATGATCTCATGAAAAATCTTGTCAAAACTTTCTTAAATTTTTTTTCTCAATTGGATATGTTGTAATATAGGCACCAAAGAAAAAAAATGTATTGATTAGGTATTGATATAGTTTAGAAAAACAAAACAAGCAATTAAGCTTGGTAAAAAATGGGTTGGATTGAGTCTTGACCCGTAATGCAACCATTACCTTACCCATTTTGACCCAAGAAAATTTGGGTTAGGTTGGGTCTTGAACCGATTGTTGTTCTAAGACTTTATGACCCATCCAAATTTTGCCAACCCGTCTAATTATCACCCCTAGGTCATTAAGCATACTAATGCATGTATTAAAACCCCTTGCATTACTAATTGCTAGAAATCCATGGTATTAGTAATACACATCTTAGTACACAATTTAGTGTATAACTAATGTTTGTGTTAGTTATACATAGCATGTAAAAATGTACCAAACAAGGTATTACTAATATAGAGATTTAATCCATGCATTATTTTTGTTACACTCTACAACATCCATAAGTGCATTTTTTATTTGAGAGTTAACTCTTTAGCGTGAATGTAGAAATTTTTGTGAATGCAACAATGCAAAGCTCGAGCTTTAAGATTGAAGTTTGAGCTCTAAACTTCCTTCCTTTTAGTTTCTTTGTGCTTAAATTTTCCATTTGAAGAATTTGTCTTTATATTGTCTAACCATTTCCCTACTGATCGTAGCCAATTCATGTCCTTCTGCTTGGAGTTTCTGGCAGTGAATTTCTATCCCTATTATGAATAGAACAATTGTTCTTGTCTGAAATGGGGCATCCAACATTAATATCAAACTTTGAAACAAAGCCTTATGTGAATTTAACATTACTCGAAAAAGAATTGTCCATATAACAAAAAGGAAATCTTAAAGATAAATAATGAAAGTGATATAGGTGATGTAACAAAGGGAAGTAATCAGTTCAACAACACATCAAGTGAAATCTCACTAAGTGGGGTCCAGTTCAACAACTTCAATAAATCTAATCAAGGCTAAAAAGTAACATTAAATACAACTACTTTTAGAAGGAATCATAAGCACTAGTAAGTGAATGAGCTCCTCTATCTCTTTGTTTCACTAGAGGGTACAACATGGTTGTTGCCCCAAACAGGAAGAAGGGTGATTACACTGTGAAAGAATGCTACAAATTGGGATGTTCAGTGATTGATATTCTTGAAGACTTCACCAAGGGAGGAGGACAGGGGAAGTAAAATCGTATCATAATGATTTATTGAGGTACAGGTGTACATATTTTTTCTTGAGTCACATTTGGAGAAATTGTGGACATAACTAAAAATTAACATTATATATGTAACTAAATGTAAAACACAGTTTTTTTTTCATTTGGCATTAGATTCAATTCATCTATATTACTTTGTGATAGAAGTGGAATAATGAGTGGAAGATAGTTTTCTTGGATCCATCACATTTACATTGTTCAATAAATGATTTTTAACTAACTTATAAATCTAGACAACACAAAGCATCAGTTAAACTAAAGATGAAAAAACATAAAAATTGACTAAATAACAAAAGAACTTCATAACCTTTAATTTTATGGCAAAAACCTAGTATAAATTGATGAGTGAGGACGAACAACAACTAAATTCATAACAAATACGAGATTTGACCACATTAGAAGATTCAATAAATGTAGTCAAGGATAATCAAGGCTAAAAAGTAATAATAAATGCAACTTCTTTCAGAAGGAATAATTAAGACTAGGAAGTCAATGAGCTCCTCCATCGATCGCTTTGTTTCACTAGAGGGTACAACTTTTATATTGCCCCAAATTGGAAGAAGGGTGATTACACTGTGGAAGAATGATACAAACTAGGATGGTCTGTAACTGGTGTGCTTGGGAGAAGTAAACAACCTCATAGAATTAATTGTTTTACCTAGACCACAAAAAGGTGCATGTCTGATCCTACATAAACTCAAAAAGAGAGGAATTATTCTTATCAAAGGATGCTACCTATGCGAACAAACAAATGAAACTATGAATATCCACTTATTGCACTGCCTAGTAACAACTAATGTTTGGTAGTTCTTCCTTTCAGTGCTTTGTCACAAAAGGGTGTAATGACCCTCTTGGTCATTTATGTGTTAATTCCTTCTATTTATCATTTATAAAGTTCCTTTAGCTACTACTAGTTAATTATTATTTCTGGGACTAACAATTGGGTTACTTGGTCGTACATTTGGTTTTTATGCAAAATTTCTATGATTTAGAGCTTTTGAACCTTGAACAATTAATTTCTATCAAAATTTTGTGAAGATGACCTCAGAATCTAATTCAGACAGTTCCATCATCTCCAAAAGGGGTTATTTTAGGCAAGTGACACGGTCAGTACGACTCTTAACGCTTTCAGTGTGAGTCTGTGCAATTAGGTATATTAACATTTATGCATTGGCCTATGTTTTTCCTTGGTCAATATTCTTGGTAAACATTCCCGAATGAGAACTTCTATAGTGTGGTTAGCTCATGAATGTCCAATATAATCAGGAATCATTCTTCGTGCAAATTTTGAAGCTCTTGGTCTAATTTTGAGGCCCCTTGTGGATTTTAGCTTTAAAATGGAGTTTGGGTTTGGGACCCACTTTTACTCCAGAATATCAAATTTGATGGAATAATATATCATGTTTGCGTGCACAGGGTTCCAAATGAATGCAAAACACCCCGTGCCACGTTGGGGAGTAGGGAGTTGCCAAAACTAGATGATAAGCATCAGCTTGTGCAAGCCAAAATGACCTTCGCATTCTGGGCCTTGGGCAATTTTCACATAGGCTAAGAACCATAACTTCTGCGTTCACGGGGCCTACATTTGTTGGATCCCTTGCCATATTCATGAGGCCTCGGTCCTCTGCTAGCCACAATATAGGGGACCTCCATTCATTTGTGACGCCCCGCCACATTTTCAAGGAGACGTCGGGTCTGTTCTTTCAAATTAAGACAGACCCATCAGCTTTAGCTCTCCAATTTGGAATTGCCATTTCTCTTTCCTTTCAACCCCATTTTTAGTGATTCAAAGTCCTCTATGATCGTGGAGCTTAAGAATAAAATCCAAAAGTGTTGGAGGTTCTAATGTTGAGGTAAATTCGCTTGTTTATTTGACTGCCTGAGCATGGTTAATTTCTCTTAAATGTGAATTTTATTGCATGTGGTTACTTAAGCTATGCCAAACCCCGAATTGTGTTCACTTGGTAACATAAGTTTAAGGGATTGTTAAGAGCCATATGACGTAGCCATTTCCATAATTTCAACGTGGGCCCCATGATTCTAGTTTTGACTCCAAAATTGGCCCATCTCCGCTTTAAATGAATCTAGTGTCTAAATGATCATATTAATGTTTTGATTCTAATTTTGATAGTGTGGCAGCATTTGAAGATAACCTAAAAAGGGAGATCTGTGGAACTATGATTTGGAGTGTGCGTGGTTGGCCTTTCTGTAGGATTCAACTTCCCCTCCCTTTGATTGAGCTTGAATATGTAAATTCATATTGATCTGAGTTCATTGGGGGAAGTTACCTAGTTTATAATGTCACCCTTCTTGGAAATCATGTTTTAAGCTTATATTTTGGATTTTTGGGACTTGATGTGTGCTAGAGAGATTCTTGATCATTGTTACCTTATGGTTAGATTTGTTTGGCATCGGAGGTGTATGTTTGAGCATGGTCGGTCTTAATCTAGGATATGACTAGTGCTTTCCATACACTTGTGGTAGTTGGAGCCTTTTTGGGCCTTATTTCTACTCTAACGTCAATTAAAACAGTTTAGCTCCTTGTAGACTTGTTTAGAGGAATTGATCCTCATAGAATGAACCTTAGTTTAGGCATTGACTCAACTTTGATGACGTTCTATCTAAAACAACTTATAAAACTAAATAGAGAATAAGGAAAATTCTATTATTTTCATAAGTTGATGAAGATTATATGTAGGTGTTAATACAATGATGAGTCCTAAAGTGATACAACAGCTAATCCTAGTACAAAAAAGATAAATTCATGTCATATCTCTTTTACGCTCCCGCAAGTTGGTGTTAACATCTACAATACCTAACTTGGAAAACATACGATAGAAAGAAGCACGTGACAGTGGCTTGGTTAGGACATCTGCAACCTCATCAACAACATGAAGATGCTTCACCTAAACCTCTTTGTCTTGCACCTGTTAACGAATAAAGTGGAAATCTATGGCAATATGCTTCATCTTACTATGAAAGACATGATTTTCACAGATGTATCTAGCTCCAATATTATCACAGAGTATGTGTGGTATTTAAGCAAGGTAAAAGTGAAGCTCACGCAATATGTTGTTGATCCAGTTGGTTTCTCCAAGGGCAACAACAATAACTCGTTATTCAGCTTCGGTAGATGACCGAGAGACAGACCACTTCTTCTTGGAGGACCACGAGATAGGAGTAAATCTAAGATACATAACATAGCCAGTTGTTGAAGTTCTATCAGTAGGATCACTGGCCCACTCAAAATCAGAATACACCATAATCCGATTATCAGTCTCATAGGTTATTTGAAGACCAAAGGAAGAGGTTTGATTGAGATAACGAAGCAGTCGTTTAACAACCTTCCCATGATTAACTTGAGGACAATCCATAAACTGAGAGAGTTTATTTACTGTAAACTCGATGTCAAGTTTGATGAAGGACAAATATTGTAGCTTGCCAACAATTGTCCGAAAGAGATAATCATCAACAATAGGATCAACTTGGTTTACATTGAGAATAGTAGCGACGAACATAGGAGTGGAAACTCCTTTAATGTCTTGCATATTCGCTTCCTGGAGAAGGTCTTCTTATACTTCTATTGAGACAACAACAGGCCACCTCGTTATGACAAAACTTCAACAGCCAAAAATTAGTTCAAGTACCCCAGGTCCTTGAGAGAGAACCATTAAGAAAAGGCATTAATAATTAGTCGAACACCATGGTCCCTATTTTCAGTAACAATAATGCCATCCACATATACAAGGATGTAAATAGTCAATTTTGAATTATGAAAGATAAACATAGATGAGTCAGAGTGTGATTTACAAAAACCTTTCCGTTGCACGAATGCTCTTGAGCTCATTGTACCAAGCTCTAGGTGTCTGTTTGAGACTATAGATAGATTTATTAAGTTTGCAGACATGAATGGACAAAGTTGGATGCTCAAAGCTAGTAGGTTGTCATATATAAACTTGCTCCTCTAAATGACTTTGCAAGAATGCATTATTTATTTCAAGTTGATGTAAACACCAGTTGTATTGAACAACGATAGCGAGAACCAGGCGAATGGTTGTAGGCTTGACTAACAGACTAAAGGTTGAATGGTGGCCAAGTCCAGGCCATTGAGTGAAGCATTTGTCCATTAATCAAGCTTTATACCTATCAATAGAGCCATCAAGATGATGCTTAATGCGAAAGAGCTACTTGCAATCTACTACATTCTTAGAAGGATCATTGGTAATGAAAGTCCACGTATGGTTTCTCACAAGGGGATCAAATTCAGCTTGCATAGCAATATTCCAATGGGGTTCACGTTGAGCTTGTTTGTAGGAAAAAGGCTTTTTTGGACTTGGAGAGTGAGCAAGAAAGCTAGGCTGTTATTTGGGCTTATGGATACAATTTATGGAATGGGTAATCATTGAGTGAATCGAGGTTGCGGTATAAGGTGCGGCTGAAGTGGATTTGATGGATTGTGTGCTTGATAGTGTGATGATAGCTGACAAATGTGGAGTAGAGGGAGGTACAATGGGGTTAGGTACAGAATGAGACAAATGGGTGTTTTGGCTGGACAATGAGGGTAACTATTGAAGAGCTGAAGGTGGATTGCATCATCGATAAGTTAATAGGTGTGGGTTTTCTTGCTGAAAAATGGCTAGTTTGGTTCAACGAAGAAAGATTGAGTGGCTGCCGTGAATTTTGAGGAGAAACTATGACCTAATTAGATATAGAATTATGAGGAGAGTTGAAGAGAATGCCTGAACTTTGGGATTGCTCTCCGTTTGAGATGAGTGGCATGGGCAAATTTTGTGGGCAAGGCCCACACGCAATAGTCGAAGGAAGATCCATATTTAAATTTTTAGATTCACATGTGAAGATTGTTGATCATTTTCCTTTATAGTGTTATCTCATTATTTAATTTGGAAATTTGATAAATGAGAGAAAATATTTTGAAAAGAATAATTATTCTCAAAAAATAAAACAACCCTTGATAATAATGTTTTTGACAAAATTGAATCAAACCACTGGTGGCAGTAATATTTGTTGGAAAAACCCAGGTATACACATCGAGTTGAACGAGATTCAAGCTTATCTTTGGTATATGGTCAAAGCTAAAAATAGAATAAACATCCGAAAGTGCTTATTTAATAAAATTTTGGGGTGTCTTGAAAAAGTATTTAATGAGGGCAGTTATCTTTTAGGGTAGCTGAGGGTAATTTATTAATGAGATGATGTCTTATGGCAAGCAAGGCTCCAAAAATTTGGGGGAAGTGAGGCTTGATAAATTAAGATTCTGGTGGTTTCAATAACATGTCTATGACGTAGTTTAGCTATAGCTACACGTTGAGGTGTATAAGGAGGTGAAATAAGATGTTCAATACCATGTGTTTTTAAATAGGGAGATAATCCTTCAAATTCACCCCACCATCAGTGTAAAATGAGAGAATTTTTATACTAAAGCGACGTTCAAGTAATGGATGTAGACTTTTAAAAACACCTTGAACTTTACTTTTATTTTCCAGAGTATATATCCACATATAGTCTAAAAATTGATCAACAAACAACGCATAATTAATAATTCTTTTTATCAATGGATAACCCCGAGGAAGGTCCTCATAAATCACTGTAAATAATATGCAGTAGTTGTTGACTTTGCAATATATTTTTAGATAAAGGCAACCTTTGCAAGTTATTTGAATTGCAAGAATTACAAACAAAAGAAGTATTTGAATGAGAAAATGGATTTGAAAACTTAGTTAACAGTTTGTGTAAACTTTGACGATTTGGATGCCCCAATTGTCGATGCCACGAGTCAATAGGAAGACAACAAACTACCAAATTTAATTGAGGTTGGGATATGCGTGTAGTCTCTTGCAGCCACTCGTACAACCCATCTCTATTCTGCCCACACACGAGAGGCGCCCCAATAGTCAGATCCTTCACAAGAAAATTAAGAGGAAAAAATTCAATAGATGGTTTGTTGTTATTACAAAATCTAGAGATAGAGAGAAGATTATTTTATATATGGGGTAAAGAGGGTATCATTTAGCTTGAAGCTATTATTTGATGCATATAAGTGAGTGTTACCAGCATGAGAAATTGGAATGATATTATCATTTCTCATTGAGATCTTTTCGCGTTCATGGTAGGGTTAATATGCACGATGACAATGTTGTTGGTTGTGATATCTGCCTTAACAACAGTGGTATTGGGGGCCATTTTAGCGTGATGCAACAACTAGGGTTAGATTTAAAAAATTGAGATCATACTCGTGTGAGCTTTTAGAGGTATGATACCATAAAACAACTTATAACACTAAATAGAGAATGATAAGAATTCTATTATATTCATAAGCTGATGAAGAGTATATAGGCGTTGATACAATAATAAGTACTAAAGTGATACAATAACCAATCCTAGTTGTACAAGAAGATAAATTCACGTTATATCTCTTTTACAATCCACTCTGCCTTTTTCTACGACTCCATTTGTTACATTTGGGATTTTGGGCCTCGCTTAATGACTTGGGACTGGAGTTAGTTTGAGTTTTGAGTGTTGTACAAATTACTTGGGAGTGGACGTCTTTGCAGGGTGGTTCTTTGATAATGGATGAATTTAGATGTTTCGACAGTCTTTTCTAGTAACGGGTTGAAGGTTCGTTCATGCTGCTCATTATCCTCTATTGACTTGTTTAATGTAATTTTCAAATTAAAGGTATGGTCTTATCCTCTATGGAGTTGACACACTAAAGGCTACAAGCTTACACCCCTAGGATATTTATCCCCAATTAGAGGTCTGGGCTCTGCCTCTTTTGTTCGAGGATCTTACTTATTATTGTAGGTTATTCGTAGTTAGAGGTATGGTTTACGCCTTTTCCTGATCTTGACTCAATACATCTTATTCGTAGTAGAGTCAGTTATTTTGTGTACTTGTGTGACTTATAGGATCCGTTCGGGTTTTATTTAAATTTGTATAAGAGTGTATTTTCTGGGCTTATGAGGGTCCAGTTATGTTTAGTTTAGTTCTACTTAGATCTTTATATTTTAGTATGCTCGTGGCCTTTTTTATAATCCCACATTGACCTTTGTTTGTGTCTATATTCTATCATTTCATATTATTTTTACTTTTCTTGCTTAGTCAACCTATGATACAGACGGAGTACCTGTTTATTTTTATACTCATGCTACACTACGTATCTGTTTCTTGATGCAGGTCCGAACACTAGCTACCACAATTGATTACTCGAGCTTGCAGCAGTTTTGATCAAAGGCGAGGGTGAGTTGTACATCTTTTAGTATTTTGGATAGCTAGTCTTTTACTTTTTTAAGACTATCTTTGTATTTAGGTCCACATTTGGGACTTATACTATTTTATATAGATAGCCCTCTACTTGTGAATTCCAAATCATGGGAGAGATCTACTGTATATATCTTCTGGCTTGCTCCTGCCATTTTTCTTTATTTCTATTGTAATTTACTGTATTTGCTTTGTTTCTACCATTATATCCACTACTTGTTATATGGGTTACAACTTTTCGTACTTAGTTGGAGGTTATAGTGGGTACAATCATGACTCGATAAATTTGGTCATGGCAATGGTTTACGCCTTTCTTTGTCAAATATTCCTTCAAAAACTGAATATCATGAAGAGTTGAAAAATTCATCAAAAGAAGCTGGAATACCATTCCAGCATCTATCTTTTGGTGTATTTGAAAATAAAGAAACTATAGATGTTTTTATGGGAACCAATTTCTCATCCGTTCTTTGAAGGCTATTTGCTTAGTTAGTTATTTAGTTGGCATTACCACTCCCCAATAAGCAATGTGGATAGTTTTATGTGTTTTGTTAGCTCCTTGATTCTTATATAGAAGAGTTCCAAGGCACAATTATTTTGACTAGTTCCACGGGTTTTTACTTATTACTATACCTTCATGGTGCTATGATCTAAAGCTACTAGTTTTTTTTCTCTCTATTACTACTTTGAATCTGCTTCAGATTATAAGGTTTAATTGAGCTAGAGTTGTACATATTTTTTTTGGAATCACATTAGGAGAAAATGTACCCATGAAAGAAATTAATATTATATATGTAAATAAATGAAAAGGCATAGTTATTTTTCATTTGTCTTTTGATTCAATATGTTTGTATAACTTTGCGATCAAAGTGACATAATTAGTACACGAGGGTTTTCCTTGATCCATCATTTTCACATAGTCTCATAAGTGATTTCAATTTATTTGTAATTAAGGTTACAGATTATTGGAGCCACAAAAGGTATAAATCGAATTTGGGAAAGTACCCTATATGGCTAATGTAATTGAGTAAAATTTATTTTGTTTTATTCTAGAAAGGAACACCATTTGTGTATGTGCTCTCGATAAAAAAAAATGGTACTCCGTTTTAACACAAGCGTGGATCTTACTGAAAACAAGGCTCAATTTCTTTTGGAATTCTTAATTTGCCTGTAAAGTCAATAGATATTAGAAAACCTCGTATTACAGAGATTCCATCATCTTGTACAGAACTAGCCTAAATTACAGAGATTCCATCATCTTGTAAAGTACACAAGGGTTTTCTTTGAACCATCATTTTCACATAGTCTCATAAGAGATATCACTTGATTTGTAATTAAGGTTACAAACTATTGGAGCCACAAAGGAATAAATCGAATTTGGGAAAGTACCCTATATGGCTAATGTAATTGAGTAAAATTTATTTTGCTTTATTCCAAAAAGGATCCCTATTTCTGTATGTGCTCCCGATAAAAAAAATGGTACTCTGTTTCAACACAAGCGTGGAACTTGCTGAAAAACAAGGCTCAATTTCTCTTGGATCCTTAATTTGCATGTAAAGTCCATAGATATTAGAAAAACTCATATTACAGAAATTCCATCATCTTGTAGAGAACTAGCCTATATTTAAATGCACCGCCCTCATTGGAAATAAAAAAAAATATTAATGACTGCATAAGGAATTTCTTTTATCATTCACTAGGTCAATAAAAGACCTCAATTGACTTACAAATCAAGAACTTCATGAAAGACAAAAGATAAAAAACAAAAACAAAAATTCTGACTGAATAATATAAGAACTTCATAACCTAATTTTTTTTGGTTTAAAACTATAGATGAAGGGATGAATGCATAGATCCAAATTAAAGAACTCCATTTACCGATCAATGATAATTATGAGTTCAAGAACTCTCGTCCTTGTCTAGCTCATGGACAACATTTAAATCAATCTTGAGATGTTAGGCCATAATAAAGCATCTTGTTTTTTTCTAACTCTCTCCTTTTGCAACTTCATTGTCAGCATCTGCTCCAATATGTGTTTTTCTAACAATATTTGTGAGAAAAGTTTCATGATCTTATACAATTGTATTCATTTTTTTCATTCTCGTTCATTGCTTGAAATTCTTTACGACGATCTTCAAATGCATCAAAGACATTCAATCTTGCCTCAACATGTTTACGGTAGTGACCTTCTAGTTTCACTACAAAAAATTGTATATTATTTTTTCTTTACTTGTAAAATAATAGAAACATTGTTTTACATTTGTGAAAAAAGCATAAAACCAACATATACTTCAATTAAAGTTGTACGATTATATGCATACTAAAACAAAGTTTTTTTCTTTCTGAGAAACTAACATTACTTGCTCTTCTATTATTAAGTCAATCATTTTCTTTGTTGCATCTTTAATCGTTGAGGTTCCTTTGCGTTGTCTAGATTTGTAAATTAATTAGAGCCATTTACAGAACTAGTGAATAATGTGAAGGTGATGGATCAAAGAAAACACTCGTGCACTAGTTATTTTTCTTTCATGGTTCCATCTACAGGGAGGTTGGCTTATATACATTTTACACCAAGGCTCGCTCTTTGTGAGATAGCGGAATCTTTTATAATATGAGTTCATAAAACATCCATTAGCAATTAGTATTATTTTATGTAGAATAGAATGTGGAATAATAATATATGAATTAGCAATGCACATAGTAGCTATTTAAAGAAAAATATATTATTTCAAAGTAATTAGTTCATATTTAAAAATATGTAAATGGTTAATCACCAAATAACAATCCATTTATTATTAATTTACCTTGTAAATAATGCATGCATTACAATCTCCCCAAAAAATATATCTTCTATAGTGGACCTTGAGGATGCAAATGTATAAAACTACTTGTCAGCTAGGGAGTAAAATTGTTAGTTTGGACTGGATTTGGAAGGTCAAAAGGGGTTCAATCAATAAATGTGTCACTGTCCAAACCAAACCAAAATTTTTTGGATTGAGATTGGCTGGATCAAACTATGCTTAAAATGGGTCATAACACAACCTTCCCAAGTCTTTCAAATATTTAAATTGTTTTTTTATTTTTCTTGTCAAGTAAATAGTTTTGATGATAAAACAAGACTAACATACCATATACAAGAAGTATAACAAAAAAAAAAGAGGAACCTACAAACAAAATTAAAATGTGTAGTAATGCTTGCATTAATTATGCTAAGATTATTTATTATGTGTTTGTTTTGTTGTATTAGAAATAAAATGCATTGCATAACTTCCATAAAAATGTTTGTCTATAAAATCACCTTACACACTCTTTAGCTTGGAAAAATGTTTGGGGGGGATATTTATGGGGTAGTAATGTTGTTAATCTATCTAATACGTGTGTTGAAACCCTTTATATTACTAATACATGAAAATTGATGGTATTAGCAATACACACCTCAATATTCAATAGAGTGTATAACTAATGCAAGTATTGTGATACTTGTGGCCTAAAAAGTATAACAATGAAGGTACTAATAATAGACAAGGCTAATGCATTCCTTATTTTTCTAATACACTCTACCAAACAACTTTTTTTTTCTCTTTATTACAACAATTTATTTATTTGAATATGGTAATTTCAATCTCTCCTCCTTCTTTGTGGCATTTCTATCCTTGTTCCAACTGCTTAAAACCCATGTGATACTTCCAAGTTTTACCCATGTGATTCCTTTTAGACAAATGAACATTCTAAATGAATGATCTGTCCATTTTCAATGTAAGAAAAAATGATTGATTGATTTTCTAGCTCCCTACACAAAAAATTTCTTCTGTAATACCATGCCCAATCAGTCATGTTATTCAAAACTACATATTATAGTGTTTAGTGTGGAAATGACCTCATTGTGTCATGCCCCAATACCAAATTGTTAGGATTTCTAGAGACGGATCAAGTCATAGGACGATAAACAGGAAAATCTAAATCAATTTACTTCGACTTTTCTTTGTCTTTGTTCCTAGATCAATCTATTTTGAATATAACTTCAACTCACTAAAGAAAAGTTGAAACATAAGATTTCGATGGATGAGGGAACTCCAATAACATGTTTTTAAAATTAAAATATAACCTATTTTATTCCACAAAATTCCTTTTAAATAGGGGATCTTATTATATCAATAAGAAGTCTAATCCTTATGAAACTAGGAAACATAAATCTTATTCTAGTAAAATAACACTTTCTAAGCCTAATTCTTATGAAACAAGATTTTTAAAAAATCTTATTTTATAATAAAATACATAAAGCTACTAAAAATATAATGAGATACTCAATTTAATTGGATTTCTTTCGGACATACGTCTTGCCCACAAGCGCAACCACAACAATCTAACTTTTAAATAGATTGAATTTGTAGAGGTTAGGATGGACTGAGTTAATATTTGAGTGGGTCATTAACCCGGTATTTAGGAAAGCACCCATGTCACCACTTTCAACGTGAAACGGATCTCGACAATGTAAGTGCCTCAATGCATTAGTAAGTTTGAACCAATCACTCTTTTTTGATAACTATGAAATGGATTTACCATATAATGAAGTGCATAAAGGATTTTGATGTGGCAGATGATAATGTAGTGGAAGAAAATGATGAGCAATATAATGGTAAGGGAGAAATACAAGATTCAGACAATCTTATCCAAGTAGATCATTTAGAAGAACAAGAAATAAATGTTGGACCATTAATAGCTTTGATTTTGTGATATCTACTTTTTAGCTTATAATTTGAACTTTCGCTTATATATTCTCCCTATTTATGTTGGTCTTTTTTTAGTTAAATTGCGCTTCGATTCAATAAACAGAGCACTTCGCTTACAATTCATGGTTTAAGCAAAGCAAGCCTTACCACTTTTTTCCACTTCACACTTCCCTGAACACTATATTAACTTACCCAAACTTGTATGGATTGGACATATCATATTTTATCGGAGCTTTTTAACTCCAATAAAAAAACACAGAGAAATTGTTTACTTTTATAAACATGAGTCGACACCTCATCTCCTGAATTCTTTGGTCTTTGTCATAGAAGGTTATTGTGGAGACCTACATCGATGTTACTAGGAGCTTGAGAAACCATTGGTTTGTTTACCCACAGACTATATTTTTATTTTGAAAACTATAAATAATATATAAAGCTATTGAATGATCACCCGATCTTACAAAGTAATTTTAGATTAAAGGCAACTAAGTATCCATGACTAAATATTCATAATTCGCAATTGTCAAACTTAACGATATATTACATTTTAGCATTAACAAGCCTTAAATAAGAACATCATGATATATGATTTCCAAGTTAGATATCTACTAAACCCATTTTATTTCAGAGCATAAATATAAATTATTATCAACAAGACATAAGCTTGATCGAAAAAATTCACCCTGAATTCCTAAACTGCAATTCCATACCCAATTATTCATTGTTATTGGAGTGTTCAAACAAGATTGAATTTCCAAATCATAATCAACAAGATACACAAGAATCTGAATATTTCAAAGCTTATCTATGCTATAATCTATAGAAAATGAAGAGACTAGCAAATCAATGTTTAGAAGTACCTAACTATCAAGAGGGTGATAACTTATTGGGGGTAAATATGTGTCTCCATACTTTGTTTTATTTTGAGCTCCTCCTCAAACTTCTTCAATTTCTCGTTCCACATATCCTACAATCATATAATATTAATTTATACATGTGATCTCTCTATGGAATAAACAAACAAACATAGAATAAGAAAAACAAGATCGCAAAACCTCGTAGTGAAGTTCAGTGCGATGAATATGATAGAATCCAAGATTGTACATATCCCCATACCGGAGATTTCATTGCTCTCTCTTCCTTCTAGTCTCTGCCTCCACCTCCACCTCCACCTCCGCGTCCACCTCTGATTGTTTTCTTAAACTTTTACCCTTTGTACCCTAAATCCCAACTATCAGGTTATTGACTCACTTATATGATACGGCTCTTACAACATGGGACAAAAACTCACTCGTATGATACGGCTCTTCCAATGTGGGCCAAAACCCACTTATATTATGGGCTTTTCTAATATTGGCCAAATAAATTAAACAAGTTTTTACGCTGATACATCATATTTTAATTGTGTTATTTAGTTTTGTCCTTTAAATTGTTTTTTTTTTTAATTTGATTAAAATTTGTAGATCAAAGTATTTTTAGTTATGACCTAATTTTGGAATGCCGAAATTTAGAAAAGAATTGTCTTGTTCGGCATGAGTTATATAGTATCTAATTCGGAGAGTATAAGCTACGTGTTCAACATAAGTTTAGTGAACTTTTTATCTTGTCCAATATAAATTTAGAGAACTTTTATCTTATTTGACAAAAGCTCATTAGGATAAGTTATGTAACTAAGAGATAACTTTGTGGTTTTAAAACTAAACGTATGTATCCATCAATCTTAGTTCTATAGAAACTATGCTATTTCGTAACTTATGAATTTTAATTTTTTATGGCATAAAGGTCTGAAATTGAATTTATGACTTGTAAGACAAATTTTGTGTGTTGCAAATTTTTTTCCCTCGTAAGACATAAATTGTGTTATGCGATTTTTTTTAATGTCCAAGGTATTTTTGTCAAAAAATTTTATTTCTTAATATCTTTAAAGATAAAAAAATAAAATTATTAATTCAAAAGATAAAATTGAAAACTACTCTAAAATAGAGATATTCGTGCCTGAATGACCCACAAATAAATTAAAAATGATGGGCTTTTGGGAGCTACATGGAAGCCTGCTTATTTTAGTTGGAACTCCAATTCCTTTTTTTCTGTTGCACAACAATGCAAAAATTAAACAAAATAACCATTGAATTAAGTTTTTTTACTCCAAAATAACTTAATTATAACTTGTAACAAAAATTTATCCCTTATGCCTTCTTTGTTGCTAACAAAATACATCTTTAGTATCGTCACTTTGATAATTAACTTGTTGAAGCGTGGATACTTTATAAAATAAAAATAAAAATAAATAATGTGTTAAGTCACTTTTTATAAGAGTATTAAAAAAAAGAGTACTTTTTATTTATTTAAAATATAACAGATTTTTGTACCATTTTAACATATTCTAAAATCACTTCGCTTAATGAAGGACCACTAATTAAGAAATTAACTTATAATATATTTAACAGTACTCAGAGAATTCCATATGTACCTTCAATCAATAACAATGAAAACTAACTGCAACTAATAATTTTAATCAAGGAAAATGAACTTGGATGGAAATATGCAAGCATTGCACTCTGTTATAGATTAGATTTACAAGCACAAGTGATCAATGATTTTACATGCATGGATAATAAAAAAAGAGATGAATTCCATGAAAAACTAATTCATCCAAACATACCCAACACTTAAGAAGTATAAATGGCCGAAGTCAATTATAACACTCAATAAGAGTTGAGGTCGATTCCACAGGGAATGTAGAAGAGATAAGTCTACTAGCTCTTATACTCATTTGTGGCTCCTCATTTAAGCCTTTTTACCCCCAAATTGCCCAATATAAATCATTCTCTCTAAACTCACCAAAAAGAAGAGCTCTCAAATAATTCTCTCTAGAAACTTGAAGAAGAAGGATTTATCTAGGGTTTCAAGCTAAGGTCTCAATTTCTCCATTGAAGGCTAGCATTTGGATTCAAGGTATGATATTTTTCATCCATGGAGTTCCCAATTCCCTCAATTTCAAATGGTAGAATTTCCCAAATGAGTAGAATTTTCTTTAATTATAATGGGTTCTTTTCATTATTAATTTAAATGATTGAATTATGATCTCTTATGCATGAATTGATGAAATATGATGATTTTATGATGATTTCCCCATGAACCCATGTAATCCCCATGTTTTCAAGTTATGAATCATATGATGTGGGATTCTGATCTTCAAGGAAGAGTTTTATGAAATTGAGCATGTATTGCAAGCTTTACATGTATTTATGATAAAATCCATATCTAACCCATGTTTTCTAAGTATTGATGATTAAAAGTGGGTTTTGAACCTCAAGAGGTAAATTATGGACTTATGCATTGTTTAATAAAATCTATACAAATGTATTAAGGGTGCTTTGAGAGTAAAGTAACAATGGTGATGTTGTGTTGTCAAAGGATATTCTCACTAAAACGCATACTAGCATGATGTGAAAGGTTTTCTCACATAGAAAGAATTCTTAGGTTGAAAGGCTATCTCACCTAATTGAATCAAAGACAATGAGCTATTTTATTGAAACTAACTTGATTAGGTCGTCAAAGGTCACCTTTCGATGATTAATGAAGTTAAGTAAGAAATGACTATTCTGTGGTATTTATGCTTAGCACCAGTGGATATTGATGATGAGATGGAAGCTGTCTCGTTAGTGGAGCCCGAGTTTCTAGAGGCAATCTAATGAGATGAAAGCTCTCCCGTTAGTAGAGGCTAGGTTTCCAGTAGCAATCTCCTTATCCCTTAACTATGTGTCCTAACCTAGCTAGTGGATTCAGTTAAGCTAGAAGTTCATGGTCCTTACCTTGGGCAAGGAGGACAACATTTTTTGGTGTGGGAGTCACCGGGGGATCATGTTATAGCTCACATGGTCTCTATGTCGGTTAAGACTAATTCCCCACAAGTAATAATGAACTAAGGTTACTTCAAGAAGTATCACATATGAGTTCAAAGGTTTTAAAGATGAAGTTAACTTGCATTGACCATGATATATGACTTATGTTTTCTAACTCTTTTATATCATGTTTAGCTTGGTCCATTGCATGTCATGAGATGAAATTTCCCTTTTAGTATGATTTAAATGTTTTATTCATGGCTATCATACTTGGTACATTGTTTTGTACTAATGCAGGGTCCGATATTCAGGGGTGCTCAGTTTCGTGGCTAGTGGGTGATTTGATTAATTCCCGAGCCTTGGTAAGTCCTCATGCTTCGAGTACAGATTTATTATTATCACTCTTTTTCATGTATTTCCTCTTCTAAACATGATGTATGGGCTAGACCCAATTTAATTCTATTGTATTAGATGTCTATGATAAGGCAAATGTATTAGACTTCCTTTTTTTGTTTATTCTCAGTTTTGGACTTGGACTATTCTTTTACTCTTATTGTTCTATTTCTTATGTTATGAGGACTAAGTGGCTTGTATGAAGTCCTTCGGGGTTTTATACGCCATGTTAAATCTAGGGGTACCCCTGGGTTGTGACAAACTTGGTAATTAGAGCACAAGGTTTAGAGTGCTCCTAGGATCTCTCATAAGCCACATCTAGTAGAGTCTTGTTCATGAGTGTGAAGCGCGCCACATTTATTAATGAGAGGCTACAAGATGACTAGGCAACTCCACTTCTTTCATTACTCTAAAGTCGTGCGATAGAGTTTAACTCTATAAAGTCTCTCTCATAATACTTATCCTATGTTCTTCAGGATATGGCTTCTCGAAGGGCTTATACTAGAAGGAATGCGAGGGAGAATGTGGAACAAGAAGCTCTTCCTCAAGCTCTTCAAATTCTGGTCGATCCTTTGGCTGAGCAAGTATCCAATGCGAAGTTTAGGACTGCTTTTCAAGTATTAGCTCAAGCCATGACAGCCCAAGTCAATAGGGAGGTAGTGGTTCCCGTGAACCTAAATGTGGGTACGACAACTTCAAGAGTGAGGGACTTTACAAGAATGAATCCTCCAAAGTTTCATGGTTCCCAAGTTGAGAAAGATCCTCAAGAGTTTATCAATGAGGTCTACAAGGTTTTGATAATCATAGGTGTTACGCCGATGGAAATGGCAGAGTTGGCTGCTTATCAATTAAAAGGTGTCGCTCAAATATTGTATAATCAATGGAAGGAAGAGAGGCCGAAAGATGCGGGTCCTCTTGATTGGGAGAAGTTTAAGGCCATATTTCTTGATAGGTTCTTTCCCCTTGAGATGAGGGAAGCCAATGTGCTTGAGTTCATTAACCTTCGACAAGGAAGTATGAGTGTGAGGGAATATGCTCTAAATTTCACTCAATTGTCTAAGTATGCTCTATCAATGGTTGCCAATTCAAGAGCTAAGATGAGTAAGTTTGTTTTGGGTATGTCTGAAATGGTGGTTAGAGGGTGCCGAACCACAATGCTCATTAAAGACATGGACATCTCTTGTCTCATGGTGCATGCACACCAAATTGAGGAGAAACTCAAGGAAAAGTATAGAGAGGTAAAAAGGGCTAAGACCTGTGGAGGTAATTTCTCTAATGCAAGGTCCGATGGACAAGGTCGTCCAAGATTCCGACAAAGGTTTTCCGATCAAGGTTCCTCTAATGCTCGTCCTAATTTCAACCAAGATAGGATGTCTAACCCTAAGTATCAAGGAGGTAATGATAGTGAATTTTCATTGCTTAGGTCTAATTGTGCTAAGTTTGGTAGGAAACACGAGGGTAAGGGCCTATCCGACACGGTTGGTTTCTTCGGTTGTGGTAAGAGTGGTAAAAAAATGAAGGATTGTCCAATGCTTATGGCTAAAGGAAGAGAGGGCCAAAAAGCTACTACTAGTGGTGCGGGTTCCAATGCTCCTAAGCAAAACCGCTTCTATGCACTTCAGACTCATAGTGATGAGAGGGTTCTCCGGATGTGGTTATCGATATGTTGAAAGTTTTCCAACTTGATGTTTATGCTTTATTTGATTCCGGTGCTACCTTGTCTTTTGTGACGCCATATGTGGCTAAGAAGTTTGATATTCTTCCAGATGTGTTGTTAGAACCTTTTTCTCTCTATTCCTGTTGGTGATTCTATTTCGGCTAAAAGGCTCTATAGAAAGTGTCTCATTTCCTTGTCCCATAGAGTTACTCTTGTTGACTTAGTAGAGCTTGATATGTTATATTTTGATGTTATATTGGGTATGGATTGGTTGCACTCATGTTATGCTTCTATCAATTGTAGAACTCGTGTAGTCAAGTTTCAGTTCCCAAATAAGCCTATCCTAGAGTGGAAAGAGGGAAATTCTATGCCTAAGAGTTAGTTGGTCTTTTATCTTAAAGCTAGAAAGATGATTTTTAAGGGGTTCTTCTACCATCTAGTAAGGGTAAGGGATGTAGATTCCAAAACCCTTTCTTTCGAGTCGGTCCCCATTGTAAATGACTTTCCAAAAGTATTCCCAGATGACTTACCCGATATTCCTCCCGAGCGAAAAATAGACTTCGATATTGACCTTCTCCCAGATACATAACCTATCTCTATTCCTCCTTATCGTATGACTCCGGTAGAACTTAAGGAGTTGAAAGAACAGTTGAAGGATTTTTTGGATAAGGGTTTCATCCGACCGAGTATATTTCCATGGGGTGCTCCAGTCTTGTTTGTTACAAAGAAAAATGGGTCTCTTCATATGTGTATTGATTATAAACAGTTGAACAAGGTGACCATTAAGAACAAGTATCCTTTCCCAAGGGTAGATGATTTATTTGACCAACTTCAAGGGATAAGTTATTTCTCTATGATTGATCTTCGATTGGGTTATCACCAATTGAGGGTGAAAGATGATGACATTCTAAATATGACTTTTCAAACTCAATATGGTCATTATGAGTTTCTAGTAATGTCGTTTGGGCTAACTAATGCTCCGGCAGCGTTTATGGATTTGATGAATAGGGTGTTTAGACAATACCTTGACATGTTTGTGATTGTGTTCATCGATGATATTTTGATCTACTTAAGAAGTGAGGATGAACATATTGATCATTTGAGGACCATGTTACAAATTTTAAAGGACCAACAACTTTTTGCAAAGTTTAGCAAATGTGAATTTTGGTTAAGGTCTATAGCTTTCCTTGGTCACATTATTTCGAGGAAAGGTACTGAGGTAGATCCTAAGAAGATGAATACGGTCAAGAGTTGGCCTAGATATCTAACACCCTCAGATATTAGAAGTTTCTTGGGTTTAGCTGGTTATTATAGAAGGTTTGTTGAGGGTTTCTCCTTAATTGACTCTCCTTTGACGGCTTTGACTCAAAAGGAAGCTAAGTTCATATGGTCTGAAGCGTATGAGAAGAGTTTCCAAGAGTTGAAGGATAGACTTATATCCACCCCGGTGTTGACCTTACCGAAAGGGACGGATGGTTTTGTTGTTTATTATGATGCCTCGAGAATTGGGCTAGGGTTTATGCTTATGTAAACTGGGAAAGTTATTGCCTATGCCTCAAGGAAACTTAAAAAATCCATGAGAAGAATTATCCTACTCACGACCTTGAATTGGCGGCGGTCATTTTTGCCTTAAAGATTTGGAGACACTATTTGTATGGAGTACATGTAGATGTGTTTAATGACCACAGAGTTTGCAATATGTGTTTAATCAAGAAGATTTGAATCTTCGCCAAATAAGGTAGCTTGATTTATTGAAGGATTATGACATGAGTGTTCTTTATCACCCCAATAAAGCTAATGTGGTAGCGGATGCTCTTAGTCGGTTATCTATGGGTAGTGTTGCCCATATTGAAGAAGAAAAGAGAGAGTTGGTTCGAGATGTTCATAGATTGACTCAATTATGTGTTTAACTAGTGGACTCCACCAAAGGTGGTGTTATGGTTCACAATGGTTTCAAATCATCTTTTGTGGGCGAATGTGAAAGAGGCGGTGCTTAAGAAATCTGTTGAGGCTTTCTCCCAAATGGATTTCTCCCAAGGGGGAGATGGTGTACTTAGATACCAAGGCTGGCTATGTGTTCCAAATGTGGATGACTTGAGGGAACAAATTTTAATAGAAGCCCATAGTTCGCGGTATTCTATTCACTTAGGAACCACCAAGATGTAACATGATTTACGGCAGGTCTATTGGTAGAATGGGATGACAAAAGATATTGTGGGATTTGTGGCTAAGTGTCCAAATTGCGAACAAGTAAAGGTTAAGCATCAGAAATCGAAATGTTAGTCCCAAGATATTAGCATTCCTACTTGGAAGATGGAAGACTTAAATATGGAATTTATTGTTAGTTTTCCTTGCACCTGGTGACAACATGACTCTATTTGGGTTATAGTAGATTGGATGACGAAATCGGCTCATTTCCTTCCCCCTCAAGGTCTCCTATTCGGTGGAGGACTATGCCAAGTTGTACTTGAGAGAAATGGTAAAGTTGTATGGAGTGCCTTTGTCCATTATTTTCGATCATGGTACCCAATTCACTTCTCAATTTTGGAAGTCATTCCAAAAGGTTCTTGGCACTAAGGTTAAGCTTAACAGGGCTTTTCATCCCCAAATCGATGGGAAAGCGAAGCATGCTATCCAAACTTTGGATGATATGTTAAGGGCTTGTGTGATTGATTTTAAGGGTAATTGGGATGACCATTTGCCATTGATTGAATTTTTTTATAATAATAGCTATCACTCGAGTATTGATATGGCTCCATTTGAGGCCTTATATGGTAGGAAGTATATATCTCGTATAGGTTGGATTGAGGTGGGTGAAGTTGCCCTAATAGGTCCCAAATTGGTACAAGAGGCCATGGATAAAGTTCGGCTTAGAAGGGAAAAGTTGAAAATGGCTCAAAGTCAACAAAAGTCGTATGTCGATGTGAGGAGAAGGGATCTAGAGTTTGAAGTTAACGATTGGGTTTACTTGAAAATCCCACCCATGAAGGGTGTAATAAGGTTTGGTAAGAAGGGAAAGCTTAGTCCCTGGTATGTAGGCCCATATCAAATTTTGAGACATGTTGATAAGGTTACTTATGAGTTAGATTTGCCAAATGAGTTCGCAACAGTGCATCCTATTTTCCATGTCTCTATGCTTAAGAAGTATGTTGGAGATCCGACATCCATAGTTCCCTTTGAAGGGTTGGGAGTTGATAAGAGTTTTTCTTATGACGAAGTTCCTGTTGAGATTTTGGACTGACAAGTCAAGAAGTTGAGAAACAAGGAAATAGCTTCCATGAAGGTTTTGTGGAGGAATCAGTTAGTTGAGGGTGCTACTTGGGAGGCTGAGGCCTATATGATGTCCCTATATCCTCATCTTTTTCTTTCTACTCCTATTCTAGCTTGGGGTAATGAGTTCCTCTTGGTTTGTCCTTGTTTTGGGAGTCATGTGTTTTTATGTGTTTCCATGATTTCCTTATGTGATGCATGTTCATGAAAACTTGTATTTTGAAAGAAAATGAGTTTACATGCTTGATTTTCCTCATGTTGTTGTGCATTGAGTATGAGTTTCCTATAGACTTCATGCGATGAATTGATGGACATGCTTTAGATATGCTTTCAGAGAGTGAATTGCATATGAGCTCCATGAGATTGTATTGAGCATGATTTTAGCTTGGAGAAGGTAGTTCCTCCTTGAACATGAGTAATGTTGACATTTAATGCATATTGGGTTGCTTGATGTAGTTCCTACTACCTTATAATACATTTGAGTATGATTAGCTTTGAGTTGATGTTTTGTCCTTGTTTATGTTCATTGCATGCATAATGGGCTAATAAAGTTAGTTTCACCCCTCTTACAATGTTTTGAGAACGTCCTATCTTGGAGTCGATAATTCCCCCTTGGTTGTATGCATTGCATTCGTAGGTTGGGTTGTTAGTTCCTCTCCTACTCTTTTAGAACCAATTTGAATCTCATTTAAGGAAGAATGGTTCCAAGGGCGAGATATTGTAACACCCCGTATCAAAAAAAGGGAAAAGGATCAGATTTTGGGAAATTGCAGGTGCCAGCCATGAGGTCCACCCACGGCCCATGGATGGGACCACGGACAGTAGGTGTGGTCAGTGGATAGCCCTATACAGACTGGTCTAGAGGCTCAGGACCACAGCCTGACCAACAGACCGTAGGCCAGACCATGGTCCTTGGTTAGGGTTCATTGTTCGAGGCCCAAGATCTTGGTTTCTATTGGCCAACCACGGTCAACCAGGACGGACCATGGGTCAGACCATGACCCATCGACTGGGGTTCGTTGGTGGCCGGCTGTCAGTTAATTTTCAGGGGCAGTTGGGTCTTTTCCTAATTAATTAGTTCCTATACTTTGTTGTTTTGCCTATGTTTAGGACCTCCTATATAAGACTTTTTACCCCCAAATTTCCCAATAGAAATCATTCTCTCTAAACTTACCAAAAAGAACAGCTCTCAAATAATTCTCTCTCTAGAAACTTGAAGAAGAAGGATTCATCTAAGGTTTCAAGCTAAGGTCTCAATTTCTCCACTGAAGGCTAGAATTTGGATTTGAGGTATGATAGTTTTCATCCATGGAGTACCCAAATCCCTTTATTTCAAATGATAGAATTCCCCTATTGAGTACGGTTTTCTTCAATTATCATGGGTTCTTTTCATTATTTTTTTAAATGATTAAACTATGTTCTCTTATTCATGAATTGATGAAATATGATATTTTTATGATAATTTCCCCATGAACCCATGTAATCCCCATGTTTTCAAGTTATGAATCATATGATGTGGCATTTTGATCTTCAAGGAAGAGTTTTATGAAATTGAGCATGTATTGTAAGCTTTACATGTATTTATGATGAGATCCATATCAAACCCATGTTTTCTAAGCATTGATTATTGAAAGTGGGTTTTGAACCTCAAGAGGTAAATTATGGACTTATGCATTGTTTAATAAAATCTATGCAAATGTATTAAGGGTGATTTGAGAGTAAAGTACCACTGATGATGTTGTGTTGTGAAAGGATATTCTCACTAAAACACAAACTAGCATGATGTGAAAGGCTTTCTTACCTAATTTAATCAAAGACAAGGAGCTATCGTAATGAAACTAGCTTGGTTAGGTTGTCCAAGGGCACCTTTCCATGATTAATGAAGTCAAGTAAGAAATGACTATTCCATGGGATTTTGTCTTAGCACTGAGTGGATATTGATGATCAGATGGAAGCTTTTTTTTTAGTAGAGACTGGGTTTCTATAAGCAATCTCATAAGATGGAAGCTCTCCCGTTAGTAGAGGTTGGGTTTCTAGTAGCAATCTTCTTATACCTTAACTATGTTCCCCCATAGGTTGATTAGCTAGTGGATCCACTTAAGCTAGAAGTTCATGGTCCTTACCTTGGGCAAGGAGGATAACCCTTTTCGGTGTGGGAGACACCGAGGATCATGTTATAGCTCACATGGTTTCTATGTCGATTAAGGCGAATTCCACACAAGTAATAATGAACTAAGGTTACTTCAAGAAGTATCGCATATGAGTTCAAAGGTTTTAAAGATGAAGTTAGGTTGCATTGACCATGATTTATGACTTATGTTTTCCAACTCTTTGATATCATGTTTAGCTTGGTCAATTACATGTCATTAAATGAAATACCATTTTAGCATGATTTAAATATTTTACGCATGGCTATCATACTTGGTACATTTTTTTGTACTAATGCGTACTTTTGCCTATTTTTTTCCTAAATGTATGGTCCGATATTGAGGGTGCTCAGTTTCGTGGCTAGTGAGTGATTTGATTGATTCCCAAGGTTTGGTGAGTCCTCATGCTTCGAGGATGGACTTTATTGTTTTCACTCTCTTTCATGTATTTCCTCTTCTGAACATGATGTATGGGCTAGGCCCAATTTCATTCTATTCTATTAGATGTCTATGATGAGACAAGTGTATTAGATTTCCGCTTTTCGTTTATTCTCAGTTTTGGACTTGGAGTATTGTTTTACTCTTATCGTTCTATTTCTTAAGTTATGAGGACTACGTGGTTTGTATAGAGTCCTTTGAGGTTCTATACGCCATGTTACATCTAGGGGTAGGGTTAATTATGTTGCTTTATAGGAAATCAATGTCAGATAGGGTTAAATATGTTGCTCTATAGTGGTGAACATTCATGAATAGGTTGGGCTATCTTCAATCACACAAATCTTCTTTCGATCTCATAGCATCCTTGCATAGATATCCTTTCGTTCTCATTTATATGCTATACTAAACAACCCAATATCTTAATCTATTCTCTCTTTTGATGCAGAAATAAGGCAAATAGATCCAACCCATAACCTCTATTTTCAAGCAAGTTATAGACATCAAACTTAAACTTCTAGTATCAGACTAATTACACACTCCAATCAATCTCTTTCGATAATTAATTTGAGAGCGGAAGTGTCACGCACCAAGGCTTCCCCCTAGACATAACACAGGACCTAGGATCACGAGTGACCCCAATCTAACCTAGAGTCTTGCATATAACAAGCATAATAAAGAAATAACTTAGTAAATCATGTATTATGCAGAAGCTAAAAATAGTGGTTATCTGAAATGGGGAAAAACCCAACTAGTCTTAATATATAACACACTACAAGAGTTTAGTGATGACTGGAACAACACTTAACAACTCTAGCTGAATCTACTACTATGTCTGAAAAGACTCTAACTCAATTGAGTTTCTAGGACATGCCTTACCTAACTCTAACAAAACTTAAAACTCAAAGTAAAGACTAAAATAGAAAGCATGTATATTATCCCCAATGTGTGAGGACGCACCACTGAAGCTGTTGAAGTCGTATAGTGAATCAAACTAAGAGTGATCTGGATGTTGAGTGCCTGAACCTACATGAAATGATGTAACGCAAAAATATGTGTCAGTACTTTGAATGTACTGAGCATGCAGGATATAGATATGCTATGTTGAACAAAGTATATAAACTGAGCAATGCATAACTGAGCTATGATATAATTTGAACAAGAATATGGATATGTACGGAAGTATAACTGAAAATTGAACTGAATGTAATGACCAAGTACTAATCATGAAGATAACATGTTGAACTGTATACTAAGGTAAATGCTGAAAACCTGGTCAATGCACTAAGAGTCTGACCGTGGGAGCTACTATTAACCGACATAAACCACGCAAGCTAAACGTGGAGTCTGATGTATACACCCATCGAAAGGACCTATTATACCTTGGTAGGGGTATAGAGGCATGTCCATGGCATGATCACTAAAACTAAAGCCCACTTGAGGGGACTTATAAACCTATGCAGGCACGAACTTTAAGGGTACGATGAACCTAGTCCAACATGGTGCTAACTCTACTCTCATATGAATATTCATAAAGCTAAAATGCACTAAATATGACATTCGAAATCTGAAGCATAAATTTCTGTTTGACTGGCCTGGCAAGTAAAATTCATAAACTAGGATAAATTTACACAGGCTAGGGTTGTCAGTGCTATGCACTAAATTATACTAAATTATCAAGAAACAAGGTATTTAGATCAAATGAACCATAATCACAATAAGTCTTGAAAATCTAGAAACCCTAGGTTTGAACAGTATATGAGAATCTAAAGAACTAATTGAATTCTAGGGATATAATGGGCGAAAGGAACCCACTAGTGAAATCACACATATGTGGTGATGAAATCCACAGAGAAGCAGCCGACTTTTCCTCTTCTTTTCGCTCTAAGTTGGGTGGTTTTTGGAGAATGAGGGTTCGAAGTATCGTTTGACTAGATTATTAGGCTTTGACTGAGTAAAACGACATAGTTTGGGCATCAAATGATGTAGTTTAAGTTCCTAACGCATAGGGTAAAAGACCAATGCGACCCTGACTTAATTGTTGTTGAAGTAACTTCAAGACAGACTTTACAGGCCGTCATGAGGACCAAGGCCCATCTAGCATCTCGTGAAGATGCCCTACCTGATAGGGCTTCGGAAAAATGGGCATAACATTTTACTACGAGCTTGTATTTTTGCAAAATTAGTAGTGTTGGAAAGAGGACTAAATTATATTTAATTTGATAGGTCATGAGCTACCTAGTTCGTTTTGTGCTGAAAGATATTGTCACCCCCCGAGGCTACCCCAGGACGTAAATACGGGACCTAGGATCACGAGTGACCCCAAGCTAACCCTGAGCTGGCATATCATAAGCATACTAAAAGATTACTAAATAAAATATACTATGCAAAAGCTTAAAATCGTGATTAACTGAAAGTTGGGAATACCCAATACTAATCTGAATATATAAAAATGGAGAATTCAATAACAACTAAAAGATCAAACTCAAACTAAAATTGAATCTAACTATGTCTGAATGAAAGCCTCTAACTGACTAGAGATGTTGGGACATCCCCCCAGCTAACTCTAGCAAAACTAAAACTAAAACAAGAATGACTGAATAAAAGACATGTCAATCATTCTCGAAGAATGAGGACTCAGCACTGATACTGTTGAACTGGAGATCGGGAACCAATCTATGCGTAATCTAAATGATGAGGACCTGAACCTACATCACGAGAAGATGTAGCGCAGAGTATGCATCAGTACTTGAAGGGTACTAAGCATGCAGGACAAGATAAAACTGAACAACATATATATAACTGAAATAAAGCATGCTGATCAATGATATAATCTGAACATGATGAATATACTGAACATACTGAATATGAACTAAACTGAATGTAATGACCAAGTACATAAAATGCTGAAACCGAATACTGAACTGTAATTGATAACCTGGTCACTACACTAGAATTTGATTGTGGGAGCTACTACTAACCGACATAAAACCACATGACCTAAATGTGGAGTCCAATGTATACGCCCCATCGAGAGGACCCAATATACCTTGCCAAGGGTATAAAGGCATGACTGGCATGATCACTACGTATAATGCCCACATAGGGGACTTAACTTTGGAGGCACGTAGTTCTGGGACTATGAGGGTGACTGACCCTAGTCCAATTTAATATTAATCCTACTCACAACTAGAATGTATAAATCACAACATAAATGAAATAACTGGATAGCTCAATATTCTGACATGCTAACTAAAAATGCAACATTAAGTATAGATAATGAAACATTTGAAAAGTGATGCATGTATATCTGTATAAACTGATCTAGCATGTGTAATTCATGCACTAAACAAATCTACACAACTAGGGTTCTGAATTTTATGCAAGGAACTAAGCAACAATGTTACAGAATCATGATAATCCGATTTAGAGTATTCTAATAACTAAATCACAACAATTATCTGAAGTTCTAGAAACCCTAGGTATAAGCAATATTTAGGAAATCAAGATTCTAACTGAATTTTAGGGACCAAATGGGAGAAAGGAACCCGCTAGTGAAATCCCACATACTTGGTGACGAATTCCACGAAGAAATCTTTCGATTTTGGGGCTAGAACTAGAGGAAACCTTGTTGCGTTCTTAGAGAGGGTTGGTCGACTCTTTCTCCTCTTTTTTGTTCAACTTGGTTGAATTTTGAAGAATGAGTTAACTTGGGTAAAGTCTAACTAAGTTACTAGGCTAAAACTGACCAAAACGATGTAGTTTAGGTGTTCAATGCATAGACAAAAGACCAAAAGACCCTTGACTTAAAAGTTGTTGGGATCAACTGAGGGACCGTGGATAGACCGATGGTCCGTCCTGGTTAACCGTCACTCGATGTATGGGAGTTGAAGGCTGGGGGTCCGAACCACGGCCTGGACCACGAACCGTGGTCCCACCTACGGTCCGTAGGTCCTGGCGTGATCTTGGACTTGGCCAAAATTTATGTGCTTTCTGGGGAGGGGCTGCAGGTGGCCAATTACGGACCCCACCTATGGTCTGTGGGTCACCCTATGGTCCCTGGGTGGTGCCTGTTGGTGGCACCTGCACCTTCTAGACTTTTCAGAAATTCTGGTTTTCTATAATATGGGGTGTTACATTATCTCCCCCTTGGGAACATTCGTCCTCGAATGAAGATTAAACTAGCTGAATATAGAGGGAAAGAGCTACAAACCCTACCACTAAGTACAGGAAACTGAAATCTGACTGAACTGAGTTCCAAGAACATGAAAATACGGTGAAAACACACGTATAACTGAAGAAACATGATACTAAGACTGAATTTTTGCATGAGTAACTGAAGGACTGGAGAGGAACTATTACCTCAAGCTGGAATGGATTCGGAAGGGAAGAGATGAGGATACTTGGCCTGCATGGCTGCTTCAGCTTCCCAAGTAGCTCCCTCTACGGGCTGACTCCTCTACAAAACATTAACTGCAGGGACTTCTTTGTTTCTCAACCTTTGAACCTAACGATCAAGAATTTCAACTGGATCACCCACACACTTTTTCAACAAGCCGATGAACATCTTTTACTAGTTTTTTCCTTTCCTCCTCAACATGTGCTACACTACCCATGGATAGTCTGCTAAAAGTGTCAGCTACTACCTTGGCCTTACTAGGATGGTAAATCATATTCATATCATACTCCTTAAGGTACTGAAGCCATCTCCTCTAGTGAAGATTCAACTCATTCTGGGTGAACACATACTGAAGGCTCTTATGGTCCGTGAACACCATACAAGTAATGTCTCCAAATCTTTAGGGAAATACTACGGCTGGAAGCTCGAGGTCATGAGTCGGATAGTTCTTCTCATGCACCTTAAGTTATCTAGAATCATAAGCTATAACCTAACCTCACTCATCAACACACAAACTAGGTTGACTCTGGATGCGTCACAATAGATCACATAACCGTCTGAACCCTCTAGTAGAGTCAAAATAGGAGTTGTAGTCAACCTAGTTTTCAGTTCTGAGAAACTCTTCTCACAATCATTTGGCCACTACAACTTAACCTCTTTATAAGTCAACTTACACTACAAAAAAAAGTCCTCTATTGCTACAAAATTTGTTCTAGTTAAATATGAAATTTTCCATAGCTAAACACTTTAGCTACATTGTTTCTTTCCGTAGAATTCGTAGCAAGATGTAGCGTGGCTAATGGTTAGCTACAGACTTTACATGGTCTGTGGCTAAGAATTTATACTTACTGCTACAAAATAAATTGTGTTGTAGCTACAATAGTAAAAAGTTTCTGCCACCAAACATATACTTATAACATATAATTTTATTCTTGTGTCACGACAAATAACTTTTGTAGCTATTTTCATACAGTAGCCACAGTGTGTTGTATTGTAAAAAAAATTATTTTATTTGCCACGCAAATTCAAATTCTATGGCTATTTGTATAATTTATTCTCGTGGAAATATTACTCACATCTAGTTACAAATTAAAAATATCATAGCAATGAATTAAAGTATTTGCCGCAAATATATTCATCCTATAGCTAAGAATCCATACTCAACCATGAAATATACAGTACTATAGCTAAAAAAATTCTACATTTGCTACAAAAAATGAATTGTTTTTAGCCATGTTCTTGATACGTGGCAATTATAAGAGTATATCTTGAGCAACAAATTCTGAATTTCATGGCAAAAATTACATATTTTTTGTCACGAGATATAAATCGTAGCAAGACATTTTCTTCATTTGCTATGGAAATGAAAATGTTATTATTTGTGCATCAATCCAAGTAAAATAGGGTGCAAAGAAGGCATAGCAAAGAAAGAAGATGGCAGTGTAAGAAAATTTTGGATGCATTCATTATGTGGCAACGGGAAAATTTTAGAGACAAAATTGAGTGACAAGGTGTTCAAGAAACACTGAACACCATGGCTAGCCTTTGAAATGTGCATAAGTATCTTTCAAAGAGTGATGAAAGATCAAAGCATCATATGTCTGACCAATTCATTTAACTATAATACACAAAAAGAGCTAACCTCTAATGTGCCTGCATATCAACTGTACAAAGCTTCCGTTACATTGCAAATTTTCAAAACCTAACGACACCAAAAGTACACTCTGCCAAGAGGAGAATAACTACCAGAATTCTAATTTAGTATGTATAGTTACATATTAAAAGTATCTAGACCAGAAATATGCAGTGCAAAAGCTTGCTAGTTTTATGAATAAGATAATGGTACATATTGCCATCAATGAGTTTGAAGTATAATAACTGATCAGAAAATAAAACACAGCTATCTTTCACATTGTAAATCTCTTTCAATAAATATTTTTAATGTTAAACAATTCTATGCAACTAACCATCCAATCCATAGAAGTAGTCACATAGTGGCAGATATTTTTTTTAGTTTATAAGCAAAGTAAAGATGGGAGACAGAGGAAAGGTTCTGCAGTGATGAACAAACGAACTTGGCTCTAGGCACAAGATGGATATTGAGAAGAATAAACAGGATATTTAGGAAACAAAACAAAAATAAGAGGTAAGGAATTTGAAATTAAAGAAAAAATTTGTAAGTAAATTAACACTTGAAAGGGTGATCGAGAGTGTAGAAAGTTATCAATGAAATATGGACTAGTTCGTTGTTCCCAGCATCAACACTAATGAGTATCTTGTAATCTAAAATTTCATAACCTTAGAGATTGTAGTTAGCAGCAAGGTTTGTCTAATGTCTATTAACATAGATTTGTTGTCCTTCATGTCCCAAGTCATTGCTGAGCATTTGAGTTATCTAGGTTAGACTCATATTTAATTTTTTAATGTTTGAGAATATTTCTTCAACATGAGTCTAGAATCCAACATTTTGATCTATTTGTACTTTCATAATGCATTAATTATACATACATATTTCTGAAAAAATCGTAAAGTTGCATTGATAAAGCATCTAAAAGGACCTTCAGAGCAGCAGTTTAATGAAGAATGAATTTTTAAAAAGGTCAACAATATTATTTTGCTATTGTTTTAAATTTATTTTTCTCCTTCTATAAATTTTATTAGAGTAACAATGTAACAATAATGAAAAGTGAAGAACGTTTGACCTCAGACTTTGATATTTTTGACAGTCTTAGAGAGGAGTGGCTCCACCTTTCTCATTAGTAGAACCCTCTAATCATACAACTACTCATTAAGCATTACTTCCATCAATATTTATGCCATATTGCTAACTAAAAATGTTAAATTACATAGGACAAGAGTGCAAATTACAGGTAACAAAAGCAAAATAAGGGTGGACAAATACCTATGATGTATAGCAAGGTACTTAATACTTATAATCCAAATCCTTTTCTGCTTACATTGCATGTTCCACGGAGAACTGGAGAAGGAAGTGCCTCGAAAACCCCACCATTCGGTTATCAAAATTATACTGCATCGCCCCGTTGTGCAATAAAAGGATACAAGACATTTGGTCCCTCCCAGATGTAATGATTTGTGTTCTTGCAGGGTTTACTACATACACATTCATATATCCAGTTGCTCAAGGTTGATCATGCCCGCTGAATGTTGTATAAGTTGCTTCCTAACATCCACCTGTAATTGGCATAATGGAGATGAGCAATAAAATCAAGTCATTATCAAAAGAGTGGAAAGAGATGGACAACCACCAATCCACCATAATTATCATATCATATCATCATATATTATTATAAGTGGAAGCTCCTAACCTCAAACCCCTAAAATAAATTAAATATTAATATCTATTTAATTAGTTAAATATTTAGTAGTTATATTTAAATTCATGCATCAAACAAGATCTAAATGCAATCTTATATTCATGTACTAAATAAATGTGGGTAATGAAGAGTCTAATAACCTTCAAGTTTAATTGGTAAGATAAGTGGGGGTGAGGAAGAATCTATCAAAGACACTCACACAACATTATTTAAATTCCCTTCTTTCATCCAAATTGTGATCATCTTGCATTCTACATTAGGTTAGTCTACATCATTTGTTCATATGATATATTATTTATATTTATATTTATTTATATCTATATCTATATTTTAATTTTATTTAATTACCTTAAAAGCATGAACTCCTAACTTGAATGTTAAATTACTATAATATTCCTAACTTAGGTTGTGACTTTTTCGATGACTTGTGACTTTTCCAATTAGTTGTGACTTTTTTCAAAGGGTTGTGATTTTTTGATGAGTTGTGACTTTTCTAAAGAGTTTTTTTCAATAAGTTGTGACTTTTCCAAAGAGTTGTGACTTTTTCAAAAAGTTGTGTCTTTTCCAAAGTGTTGTGACTTCTCGAAAAGGTCATGATTTTTCTGATAAGACACAAAAAACATTTTTTCATACTACCCTTTGTTGACTATAAATAGAGGGACTTCCTTTCATTTTTCAACCACTTTTTTTTCTAATCTTCTACTCTTCCTCTTCTTCTTGCATTTTAAAATTTTTCGTGTGATTTATTCTCGTTGAGTGAGTTCGAAGTTTAGTAGAATATGAGGTACCACTATTCTGATGAAGTAAGTCGTTCTATCCTAAGACAGTATATTTTATAACCTTCTTATGATATATTAATTATTTATTTGCTTAATAAATACATTAGTATGTAATGTTCCAATATATGAAGTTAACATAATGTAGTCTAAATTCATTTGTTTTTGTTAACAATTTATCTTGTGATGTAGATATATGCTTCTGAATATCTTTTTCCAAAATTTAGAGAATTGTCACGATTTGTTTTTGATGCTCAAGACAAAAGAATGACTTTATCTATCAATGTTACTTATGTGATTTAGACTCTCATGAAGTTTTCTTCAAAATAGTTATTACTATATAAACATTGTACTTTTGTTTTACTTATATACTATTTCTTAATAATTCAGTATTTTAGACGAAGAAAAGTTTATATGACTTGTAATAACGCCAGTTGAAGTTTGTATTAGTTTAATTATTATTATTTATTTAATAGCTAATTTTATGAGATAAATATTTTTATTAATGCAAATATATATTTATTAGTTCACCTGCTTGCATATAGTCCCCTGACAATTGTAAACACATACTTTACACCACTAATCAACTTTGCTTCTTCCCCGTGAAGCATTACTTATACAACCTATTATTGGTTCACCTTCTCACATACAATCCCTTAGCAATTTTAAACACATACTTTACATATATATGTTATTTCTAACCTTAGTTTAACCACACTTTACATCTTAATGATACCCTCTTTTATGCATCAAATTCCTACCTAATCATGCAGATTTCGACCATTTGCCACCCTCATCAATGGTACTAATACACAATAACGCCTAGAATTAACATTGTTGCCCAATGGTAGTCATCAAGATCCAGCCCATATGATGACTGAAATTGAACTAGCAAAATGGAATGTACCGATAAACAATATACAAAAACAGTCCGCTAATTCGGTGATGAGAGTCTTAGTAATTTGAAGGGGTTCAATAATACCTTACAAGAATTCAAGGCATGAAAGGACTTTTAGAACAATAATATTATTATTAACAAAGAGGTAATAATATTGACATTTTTACTTACCTTATTATTTTATAGTTCATGTTTATTGTACTTATACCCCCACCCTTTTGCACAATACTAGGTACAAAAATCCAAGCAATACTATTTAATAAACATATCAAAACATGGAAGGACACATTGAAACCAAATAAGAGTTACTACATTGCTAAAGGACGCTTAGATCGCGTCAACCCCAACTACTATTTTGTACATAAAGAAGTTGAATTGGCATTTACAGATGACATAATCATAAAGGCGACTGACACTGAGGGTTCAACACACATATTATTTGTTGGCTTTGTATCATTAGATCATGTCGATAAATTACCTAATGGTGCTATTCTAGGTAACTATCCACCTAAATAATTTGTTATTTAATTTCATGCTCCATTACGTAATCACTATCACTAATTTACATTACCTATTCTAAGATTTGATTTGCGTTTTAGTTTCAATGAATTCCCTCATTGAAAAAGAATATAGCAAGAGACGGGAGATAGTTGTTACAAATGAGAAGTATGTTTTGAAGATGCCTAACCTACCACCAATATAGAGATATGATGAAGTATTGACATTTCGCTTCTAACTGATAACCCAGCATAGAGCATACAACTGCTACTCTATGAGAAGATTTTGCAGAAAATGACGGTGCTCTTCTAGAAAAGATGAAAGATGATAAACCTATAATTGACTTATGTGACGTTAGAATCTCAATCTTTAAAAGTATTGGACAGACTACTTTATGTTTTTATAATAAACTAAGTATAGTTGTTATTTCAATTTTGAAACAAGCTCTTGTCACATTAGGCACTTTTGAAATATCTACTATTTTCATGAGTAGCATCTTGATCAATCCACAGTTTCAAAAATCCACGGACCTGGTACATTACATTAATCGCACATATGTTCTGCAATGTTATTTAAAACTGATTGTCACAACTAATGTACATACTATACTTTTGCATTGTAGGCAGGTTACTTTAAAATTTTCTATAACAAGACACAATTGTTCTATTATCATTGTAGGGTTATTACATATTGAAATTCCTAAGTTCCCAAAACCTTTGCACCGAGCACATCTCACTCAAAATGGGTGATACAGTTAACTAATCTTATCGAAAATATAGGCGTGAAATGGTAAAGGACGAAAATAAAGATTTTATGGTAACACCAAGTAGGAAAATGAGAAGAGCCATAGAAGTTCCGTTGGTATATATTATGGATTGATTTCTAGCTGATTCACAACTGCATACTATCCTATACTTCTACTCTCTAAAAATAATAACTATTTTAATATCCAAAATATAATCACAAATATGGTATATTGGCGATATGCAGGATTGTTTGTGCAAGTTCAAAGCAATAATTGTAGACAAACTCAATAAAGATGAGCCGTGGTATTCGTCTTGCAAAAAGTGCAGCAAAAAAGTGAAAGTTATCGAACATATTGTATCTTGTAACAATCACGACAGTGAGAATGTAGATTATGAAATGAGATTAGACTTGGTAAAAACTTGATTCTACATTTATTAATTAGAAAATAAATTAAATTTAAATTTTAAATGACTCCCCATATTAAACAGATACTGCTTACGACTTGAAGTGTGTAGTGGAGAACAACGTGCCCGAGAGCTATACTATTTGAAGCGGCTAAATATTTACTAGGTTGTAGCGTGCAAGACTACATAGAATCGACCTCAGTAAAGATATGAATTGTATATATACCTGAACACCTTAACGCCCAATGGACTCCGCCGCATAGGTACGTTGTCTAATTCATCCTAACTTTTACAGTTATCTTATTGTGATACTTCATAGCACAAAAGAAAAGAAAAGAATTACCTGATTACATATACATAACAATTGATGATTTTGTTAATTTTATACATTAGGTTAGTTTTAAAATAAAATGCGCCCATCATGCTGCTGAGAAAACTGGACCCCTTAAATGGATTATGCAATGGGACATGGTTAATTTGTAGAGGCTCTGACGAGAATGTCATACGTGCAGAAGATACAACAGATCAATATGCCACAAACCAGGTCTTTACTCCAACAATACAATTATCACCCTCCCCCCCTCCCCCGCGAAAATGAAGGATACCCTTTCAAATTTATTCGGAAATAATTTCCAATACGTCTATGTTTTTGCAATGATGATAAATAAAGCTAAAGGTCAAATGATGTCAAATGTAGGAGTATACCTACAACAACATGCTTTCTCTATGGCAAACTATACGTTTCACTATATAGAGGAATATCTATGCCAACAAAAAAAGTGCAGGTCATAATTGAACAACTAGATTGATGCACTAGGACATATACAAGAAATACGGTCTACAAGAAAGTATTAGGTGAGATTTGATAAATACCAATATTGTAAGAAATCAAACAGGAAAAAACAAAAGGGAACATACAGTTCCTAATGAAAATTTTATTGGACGAATTCTTAAGTTTTGTGGAAGAGGAGATGATATGAAAAATACCAGACAACTACCATAGAAGACATTAGTTTTGTGTATACAAAGTTATTCACATACAGGGTACACTGAATTTCAAATAATAAAAGGGAACATATAGTTCATGACACTACATAACTAAGAGGACAAACTGTTAATTCGTGCACAATTACTTCCTAACAAATTGTCTAATAACAATTTAAGAATACAACGTTCGTCACTGCATACCCAACAAGCAAGAAGGAAAATAGATTGGCCATTCAGTTAGTATGACGTAGTGCAATATTAAATACATATTGATATGTTGAAAGCCTAAAATACACATAAAAAGATAAAATATCTCGTGAATAGGGATCTCAGGACTTAACCTACATGTGCAACACATGTGCAGTGAATCTAGTCTAGTTACCTTAAAAGCATGAACTCCTAACTTGAATGTTAAATTACTATAATATCCCTAACTTAGGTTGTGTCTTTTTCGATAGGTTGTGACTTTTCCGATAAGTTGTGACTTTTTTCAAAGGGTTGTGATTTTTCGATGAGTTGTGACTTTTTCAAAGGGCAGTGACTTCTCTGAAAGGTCATGCCTTTTCAGATAAGACACAAAAAACACTTGTTTATACTACCCTTTGTTGACTATAAATAGAGGGGCTTCCTCTCATTTTCAACAACAATTTTTTTAATCTTCTACTCTTCTTCTTCTTGTATTTTATAAAAAATTCGTGTGATTTATTGACGTTGAATGAGTCCAAAGTTTAGCGGAATATGAGGTACCACTATTCTGATGAAGTAAATCGTTCTATCCTAAGAAGGTATATTCCATAATCTCGAGTACTTGAGGAAAATAATTTTTATGATATAATAATTATATTTTTACTTAACAGATATATTAGTACGTAATGTTCCAATATATGAAGTTATCATAATGTAGTCTAAATTAATTTGTTTTTGTTAACTATTTCTCTTGTGATGTAGATATATGTTTCTGAATAACTTTTTCAAAAATTATTAGACTTCTCAAGGGTTAGATAATTGTCACGGTTTGTTTTTTTGATGCTCAGGACAAAAAAAAATGACTTTATTTATCAATGCTACCTATGTGATTTGGATTGTCAGGAAGTTTGTTTCAAAAAAGGTATTACTACATAAACATTGCCCTTTTGCTTTACTTATTTACTATTTCTTAAATTTCAGTACTTTAGACGAAGAAAAGTCCATATGACTTGTAATAATGTCAGTTGAAGTTTGTATTAGTTTAACTTTTATTATTTATTTAATAACTAATTTTTATGAGATAAATATTTTCATTAATGCAAATATATATATATATATATATATATATATATATATATATATATGTCACGAATTATATATGTCACAAATGTATTATCAAGCTAACAAGATCTTCTAACTTCAAAATATATTATTTTATAATGTTCTGAATTGTTTTTTTAATTAAAAAAAACTCACAACAAATTTGAAAATATGTGGATATGTATGAATCATTTGAAATTTATCATTTACAAAATAAATTTTATATTCAGTAATATGGAGTAACCATTTTCATGTTGTCCTTACACTAAATTAAAATCTAATAACTATAAAAATTGGGAACATTAATTAAAAGTCCTATTTATTTATGTAAGTATAATATTTATTAGAAATTCAGCTATTGCACATTAATTCTTTGGTTATAACATTATAAATTCTCATAGTTATTACTAATTATTGCAAACGTTATTCACACTCTTTTGCATTATTTAGTTATAACAGTATGAATTCTCATAGTTATTACATTAATTATATCTATCATTCATCTTTTCTTATATTAACCTTTGACCAATAAATAAAAATTAATATACAAAAATACATCTAAAAGGTTTAACGTAGAATTTACCTGCAAAGCACATCTAGTTAGATGACAAGAAAACTATACAACAAATATTATCTATAAGGTAATATTAGTAAGATATGACTAATTATATGATTGAACCTCATCAAATTGAAATAAATATATACTTTATTGCATTTACTAATAAAATATTTCATGGACTATCTTCATAGGTTCGGGTGAATAAGAGTATATATGACGATCCACATTGAGCATTCACAAAAGAATCTGCAATATTATTTTGTGCAAAACTTATTATTCAAATCTTCGCTTAAATAAGCAATACTATTTACTATAGCATATATTTTTTGAATTGGTCTTCATGTGCAACGCACGTGTCGAAAAACTAATAAAAAGAAACGCATCAAGTCTGTCTCGACAAGTAGATGTCCTAATAAAGTCTAGGCACTAACACTACATTCAGAATAGGAAGACATACCTTGGAACCCATTAGTGATGAGAAGACGACATTTGCTTCAGCTGCATCTTCCACTACTAATTCTTTAATAGCCTAGTCTCTGGGTTTATTGTTGTTTCCCATACCTGCGCTGGCATCATTTCTCCCAATCCTGAAAAGTTTTCCATATAAATCACATGATTTAAATAAGGGAGGTTTAAAGAACTCGCATGTCTCTGTATAAGAGATGCATAAACTATGCACTGTCCGTCTTTTTGTCGTTCCACCAATAGACTTTTTGTAGATAACGGTACATCTTAGTGGCACTTGGATGAATAGAATATTTGGAATTATGGGCTTCTGTAAGGATCTGCTGCCTTAACTCACCCACATTTGGAACACATAAGCAATCTTGGTAATGAAGTACACCATCTCCCCCTTGGGAGAAAACCTCAACTTTTTGTTGATGAACTGCACCTTTGAACAGAAATAATATAGGTTCGCTATCTTTTTTTTTCTTAACCTCCGCTATGATTCAGGATTCTGATCCATTTTGAATTATCACATCATGCACCATCTGACGTGTCCATAAGGAAAACTCCTAAGCGAGCAAGTCGCTGAACATCTTTTACTAACTCTTTCTTTTCTTTTGCAACATGTGCTACACTACCCATAGACAGTCTGATGAGAGCATCAGCCGCTACATTGGCCTTACCCGGATGGAAAAGCACATTCATGTCATAGTCTTTGAGGAATTCAAGTCTTCTCCTCTAATGAAGATTCAGACCTTTTTGGGTGAACACATACTTTGAGGCTCTTAGGATATGTGAATACATCATGAACGCTATACAAGTAATGTCTCCAAATCTTTAGGGCAAACATTACAGCTGTAAGCTCGAGGTCATGAGTCGGGTAGTTCTTCTCATGGACCTTAAGCTGCCTAGAAGCATAAGTTATGACCTTACCTTGTTGCATCAATACACAACCTAGGCTAACCATAGATGCATCACAATAAACCACATAACCATCTGAACCATCTGGTAGAATCAAGACCGGAGTTGTAGTCAACCTGGTCTTTAGTTCTATAAAGCTTTTCTCACACTCATCTGACCACTGAAACTTGACCTTTTTTTTTTAATTAACTTGGTTAATAGGGAAGTTATGGATGAAAATCCTTCAACAAACCTCCTATATTAACCGGCCAAAACCAAGAAGCTTCTGACATCAGTCGAAAAGGTGGGTTTGGGCCAGTGTTTTACTGCCTCAATTTTCTGAAGATCTACTCGGATCCCTTTGCTGGATACCACATGACCAAGGAAAGCTACCAACTATAACTAGAATTCACATTTGCTAAATTTAGCGAATAACTGGTAATCTTTGAGAGTTTGTAGAACAACTCTCAGATGAGTCGCATGCGTTTCCTCACTAGAGAATAAATGAGGATATCATCAATAAAAATAATAACGAACATGTCCAAGTACTGTTTGAATACCATGTTCATTAAGTCCATGAAAGCTGCAAGAGCATTTGTTATTCCAAAAGACATAACTACAAATTCATAGTGGACATACCAAGTCCTGAAGTCTTTCTTCGGGATGTCATTATCTCTGACTCTGAGCTGATGGTACCTGGCTCTGAGGTCTATCTTAGAAAAGAAACTAGCACCCTAAAGTTGGTCGAACAAGTCATAAATCCTGGGGATGGGATACTTATTCTTGATTGTAACTTTGTTCAACTGACGATAGTCAATGCACATCCTGAGAGAACCATTTTTCTTTCACACAAACAACACTAGAGCACCCCACAGAGATGTTGGATTTGATGAAGACTTTATCTAGAAGGTCTTTCAACTTTTCTTTCAATTCCTTTAGCTTATCTAGAGCCATTCTGCAAGGGGGGAATCAAAATGGGCTAGGTATTTGGAAGGAGATCTACTTCGAAGTCGATTCCCTTTCAGGAGTAGCTCCGAGAAGATCTTCTAGGAACACTTCTCGAAAACTCATTTACGACAGGGACTGACTCTAGAGTTGGGGTTTTGAAGTTTCAATCCTTAACCCAAACAAGATGATAGATATACCCTTTAGAAATCATTTTCCTAGCCTTAAGGTAAGAGATAAATCGATCTATAGGCATTGAGCTACTACCCTTCCACTCTAACACTGGCTAGTTTGGAAAGTGAAATCGAATGATCCTAGTTCTACAATCGATTGAAGCATAACATGAATTTAACCAATCCATGCCCAGAATGACATCGAAATCTTCCATTTCTAACTCTATAAGGTCCGCTGAGGTGACTTTCTGAGAAACTGTGACAGGGCAATTTATGTATACCCGTCTAGTTATAACTAGGTCACCAACTGGAGTAGATACCCTACGTCATACTTTTGGACATTGATGCCCCTGTCATCCAAAAACTAGATCATATATAGTCTTTCTACTAATGGACATACACGTGTCATATTTTTATCCACCGATCTGACATTTATTAAATATCAAATCGACGGACAAGATTGTACCACGTGTCCCTATTTAGTCTTCCGTTAGAGTGAAGGGCATATATGCTCTAGTTTTTGGACGGCAGGGGCACCAATGTCCCAAAAGTATGACGGAGGGTATCTGCATACCATTTACGATAGTTCGGGGATATATTTATCCTTTTTCCCATTTATCAATTATACTTTTTTTTTAATCTTTTCTCTATTTTTTTTCTTATTTTCTAATTAAAGGATTAAAAAATAGCAAGATTACTATTTATGTTTTTCTCAATTTCATTGGCATTTTACTCTCTTTTTTATTAGTATTTTGACCTTTTTTTTGTTAATTTCTTTTGCTCTTTACTCACTTTTTGGTCAGTAAATTGCTATAATATTCACTCATTATTATTTTTCGATGAAAGAAATGGTAATGATTGTGCCCAATAGTTACAATATTCTTATCTTCCATATTTATGGTATGCTACAAAATTTTCATATTCCTCCTAGGTAAGTTAAAACAAAAATTCATATAACTAAAAGATAATCAATTTATTATAGTTCTAACCAGAGTTAACAAAATTATGATTTTATCACGAGCAAAAATGAATAAAAGGTTATTCCAGAATCACTCAAAAAAAAATTATCAATTATCCTTCAATAAATATTGTAAACATTTTTTACTGATTTTTTTTTTCAATATTAGTAATGTATTTACCTCAAGGTTCATTCATATGGTGAATTATCTTATAAATGAATAATAGTTACTAATTTTATCATCTAAATTTTTACTTATTTATTTATTTATTTTAAAACTTAGGAGTTGTAATATTAGTGTTGATATTACATGCTATTTTATGCCAGTAATTAGGGCAAAGCCTTAGGAGATGAAAGGTTAGAATTTATTTTTATTTTTTTTATAAAACATAGTGTTGACAATTAAATAAAGTAGTAAAACTTAAAATCTAAATGAATTTGAGATTTAAAAAAAGAATGTTTTAATATATTTTTAATTTTCAAATATAGTGAAAACATTAGTTTGTAGATCTAATGAGATATTTTGTAACTGAGCGAGTGCGGCTTAGTTTACTAGTGTAGAATAGAACTAAGTACTAGTAAAATTAGTGAGGGTAATATGGTAACAAAATCTATTATATTAGTATAGATAGCAATTACTACTAAGTTAAAGGACTACAATCTAAAAGGCGGACTTTTCGTGTTATTTATTAAAAATATTATGTGTTCTTGATGGAAAGATCGAGGTTCTATGGCTACCAACAATGGCGGAGATTTTCTTGAAGATTTAATCAGGGAAATTCTACTTAGATTGCATGTGGAGTCATTGTTGAGGTTCAAATGCGTCTGCAAAAACTGGTACACTCTTATAAAAAATCCTAGCTTCATTCGCGAACACTTGAATTTTAGCAAGAACAATCCCCCACAACTCTTGATTTATGATTATGGTGCACCCGGTGATTTCCCTCCCATCACTTTCATTTCCGATTATGGTATAGATGCTCCTACACATGAAGTAAATCCCCAAAGTTTCGAAGGTATGACAAACCTCTTAGGTTCTATCGATGGCTTGTTTTTCTTGGAAAGAGAAATTAATAATGATGTCTTGTGTGCATTGTGGAATCCTGCTACTAGGGAGGTGAGAGACCTCCTTAGTGCATACGGAATCAAATTTGAATAATTTTTCAATTCTAATCAGGTTTTTGGATTTGGATTAGATGTATTAACTAACGACTATAAAGTAGTTTACTATAATTGAAAGAATGAAAATGCAGCTGTGTATTCATGTTCTAGGGATTCATGGAGAATATTCAAACATGAAAATGTCTGCGACAATCGAAATGTTGAATATGTGGATACCTTTTATGGTAGTACTACTTATCTAAATGGATCTTATTACTGGATGTTAAGGAAAAATATCAATTTCAACTTTACTTTCAAATTTCTTTCATTCAACTTTGGGAATGAGGTGTTTGAAGTGATTGAAGGGCCGCCACATGATTATGATATTCGTAGTTGGACTGCAGATCTAATGATTCTTGATGATTCCATTGTTATTTTGAACGAAGTTGACATGTTTGTTTATGTTGTATGGGTAATGATCCAACCAGGGGTTTGGAACAAATTAGCTACCTTTCATTGCTTTTTATGTATTAAGTCTTGTTGTGATAGCTCTCTAATTTGGGCAAGTGGATGTTTCGGATTGATCTCCTATAATGTTAAGACAAAGAAGATGAGGAATTTTGAATTTCATCATCAACGCCTAGGTAGAAGTCCAACTTGGAGTGGTTTTGGAGTTTACTATTATAAAGAGAGTTTAGTAACAATTAAACGGCAAGAGAATGGATAGCTCGACCACATGAGGGCTTCTTAATGACAAAATTGGCAATCAAATATTAAATTTCAATATGAGACCTTGAACTTATTCAATAAGATCTTCATGTATTTTTATTTACAGTTTATTCATCTGCTTTTCTAGTCAAGACAAAATTACTTAGGATTTTGATCTTGGGGTCATGTTTCAATATAAGGTTCATTACTTACTTTCATTGTTGTTGTACAAGATAGTTGTGCTTGGGAGTTTTTATCAATACATTAAGATCATTCTATGTTTGAGGTTCATTTCTAACTTTGTTATTACTTCATAATTCATTTTCTATATTTTCCAATTGTAAATTTTGGGTGAATAGAAGTTCTTTTTATGGCGAGCAAATTAATGACTTTAAATTAAGTATTCTATTTATATACTTGCATAGAGGACGCGATTGAGCAGAGTGTACCACCTTTGTCATAGTCAGTGGTCTATTTATAGTCGTGATTGTTATCATAGTCAATAAGGTCGAAACTCAAGTCGTGTGATTGATAACTTTCCTGCACGATCTCAACAGCACTGAATTAGAATAAGAGGTTTACCATCATATTTGTTTCATTTTTAAAAAAATAGATAATTTAAATGAAACAAACGTGTTTTACATGACAAATTCTTGAATGCTTAATACTTTTCCTTCAATCAAAAAAATAAAAACCCAAATTCTTTTTTCAAGGATCGATGAAAAAAGATCAATTTGGAATTCACTAAAATTCAATTCATGTAACGACCCTATTTAATGATTAAATTAAAATTATAAGTTTACTTGAAAAAAAATATTCTTAAGTTTTCCATTGTTGTTCATAAGCCATAAGGCCTATGTCATTGCAACTCATTATGACCATCAATAATTTTTGCTTATGTTTTTTAAATTTTAATGTTGTTTAATAAAAAATGACTTTCTAAAATAATAACTATACCTCAAATGATATATGAGATATTAACTGAAATATTGCATCATTATCGCACACCAGTGTTTTCAAAAATAGTTTTTGGGGCGAGTCTCGGGGGTACAAAAAACGCCTCGGGGCGCAAATTGAAGACGTAGATCCATAGGTCGTAAGTCCTAGAATTTAGGGCGTAAGCTCCAAGCGTAAAAACATAAACCCTGGTCGAAAAAACATACGCCTGTGCGTTTTTTTTTTCTTGAACATTTTTTGCTTTAAATCATATTTTTTATTATTGGTGTAATGATATTTCTCTAATAGTAATTGTAATACTTTTTTTCTTCATTATTGGTTATTGATACCTTTCTTAAATAAAAATCATAATATTTTTTTCTATATATTATAGGTTGTTTATTAAAATTTATTTGTAAAATAATTGAAAGTTTTACTTTTGCTTATTTACTTAGTGATAAAATTATAAAATTGAATATACATGAGACTACGCCCCGTAGATCCATAAGACTTACGCCTCGTGTCTCAGGACTTACGTCTCACCCCGTACTATATAAAATGTCTTGCCTCACATCCCCACCTTTAAAACACTGTCGCACACTTTTCTAATACATGTGGTTGGCAAAATTATAAAAAAAAATTAGTTTGATACATAGTTATTTACTTTATTAAGAAGAGATAATCTTCTATAACCATTTAAAAATTAATCAGAAGGAAGTTATCTTTCAGATACTTATCCACTATTTTCAAATCTCTTACCTTTAAAAATTGCAAATAAATCTATAAAATCAATTAAACATGTTCAAATTGAATTTAAGTTTTATCTCATGCACAACTTTAATCCTCCCATAAATTTCATGTTTGGAGTTCAAAATATAAAATATAGATATTTGCAAACAAAAACTTAAAATAAAAAGAATATACTCTCAAACATAAAGTAATTATAATAATATGAAGCTTTTCAAAGAAAAATAAACTTTTTTTCTTGAAAAAAACTTCGAACTTCTAATTAACGTGAAAGGAAAAACTGGAAAGGAAAATAAAATTTAAAAACTAATACAAAATTATGCAGTTTGAATAATTTAATTTAAAAATTACCTTAGCTACGTTATAAACCCAAATAAACTGAATTTGAATTTTCTTCTCTATCCACAAGAGAAACACACAATATTCATCTATATATAATTGGAGTTGTAATTTTTTAAGCTTTTATTTTATTTAGACCTGTGATCCGCCCAGCTCCACCTTGCATCAGCTTTTTAAAATTTAAAATAATAATTTTAGCAGTTTGTGATGATTGCATTATGTTTTTTTGGGTTAAGATATCAAGAAAATGGTATTTCAGCTTGAGCATTTATGCCACACGATAAATAGTGAAATTCCGAGTCAAATTTCATATGACCAAAACAGATCACTTTGAGCGACTTGTCCAAATTAATAACGATTGTTTATTTATTTTAGTAAGTCATTAAGCTTTGAGTGATGCACTATCAATTATTTATTTAAATAATTTGTTGTGAGGTAAATGAGTACACATTTAATATTTTAAACTATGTAAAATACTAATGTGTCGTGATTAATTTGTACTTTTGTAACACTTTTATAATCGCTAATCATTGAAACTTGTGATATTGTTACTTCTTCTTTGTGTCTTTTGATGTGATATTTCTTTTATTTTAATTTATAGATATTAAAAAGTTATGTTAAAAGTGTTATTTTCTAATTTTGAAAAATAACTGTTTAATTTTCTTTATTTATACTCTTAGTAAAAAAAAAAAAAAAGTATAATCACACAACATGTTAAAATTATAAATTTCAAAATTCTTTTATTCGTGCAAATATTAAAGTATTCTGATTTTAGAAGCTCATTTGATGAAATAAACTCGATATCACAACTTAATTAATTGATTAGTGGACGAAAATTCAAGGAATGAGATGATCTGAAACTCAACTAACATCAATAAATGAGGGGGGAAAGTGTAAAAAAAAAATGAATTTGAATGAAGAGAAAAATTGTGGAAGATGTGATGATGACGGAGAGGGGATCCTTGAAATGGATGGATTTAATATACACTAGTTGTAAAACTTAGAACGAGTTGTTTAAGGGGATAAAAAAAACGGCTAATGGTAAGTCGCTCAAAGTTCAATGACTTACTTAAAAAAATAAAATAAAAGTTGGATAAATGGACGTTTGGGCAGCCAATGTTAATTTGGACAAGTCGCTCAAAGCCTTGCAACTTGTTCGATTTACTCATTTTAGATTATATATTATTTTTTTTTAAAAAAAAGTGGTTTAGCTCGAATTCATAAGCTGCCACTCCATAAGATGTGGTTCTATGCACTTTACAAGGCTATTGAGACATACAACAACACACCAATGCACCATAACTAACTTTCTTTCAGCGAAATGATATATTTTACGTATGTTCATATGATGTTGAACTTAGTTGCTTACTTGTACCTCATTTTTATGCCTATTGCAAGTTTATTTATACTATTATGCACTACTATTTTAAATAGTAGTCACAAGTTACTATTATATGCAGATAATATTGAGATTGATCCAATAGTGAACCGTTGAATTGCACGTTCCAGTTTAACCAGATCCCTAGAAGCACCATTAGGCTAAGTTTTATTTTACGTGGACCAAAGACTATCCCCTTTGCTTTTCCGACTCTGCGAATTGTGTTTCGTAGCAATTGTAGATAGACTCATAGATTGCACCATCACTTATATTTGAGATACTGGGGTTTCACGTATGTATTACCTTTCTACTTTTAATATTTAATAGCATGTTTTCCACAAACTATTACTCCCTCTGTCCCAATTTATATGACTCACTTTCCTTTTTAGTCAGTTCTAAAAAGAATTAACATATTTCTACATTTAGTAAGAATATAACTTTAAAATACCCAATTTATCCTTAATAAAATGATTTACAGCTACACAAACATCTGTGACTTATTTTAGATCACAAGTTTTGAGTCAAACTAAGTCATATAAATTGGAATGAAGTAGCACTCAATCTAGCCAGTTGGCCAAGTTCTTTGGGTGCCAATCACAGTATAAGTGCCAGATTTAGGTGATGAACTTCATTAACACCACCATTTCTCCACTATAATCATCAGATCTAACCTTGTAAAAACCATTAACAAGGACAATTTTCACACCCAATGGCTCCATATTGCATTATTCTATGGATAAGCAAATGGTACCACGGAAAAAATTTGTCGATGTAGGCATTAGAACTACAACGAAACAGGGAGATGAAACGGGAGAGAGAGAGATTGGTGTTTAAATGGGGAAAGACAAGGTTGGTAGAGCGAAGCGACTCTTTAAAGAGTGCAAATAATAAACACAGAATTATGCTATCACAATATTAATACTCTATGAGAAAAGCTTAGTGTGCTTAAACAACCATGTCATACTGAGATTAAAAATGGCACTACCTTGGCCTTGACAAACATGGAATTAAAATAACAAGACTTACATTTTCCAGATTTAATTTTATCAAACATCCCTTTGCTCCTACAAGCGTTAATGTAAAACATCAAGCTATGATATTTTTGATAGTCTTAGAGAGGAGTGGCCCCACCTTTCTCATCAGTAGAACCCTCTAATCATACAACTACTCATTAATCATTACTTACATCAATATTTATGCCATATTGCTAACTAAAAATGTTAAATTACATAGGACGAGTGCAAATTACAGGTAACAAAAGCAAAATAAGGGAGGACAAATACCTATGATGTATAGCAAGGTACTTAATACTTATAATCCAAATCCTTTTCTGCTTACATTGCATGTTCCACGGAGAACTGGAGAAGGAAGTGCCTCGAAATCCACACCATTTGGTTATCAAAATTATACTGCAGCCCCCCGTCGTGCAATAACAGGATACAAGACATTTGGTCCCTCCCAGATGTAATGATTTGTGTTCTTGCAGGGTTTACTACATACACATTCATATATCTAGTTGCTCAAGGTTGATCATGCTCGCTGAATGTTGTATAAGTTGCTTCCTAACATCCACCTGTAATTGGCATAATGGAGATGAGCAATAAAATCAAGTCATTAGCAAAAGAATGGAAAGAGATGGACAGCCACCAGTCCACCATAGTTATAAAAAGAAATGCATCAAGTCTGTCTCAACAAGTAGATGTCCCTAATAAAGTCTAGGCGCTAACACTACATTCAGAATAGAAAGACATGCCTTGGAACCCATTAGTGAAGAGAAGACGACATTTGCTTCAGCTGCATCCTCCACTACTAATTGCTTTAACAGCCTAGTCTTTGGGTTCATTGTTGTATCCCATAACTGCGCTGGCATCATCTCTCCCAATCCTGAAAAGTTTCCATATAAATCACATGATTTAAATAAGGAAGGTTTAAAGAACTCGCACGTCTATGTATAAGAGATGCATAAGCTCTGTATCTGAAATTGCTGAAAATCCCCCACTAAAACCAGTCCCAATTTATGTGACATCTTTTGATTTGGCACAAATTTTATGATTGGAAGACTTCTAAAAATTGTGGTCTAAAATAAACCTTAGACATTTGTGTGGCTGTAAAATCACTTCATTAAGGATAAAAAGGAAATTTTAAAGTTAAGTTGTTTCTAATTATAGAAAGGTCATATTCTTATTGGGATATACTAAAAGGAAAGGGTGCCACATAAATTGGGACAGAGACAATACAATTTTCCTTCATTAATAGAAAAGCAAGCACCCAATAGACGATTTCTACAATTGGCAAAATGGTGCTGCACTCATAACTTATGAGAAGGCTATAAGACCCCAAAATATCAGCATATACAGTTATTACCACCAATTAAATGTAGTCTATTTTAATTTTATTTTTTCAAATATATGGTTTAGTCGAACCATAAACCATGGAATATTGGCAGTTGAACTCTTTGAATTATGAAATCATTTTGAGACTAATAATGCTCATCTAGCACTTCCCAGCTCATGTCCGTTTGTTAGAGATGTTCATGCAGCAAGGCTTTCTCTTTCCACAAAGCACCCTAAGGTACATCTAAATTGGCTTTGTCAATTGTCCCTCATTTAGCTGGTATAAGTTTAGTACAGTTCCCTAACAAGAAATGTGTTCCAAACTGAATGTCCCATGTGAAATATGCAATCTCCAAATCCAAAAAACGAAAACATATCATACTTCCTGTCTCACCTTTGAACCTCTGTATGTTATATGACGCATTTGAAGGAAAGGAACGCTGGACCTTTCTAAGTTCTACATCATCATAGCAGTAGTAAGCTTGTTTTCCCCTCTCAACCTGAATAATCCAAAATAGAACATTAAAACCTGGAGGACGGTAAATACGTAAGTTGTTAAAACAACACTTGAAAGAAAATAAACCTTATAGAGAGGTGGAACACCAACATAAATGCAACCTTCGTCAAAAAGAGCTCTCTGCAACAAGTTAAGAATGTCTCAGCCAGGTTCTCCAAACAGTCAACTAGACATCTTGGTTATTTCCTTACACAATTCAACTGTTAATTCCCAGTGGAAACGCGTGTTCCATTGGATCATGAAGAACAATGAAAGGGACGCACCTGATATCTAAAGAAAAATGTCAACAACAATGTTCGAATATGCGCACCATCAACATCGGCATCTGTTAAAATTATGATCTTATGATAACGGAGAGCTTCCTTTTTAAAATCCTCCCCCTGAGATGCAGATGATTAAATGAGAATGAATAAAATTTTGAGCAAAGAACACATTGCACAAGCCTCAAAGATGAACATAGTACCTTAACTCCTAGTCCTAAACCAAGAATAAGATTTTGAATCTCTTCATTTTTATACATAGCTGCTTCATCCTTTCTCTCAATATTCAAAATTTTGCCTCTTAAAGGAAGAATAGCCTGCAAAACATGAATAACTAACACATTTTACATTGGAGCCTGAATATGTAATAAACTTAGAAGTAGTAAGAAACTAGTAGTCTAATCACCACTTCTGCAGCATAATATTTCTCTATACAAGTTTGATCTATCCTTAACAAACGTAAAATGCAGTGTTTGCTTTAGTTGAACAATTCTTTTTTTCTTTTTTTGGTCACAAGGAGAAGGTCGGGTGGAGAATCAGCTTGCAGAACTTACGGCTGCAGTTTCATAAGCTTCTGCAAAATCTGAAAAGGGGGTTAACTGTTTACAGCACACCAATGAGTTTGATTACCTGAAAGCGCCGATCACGACCTTGTTTTGCACTTCCACCAGCTGAATCACCCTCAACGATGAAAATTTCTGGAAGTTTTTGAAAGAGAAAAGGATTATTTTTTTAAGAAAAAAGGCAGTAAACTTACATGATATTACTACACTATATGCCTGCCTAAATTGAAAGAAACATTACATAAAAGATCCTAGCATCTGTGCGAATATTGGGTATTACATTTTAAAAATTTACTCTCTCAATCCTATTTTACATGACAGTTTTCTATTTTTATAATACATGATGTTTGACACATTACAACAACACACCCAGTGTAATCCCACAAACAATGTTTGACACATCAACATACAATAATACTTTCATTACCTTGAGAAGTTAAACTATGCAAATCGATTTTCAACCATGTCATGTCCTCTTTACCAAATACTCCGCCTGTCCCTTTTTATGGCACAATCACTACTTGGGAAATAAAAAAAATTTGTTCTCTGATTAATATGCCTATGTTATTTTATAAGGTAGTGTAAATTACTTTAACTATGTTTAATTAAAAATACTTTTTTGACAAGGTAAAGTAATTTTATAAATTAGAACAGCACAAGGATGTGCTATTGGAACTGTACAATATAGCAAAAGAACAAATAATAAAAGTTTGCCCATCCAAACTTGTTGGGATTCTAATATCTGTAGAACTATTTCAGCCTCATTTACGTGTTCCACACCATGAGCAAAACAAAAATTTATAATTAGATTTTATCTTGTTGATACATTATAGAGCTTGCAGAATCTTCAAAATGTCTTCTATATCTTTCAGTCTGACAGTCCACCAAATACATGCAGGTATAGTATTCCATCACAGTAGCTTCTCTTGGGCCGTTTCTGTGCCAGCACCTCAGTAAATCATTTGTTGATCTTGGCATGACCCATTGAGACCCAATCATACTTGAGAAAAGCTGTCATAATTGCATTGGCAGTAAAAACAAGTGACATGTGCTAGCTGAATGTCTCCCACATAAAAGCATTTGCTACATACACCAAAACTTCTTTTGGGGGGGTTCTCATGAGTGAGACAGGCTTATTTACACACAAATCCAAGTAAAGCAAGTTACCTTGAACGGATCTCCAGATCTGTTTCCATGGCCAAGGACTTAGTAGGTTCTCTTCCGATAAACGTTCTGTAGCACGATCTCGCTATGAACAAATCTTTGTTACTAGTGATCCATGAAGCTGATGTCACTGTGAACAAAGTCCTTAACTGACTAATTTCGCATTGGAAGCTGATCTGGAAGACTAAACTCCCCAAAAACAATCAAAATGCTTCATCAGGACAGCTCTTCTAAATGCCACTCTCTCAGGACAATCTAAAGAAGGGTTTTCAGATAGTGAATAGATCCTTCATGAGCCATCTCAAGGAGGAGACAATGAACCACTTATTTTTACACAGCCCTGTGGCAGCAGATAAATGGTCCATCTAGTTGCAGTTTCTGGCATCAGCTGGTCAACACCAGCTACCCTAAAAGAAGCAGTTGAAAGTTGGAACTCATGGAAAGTGAATAAATCCATCAAGAAAATCTGGGAAGGTATCTTTTGGTGTATCTGGACGGAGAGAAACAACAGATGTTTTGATGGGACTTCAACTCCTAACTGCTCTTTGAAATCTAAAAGTCTGATGATTTTTTTTAGTTGGAGAAACCTTTCCCCCTATAAATGATGTAATTTCCCTTTTAGACTTCATTAGCTCCCTCTCAGTGGCCTAAAAGCCTTGAGTTTTTGCTATAGATTTTAGGGAAAAGGGCCTGATATATCCCTCAACTTTGCCATTTGGAGCTGATATGCCCCTCGTTATGAAAGTGGCTCAAATATACCCTTACCGTTATACAAACGGCTCACATATACCCCTACCGTTACAAAATGAGCTCACATATGCCCTTCATTTAACGGAAGTGAAAAAATTAGTTTTAAAAGGGCCTGATATATCCCTCAACTTTGCCATTTGGAGCTGATATGCCCCTCGTTATGAAAGTGGCTCATATATACCCTTACCGTTATACAAACGGCTCACATATACCCTTCATTTAACGGAAGTGAAAAAATTAGTTTTAAATTTATATTTTTTAACTTTTGATTTCTTAAAAAAAATTATTTAGGGGTATATATGATTTTTCTAGAAAATTTCAAGGTACATTTTAATTTTTTTCGGACATGAATTATTTTTTGACATTTTGATTATCATTATTTGAATTTCTTATTCTTATTTTATTTTTTCTTTCATTCCTTAGTGTAAAGAAAAAAATTTAAAACTATTTTTTCAAACATATTGTAATTTAATTTTTGTATTTGAAGAAAAAAAAATTGGGTCATCTATAATAAGTTTTACAAGAATATTAGCAAAACTTAAATAAATTTGACCATCAAAATAATAAATCTAAATTAGTCATTGAAACAAAAAAAAAAAGTTTTAAAAAAATAATATATGTTTGAGGAGGATTAAATATACTCATATGGGATTATAATTTTTTTAAATAATTAAAAAAATTAAACTAAAATTAATTTTTTTTCACTTCCGTTAGAAGAAAAGGGTATATGTGAGTCATTTGTATAACAGTAAGGGTATATATGAGCCAATTTTATAACGAGGGGTATATCAGCTTTAAATGACAAAGTTGAGGGGTATATCAAACCCTTTTCCCTAAATTTTAACTCCCAGATCTTACTTGTTGTTTGTATTAACTGGAGTTATCACCTATTTTACTTTGCAACTCTCTTGCATCTTCTTGATGCTTTTTAACACAATCACTTACTTCATAAAAAAAATAAAAAAAAAGATCCATCTTAATTGTCTTCTGTATTAGTTAGCTGCTGATACGTGTTTTTTTGATGAAGTAAGATGTTGTATTAGGAAGGTATCAAGGAGATAAAAATTACATACACAAAAACATGGTTAACTCCTGAGAACAAAAACACCTATTTAATCAAGGAGTTAACCACAAGCAAAAGAATGGTCGCTAAGCCATATTGAGGGAGCTAATGAAATCTAAGAGGGGTAATATATCATCTACAGGGATAAGTTGCTCCAATGGAAGAGATTAATAAGGCAAAAGGATTTCAAACTGCTAATTGGAGTTGAGATACCATTAAAACATCTGAGATTCCTTTCCTTCCAAATACACCAAAACATACATGATGGAATCATCTGCCAAGTCTTCTTGATGGGGCTATCAACTTCTCTAGGACTCCAACTCTTCCAACTACTTCTTTGACATTTTGTGGGAGAATCCAGTTGATACGTGTTTAACAAACTGAAAAATCAAAAACCTTGTTCGTCTCCAAATCATTGAAATTTCTTCTGAAATTGATGCTCCAAACCCCATTTACTCTATTCGCAGCCTATGTAGATGCAGCGCTTGAAGCCAACGTGAATAAATTTGGAAAGACAACCTTCAAAGGTCCGTGTCCTAACTCCTATCCAATTGTCCATCCAGAAAGAAACTTTTCTCCCATTACCCACCCTGATCCAGTAATAGCCTTAAAGAGAGGCTGCAGAGATCTAATGTCCTTTCATACTGACACGCCATAGGATGTTCCGACTTCTCTAGTACACTATTGCCCATCATTACCATAGTTGTTCCTGATAACATCAACTCAGAGCAGTTCCACCCTATGTTGCTCGGACTCTTCAAAAATGTCAACGGGTGCGTGTCGGATTCGCCAAATGTAGTGTATTTTTGGAGAATCCGACACGGGTGGAGCATCAAAAGTGAAGAGTCCGCGCAACTAATTCCACCACAGTAAAATTCCATAACCACTTCATCAACAGGCTTTCATTTTGTTGTATGATATTTTTAATCCCCAACGCTCCATTTTTTGTCTTTAACTAAAGACTTCTAGTACACCAAATTAAACGACTTCCTTTTCTTATTACCTTGTCATAAGAAGTTCTTCCTAAGATTATCAATTCTTTTCTCAATTTGGTAGGCATTGGAAACAGAAAATCACATACGCAGGAAGTTAATCCAAGACACTATTAATTAGAACTGATCTCCCTCCCAGGGAAATATATTGTTTCTTTTACCTGGCTAACTTTTTTTCACATTTCTCCATCACTATTTCCCAGATGCTAGCAATTTTGTGCTTGACCCTCAATGGAAATCCAAGATGAGTCATTGGTAAGGTACCACTTTGGCATCCTAAGATAGCAGTCAGAATGCAGCAATCAGTGACATTATTAACTGGATATAAGTGACTTTTTCTCCAATTAATGGGAAGCCTAGACATGTTCAAAAAGCACTAGAATCAACCCTCAGATTTTTAGGTTGATCAACCTCAGCATCACACATCACCAGAATATCATTTGCATACAACAGGTGCGACATCTCTAAAGTATTATGGATGTTATGAGATTTGAAACCTTTTATCCAGCCAGTCCCATATGCTAAGTATTTTTAACCATTATAAACAGGAAAGGAGAAATAGGGGGTCCTTGTTGTAGGCTCCTTTGAGCGCAAAGAAGCTCTCTAGTGTTTCATTGACTAGGAAAGAATGCTTATGCAAAAAATTATCCAATTGAATCCATTTCCTACCAAATCCAATATAGCATGTTGATTAAGAATCACCAATTAACATGATAGTAAGCTTTATTGATGTTGAGTCACATAATTCTCCTGGAGCATTACTTTTCTATCTAGAATCTAAGCATTCATTAGCAATGAGAGTTGCATCAATGATTTCCCTACCTCTACAAAAAGTCATTTGTGCATTGTCCGCCAGCTTGTGAATCACCCTTTTAGGTTTCTATATGAGTAACTTTGAAATGATCTTATCAAAGCTACCAATTAGACTTATAGGTCTAGAATCTGTCAATTCAACTGCAGCACTCTTCTTTGGAATTAATGTTAGTTATGTAAGTGGGCATTAAAACACTTTTCAAATTTCTCTGGGGAATGAACAGAGGACTCCTGTGATATCTGCTTTGACTGTTGCCAGCATATCTGGTAGAAACCCATAGAAAAATCATCTCATCCTGGAGCTTTATCACTTGCACATTGTTTGATGATACCAAGAACCTTTTCTAGTTTATCTAGTTTAGTTTTGTTGAGTATACTCAACTGTATGTAGCTCCATGATGTAAATTTGGAATCCCAGCCTTTAGTGCTGAAGATTTATACACAAAATTGTTACCTTTGTCAAAAAAAGAAAAACTTTTTCTTCAGACGTCTTTTTGAAGCCATAATTCCTCCTCTGTATTGATTTTTGAGTAATGCCCCCTGTTGAGTGTAGGTCTTCATTTTCAAATACAACCTCTTAGAAAATTCCAATATTTCAATCTTGATCTCTCCTGGTTCCTGGTTCCTGTTTCATGACTCCATTGACTTCCAATTTCCCAATATGATTGTGTCTTTTGCAAGCGTTGGCCATCTTATGGAAGAATTTAGTATTTTGGTCACCTTATCTAAATCATAAACTTTTTTATCTCTGTCTTTAAGAGATCTATAATCTATTCATATTTGGGTAACTGTGCTGGTACCTTATTCTTTGTAAATTAGCCCCGACTAAAAAGTCTTCGTAAATTGTGTTGTTTCCCAGTGCCATGTCCAGTTATGCTAACTGTGCTGTTACCTCATTATCTCTGTGTTCCAGTTTGCCAAAGTTGCATTTGTCCCACTCCCTCAGCTTACTTTGCAATAACTGTAATTTTTTTATAGAGCATAATCTCATCAACCACCCCAAAAAAGGAAAGGCTTCAAAAAGTTTCTATCTACATACTTCTCTTAAAAAAATCCTCACAAAATAGGCTCCTATAAAGACTTCCAATAAACACCATTCGCATGAAAAATGTTTCAGTCTCTCTATGGTTGTTTAACTCTGAAGACGAGTATTCAAAAGTATCAAAACTCAACTATCGCAAGCATTACACGTCTCCATAGTAGTGACAAAAACACCACCAACATAGAACAAACTCTATTGCATTAATATGGAAATAAAATCTTCCCATTATTAGCAATGGATGCCCATACATACTTCTATTATATTGTTTGCACTCAAACTACATAAGCTACACTCAGAAGCATGCCCGACATTCAGCCTTTTTTTTATAGAGAAAGGTCCTATATATTTCATGCCATTAAAATTAATTTTTTAACCCAAATACCAAAAAAATTGCTACATTGGTTGTGAAATCCATATTAAGGTAAAATTACCAGCTTCTTCAGGATTTGTGGCTGAACAATCAGCAAGCTTCCCTGGAAGAGAGGATGATCTTAAGACACTTTTCTGTCTCACCAACTCCCGAGCCCTCTTTGCTGCAAGAGCTGCCTACATAAGGCGCAATAGATACAACTGGTAAACCATTTTTTTACAACACCACTCAAAGCTCTTGAGAGGCCAACTTAGTCAGCTTAATCATACAAAGATCAATCTTGTGCATCTAACAACTTAGGTACCTTTAGAGCATTTAGTGACTTGGAAAGAATCGAATCTAGCACATCTGGATGCAATTCCAGATACTCAGTCAGATACTCTTGAACTGACTGATCGACCACCTTTCTTACCTCAGGATTTCCCAGCCTAGTCTTCAATGGATATACATAGCATACATAGACAATGTCAGCAAGAAGGCATTTGAAATTTTAAGGCTTTATAGAACTTTTATACCATAAAACTAACAAATATTTCAATCATGAAAGGAGAGACATACCTTAGTTTGTCCTTCAAATTCTGGATTTGGAACTTTAACAGAGATAACACAAGTTAATCCCTCTCTCACGTGCTCGCCGCTTAAGTTTATATCCTTCTCCTGAATAATATTAATGAACAAAACTTGAGAGTAACCCAAATATCCCTACTTACAGGTACATTAACCAGAGACGAATCAAGCTAACACAGAAGATTTAGGGTATTTACTAGTTTGATTGCACTCAATCAATGTGTCAGAGGGAAAATGAACGGCAAATTTGAAAAGCAAATTGGAGATTTCAACTGAGTTTAATTTGTCTTTTCCTCTTTGATTAAATGGATTTCTTTTTTCTTTGCGGAAGGCATCAATTAAATAGGATTTATTTTAAAGACAAAATCACCTTCTCTTACCAATCCTTATGGTCATTGATATTAATAATTTGAATGAAAAACTAACAGTCGTACAAAGACCCCATGACTAAGATTTCGTGATAGTCCAGAAAGCACTGCTACTGTAGTTCTATAAGATGTGAGCATATAAGCAGTTCAAAACTGATGAATTTAGTAAGAAGGCAAAGCCAGCACTACCAAAGTTCATTGACTTTGCACACTTGTGTTCACCTAATAATGTACTCCATCATAATTCCAAACATTCTACTTTGCTTTTTCCCTTTATTTCACCACTTTTCCTAAATCAAAAGTCTCCTGTCTGAAAAAAAACAAACTAATACCACTCAATGTTATAGTGGTGTTGGTGTGGCAAGAACTAGACCACTATTTACACATCTCAACTTCTATCTTAAATAGATTCCAATTAACTCTAATGCATAGACTATTTGAAAAAAAAAACTTTCCTGTCTTAACATGTAGTCACAATAAAGGATATCTAGATTACGAAGGAAGGAGTAAATTTTTTAGTTATTGAAATGGAAATTCTTTATTATACAAATTTAACTGATTTCATATATATAACTACAAACTCTTTAGGTTGTAAGATGGTAATCTAGATAGATTCATACAACTTTAGGATAATCCTCTAGCTCTTGCAAACATCAAACAATGAGAACATAAGGTGGTTGCTGGTGATGAAGTCAGTATTTTAAAGGCACTAAAGCTCCAAGGTGTGGACTGATTTTTTTCAAATAAAACAAGCAAAGGAATTACAAAGGGTAGCAAGCACATCTGAGCAAAATGATCAAAAGGACAGAAGTGCAAGAGAAAACCCAGAAGACATCCAATATATTCAATGTTGTATGTGCAAGACTGGAATGGCTGGAGAGATACAAAAACAACCAAAGAGTTTTGTTGGAGCAAACAGAAAGAAAAGAACCAAAGAGCCTATATTCAACAAACCTTGATTGTCTTTGACTTCTTCCCCAAACTGTTGAGTGTTCTTGTTAGGGCAGCTTTCACACCATCTATGTGAGTGCCACCATCAATCGTCCGTATGCTGTTTGCATAACCTAGCATCGTGTCTGAATAAGCATCTGAGCACCTGCAATAGAGAAAAGAAAAAACATAAACCTAACAACTCTTGACAAAGTCATATTGCACACCAATTGATGGTAGACAAATAAACCACTCAATGACAATATGGTGCAGCATATAATTGTGTGCTACTACAATTCCAACCATCATTGATGGTGAAAAGAGTAAGGAGAGGAAGATGGGAAGAAGGATAAAAAGATAAGATATCTTACCATTGAAGAGCCATATCAATAGTGATTCCATCAGCTTCTTTTCTGAATCCCAGCACATCATGAAGTGGTTTCTAGAGCAAGCAGAAGTCAGGCACTACTTACAAGACTTCATATGACAAAAGCATCACCGGAAAAGACAGTTCATATTTTTTTAATAAAACGTGGTGTCCGGGCGCTTGCGTGCACCTCAACTAATTCCACCAGGTACGTGATACCTCCCACCAGCACAAGTACCAGGTAACTCTATCCAATAAGGCTTGTATAGAGGGGAGAAATCATCTAGTGTTTTGTCTCCTCTTGGATTTGAACCTTTCTCAATCTACTTCACAGATCACTAGGTCACACTCTTGGGTGTGGAAAAGACTGTCTTTTTTTCTTTTGATATCCCCGAATTTTCCAAGAGCTGGTAGTGCACAGTTCGAAACTCTGTAGATAACTGCCTGCCCCTTTACCCCTTTCCACTTAAATACTAAGCATATTGTGCTCTTACACTAGACCAAAGCCCGAGGACAGACAGTCACTCTTAAATATACATCCCTGACATTATCTGACAGATTTCAGACTTGATTCCTGTGAGAAATATATGAGAAGAATATTATTGAATTGTTGTGTTGTTAACATTATTACATTGAGACCCTATTTATAGACCCTAGAATACAATCCTTTACCAAGTAGGATACTATTTAGTATTTCTATTTCTATTACTATTCCTATTCTAATAGGATTGTATAAACCTATTCCTATTCTAATAGGATTGTATAAACATATTCCTATTTTAATAGGATTGTATAAACCTAATCCTATTCTAACACTCCCCCTCAAGCTAGTGCATACAATTCATGTACCTAGCTTGTTACAAATGTAATTAACACGAGGGTCGATGAGGGGCTTGGTGAGATATCGCAAGTTGATCACTCGACTTCACAAAATTGACAATCAATCTCAACGTGCTTGGTCTTCTCATGAAATACCGAATTTGATACATAATGCCGATAAAACACCGAGTGATAAAATTACGGTGTTGGAACTTCCCAAGCCAAGCTTGCAAGGATCAATTTGAGACCATAGAGTGACTTACGTAATCAACATACAAGGCTACTAAACTCCCCCTGAGCAACAAAATTAGGTGGTTGCTCCATATAGACTTCTTCACAATGCAGCGGTCGTTGTAAGTGCTCAAAATCTAGTATAAAGTATATGGATCATGTTGAAATCAATAGACGAGTCAATATCAAACAAGTCACCGAAAAAGTGGCCAAAGCATGCTCATATGTCAGAGTATTAGATTTGATGGCTAAAAGTGGTCACAATCTAAGAAATAAAATTATATGGGTAGGGTTAGAATGATGCCACAACCCAACTAGAAAATAAAAATAATATAGGATAGTTCGAATTGATGGAACAACCCTATTGAAAAAGAGAAATAATATGGGTAGGGTCGGAATGATGGCACGACCCTGCTGAAAAAGAAAAATTATATGGGTAGGGTTGGAATGATGGCACAACCCTACGCAAATCAGATTTGAGGAGTCACCAGAAAGACGAATGAAACTATGCAAATCTAAAGTAGTCACCGGAATGATGGCACGATGCTACAAAAATTAAATATGAAAAAGTAGTCACCGGAATGATGGCACGATGCTACAAAAATTAAATATGAAAAAGTAGTCACCGGAATAATGACACGGTGCTACACAAATTAAATATAAGAAAGTAGTCATCGAAATGATGGCACGGTGCTATACAAATTAGATGTGAGAAAATAGTCACCAGAAAGATACACGGTGACCCAACTTTTGCTAACATAATTGTTGGCCAGACGGGCGGCATATATGAGTAATAGCCGCCCGCCGGCAGCGGAAGCTCTTAGATTTTCTACCAAGATCGTAGAGGCTCTGATACCATGTGAGAAATATATGAGAAGAATATTATTGAATTGTTGTGTTGTTAACATTATTACATTGAGACCCTATTTATAGACCCTAGAATACAATCCTTTACCAAGTAGGATACTATTTAGTATTCCTATTTCTATTTCTATTACTATTCCTATTCTAATAGGATTGTATAAACCTATTCCTATTCTAATAGGATTGTATAAACATATTCCTATTTTAATAGGATTGTATAAACCTATTCCTATTCTAACAATTCCGATATACGATTCCCTTTGTACAAGACCAGTAGATCGTGATTCCACGAAAGAGAAACTCCGTTTCAGAAAATGCTTGTCCTCCTTGCTATTTGGAGTGACCAAATTGCTTCTCAAATGAAAACTTTTGAAAAATATTATAAACCACACTATAGAAACCAGTTCTACTTTTCTTCTATTTTGATAAGAGAAGCAAGTTATTCTATTATTCTGTAATACAAAAGTCAGACTATGTTTTAGAAAGAACAAAAACGCCCAACTATGTTTAGCAACAAATATTAGAAAACTCAAATTTCGAGTCCTCTTATTAATAGTGCCAAATCAAAATGGGGAGAACAATGTCGAAACAAGAGAGCATAAAATATAATTTGTTGGCTCCATTCAATATTTTAGAAGTGATGGCACTGATGAACCTAGCAACAAGGACACTTTGTTACATGACATGTAAGTATGAGAGATCAGTACATACATAGGTCAAGATTTAAACATGAATCTTTATCGACAGTTCTAAATTTTTCAATAACAAGCATTTTATTCAATAAATTCGAAAGAGAAAGGGAAAAGACAAGCACACTTTGTCTGCATTCAGCCATTTCACGTATTCAACCAATCCTCCAGCATAAAAGTACTCAGCATGTTGGATCTTCTCCGGATCTATGTCGTCCTTCTTGAGAACAATTGTGAGCTGAAATAAAAGATATGCTCAATTGTCTGAACTAAATGAATCTAGCATATGAAGGTAGCTGTCAAGAATAAGAAGCTTTGATTTCTTCGAAGAAATTTATGAATGTCTATGCACCAAAATGGTGCAGGCATGAGTGAGGAATGTCAGTTGCATTGAAATGAACTTCAGCATGCAGTCACCAAACGGCATAAGCATTTTCACTTAAACCATAGGTTGAAGAAGGAAGACATTGAAACACCAATAAAGTTGCTTTCACAAACAAAACCTCTTAATGGCGTCATTTGACAGCATCATTCAAAAAATGTAGCATGATTCTAACTAATACTACCAACAATACCTCGGGATTGAGGAAAGCAAGCTCCCTAATTCTCCCAGCTATGGTGTTATAGTCAAATTGTATTTCAGTTGTGAATACTGCAAAGGAAGATGCCATCAGAATTTTAAATGTTCATTAAATGAAAATTGGAAACATGAAAAGAAAGAAACCAGTGGCAAAATATTGGAGATTAAAAACAATATACATATATAACTACCTTCTTTATCAGGCCAAAACTGAATGGAAGTCCCTTGCTGATCTTTCATTTCCAGTGGGAGCTCCTGACATATCAAAGTTGTTACTGGCTTCCCCCGTGAATATTTCTGTTTGTATTCTTTACCATCACGCCATATGGTAACTTCTAGGGCCTGTCAGAAAATATGATATACATCACTAGGTCAGGCAAGCTGAAAGACTATTTTTTTTGAGAATGGTAAAGTTGTATTCATCAGCAATGAGGGTATGCTGGCAACCAAACAAAAAAATTCCAAGGCGAAGTAGTCATGATTACAAATAGCCTAGGAAATCTACTAACTGATTTACATCATCTATACCCTCTTCTTTACACCAAAAATATAGAGTATTAATGCAGTTTTCTTTAACTTTCTGCATTGGGTTAGTAATATTCTTAAAGCACCTATTGTTTCTTTCCTTCCAAATTGACCACCATATGCAAGATGGAACTAGATTCCACCATTTTTTCTGTGTTTTACTCCCCCCTCTTCTCATCCAACAGTTTAGTAGGTCAGCAGTATGCTCAGGCACCACCCAAGGATCTTGAATAATGCTTTGAAACATATACCATATCTGGGCAGTCACTCTACAGTGAAGGAACAAATGATTGTTTGTTTCCTCCTTCTCATGGCAAAAGAAGCACCTAGAAACAATCTGAAATCCTCTTTTTTTCAGTCTCTCCTGAGTCAGACATGCTCTTCTGCACACCGACCATGTGAAACACTTTATCTTGGTTGGGGTGTTGGATTTCCAGATTTGTTTCCAAGGTCCAGAAATCTCCCCCGGATGTGTTAGTAAAAGAGGGCCATTTTTTGGTGTTTTGCTCACTGTAGAGAAATTCCAGCACTAACTTTGTGCTGTTTATAAATACAAATAATACCTTAAAAAAAAAAAAGGACCATGCATGTAAGCATTTAAAATGTACAATTTTAGCCACGCTCAGTCAAGCACAATCCATGTCAGTCTTTGTGACCATTTTCTTCCATTCATCAGGATTACTGTACAAAGTTCTTCTCTCTCTCTCTCTCTCTCCCACACCAATCTTGACTCCCCAACCCAAAAAGAAAAGAGAAGAAAAAAGACAGATGAAACATTACTTCTCTGATACTATTAGCATCCAATTTAAAGGAGGAAACCCTCAGCGGTCACATTTTCTACTTTTCTTTTTCTTTCTTTTTTTGAGAAGGTAACAATTTTTATTATAAATTAGTGCTTAGGTAGTACTGGAAACCCCTTTAGAAAAAAGTATGAAATCTAAGAACAGAAACGGCAAGCCTAGCATGATTCTAATACTTCTAGGATTGCTTCTGCATCTATAGGGGAACTCTTTGTACACCAAAAACATAATAACATAATACAATCTGTTTTGATCATTTGTAGGGATCTGCTTCTATCCTCAAAGCTTCTAGCATTCCTTTCTCTCCAAATGGTCCACCAGATGCATGCTGGAATGGTCCTCCAATAACTTCTGTTATTTGCCCCAATTCCTGCTTCCTCCCAACTTGAGAGAGTGTCAACAATCTTGCTAGGCATTGTCCATTGAATGCCTCTGAGATTGATGAAAATCTTCCACAATTGATCAGTGATTTTGCAGTGTAAGAACAAATGTCTAACTGTCTCAGCTGCTTCCACACATAAACAACAGTGTGTCACTAGAATGTTGTCTCTTTTCCTTAGATTCTCATGCATTAGTACTGCCTCCTTTGCTAGCAGCCAAGTAAAACATGCCTCCTTAAGTGGAACTTTGGCTTCCAGCTTTGTCTCCAAGGCCAATTGAGGGTTAGTGGTGCCCCTGTTTATGACCCTCTAACCTGAGCTCACTTTGTATCTTCCTTTGTTGTGCTCTGTCCACCATAGGCAATCCTCCCCTTCCTTCAAACCTTGAAATGATTCCAACCTTTTAAAGAACTCAACTAATCTACAGACTTCCCAGTCATTTAAACTCCTTCTGAGAGATAGATCCCATCCTTGGGGAGACCACATTTCAGCCACTGTTCTATCTTTATGTAGTGATAAGTCAAAGATATCTGGGAAGATCTCTGACAAACTACTATTACCAAACCACTATCTTTCCAGAATCCTGTCCTGATACCATTGTGTACTGTTATAGTAGTATGATTCCTTAGGGAAGGCCACCAGTTCCTAATTGATCTCCAAACAGTAACACCATAGGGATTGGTTGCTTCCTTGGTGACCCATGAATACATCTCTCCATACTTCAGTTTAATCACCTTGCTCCACATTGAGTGTGGTTCATGAGCATATCTCCACAACCATTTCAGTTTTAGATCCTTGCTTTGGTTCTTCAAGTTTTTGATGCCTAATCCTCCTTGTTTTTTCCTGTGATCAGAACTTTCCATTCTACCAGATGGTATCCTTTTATCTACTTTTCTTTTCAGACATCCATTGGATACTGCACTATTTGGAGATCAAAAGGTCACTTAATAAAGAGTTGAACCATTCAACAATTGATTTGTGTCCACACATGCAAGACGTGAGCAATGGATTGTGCATAATCATTTTCAGAATAGTCTTTCTCTGATTATAGCCTAAATAGATATCTGATTTCCTTGAAATGAGATAAATGGCACCCCAGGGCAAGGATGGAGCACAATAGCATTTTGAAATGAAAATCCAGAACTAGTCTAGGTTATAATTCAACATTTTGGAAAACCCTGAACTGTATATTTAGTCACGAAAAAAAGAATATGAGAATGTTTAAACAACTTAGTAAACATGCTGGAAGTTAAAAATACTTGAGGTCATTCTACCACGAAACAATACTTATCAGGTAAAGCAATGGCAGCGACAAACATAATTAAAGTACTGCTAGACATTCAAAAAGAGAACATAAAGCTAAGCTGAATAACTTGCTACAACTGGTGAAAAAAGAAAAGGGGCAACAGCACAAAGATTTCAAAATAACAAAGCATGTATTCTTTATCAAATGCTAGCAGATATCTACAAGTATGAGATTGATACCTCTGACAATGCATTAACAACTGACAGGCCCACACCATGTAATCCACCAGACACACTATAGCCACTACTTGAGCCTCCAAATTTACCACCTGCATGCAAAACCTGCACATTTGTCTACCACATCACCAAGATATACTCTTGCAATCTTGCTTCATTTCCTATCTTAAAACCATTGTTTCCATATAGACTGAAATTCATAAAACATTGATTTCCATACTTTCAATACAATGTGCAACAGTGCAACCAACATCAATATTTAGCATAAGACTCAATCCAGAAGAATATGATAAATTTTAATAGCCGGAAGCTACAATCTCATTGGTCTGTATAGTATATACCTAGTTGCTCAGAAATAACACACTTTTGAAGATACGTAACAGTTGAAACGCACTGGATAATGTGACTGCATATCCGATCATCTACTTTATCTATTACTATTATTAAAGCATGAACATCCATGCTAACATATTTGACGAAAAAAATGACCATGTAAAGTTGAAGGAGTTTGACTTTTAGAACCTTCTAGAAACAGAATTTCCCACTCAACATTAGTCTACAAAAATGTAAGAACATTACAGAAATAATGTATTTTATGTCTCTCCCTTTACTTATCATTATTGTACCCGAAATACAGTTATCTGATCAGAATGTGAGAGTGATGAAGAGACTTATTTAAATTGTATTAGTAGTTGTGCAATTAGAGTTATTTTGGTGGATGCATGTCAAGTGTATACATTTCCGAGTTAACTTCTCATTTGCTAAAGCTTTGTTGTTTGTACTCCTAGATGATTGTGATTTTTAGCTTATAAATACATGTCTTCACAATTTAAAATAGAAAATGATTTTGAAAAGACATCTTTTGTTATGGTGATATAGAGATTAGAAATATACATGGAGCCGGTGAATAGTCATAGAGTTTTTCAATATATGTATCCAAGGTAAATTTTAAAGATGAAACTGCCTTATTGTCTAACATTGCTACCTGGATTGGCATCCCATTGTAGCAGTTTTCTTGGGTATAAGACTATTTATTTGTGTCTTTCTTTTAGATGTACTAACTTGTGGTGAGCTTAAATTTGGTAGCTTGAAATGTGTGAACTTTGCAGTATGGTCATAGAGATTGAACTTGTGAAGTTGTTTATGTTCTTCTCCTAATCATTCTTCTTTGGAATTTTCATGATCCCAATTTTGAGTTTGCTTTTACGTTTTTTTTCATAATTGAGTAAGCCTCATTTGTTTATACTTAATGGAGGTCTGAATCGACGTTAGATCATTAAGTGGATTTGTTTTCATTAAGATTTAAGCATTTAATTGGTCTGAACTTTGAATAGGTCTTCTTCTTTCTTTTTTGAGTCAAATTTGGTCTGAATAGTAGTTAATCATTAAGATTTGGAACAAAGTCTTAATATCATTAAGAGGTATTCTTGTGTGGATAATATTCACCATCACTCTATCCACAATCACCACTAACCACCTTTGTCATCACAACCACCACTGTTGCTTACACTATTGGTAACTGCTACCACACTTAACTCCTCCAAATATTAAGCTAAGATACAAACCATTCTTCAAATGGAATTCAATTTTTTTTTTGAGAAAGGTAACTTCAATTGGAATTCAATTTGAACCCAATGAATTTGATAGTTCCTAGGTGTAAAGGTCTAATCTTAAGTGTGGGAAGTGTATTGGATGTGAATTAAGGTCATAACGGACCTCTAGCACAATGTTGAGTTGAAAGTTTCTCTGTCGATTATGTTTTTATATAAGATCATAGGCCTAACCCATCGGTGGCCCCTTAAAGTTGGCACGGAGTTTCACTTAGGCACCTCAAGTTTAGACACCTCATGTAGGCTGTGTCATTTTGACACTCTTTTGCCAATCAACAAAAATATATGAGGTGTGTTACACTCGCGAATGACGTGTAAAGTGGTGAATTAAATGATGACATTTGTCAATTTTTTGTAAGAAACAATTTGTAGATAATGAATTTTGAGTAAAAATACAAAGTAACCAATGGCTCAATGACACATGGATTTTTGCCCAAATAATTTTTTAAAAACAAATTAAATCAATAAAATCCCCACATGACCCCCCCCCCCCCTTTCTCCAAATACCCCTACTCATTTGCAGAAAAATCTGCACATACCCGTTCCCCCACCCCATTGTCTTCTCCAAATACTCCCATCTCTTTTTTGCTAAAACATCTGGGCACCTACATACTCTTTCTTTTTTATTAGTGTTTTCAAAACAAAAATTACCCTAATTAGCAGGTTTATAATTCACCAAAAATTAAACTTACTCCTCTTTAAATATTAAATTCTTTCAAGAAAGAATCTCATGAATAATTTAATATTTAATCTTGAAATGGGTCTATTCCTAAATTTCTAAAACAATCATTTTTCAACATTTTACTGTAACTATTTTTATTCACCATGTTGGATATTTAAGTTTGCAAAAATGGTGGCTGAAAATGGGAAAGAAGAAGAAAAAAATAATTAAAAAATCGACTAAATAGATTTTTCACGCGCGCTCAACAAGTGTATTACACTCACTAAGCCATGTAAGCAAAAAGTGTCAAAATGACATAGTGAAACCCGACATAAGATGTCTAAAATGAACAAAGCCTACTTAAAGTGTCTAAGTGAAAATTAGTGTCAATTTGAAGGGGCCACCGATGGGTTAGGCCAAGTTCATACAAAGGTCAACTTCAATCGAGCATATCTCCTAGAATATGAGGAGTTGTGTGGCTCATAACCTATCAAATTAAAGATCTTTGAGTCTAGTTTGCAACGCATCCAACCACTCGTCAATCCAACTTTTGAGTAGAAAGATATGATCGTTTACCAAAAAGTTAGCAAAGCACAGCTACGCAACCAGGCAAACCTATGTGGGTCACATAGCCAACCACGTAGCCCTACATGGCCAATTACAGAACGTGGCCAGCAATGTCCCTTGACCTACATGGGTCAAGTAGAGGGGCTACGTGGGCCACATAGGTGAGCCACGTAGTTGTAGCTAATATTTTAAAGCATTATTTTGAAATTTCTTTTCTTACTTTTCACTCTTTGGTCGACCCCAACAGCCCCTAAAAGCTATTTTCTACCCTACTAAGTCTAGGTAAGTATTCTCCGTGAGCTTACAACATATTCAAGAATTTATATAAGATTCTTAAATCATTCTCCTATCTCTAGTGAAATCAAGAACTCACGTCTACGGTTCAAGATTTGATTTTTTTAGCAAGATCCACCACCTATTAAAGAGACTATACCTTCTTCGACATCAAGGTAAGTTTCTCCCATGACATTCTAAGTATTTCAATCATTCTTTTTTGGATTATTAATGAAATCCTACACAATAACCCTAGGATTTTCAAGAAAACTCATCCCCAAAGTTAGGGAAAGGTTTTTGTGGTTCTTCTCCTTCCAAGAGAATATTTTCTTGGGTATTTCAAGCAATTAAAGTATGTAAGGCTATCATAGCGAGGAACTCAGTCTTTCTCATGCCCTACATCTACAGTTCCAATTAGTAAGACTAAGATCAAAACTAGGGATTTTACCCCATGTCTATAATTTCAAATTCCCTCTAATTTGAACTTCTTATTGTTGAATTCTATTATTGAAACTATTGTATATCATATTCATTGATGATTCATGTTTATTCTACCACATGTACAATTTTTAGCTGAAGGTAGTGAAAACCTTGTCAGAGTATCTTATATGCATTGTTTTCATGAGTAAAGTATATTACAAGCTTTAAAGAATTATTTCAAGAAAACATATTTAGCTTCAAGTGCATTATTTCAAGAAGAGTTCAAGAAAGTATATTTAGCTTCAAGTACATTATTTCAAGAACGAGTTCAAGAAAGTATATTTAGCTTCAAGTACATTATTTGAGAAAGAAAGAAAAGTTAGTTTTAAAGAAAGCAAAGATCAGTTCTAAAGAAGTATTATTGAGCATAAACTCAAAGAAAGAAATTAGCAACTTTACCCTATAATAGGAGATTTTTCCCTTAAGTGGGACAGCTTTAAAGTTATTGAGCATTATTACATTATTTTGGGAGTAGTATTGAACACCAAGTTGGGTAAGGATTCAGACAATCCAAACCCCAAATTTGCGCCACCAGCATATGATAGGATAATGCCGTTGATTCGGACGACTCCTTAAAATGCCCCTGGTAAGGGCTCAAAGATTGCATCTATTAGTTAAGTTTGTCCTTTATTTTAGCAATATATAAGATGGCTTTGGCAATGTGGACAAGAGGTTGTATCATCATGAGGCTCACCTGATGGTTGTCGGTAAGAGAAACTCCCAAAAAAATTAAAGTGATATTAATTTCAGTATTTGCTATTATTGCATAATCAGTTGTAAACTTTTGTTGTTAAAGTACACTTGCATTACTCCTTAGTTGACTATATTTCAGTCTATCTTCATATTTGCTCAATCAGCTCACTATCTTCAATTTTAGCTAGTTATTTCATTCAGCTATTCTACATATAGTATTTCATGTCTTGACGTCATTAGACGTTGCATCTTTAAATGATGCAGATTAAGGTATTTAGGATATGCAGCAGATGTTTTATTAGGATTTCTTCCATTCAGCATTGGTGAGACCTCCATGCTTATAGAGGGCTCTAGTTTATCTAGCTTATTTAATGGCTATAGTCAATAGACATTGCTAGTAGAGTATTTAGGTAGCTGGATATCTTGTCGCAGCACCCATCTTCTTCAATATATTAGAGGCTTCATAAACGAGCTAGTTGAGTGATAGATTTAGTTTATTTTATGAACATCTATACTATTTAGCATTTCAAAATTTTGCTTTAAAGTTATTGAGATCATTTCCTAAAAAGTATTGCATGCTCATCTTTTGAAAGCTTTTGCATGGGGTTACATCATCTATTAGTACGCCAGGCCAAGGGTTGCTTGGAACCAGCAATGGTTTTGAGTGCCGACTATGCCTAGGGTGTTGGTTCAGGGTGTGGCAGCCACCACCATTTCCATCCTCTATAGTTGTTGCCACATCCACCACCAATCTCAACCAATATCATCACTATGGTCAATTCCTTCTACCAACAAACTCTGTCATCACAACTAGCATCACCGGTAGTGCCAGCAAAATAAGCCCATATTTTGGTTAACCCGCTCATATTTTAATGGGTTGGGTGAGTGAGCTTTTAGATGGGTAAAATGTGATTTTATACCTATATTCAACCCATAGAAATATGGGTTAGCCAATTGGGTTAAGCTTTCAACTTTCATTCATTCAAAATTCAGGGTATCACCAAAAGTGTTATAACTTCTCTTTTTTTTAATGTTCTAATTATTCCTCTCTATAATTGAAAAGGTAAAGTCTTTGACCCTCCAAAAAATATACATATTACATATATACATTTCTTTTGTTAATTATAATTATATCCTTTTTTGTTTAATTTTATATTGGATAGAAATAACAGTGTAAAGTAAGCATGTCATGTATTAGTATTGATATTGTGTAAAGTGCCTTAAACACGTTTTACTCCTAAAATGCAAATATTCATTTATTACATAAATTTATTTTATATTGAAAACTTATAGGAATTTTTTTGACTTTAATGATACAATAAAACTAAATAAAGTATTTTCAATATTTTTCATCTAAAAAAAGGCTAAAACATTTTATCCATGTTTAATTCTAAAGTAGAGTACTATTTAGTATTTACTCATGAAAATATGGGTAGATATGGGTAAACTTGTATTTTACCCAACCCATTTTTACCCATATGAAATATGGGCTGATTGAATTATTACCCATTTTATGTTGACCCATTTTTAACCCGCCCAAATTTTACCCAACCCGCTCATTAGGGATGGCAATGGGACGGGGCGGGGTGAGTTTAAAGCTATGCGGGACAGGGCGAATTTAAGGTTGTGCAGGGAGGATTGAAGTGGGTTTTTTAAAAATTAATGTGGGGTGGGTTGCGGGTATAAGTGATTTTATGTGGGTTCAAACTTAATTTTAAGTTTTTACATGTAAAGTATTATTTAGTAAGATAATTTCTTTAAAGCTACTAAAATATTCAAGATAGTAATGAAAATGGTTCAATAAAATATAATATAATTTCTTACATGTTTCCCAAGTGACCTCTAAAAATTAAAATTTTAAGTCACTATCCTATTAAATTAATACAACTTAATGAAAAAATAATTTTATTTGTATGAATTTTATTTTTAGTATCAACTTAACTAGAAAAAGAAAATATTAAGAAAATTATGCGAGGCGGGTTCATGCGGGACGGTCTATAGGGGGTGGGGTGGGGCGGGTTGAAAATGAAAAAAGTTGTTATGTGGGGCGGGTTGGGGCGGGTTGGGGCGGGGCAGATTAAAAAATTTGCGGGTTAAACTCAACCCGCCCCCGCCCCCGCCCCCGCCCCGCACCGCCCTATTGCCATCCCTACCACTCATATGCCACCACTAATCACTGGCAAATACCACCATACATTCTCGATCAATACCACCACCGTTGCCACCTTCACCACTACTATCATCCATTACCACCAATGTGGTCACCAACCACCTCCATCATAACTAGCACCGCCACCAACTACCACAAATACATCACCACACATTCTTTAACCACCACCAACTACTAACATCAACCAACTTCACCATTAGAACAACTAACACCACTACCAATCGCCACCATCATGACAGTCACCACAACACCAACCACCTTCACCATCACAACTATCACCACCATCATTACTAGCCACTAACAACTATTACCATCATCACCACCACTACAAACCATCTCCGCCGTCACTAGCAAGCATAAGTGTTCCATTTTTTTAATCAAATAATGATTTGATTTTTTAATAGTATTCTTTTAATATTTAATTAATTTTTATTTGAATAGTATATTTATTATGTACATATAAATAAATAATGTACATTCATATGGATATTGAAAAACAAACTGTCTTAATTATTTAGTATTCAAATCTAGAGACAACATCTTAATCATTGAAATGTGCATTCAAATTCAGACGTCTTCATCTTAATGAAAACAAATAAAACCTAAATTTAAAAGCAAGTTGATTCATATAGATCTAATGATAATGTTCAAAATAACTTTTTGAATTAAAAATAGAATGAAATAGATTTGAGAGCAGCTAAAGGAATAAAGCATGGTCTGTGAAATTAAACAATAGATTACTTCTTGTTGATTGATTCATTAGAAATTTCTGAGATTAATTAAAGGAGTAGATTGATTCTAGAATATTATAATCGATGGTACAATTATTATTTTTCCTTATTTTAGTCTTAGGACACAATATATTTTTACTACTCAAACGTTTTATTTAAGTATATTTGTGTGATTTTAGAAAAGAATCATGTGTACTAGTAATATAGGGCTCACGGCAAAGCATGTGTCCAACTACTTTAAGCAAGAGTAAATTTGTTCTTTGTTTAGGCTTTTGAAGTCTAATTAAGTTTGAGTGGTAGCTCTACTCTATAAGTACCTTTTCTGGATTACACTTATAAAAACAGATCTAAACATGTGATTGTGCACAAAGCGGGAGTGGAAGTGGAACCTTGCACCTTACTCCAACCAATTATGCTTTACTGTTGTAGTGTTTTACAAATGGCTAATAATGTTTCTTGTAAATCACATAAACTTTGGGTTGATGATACCACTGCTCTGAGTTTCTTTGGTCGTGTTCTGTTTAACTAATGATGGTAAATAGAAGATTATGCTACACTGGTCGATATTTAGTTCATAGCCACCATATGTATGGGAAGGATAAGACAACTGGGGAAGTAAGACGTCGGAAAAGTACAACTAAGCTCCACTAACTCTTCTATAAAAGTTGAATGAGATATTATTGACCGTTGAATTTTAAAAATAAAAAATTAATAACCAAGAAAAATTCCCAAGGAATAGTGGCGCAAAATTTGAAATATAGTGAATAATGGACCTTAACCCCTCTCCATTTATATACCATGCTTTTGTCTGGAGCAGGGTTAGGACCTGTGATTTACGTTAACCCCTACATCACGCACTAGATCAGAACTGTTGGAGCAACTATACCTTTACCTTTCAATATCAGGGAACTATCTTTAGGAGTACAAAAAGAACTTGCTTTCTTAAATCCTACTTCCTTATGATTATACAGTTAGCTTTAAGGATTTCCAAAAGAATAAAATATCTCAAACACCAATAGGTTAAATGTTCTCATAACTTTAAACACGCTTCTATAACCCTGGTAATTAGACGAGAAGTTGACATTGAGCCCCACACATTGAGTAGGATAAAACATAAACACAAACACACACACACACACACACACACACACATATATATGCATCTAAGAATGGATATCCCGTACAAACATACCGTCAAGACTGTTTCAAGAGAAGATTTCTTTGTCACTGGATGCAACTCTGTTGGAATCTGAAAAAATCCCAACAAAATGTTAAATTTAATGAGAATCTTCTTTTCCACTCAACAAGCATAGGATTTGATCAGGATAGAAAATTCAAGGGGCTTTTACAACTGTAGAAAAGCAAATCAATTTCTTATTAGCACACATCCTGAAACCATTTCTATCAAATGCAGCAGTCCAGGTCCCAGGATCTCTCCTTGAAAGGGAGGACAGACCATGATAATATGCAAGGGAGAACAGGAGATAATCACAAACATCATATTATGGGTAATACAACATAATATCAAAAGAAGGTTGAGTCAATCCTTTATGAGATGACAGGCAAACCATTTGCAATAATTACATAAGATAGTGTGCACATTCTCCCATGACATTAGTTCCACTTCTGTACAAGAGAAGAAGACAGCTCATACCCCACGGCCATTGTCAGTGATGCCAACGGAGTTATCAGCATGGAGGACCACATCTATCTTTGTTGCATATCCTGCTTGTGCCTCATCAACGGCATTATCCAAAATTTCATAAACCTAGAAGAAAATATGATTAATAACTGGGGCAGTAAAAATTCAGTCAAGAATAAACAAAAGCATAATTAGCACCACCAAATACATCAAAAGAAAGGAAACAGAAAAGGCCAGAGATACCAAATGGTGGAGACCACGAGGTCCTGTGCTTCCTATGTACATTCCTGGTCTTTTTCTGACAGGATCCAAACCTTCCAATACCTAAAGAAGCAGCAATTTGCATGATTATTTTTACTGGTAAATTATCAACATATTATTCACATCATTAACTTTTTCAATAGTAAACAGAAACAATTTAAGAAGAAAATTACTGCTGAGAAACAAACAAATAGAAGATGTCCTACATAACTATATATATGCATTAAGCAGCAATATGTTAAAGAAAGTTAAGTTTGAAGGTTACTGTCTTTTACATTCTTATCCAAGTAAACTGTATCTCAAAAGCTGACCGTGCCTTGCAGCGTTCCATACAAGGTAATGCACAATATAGTAGTGCTTATTCACTCTTCAGTCAATGAGAGACTAAACACTATGTATCCACTGCATGTACTTCAGTACTTATGAATATATACTTACACTCAAAATAAAATATTTGACATTGGTGTTGCATCACCAGTGAAAGAAGTTTTTTTTATTCAACTATTTTCCTAGTCACCCTAAACTACGTGTTTATATTCAAGTCAAGCTAATCATAAGAAATCAACAACTCTAAACCTACATAACACACTGATAGAGCAGATTAATGAGCAAACTACGCATATAAATATCCTTGATCAAATAAAGGACAGAAAGGTAAAGAAGAAACAAGACCACCAAAGTAAATTCAACTTATTTCCCCAGAGCAGCAACTGAAAGAGAAAATACTGTTGCATCATATTTGCAACAGCCGCAGGGTCGAGAAGCTCTCAGAACAAAGTAAAGTGAAAAGGACAAAAAGATTAAGGGTATGTAACAAAATTGAAAAGAAAGAATTGCATTTTTTTCATTATTTACATGTAGAACACCAGATCACTTATAAATGGATGATAATTTTCAAAATTCATAATAAGATCGGGTGTGTTTGGTATAAAGACTCTGTTTTTGTTTTTGAAAAAATTATTCAATGTCTAGTAACGTTGTATTGTGTAAATATTTTCTCAAAGGAAATTATTTTCCACCAAAGGGAGGAATATGACTTCCGTCACTGATGTGAAATTATTTTCAATTACAAATATCTCAACTCTTACTTCAATTCACTAATTCACTTATCTCACGCCCACTACAATGCTAGAACGGAGGCAGAAAGAGGAGCAAGACGACATAGTGGTGGAATACAATCTCAGCATTCATAAGACTATTAAAATGAAAGATAGAAGATAAAGCAAACTCAATTGAAAAGATCAAATTTAACTTGTATACTTCTATTTTCTTTTTGGTCAAAGGAGGAATCTGTAAATGAACCAGAATCAATACTTAGCCTCTTAGAATCCCTATACATTGGAAAAGGATTCTTCTTTTGCTTTTTGCTAACCTGTTAATATTTCAACACTTTCTTAGTGTTACATTTACAGTACAATAACCTCTCAAAAAAATTAAAAAAAATCACTAGCTTCAGACCTTACTTATTCATCAACTTTTATTATTTTTTACCCAACAAAATGTTAGGAAATGATACGACAAAAGATCTCCCAAGGTAAAACACTTCCCACAGAAAGCATTTTCCATCTTAAGTACACTACCATTTTAATCTAATATTTCAATCTATTTTCTAATAGAGAGAATAGCTTCAAATACTTAACATAGATTTCAGATATTTCTATTTTATCTAGCAGAGATTGGTTAATTATTTGTATAAGTTAAATTCTTAGTGTTCTGAGGAACTACAAATAGCAAAGGCCACATACTGTCTAAAGCATTCTGTCCCTGTTTTACTTGTCCATTGCCTGTCATTGCGTCAGTTTTTAATCTTCAAAAGTGTTTTCATTTTAGAAACGAATAGTCCACCAACCTAGAATCCAGCATCAAGCTGTGATCCCATCTTTGTAGACATTACACCACAATGAAATTTTCTCACTTGAAAGACATTACTCTTTCAGGTGTCACAAAAGGACCTACACTATCTAGGACTCTAAAATAATATGTTTGTTTCCTGCAGGATCGATAGTTCTTCGCTTTCACCAAATCTAAAACGTCATATATGATAATGACAATAGTTTTTCTTTCACCTGAATTTGCTCAGAACCATAAGCTTTTGACTTGGTATTTTCTTGAAAAGCCTCAGTAGTAATGCTTGATGACATAAAAGCTCTTGGAGACACCACGTTTCTAATAAAAATCCCATCCGACAGCCTATTAATCACCCTGCAACAAATCCAAAAGTTGTGTAGCAGATAACCAATAAGCAAATTTTCAAGAACTCAAATAGTTATAAACAAAGAAAAGGTTTGCATTTCCCTCTTTTGAAATAAGACCAACAGCCTCTCTTTAGACATATTCAGCTGACCAAGAACATTCACACACCTCAAAAATGAAGTTAAATGTTCCAACCAAACAAGAACAACAATTAATTTTTCAAAATACAGAGAAAAAAAACATATATAAAAAACAAATTAACATGTATCGGGTGTGCAACATTCAACTCACTTGATGAAATATATTACACCAGTAACTAAAGTCCAAAACCAAAATTGCTACACAGCGATAAAGGTAGCACCTTTCCCCTCTTTAAATTCAAACCCAAATACTAATAAAATATTAAACTGGTAAGAACAAAAAAGAGACTCTAGTAATCAAAATTAACCTTCATTTCAACAAATAACCCAACCCAAACCCAAAACATTCTTATTAATCCCTACATCAGAAAATGGTACAGCTTGTAAATTCAATACCCAAAATAGAAACATGAAAAAAAAAAAATACACTTGCTACAAAATGTCCTTCATTTTAACAAAAATTCAGCTAACCTTACAAAATTAACTTTGTATAACTTAAAACACATAAAGAAACGGATACATAAAGAGGGGCGAGAGAGAGGAACCTGGTGTTAAGGAAAATAGAGGGTGGAGAAAGAGAGGTGGAAGAAAAGGGAAGAGTATGAGAATGACAATGAAGAAGATAGCCAGAAGCCATGCGACGAAGAGAGTATTGAAGAGGAAAAGGTTTTAGCAGAGCCATTCAGACATTTACTCAAACACAAAGCCTACACTATTGCTTTGCTTTACTTTCTATGAAGAAGAAGAAGATAAGAGTAGTAAAATATTTTGTTTGAATAAATTCTTTACTTTATCCCCTCTCTAAACCCTATTATTCAATTTTGAGGTTCGCCAACGCGCGAAACTAATGTTTGGGCTCATTTTTATCGACCCTTCCCTCTTACATGGGCCCATCAAAATGGATTAATTTAGGAGAAATTCAAAAAGAGCAAACTATATAGATTTTGCTTGTTTAGATCCTAATTACTAAAATTTATGGTAATTTCGAATATTACTTTATGTATCATATTTTTTTTTCTTTGGATACTGTTATTATTACTCGACAGATACATGTAATCGATGATTTGAAAAAAGCGAGATACATGTTTTATTCATTTGAATTAAATAATTGTAACTAATTTTCTTGAATTAAGGAGTAATTGAAGATTAATTGACTACTCTAACAGATTTTCATCATTCTCGGTATATCAACTCTTAACAAACAATCCATGTCAAATTCATAAAATCAGAATAATTTTCTAATTGTAAACTTCATCTTCTTGGCAGCAATTCATTTTTTTTCTTTGTTTCTTGAGGTTGTGAGTTTTTGTCACAATGGTCAATATCACCATATTGTTGAGGTATTCATGTTCATGAATTTCATATATTGATTACGAAAATTATATAATCAATGGAATACTATTGAAAGATAACGTGGCCTACAACGATATAGTTAAAGGCGTTTCAACACAACTAGGAATCGATCATACATGCAAAATCATAGAGATCAGTTACACGATGGAAGACAATTTAATTGCAACGAAAATTCGAAACGAGATGGGAATGCGATTTTTTATGAAATTAAGAAAACGTCAAATAAACTACGGGTTGCATCCATTATGCATGACAACTATAGAGCAAAACTTGGATATAATAGTAATGGTGAAATATCTTTTGAGGTAGATATATCAATTGTTCAAGTGGGAGCTGAAACTTCATTAGTTCTTGAAAAAAATCGTAATGTTGAGGGGCTATGCGTTTTGGATATGGATTCGGATCATGTTATTGTCAATTGTAATCACAAAGTTGTTCAAATTATTAAGCAGTTTATATGGACAACAACAACAACAACATACCCAGTAAATCCCACTAGGTGGGGTCTGGAGAGGGTAGGGTGTATGCAGACCTTACCACTACCTCGTGGAGGTAGAGAGGCTGTTTCCGGAAGACCCTCAGCAAGCAGTTTATAAGGACAAAGATACAATTATGTCTGTAATTTTCAATTCAAAGTTGAAGATTAGTCATATATCGATTATTATTTTGTAGGATGTATCTCAGAAACATAATGTATATCTTTTTAAGAGTAATGATCTTAGATTTAAAATTAATGATTTTGCTAGCATGTATCTTTACTTTTTAGCATGTATCTTAGAAACATAATGTATATCTTTTTAATAGTAATAATCTTAGATTTAAAGTAATGAATTTTCTATTATGTATCTTAGTTTTATAGCATTTATCTCAAAAACATAATGTATATCTTTTAATAGTAATGATCTTAGATTTAAGAGTGACAATTTTTATAGCATATATCTTAGTTTTTCTAAGCTCGTATCTCATAAAAATAATGTATAATTTATTAAATGTGTGCCTTTGTGTGTAGTTATTTTTTGAGATGTTTATATGAGGAGTGTCAATGGTTATTCAAAGCATCTTGTTTGACTAAGTCAACCTTTTCTCAAGTTAGATGTGTTAGTAACAATCATACATGTTCATTGAAGGATAAGGTGTACTCACAGTATCAAACAACAATTGGTTTACTAGTGAAAATAATTGCTCCAAAATATGATAATCATAAAAGAAAGCATACTCCAAAGGATATTCAAGAAGACGTTAAATATGACTTGGAAATAGACATTAATTACATGAAGGTGTGACATTTGAAGGAGAAAGTTATTAAAATGTCAAGAGGTGATTTGATTGCAGGTTACATTAAAATGTCTAGCTACTTGTATATTATGGGTACTGTGTATTCAAATTCTTACATATAAATGCATGAGTCAGCAAAGAATGAGTTCATGTATCTATCCATAGCGTTGTATCCTTTTATAAATGATTTTGAGCTTTGTAGGTCAATTATTATTGAGAATGACATTGACCTAAAATGAGCGTATAAGGATACATTTGTTTTTGCTAGCACTCTATATGTAGTAGGTGTGTCAATATAATATTATCAGATACATTATTATATTCGTGAATGAAACAAGAATGTAAATATGAATTATAATGGCATGTACCTTAATAATCATTTTTCAGGATGTATATTATCATTTGCTTATGGTGTAGTTGACTCAGAGAATGATAATTCTTGGACATGATTTTTTGAGCAATTCAAAGGTGCATTTGGGGAACGTGTCAATATGTGTGTTGTGTCGGACTATAATGAAAGCATTATACAGGGGTAAGTAGAGTGTATCATAGTTTACCTCATTGTTTTTGTGTATAACATTTATGGAGGAATGTATGTAAGAATTACAGAAAGAGCAAAAATAGATTAAGCGGTGTGTTTTATGCGATGGCAAATACATACAAGCAAGAAAAATTTGATGAACTGATGAAAAGAGTAGAGAACATGGACCATAGAGTGAAGGATTGTCTTATGTTAGATAGATAAGAGAAGTGGGCAGGAGTATATGCACCGGTAAATAGAAATAGGATGATGACATCAAATATTTTAGAGTGTATCGTTCGTGTTTATTAGAGGCAAGAGAACTATCAATAATTAATTTTCTGCAACAAACTCTAACATTGTTTGAAGATTGGAATTGCAAAAATAGAGAAAAGACAACATGTACTATTACTACTCTTGGAAGAAGGTTTCATCAAATGCTAGTTTTGAATGAGGCAAAGTCTTCTCGTATAACGGTACATATATTTATTATCAAAATTATTTCTTTTTTATATGACATTAACGTGAAATATGTATCAAATAAATGATTAAAAAACAAGATACATTATGAAAATTATAACGAGGTACATGATGCATTCATTATACGTAAATGTGTGTATGTCAAATACATGAACAATGTATCTACAGTTTTGATGGTAAAAGTTTGATATATATATATATATATAATGCATGTTGTTTGATACATGACGGTATAGTAGGAGCATTGTTGGTATAATGTTTATATTATATTATTTTTAAAAATATACATTTCAGAAAAGAGCTTTTTCTAATCATTGTGCTGAGTTCATGACAGTGGAAGATGATACATTGTTTGCTTGATTAGTAAAACATGTTCATGTGAAAGATTCCAATTGGACGAGCTACCATGTCCACATGCAATTGTTGTTTTAAAAGGCAAGGACATACTACTCAGAATATTACAAGCCAGAAACTGTGATGAATTTGTATGAGATATCAATTGATATGCTATCAGATGAAAAGAATTGGCATATACCTTCCAGTGTGGTAGACGAAGTTGTTTTACCCCCTAAATTCAAGTGACGATCCAGGAGGTCAAATAAAGAGAAAACATAAGAATATGAGTGAAAGGTATCATCAAGCACGAATTGTTGTGGACAGTGTGGCCGGAAGGTCATACTCGACGTACTTGTAACTATTTTTCAATGAAGAGATGAATTTTCTTATTTTTAGATACATTTGAATTTTTTTTAAGTTTTGTTGATGTATTTTCATGATTTTTTAATTGATTGCGACTTTTCATGGGTTTTTTTGAAAAATATGATAATATGTATGCATTTTTTTATTCTTGTTTACTTTACAATATGAAAAATAGCGATTCATTAAAAGAATACAAATATATAAGTTAAAAATAGAAGTCAATAAATTTGTACTAATAAATTGACATTATGAATACGTAATCATAGTACTGTATTTGAATTATTTATTTAATCGATGAGACTAATTACAATTATTGAGATACATCTAATACAATATAAATCATATTGTATAAGTAATTCACATATGGATGCATATTACATTTATGTGGATACATGAAATAATCTGTATATACAACAAATAATTTGAGAAAATTAAATAAAAGGTATCAAACAAGTCTTGGTTTTGTTTTTGGGGACTCTTTGACCAAGGAAGGGTATTTTCAAAACTTTTTAATCTTTTATAAAATACAAAGAACACATCATTGTTCAACTACTTGTACACGTGACACCAAGTTTGAGTTAATATCTCAGATGGTCACTCAACTTTGAATTGTTCACTTAGAAAGTCACTCAACTATTGATGTTTCACTTAGAAAGTCACTCAACTATTGATATTTCACTTAGAAAGTCACTCAATCAATTTAAATATTTTTTTCATAAAATTTTATTGAAATTTAATTTTTATGTTAAACTACTTTTCTAAAGAAATAATAAGATATTTATTTCAATTATTTTGTTAATCCAAATTATTTAATTATAATTTTTTTGGAAAACGTACCGTAGCAATTGACCCAAAAAAAAACTTTTTCCGTTTTATCAAATTATATAACTGGAATTAAATATGTTAAAAAATGATCCAAAAAGAAGAAGTTGGAATTGATAAGAAGTACAGTAAAAAAATAAAGACGCAGCACGATACCATTTTTTTTTAAAAATAATAGGTAAAAGGAAAAATTATACTTCAAAAAAATTCAATAAAATAACTAAAATAAGCATCTTATTATTATTTTTAAAAAATATTTTGTTTTTTTTGTATTTTACAAAATTTAATGAAGAAATTAATTTAGGTGACTTTTTAAGTAAAATATCAATAGTTACGTGACTTTTTAAGTGAACTATTAATAGTTGAGTGACTTTTGAGTTATAAAATAAAGTTGAGTGACTTTCGAAGTGAACAACTCAAAGTTGAGTGACTTTCTAACTGATCTATTGAAAATTGAGTGACCATCTGAGATATAAACTCCACCAAGTTTTAGGTGAATTTTTAGTTATATTATGGATTCTATCTTATGTTATGATTGGTTTCCCATTTCTTACTTCCACATTTACCCTTGTTGAGGGTTGTTAGGCTGACCTATTTTGGTGGGATAAGGCAGGTGACATCACACTAGATTTTTGGATCGTGACACAGACTCATCTAACCCATCCATGAAGCCTCTAATAAACTGAAGACATGTGTCGGGACAAGATCCCTGCTACCTGAATACTCCACTAGCAATGCCTTCTAAGTAATGAATAACTAGATAAACTGGAACCCTCCAAATCAAGGAGGTCTAACCAAATACTGATGGAGAAAGATCTTAGCAAAGTGTATGCTTTCAATCTTGTAAACCTAAATTTACGTCATTTAAAAATGCAACACAAAATGATATCATTACATTGAATGTATGATTTGTAAAATAGTTGAAAGAATTAACTGGCTAAACTGAATACACTAAACTGAAAGAGTAAATATGAAGGTAGACCGTAAAATAGTCAACTATAAAGTAAAGCATGCATGTGTACTTTAACAACTAAGATTTTCAATTAATTATGTATGTAGTAGTAGAAGATATTGAAAATAATGTCTTTTTTTTTGGGAGTTCCTCTAACTGACAACCACACTTTAAGTCTCATGATTGTCATAATCCGACTTCTGAAGTAATTATGACACCTACTAAAACCCACCAGTAGGTAAGTCGACCAGTACCCAGAACGAAAAGTATTGAGTACAAGGATAGAACTAACTAGAAAGTAATGCTAATAATAAGAAATGACCAAAACGAAAAGCAACCCAAAAACTATATACAATAGATTTCCTCCCAAAACCTGGAAGTCACGAGTACAAAGTTGTCTAACAAGATAAATACAAGTCCCAAAAGCGGACCATAATGAGCTGTCTCAAAAACAAAAGACAAGCTAACATATATACAGAATGAGACAGGTTGATCCAGGACACTAAGTGTTCACCCTTGTCTCTGATACCCACGAGCTTCAAAAGAAGGTACGAACAATCACCAACGATCACCAATAGCGGCTGGTATTAGGACCTGCATCACGAGAAGATGCAGAGTGTATCATAAGTATCAAAACAAGGTACTCAGTAGATATCATAGGCCAACCGAACAAGAAAGATAAAAACAACCTGAAAAGATAAAATCTAGATATAAGCAGAGGTCAAAGCGGATATGAAAATAAGGTACACCAGCAAACCAAATGTAAATCTAAGTACAACTAAACTAAACCTAACTGAACCCCATGAGCCTAGAAAGTACACTCGTACACAAGTTTAAATAAAAGCATAACAGACTTCCATAAGCTCAACAGGCACACAAAATAGGTAAGTGTACAAGGAAGAAGAGTAACCCAAATTCGAATCCAAAATATCAACAGGGCTTCCATCCTAAGTAACCAAGAAGCAGTCAAATCCCAACACAACTAGTAAGAATGAAAATCAATCCAGGCCACTCAGCCAGATATCCATTCCTAGGGACGTGAGTTACCCAGCTAACATGGGCGATACAGGGGCGTGTTAACTCTATAGAGGATCTCAGATATCCAAGTCACCTAGCCAGCCATTCCACTCCTAGAGGCGTCAACCGCCCAACTAGCAAGAGTGTCCGGGGGCGTATCAACTCCGAAGAGGGCTGCAGGTAGGCTCTAAGTCATCATGGATCGACATCCACTGTCAAGTGTATCACATAAGACTCCAAGTCGGAAGCACTCCAATCTCGATAAAGAACACAATCTCCATTAACGCATCGAAGCCGCAAAAATAGGGAGAGGAGACAGAAATGGCTAACAATTTGCACAAACACCTACATTAAGGGGTCATTCTATCATACACAAGTTTGTTATTCCATTCTACAAGGACCTAGTCCATCCGAACAATGTCAGAGACATACCAAAGTCACAAGGTTCATGTAACACCCCGCTGTTTGAAAGAGCTAGAATTAGAAATAACCATTTTTGGAGATAATGAAAATCTGAAATTTGGCAAGTTATGCTAAGAATGAGTTTTGAGTCAACTTCAAACGATCATAACTCTCAGTACAGGATTAGTTGGATGTTAAATAAGATGTTAAATGAAAGGTCTTGGAATTATCTTTCCAACGCCACTGAGTTTACTTATTTTCGAGTTAGTATGTGGAGATATGTCTGTTTGAAGTTGGGTTGTTTATATAAGGAAAGTTAATCGGATTTTAATGGGGTATTTTGGACATTTCCATACCGAATTAATTTATTTCATTTTTGGTAATTAAGTAGGGGTCTAAACTGAATTGTTTTAGTTTACGCACTCAAAATTACGCTAGGGTTTTAGAGAAAAGAACTCAAGAGGAGAAAAGAAGAGAAAGGTCAAGATTCGTCTATTTCTTGAGGAATTGATTGTGGATTTCGCCAAGGATTCGATCCTACGAGGTATGTGAGTTCACATAGCGTAGGATTTGTTCACCCATGCGCCAATCATGTTAATTTAGGCGTTAAATTCGTTCTAGAAAGTTGACGGTTAATGTTCTTGATTTGTATTCTTGAAATTGACTTTTGTTTTTGAGATTGGGATGAGATTGATGAGTTCATGCGGAAATCATGTTGATTTTAGGGTTGTGTTTGAGTATATTCTTGTGTACATATATTGGGTATCTGAATATAAAAAGAAATTGAGAAAAAAAATCGAAATTAGTCTAGTAGTTAGGTTCTATACCACTGGCAAGGTATAGGATGACCCTGGCAGCGTGAGGCAAAATGATGTTTCATCACATAGCTCTTAAGTAATGGTTGTCGGTTAGAGAAAATCCCACAAAAGTATTTTGTATTCTTATATACACAGTGTTAATTGTATTTTTATATACAATTAGAGTTTATATCGTATCCTTGCATACAACCTGAGTTACTATTGTATTTCTCAACATAGAATTGTTATCCATATTTTAAAAGCTTTTCTTTATATTGCATTCATATTTTTGCTTTATATTGAAATGAGTTAAGTTGAGTTGAGTTGAGCCCATGTATATGTATGTTCTTTCAGTTCCTTTCAAGCTTATGTTTTGTTTTAGAATTCCCTTCACATGCTCGTACTTTCAATGTATTGATGTCAGTTGGCATGCATCTTTTTATGATACAGATACAGGTAACCAGGATCAACATCCAGCGCATTGTTGATTTTAGTTGAGCTTCAGAGTTGTTGGTGAGCTTTCTTACTTTATCATTTTAGTTCATTAGGATGTTGTAGGTCTTGTCCCAACATCCATCTCAGTTGTTAGAGGCTTCATAGACAGTTAGTTGATGTTAGTTTTTAAGTCTTTCCATTCTTGTTTTGTTGTTTGAGACTTGAGTGCCATTTTGGCTAGTGAATGTTTCTTTATAGATTCTAGTTATCTATTGAGATTTTAGTCTACTTTTAAAGTATTTTTATCATGAGTAAGTCTTCCTCTAAGAGTAAAGACATGCCAAGGGTTCTCTTGGGGCCAGCAATGGTTCTCGAGTGCCAGTCTCACCCAGGGTGTAGGCTCGAAGTGTGACAAACTTGGTATCAGAGCACAGAGTTCAAGAGTCCTAGAGAGTCTATGAGGTCGTGTTTGTAGAGTCCTAGTTATCGGTGTAAAGCGCACCACATATATAATTAGGAGGCTGTGACACTTGGGAACTATCTCACTTCTTTCATACTCATTTCGTGCGTTTGAGTTTATCTCTAAAAAGTTTCTTCTAATTCGTGCTTGCGCATGTCTTTTAGATCATGCCTCCACAAAGAGCTTTCATAGGTTGTCCCGCTAGAAGGAATGTTGAACCACAGGATCTAGGGGTACCTAATGCACCAGAATTGCAACCCCAAAGAGAGGTCACCAATGATGAGTTTCGCGAAGCTATCCGGATGTTGAGCTAAGTTGTGACCAATTAAGTTGGACAGAGAGAGAATCGACAGGAAGTGGCTGATACTTCAAGGATCTATGAGTTATTAAGGATGAATCATCCAAGCTTCACTGGTTCAAGTGTCATTGAGGATCTAGAAAACTTTATTGAGGAGCTTCAAAGGGTTTTTAAGATTATGCATGTTGCTGATACTGAGAGGGTGGAACTAGTTGCATACTAAATGAAGGGTGTCGCTAGAATCTGGTTTGATTAATGGAAGAAGAATCAAGCTGAGGGTGCACCACTTATGAGTTGGGCTTTATTTGAGGAGGACTTCTTAGGCGTTTCTTTCCCCGAGAACTAAGAGAAGCAAAGGTACAAGAGTTCCTCACCCTTAAACAGGATTCTTTAAGTGTTCTTGAGTACAGTTTGAAGTTCACACAACTTTCCCTCTATGCTCAGGAGATGGTTGCCGACATGAGAAGCAGGATAAGTTTGTTTGTTGCCGGGCTGTCTCGTTTGTCTAGTAGGGAAGGCAGGATAGTTATGCTGATATGAGATATGGACATAGCAAGACTGATGATCCATGTACAACAGGTTGAGGAAGAGAAGATGAAAGATAGAGAGGAATTTCGAAACAAGAGAGCTAATGTTTTATTTAGAAAATATGTTTGGATTGGTTTTAAGAGTCGCCACTTAATTTTTAAGAAAAATCAAGAAAATTGTTGTTTTCAAAAGACTAAAATAGAAAATCTAATGAAAACTTAAAAAGGGGTTCGGGGTTCTTATTAGCATTTCGGGAAGGGTTTGAAAGCATTCGAAGTGCCCGCTAACATGCGGTTGACCTGCGACTTGACTAAAATATATTTGACTATTTTTAGAAAAATAATGATTTAACATAAAAAATAATAACTTGCAATCTTTGATTAACTTTGAGAAAATAATTAAATAAATGACGCATTTTTTATTTTTTATTTTGTTTTTTAGAGAAAGGGACCCAAATAATGAAACATTTGACTCGACATACAAGATTAGAATATTAATAAAATTAGATTAATTAGAATTTATTTGATGAATTTGAAATAAATAATTTAAACCAATTTAATAAATTTAAGCATGAAAATCATTTTTTAATTAATTGAAGAATGAGAGCAAAGTTTTGACTAACATTTTTTGAGAAAATGTCCAAGTAAAGAATATATACATATATATATATATTTTTATTTTTTTATTTTTTTTTACTTGAGGAATAAATACTTTGACCTTTAAATCATTTTTAAACGAGTAAAAAGTGATTGAGTGTGAGACATTAAAGAATATGTTGTTGTTTTTTTTTTTTTTTTTCTTTTAGGACTAAAGATTTAACTTAAAAATGTATAATTTGGCCAACATATTTAATTAATAAAATAGATAAAATAAAATAAAATTTTAAAAAATAAAAATTAAAAATTAAAAGTTAACCAGCACAAAGAAAATAACTCATCTTTTGGGGAATCTAATTAAGTTAATTAAAATTTATAAAGTTAGAGTTCAATAACAAACAATAAATAATCGCAATTAAATAATTAAAGAGTAAGAGAGAAATTGAATTTGGGCCTCCTTTTGGGCCAAATTTGCCAGAATTTTTGGGCTTAACCCAATTCCCGTTTTTGTATACACCTGATGTATATAAGTGCATATCGACGTGTGTATAGGCTCTTTTCATATATCTCTTGCTTCCGAACACCTGTATTTCTTCTCATCCCTGTATTTCCACACTTTTTGACCTGTATATGAGTGTATACCGATATATATCAATGTATACGGGCTGTATCTCAGCCCCTTTTTTTTTTAAGTTTTCTGAGATTTGTTCTCAATTTCCAGCCCATGTGTTTTCGTTCTACTGCCTTGACTGACTCGATAAGGAATAAAATCGGGTCTTTGGCCCAACGAGGAGGTGCGAGGGTAGGAGATAGGAGTTCATGTTGAACTCCGAGTAAATTTCACATGTAAAAAAAAGCAAGAAAATGTAGATTAATATTTAAAATAATAACAGTACATTTAAATGAAACTACACAACTTATGGTAAAATAAATTGTTGCGATGATCTTTAATAAACATAATGGGACTATGATGAACTAGCAGGGAAGAATAACCAGGACTTACTAGATTCAATTAAGAGCACAACATATGAATACATTTAAATTAGTCCAGGTATAAACAAACAGATGACATGACTGAAATTCCCTTCACATAAGCAAAAAATTGGACAATAAAAACAAAGCAAAATGGCAAACAATATTGCTGTATCTCTTACCTACATTAATTAGGCATCAAAACTCATTTAATTCCACAAAGAAAGAAAAAGAAAGCGTCTTGAGACAATAAAACCCAACTACTATATTCCTAACAATTCTAAAATGACAACTAGACTTTTTAGCTAACTAATAAGTCACATAAATGGTAAGGGAGAAGATGGGATTCTAATAAGGAAAGTAGCAAACGACGAGTTATATGAATATGGAATTGAAAACCCAAAGGCATGAACAAACTTCGAACAACCTACGAATTTGAACTTAAACAACCTCTTTTTACTCTAAACAAACACATTAAAATTAATATCACAACTAAACTCAAACAAATCTCATACCCAAAGACTATGAGACTTGACAGACACACATTCAAACTTTACAAGGCTACATGAATAATACATACACTTGAAATTTAAAGCATCTTTATGAAAACTTCACTAATGCAAGCCACAGATAAGCATGTAAATGGTATGCGCAATAAGAAATGAGCAGGCATGACTCGAGTTGGGAACAAAATATAATTTCCAAATGCCGACATTCTGGGCAGCAACTTATTTCTGGTCCTAACCCTTCATTTAGAAAAGAAAAGAGAAGGAAAACAAAGTGTAACCACTCAAGAAAAGCTACAAATAACAAACATGAAAACTGACACCTACGCAGGATAGAAATCTTCAAAATAGTAAGCCATAGAGAAACTAAAGCAAATATTACTAGCTCATAAGAGGCGATATGGAACAAGTGAGGATACAATACAAAGGAAAATAATCTCACACTCTTTAGATAAGCGAAAACTATACCATGAGATGATTATCTTACCTGAACAAAACAAATACCATAGATAAAAACATGTACCACAGACGACTAGAAAGATCCTTTTTGCATTCAACTAAAGCCGAAAATGAGATAATACAACATAAAAGAATTGAACCATGGAGAATTCATGGTCAAGCATGAAGAGATCGAACATGCTCGGAAATAACACTAAACCAATTCCAAACAGAACTTATACACAAATAATACTCATATAGAAAGAAAGGATGTTACTAGCTAAAACTCATTAACCAAATCCTAACATATAGAGACCAAAAACGAAGTTAACGCATAAACGGAACACAAGACACAACCAATAACACATCATAGACAGAATAACATAGAAGAATTGGATTTAAATGAAGCCAAGAAAGGATTTACCTCTTTTCGGGCAGCGAACTGAGACCAATACGAGCCTAAGAACAACTTCAACACCGACTTCAAACCTCAAGCAATAAAATCAAATATCCAAATCAATTTTAGCTGAAGACCCTTTTAGAACCTAGAACTAAAAATGCATTCAAAATTTCTCAAGCGTAAAAGTCAATTGTTCAAGAAATTTTTTTTCTCCCTAAATAATGAATAAAAAGGGGTATTCTATAGATGGGGGAATTAGGGCTCAGATTCTCGAGGGGAAAGGATAGAATAGGAATTCTCCCACTCAATATATCCTCAATTCAAAAAAAATATATTCAAGAACCAAAGAGCTGCTCGTTTGTACAAGAAATCAACCCAAATCCCACGAAATTCGGATGACAAGATTAAGGTGGGCGGCTGTTGCAGAGAAAGGTGTAGGAGCTGATGTTTGTTGACGCGTGAGGGAGAAGAAAACACGTCCTCCTGTTGTCTGGTTCACGCGGAGAAGAAGGGAAAACACAGGGGTGGGGTCATTCGGCTACTGCTGTATGTATGTTGTATGTATGAATGTTTGATGATGTATGTTGTATTTTTGGTATAGAATTGGGTTGTTGTGGGTGATGGGTATTGTAATGTGGGTTGGGTTTGCTGGAAAATTATATTGGGCTGCTACAAAATGGCCCAAATTTTGGTCTTAAAAATGGGTTTGAATAAAAGGTTAGATTTTGGCTAAAATAGGAGTAATAGGAACTAATTAACAATTTAGCTAAGTGGATTAAAAAGGTAGCCAAATGAATTAATTTTAGAAGATTCGGCTAGAATTCAAATAGGACAAATTACATAATTAATTTATGAGCTTTTTAATCTTAACGAGATAAAATAATTAACTTAATTATAAACTAATCGATTTTCAATAAGCTAATTAATTCAAAATTAAAGCTATAATTCAAACTAAAACTAAATTAATAAAATATTTATTTTATCGAAGCAAAAATCTTTTGTTATGGTTTTCAAACATTTATAAAATACACTAATTACTTATATAATTATATGAAATATATTTATTATTCAAATACTATAAAAATAGATTGAAATTATTTACACTAACCTTGAAACTATTTGAATTTGACATAGCTAATTATTTTAAATAGTTTGAATATTAAGAAGCTCAAAAATCAATTATTATCGGGGAGGGTCAAAATTTGGTGTCAACAGCTAAGACAGGGAATGAATCCGGACAACAGAAGAGTAATGCCAACCGGTCATCTTTCCAACAGAAACAAAAGGGTCCTGCCCCATCATCTGCTAGTGCATCTGTACCAAGGAACAAAGGTGAGTACAATAGTCAGAATTTACAGAATTTCAGAGCTAGACCTGCGCATTCTCAAGGTAGTATGGCACAAGGGGTACTAAGACTCATGCATGTGCTAAGTGTGGTAGGAACCACTCAGGGGTGTGTCGTGATGGCTCCACTGGTTGCTTCAAGTGTGGTCATAACGGTTATTTTATGAGAGAGTGTCCTAAGAACAGGTAGGGTAACGGTAATGGGGGCAATAGAGTCAATCTTTTTCAGTTGGTCCACCAGCCAAAGCTGCATCTAGAGGAGCTACTTCAGGGGCAAGCGGAGGAGGAAAATGTCTTTATGCTATCACTAGTCTCCAAGAGCAAGATAATTCGTTAGATGTTGTCACTGGTATGATCAAGTCTTTAACTTTGATGTTTATGCTTTGCTAGATCCAGGAGTGAGTTTATCCTTTGTAACTCCTTATGTTGCGATGAATTTTGATGTTCTTACTGAGAAACTTCTTGAGCCTTTCAGTGTCTCTATACTGTTGGTGAGTCTATTCTAGCAGAGAGAGTCTATCGTGATTGTACCATTTCCGTCAATCACAAGAGCACCATAGCCGATTTAGTTGAGTTAGACATGGTAGATTTTGATGTCATTCTAGGTATGGACTGGCTTCATGTATGTTATACCTCAATTGATTGTAGAACTCGAGTTGTCAAGTTCCAGTTTCCTAGTGTGCCAAATATAGAGTGGAAGAGTAGTTCAGCAGTGCCTAAGGGTCATTTGATTTTGTACTTTAGGCGAGAAAGCTAGTTTCCAAGGGGTATGTCTATCACTTAGTCCGAGTTAATAACTCTAGTGTTGAGATACCTCATATTAAGTCAGATCCAGTAATAAAAGAGTTTCCAGAAGTCTTTCCAGATGATCTTCCCAAAGTCCCTCCTGAGAGAGAAATAGACTTCGGTATAGATATTCTTCCTGATACTTGTCCTATATCTATTCTGCCATATAGGATGGCACCAACAGAGTTAAAAGAGTTAAAAAAGCACTTGAAAGATCTTTTAGAAAAAGGTTTTATTCGACCAAGTGTCTCACCTTGAGGCTCTCCAGTCTTATTTGCGAGGAAGAAGGATGGTTCCCTTAGAATGTGTATAAATTACTATCAGTTGAACAACTCTTATGAGAATTGATGATCTCTTCGATCAGCTTTAGGGTGCCACTTGTTTATCTAAGATAGACCTCAGATCTGGCTACCATGAGTTAATAGTCAGGGAATGTGATATTCCAAAGATAGCTTTCAGGACCCGTTATGGTCATTATGAGTTTCTGGTCATGTCGTTCGGTTTAACTAATGCACATGTAGTGTTCATGGACCTTATGAATAGAGTATTCAAGCCTTATTTAGATATGTTTGTTATCGTATTCATTGATGACATACTAATCTATTCGAGGAATGAGGAAGATCATGCTAGTCATCTCAGAATAGTTCTCCAAACTCTAAAGGATAGAGAGTTGTATGCCAAGTTCTCTAAGTATGAGTTTTGGCTTGAGTCAGTGGCATTCCTGGGCTACATTGTTTCCGGTGATGGGATTAGAGTTGATACACAAAAAATAGAGGCAGTGCAAAATTGGCCTAGACCTACATCTCCAACTGATATTAGGAGTTTCTTGGGGTTGGCTGGATATTATAGAAGGCTTGTTGAGGGGTTCTCATCTATTTCGTCTCCTTTGACTAAGTTGACTAAAAAAACAATTAAATTTCAATGGTTTGAAGCTTGTGAGAAAAACTTTCAGGAATTAAAACTAGGTTGACTATTGCCTAGTATTGACCTTACTAGAGGTTACACAAGGCTTTGTTGTATATTATGATGCGTCCAGAGTTGGATTGAGTTGTGTGTTAATGTAGAATTGTAAAGTTATTGCTTATGCCTCTAGACAGCTGAAAGTTCACGAGAAAAACTACCCAACCCATGATCTAGAGTTGGTTGTCGTAGTAATTTTCTTTGAAAATATGGCGTCACTATCTTTATGGTGTTATGTGGATGTGTTCACCGATCACAAGAGTCTCCAGTATGTGTTTAGTCAGAAAGAGTTTAATCTCAGATAGAGAAGGTGGTTAGAGTTATTTAAGGATTATGACATGAGTATTCTATATCACCCAGGTAAGGCTAATGTTGTTGCTGATGCCTTGAGCAGGTTGTCTATGGGTAGTACCACCCATGTTGAAGAGGAGAAGAGAGAGTTAGCAAAAGATGTGCATAAACTTACACGATTAGGAGTTCGGTTAATAGATTCCAATGAAAGAGGAGTGGTGATGATATATGGGGCTGAATCATCATTAGTGTCAGAAAAATAAGAACAATATCCTATTTTGCTTGAATTGAAGACAAATGTTCATAAGCAAAATGTAATGGCTTTTGAACAAGGGGGAGATGGTGTATTGAGGTATCAAGGTAGGTTGCGTGTACCAAAGGTGGATGAACTCCAAGAGAGGATCATGGAGGAAGCTCATAGCTCCAGATATTTTATTCATCTGGGTTCCACAAAGATGTATCATGACTTGAGAGAAGTATATTGGTGGAATAGTATGAAGAAAGGTATTGTAGAGTTCGTTTCTAAATGCCTGAATTGTCAACAAGTTAAAGTAGAGCACCAAAGGCCAGGTGGTATGGCTCAAAGTATAGAACTTCTGGAATGGAAACAGGAGATAATCAATATGGATTTCATTACTGGCTTGCCACGGTCTCGCTGACAACATGATTCTATTTGGGTGATTCTGGATCGACTGACAAAATCATCCCACTTTTTGCCGGTAAAGACTACTCATTCAGCAGAAGATTATTCCAAGTTATATATTCAAGAGGTATTAAGACTTCATAGAGTTCCATTTTCCATAATTTTGGACAGAGGTGCACAATTCTGGAAGTCTTTCCAGAAAGGTTTGGGTTTGAAAGTGAATTTGAGTATTGTTTTTCATCTCAGCCTGATGGTCAAGCAGAGCGCACTATTCAGACTTTAGAAGATATTTGGAGGGCTTGTATGATCTATTTCAAAGGTAATTGGGATGATAACCCACCTCTCATTGAGTTTGCTTATAACAATAGTTATCACTCTAGCATTCAGCTGGTTCCTTATGAGGCTCTTTATGGAAGGTGATGCAGATCTCCAATTGGATGGTTTGAAGTTGGTGAAGCTGGGTTGATAGGACCAACATTAGTTCATCAAGCTATGGATAAAGTGAGAGTTATCCAAGAAAGGTTGAAAACAACGCAGATTCGTCAGAAATCCTACACTGATGTTAAGAGAAAAAACTTAGAGTTTGAAGTAGATGGTTGGGTATACTTGAAGGTTTCACCCATGAAGGGTATTATGAGATTTGGTAAAAAGGGAAAGCTTAGTCCCCGGTATATTGGTCCTTACAGAATATCCAAGAGGATTGGTAATATAGCTTATGAGTTGGAGTTACCGCAAGAGTTAACAACAATTCATCCAATGTTTCATATTTCCATGTTGAAGAAGTGGGTAGGCGATCCTTCACTTATCATACCTACTGAGGATATTGGTATTAAGGACAACATATCTTATGAGGAGATCCGAGTTCAGATTCTAGATCGCTAGGCTCGCAAATTGAGAACTAAGGAGGTAGCTTGAGTTAAGGTCTTATGGAGAAATCAGTTTGTTGAGGAAGCCACTTGGGAAGCTAAAGAGGATATGAAGAAGAGATACCCACATCTCTTTGAGTCCGGAGAAATTCCAGATCAAGGTACTAATTCTCTTCTTAGTACTCTTTAATTGATATACTGAATGTATTAGATTTGCTTGTTGGGTGTTTGAGCTAAATGTTAAATATTACACCCTTAGTCTACTTAAAGTGATCTTATTCGAGGACGAATGTTCCCAAGGAGGGAGATATTGTAACACCCCGCTATTTGAAAGAGCTAGAATTAGGAAGAACCATTTTTGGAAATAATGAAAATCTGAAATTTGGCAAGTTATGCTAAGAATGAGTTTGGGGTCAACTTCAAATGACCATAACTCTCAATACAGGATACTTTAGGTGGAAAATAAGATTTTAAATGAAAGTTCTTGGAATTATCTTTCCAACACCACCAAGTTTTCTCATTTTCGAGTTCGTATGAAAAAGATATTCCCGTTTGAAGTTGGGTTGTCTAGATAAGGAAAGTTATCCGGATTTTAACAGGGTATTTTGGACTTTTCGATACCCAATTAATTTATTTTTTTGGTAATTAAGTAGGGGTCTAAACTGAATTGGTTCAGTTTACGCACTCAAAATTACGCTAGGGTTTTAGAGAACAGAACTTAAGAGGAGAAAAGAAGAGAAAGGTCAAGATTCGTCTATTTCTTGAGGAATTGATTGCGGATTTCGCCAAGGATTTGATCCTACGAGGTATGTGAGTTCACATAGCGTTGAGTTTGTTCACCCATGCACCAATCATATTAATTTCAGCGTTAAATTCGTTCTAGAAAGTTGAAGGTTAATGTTCTTGATTTGTGTTCTTGAAATTGACTTTTGTTCTTGAGATTGGGATGAGATTGATGAGTTCTTAAGGAAATCATGTTGATTTTAGGGTTGTGTTTGAGTAGATTCTTGTGTACATATATTGGGTATTTGAATCTAACAAGAAATTGAGAAAAAGAATTGAAATTAGTCTAGATAAGACCAGAAAACGAGAAGAAAATTTTATCGGGTTTACCTGGGAGAGTTGGCGTGACGCGCCACAACAGAGCGCCAAAAAGCAGTCTCTGAACTTCAGGGGCTGGCGCCTCGCGCCAACAGTGCGCCCGGGTCATCCGCCCCCATGCATTTGTCGTCATTTAGCCCGTCTAAGTCCTTTTAAAGTGTACTAGCACTTCCTATCGATTTTAACTATTCTAAATGACTTCTAAACATCTAGAAATCATCTATAAACATGAATCATAACCTTGAATCAATAAATTCAAATTCAAGGAAAGTTAAGAGCCAAGTCTAGAGAGTTCTTAGAGTCTTTTCAAAAGTCTTTCGCAAATGCTTTAAAATTGTTTTAAGACTTGAGTTTTGAGTTAAGTAAAGAGTGAAGTTCATTTCTTCAAAAGAGTATATGGGGACTATGTATTCCCAAAGAGTAAATGTTTTCACATTTAAACAAGAAAGAAACACCGATTTTCAAAAGAGCCTTTGAGCTAGTTTTCATTAAAGAGTAAGTGCTTTCACAATTAAGCAAGAAAGGAAACACTGATCTCCAAGAGAACCTTTGGGGAAGTTTTTGAGCAATTATCTCAAATCACAGAAAGAGTTATATTTTTAAACATATGAGCTAGTATATTTTGTGAGTAGTATTGAGCATCGATATGGGGGAGAGTTCAGACAACTCCCACCCCCATAAACCATGGAGCTATCATGGGTAGAAAAGGGTCATACTTTTTAGATGATTCCGTAGTGCTTTTTAGCATAGATTGGTGGATCCACTTAATAGTTAGGTTCTATATCCCTGGCAAGGTATAGGACAACCTTAACAGTGTGAGGCAAAATGTTGTATCATCACATAGATCTTAAGTGATGGTTGTCGATTAGAGAAAATCCCACAGAAATATTTTGTATTCTTATATACACGGTGTTAATTGTATTTTTATATACAATTAGAGTTTATATCGTATCCTTGCATACAACCTGAGTTACTATTGTATTTGTCAATACACATAATTGTTATCCATATTTTAAAAGCTTTTCTTTATATTGCATTCATATTATTGCTTTATATTGAAGTGAGTTAAGTTGAGTTGAGTTTAGCCCAGGTATGTTCTTTTAATTCTTTTCAAACTTATGTCTTGTTTTAGAATTCTCCTTGCATGTTCGTACATTCAATGTACTGATGCCAGTTGGCCTGCATCTTTTTATGATGCAGATACAGGTAACCAGGATCAACATCCAGTGCATCGTTGATTCTAGTTGAGCTTCAAAGTTGTTGGTGAGCCTCCTTGCTTTCGGAGGACCCATTTTTATGACTTTATCATTTTAGTTCATTAGGATGTCGTGGGTCATGTCCCGATGTCCATCTTAGTTGTTAAAGTCTTCATGGACAGTTAGTTGATGTTAGTTCTTGAGTCTTTCCATTTCCATTCATGTTTTGATGTTTGAGACTTAAGTGCCATTTTTGCTAGTGAATGTTTCTTTATACATTCTAGTTATCTATTGAGATTTCAGTCTACTTTTAAAGTATTTTTATCATGAGTAAGTCTTCCGCTAAGAATTAAGCTAGGCCAAGGGTTTGCTTGGGCCAATATTGGTTCTCGAGTTCCAATCCCGCCCAGGATGTAGGCTCGGGGGGTGACAATTCATAAGTCTAAGGCAATACTAGACTATCTTACACTAAGGCCAAACATGCTTCAAGAAACCCGAAGTAAAAAAAGTAAATCACATAGAATGAGACAACACACGTACAACCCCAGCTAATCATGGTACTACACTCAGAACAATAGTAATCAACCCTAAATCATGGTTTCTAATAAGAAAAGCAAGAATAACTAGGTACCCACTATCAATTCACACTAATCGTCATGAATTTACATTCATGCTCAATCTAAATAGAAAGGAAGTCGTAGCTTATTTGTAGGCCAATCGAGCGCGCTCCAAATCACAAGGCCAGAGATTTTCCCTTTTGAAAGGCCTTTGAAAGCTGTCACACTATCAATAATAGGATCACAACATCAATACGATTGTAGAGACACTAAAATCACCAAAGATAGAGACGAACCATTTTTTAGAGTCTAACAGAAATCGTGAGATACGTGCTGGAAATTCTAGAACTGACTTCGTCAAAAGGTCCTAAACTATGCCTTGAACTTGTGTCCCAAAATAGGATACAATTCGCGGTCTAAAAAAATGAAAACAACAACACACAGTGAAAACACAAATAAAAAGGAAAAGGGGCAGCAACTTCGTCCTAAATTTACCTCGTACAGGTTGTCACCAACACAATACAAGCACTCCACCACATATCCCTAACAACTACGAGTGCGTGGGACTTTCAATCACCAAAATTGAAGTTCGGATGGAGGAAAAATTGCAATTTTACTATTAGAGCCAAAGTTGAGTCATGACCATGGCTTAAATAGAGGGCCAAGTCGGTCAGTCGCTCGCGATCGCGACAGCCTGCGCAAGAACGCGAGGCCAGTCGATCGCTCAAGAAATGCGCATATCCAGGGCTCCAGCCATTCATGAACACGAGGCTAGCCGACCGCTCGAGAAATGCGCATACCTATGGCATCATCCATTCACAAACGCGAGGCCAGGTGTGCGAACGCGAGGCCTTAATTGATAACAAAGGGTTAAGGCCTCCAAACTTCAATGGGGTGCCCAGGATTCATCTAGAACCCCGTGCTTGCAAACTAACTATGCTACCCTATTGAAAATGGAATTTCAGACTCAACAGAACCATCGAAATTTCCATTTGTGGTCATTTCGACAAAAAGTAGGTCCCACACCTAATTTTTATTCTAAACAAAAATTCACGAAGGACCCCAGAATTAGCCCAGAAGCCTCGAGACCTAAATGAAGGGTCATTCTAGACCAAACTCAATATTCCAGAGATAGTCGCACTGGCAGAATTATGATTCGAGCTCATTTACTCAGAATATTGACTAAAGTCAAACTTAGGCTTCAACTTGAAAGTTAAAACACCTAATCACACAGACTCGCACTGAAAGTCTCAAGAGTCATCTACTAGTCTAAAATAACCCTTCTGGAGCTGATGGAATAGTTTAAATTGAACTCTTAGGTCATCTTTCTAAACTTCTGATATAAAATAATCGTTCAAGGTTCAAAAGTTCCCAAAACACTAAACCTCTCATAAAAACTAAACGAACAACCAGGTGACTGAATTGTCAGTCCCAGCAAGTCATAAATGACTTTGGATTGCTATAGAAAAGCTCTAAGCAACGAACATGAGGGATAAACACAAAAATGACCAGGAGATCATTACAATGATGATACAACATCTTGCTACGTTGTTAGAGTCATCTAGTACCTTGCTAGAGTAAAGGACAAACTAAACTATGGATCCAATTTCTAAGCTGTTATAAGGGGATTTCTGAGGAGACTCGAACCAACATCATGATTGTATCCGACATTGGTCGCGTAGTTCTTAGGTTTGGATTATCTAAAATCTTATCCAACTCGATGCTCAATACTATTCCAAAATAATGTAAAAATGATCAATAACTGTAAAGCTATCTCAATTCATGAAAAATATCCCACTTTAGGGAAAAAAAATTGTTACTTTGAGTCTATGCTCCATAACACTTCTTTAGAATTTAACTGGACTGATTTAAATTTTACTTTAAAACTTGACCATACTTTTATGAAAATTTGACTGTGCTTTCCCAAATATGAGATATACTTTCCTTAAAGTTGAATATGTTTTATATAAGATATTTTCTATACTTTGTTTATGAAAATATGCATCTTGATATAAAAAATATGCTTTCTTGAAACTCTTCTAAAATAATGCACTTGAAACTAAATTTATTTTCTTGAACTCTTTCTTAAAAGAATTCTTTAAAATCTTGAAATATACTTTACTCATGAAAAAATGCATAAGAAATAGTATGACAAGATTTTCAAATAACTTTAGCTAAGAAAGGATCATGTTGTAGAATAACATGAATTCTTAATCAATCAAGGATCATTAACAACATGAAGTGTAGTGATTTCAATAATAGAATTCGCAATGAGCATATTTGAAATAGAAGAACTCGAAAATCATGAACTTTGAGGTAAAAATCTTAGCTTAATTTTTTTTGAGGTATTACATAATGCCAACGTACAGTTATCCAAAATAATTTATAAATGGTACATTGAACTTTTTTTATTGAGTCAAATAAATAAATCACTTTAGGACATACTATTTATTAATTATAGTTCATAACTTTTATTCCATGTAGTGATACGATATCACATAAATGAAGATAGTCATGGCAAAAAACTACAAACAACCAGAAAAATCATCCTCAACAATAGTCATAACAAGCTACAACGATAATCAAAGTATAAAAACAATTATCACAAATAGTAATCAAACTAGACATTCTTTTCTTATATCTCTAATTATTTTAGTCAACCACTAAAAAGAAGATTCATTGAAAATCATCTTGAAGACCAATTATTAGTGTTACTCATTCTCAACATCGAGAAAAGTTTTTTTGCGCCTATGCTAATTGAAATGTTGAGTGTTATTATGTTAGCTGGTATCACTAATTAAATTGGACATAATTCATTAGCACTGAAAATAAGAACTTAAATTTAGGATCAGAGTCTATGTTGCGTCATCCTTACCCTTAAGATAAATTAGATATTTTTATATATAAAAAATAACAACGTAGAAGGTGATTGAACTATATGGAGAGTGGTGGACATAAAGTCTCTACAATCCAATCATTTTATTGAGTGCCTTGTGACGTATTTAAAGATGAAAGAAGACTATATCGAAGAGAATAGCATGATGAATTTGTCGGATAAATTTTTTGAATTCGGTAGAAAACGAATGACGACGTAAGTTATTGAAGTAAGTCAACAACTCAAATACATATTAGCAAAAATTTTGGGTTCCTTCATCTTCGAGGTAAGAACACGACAAACAAAAGTCCTATTTCTTTTGAAAAACATGAATTATATATACTTTTACACATATATATGCATTTAAATTATTTTTACCATAATAGATTACAAATCATTTCAATAGAAACTCGTAATTGCATTCATTCATTGATTTTTAAATTTTCATGTTAATTACAGATACTAATCAACAAATTAAATTACTGGCAAATGTAATTTAAAGATTAATTTTATTTAAAGCACTAGTTAACTTATTTCATGTGTTAGATTCATAAATCCACTTGCAATGTGACATAATGAACACTTATAAGCTTTTCAAACTGCAAATCATCAATATCTATATCGAGAAATGAGTTTCATCAACTAACTTATTACTCCACCAATATACATTATTATCAGTCAATTTATCAAACATATTGACCTATTCCAGAATCTCACCTTTTAATTAATCAAAACGATAATTAATATATACAAGTCATAATAGTTATATCAGGGTTGAGAATATACGTACATTCAACATTTTAGTGAATATGTATTTGCAAGTTAGTCGAAAATATATATCTGTACACAGTCATGTTCAATACATATAAAAATTCACCAGCACAAGAAATCAAAACTACATTGTTTTCATAATTAAGATAAATTATATTTAGTCATGTGTTACAATAATACCAATGGCTTGTCCAATTTTCATCTTAGATTGTAAACACAAATAATTTTATACTTATAAGTATCGACAATTTAATCTAATACATATAAGCTAAAACTCTATACTCTAAAATCATCTACTAAATGAGTAAATAGACACATAAACAAATATATGATCTATTAATTTTTTTTTATTAAAATTGAATTAATAATTATTTTATAAGAAATATTATATCTAAATACATGATTAATAATATATTTCTCACCAATTTCTCACTTAGATTTTCAACCATCGCAATTATTATAATATATTATATCTAAACACATTGTCAATGATATATATCCTAATAATCTCTCTCTTAGATATTTATCTTGATAATTTCTAAAATATTATATCTAAACTAATGATTAATAGTATATACACTACCACACTATTTTTTTAGAGACGCGGGTTATCTGTGTGAGAGTTTCTTTAGTTCCAGTTGTGAGTTACCAACTTTGTCCGCAATAGCTTATGATGTTTATTCCAATTTATGGTCATTTTAAAAAATCTATTGTATTATCATGAAACATATGATGCATTTTCAAATTTTACTGTCTGTTATTTTCATGTTTTAGACTAAATTTTACTCCCTTTATTTCAAATTACTTGATCTTAACCTAGCATATACTCATTAAGAAAGTTTTAATTAGAGTTGTATTTTACTAAACTTACCTTATGATAGCATTTTGAAACCCGAAATTTGACTATTACTGTTTTATGTAGATATTTAATGGTAAGGATAGTATGAAAAAATAAGTATCTTTCTACATTTCATATATTTGACCCACTTTCATTTAGTAATAATTCTTTAATTCAACTTTTCACATAACATGTTTAGACTATAAAATTAAAGGCTATTTTAATACATTTGACATATCTATAATTTTAAACCATAAGATTCAAAAACTCTTTTTACTTTGTTCAACTCCAAGCCAATTTAAAATAGACCAAACAAATTGAACGAAAAAAATAAGATTAAGATGACATTTATTTTTAGTATATAAGGATTGGATGTCATCTCAGGTGTTGAGGTAAATTGAGTCCTGTAATAACTTCTATTTTTCACCTAAACATATTTATTTATAATAGTAGAATTGAATATGTTAGCAACCATTTTGTAATCAATGGACAAAAAGGAATTAACTGAATCTGGATAGTTCACTTTTAAGAACTCTATCAGGTATGTAATAAGGGAATCTAAAAAACTTCTCATGAATGAAGCTTTGGGATGGGAGAAAAAGATTCAAAATTTGTGTTCCATCCGTTTCTATTTACATATCGTCCTTACTAAAAATAAATATTTCCTAATACTTGTCATTTTCACAAAAGAAATCATGAATAACATTATTCTTCCTATTTTACCCTTGAGAGTTATTAGCCTTGAAAGTATGAATTTGACCAATATAAAACACTAAATAACAGTACCGTGGTAAGCTTACCTAATTTCTTAAGGGACGTGAAATCTAAAATGATGACAATCAAATGGGAAACGGATGGAGTGTTTTATGTCCGGAGTAGGAGTGCAAATGGGTGGATTGGATTGGATTGGATCGGATTTGGATGGACAATCCATCCATATAAAATATGGCTAAATATGAATTTGGTCAAATTTGATTTGGGTAAAATGGTTGTAACCCACTTTAATCTCCTAAAGCCAAATTTTTTATTGATGGATAATACATTTAACACATATTTTAATACACTTATAATACAATGTGTCAATTTCTTACAAAACAAGTATAATATATTTTAAAAAATAGTTATAATTCACATATATTGCATACATAATTCATTTAATACATATTACAGATTTAACATAATATTGCTATGTATTGCTATATTTGGTAATAAATAAAAAGTATCGCTAAAATAAGTTATTATTTATTAAAAGGTATTCATCCAAGTAATTTTTCTGTATTATAAATGTATTAAAATATGTGATAAATGTATTATCCATCAATAAAACTTATATTATATGTGAATAATAAATTGTTCTTTGTAATATATATTAAAAATGTATTAAAAATGATCAAGTGAAAAAAAATAGTATTACTATAAATGGTAAATAAATGTAAGTTTCCCAAATATTAAATCAAATCTAAATTGTTATACATCAACCCCTACCACCCCACCCTACCTTTATATTAATATTTAAAAAAAATATTTTTTCATACAAAAAATGAAATTTTATTTTTTTACGTTGTACCCCTTTTTAAAAAAAAAAAAACTTTTTTTAAAACAAAATTGCCAACCCTCCCCTCCACCGCCACCCCCCCCCCCCTCCATAAAAAAACCTAAAAAAATTTAAAAAACTTTTTTTTAAAAAAAATTATTATTTTTTGTAGAAAATAGTATTTTGCCAACCCTAACCCCCCATCCCCCGGACACCTCCCACTGACACTCAATTTAATTATTTTTGAGAAAATACATAAAATTCTCCTTGAACTTGGCAGTATAACTTACTTTAGCACTTTAACTTTACGGGTAATTATTTACCTCCTTAATCTTATTGCAAGTGAATTTAATAGCACCTTACATATACAATACCAGTTTCATACTCATGGGTGAAGTGCACGCGCGCCACCTAAGTGACACCTCGGTGCCACATCGATGACATGTCAGATAATTGAAAAAATATATTTTTTCTTTATTTTTTCTTTCCCACATCTTTTTTAAAAAAAATTCACTCTTCACCCGCCCTCTTCATTATTTCATTTGGGTCAATTTCTTAACATTCAAAATTTCACATTGATTGATTCATTTTATTTTTCATTGCTTTGTAATTATTCACTGTTACTTCCATCAATACTTATATCAATCACCATACTTTTTTTTTCCCAACTAGGTGAAACTATCAACTTATATCAACAATGGCGATTTTAAATTTATGCAAAATCGATATGCTAATTTTTTAGATTTGTTGTTAGTTTTCTTGTTTCACTTCTTAATGCATTTTCAGGTATAGAATAAGTAACGTTTAAAGTTAGATGAATAATTATTTTTTAAGAAAAATGAAATCTCAAAAGTAAAGAATAAAGAAAATTATGTGGGTCTTGAATGCGATTTTCTATTTTTGTTTAACGAAAAAATGTATAGGATGTAGAGTTTGATGAAGGAGAAAGAGGATGGGTCGGGGTTGGGGTAGGATGCGGTGGGAGTTTGAGGAAGAAGAGACAAGCAGGGGAGGTGGAGTTTTGAGAAAGGGGTGGAGGGGTTTGAAGAAGAAGAAGAATGGCGTAGGTGGGGGCTTCTTCTTTTTTTCATTATGTTAGTGGGACCATTATTTAAAAAAAAAAAAAAGATTTACACGCCTTCAACTTTTTTGGTTTTCTTTTTTTGCCATGTCATCTGTTAAGATAATATTAAATTCACACAAAATGAAATTAGGAGGGTAAATAAACACCCGTGTAGTTTAAGTGCTAAAGTAAATTATGCTGCCAAGTTCAAGGGTTTTTTTTTTAATGTATGTTCTCTTTATTTTTTATAAAAAATGAATTTTTTTTGCCCCCACCCATCTTATCCCCCACGCTCCACCCCAAACTTTTAATTTTTTTATTTTCAAAAACAAATAGTGCATTAGTGATTTTTTTATGATAAGTGAGTAACATATGAGTATATATGGATTCTTATGTTTACCCATTTTGTTCATATTGTACGAGTTTAAATAGGTTGAAGTCCACATTTACCCATTTAACTTTTAAGACCATCTCCAACCCACCTCTATTTTACTCTCCATTCTCTATATTTGGAGAGTAAAATAGAAAATGGGCACTCCAACCCACCTCCATATCACTCTCTATTCTTCATCTTTAGAGATGTGAATAATAGTTCTCCAAATTTGGAGAACTACTATTCACACTCTCTATTTCACTTTTTAAATATTTTATTATTATTTCTACTACTTTCTAATTAACATATTATTTTACATATAATGTCATTAATTAAATATCTAATATTCATAATTCTTTTTAAATGTAATATAATATTTTATAAAATATATTATTTAATATATACTACTTTCATCTCGAATTAATAGTATTTAATTTTTTCTAAGTTTGGTCAATAATATATTTTGATTTTATTATTAATTTTCACTATAAAGAATATACAAAATTAAAATGATAAGATGAAAAATTTAATTTAAAAATACAATACATAATATGATAATTTAAATACAAGATAACACATAATAATTTAAATATAAGATAAAATACAATACATAACATAATAATTAATTCCTGATGAAACAAGAATCATGCCGAAAAGATGTTGAACGTGCATTCGGAGTTTTGCAATCACGTTTGCAATTATTGCAGGACCGTCACGTTTTTGGAGAAAGAAAGTGCTACATGTATTATACTGCACAACATGATAATAATTAAGGATGAACGTGATCTTAATGCACTAATTCAAGATGTCGTAGAGGCTCCAATTGCAACGATAGAAATGGTGGTAGATGAAAATCTCCGATTTGAACAACTTTTAGGTAGACATAAAAAAATTAAGGACAAAAACGCTCATTTTGAACTTTGTAATGCATTAATAGGCATTTATGGGAGCAACGTAATTATTTCAAAAATTGAGTGTTTATGAAAGTGTATTTCACCTTTTTAAAAATTTGTCCATTAATTTGTATATTATATAATGTTTTCTTGCAACTTATATTATTTAAAAATTTAGAATAAAATATATTTTATATTAAATAAAAAAATTGAAAAAATAAAATTTGATATCACATGAAAATTATATTGGAAAAAGAAATAAAGGATTTATATTATGAAATAAGAAAATAAGATTGAAATAGAAATAATAATATAATATTGAAGAGAGAAAATGATTCATTTTTAGAGAGTAAAATAAAGAATTGAGTAAAAGTTGTCTAAAAAAATAGAAAACTCTATATTTGAAAAGTAAAATAGATTGTAGGGTTGGAGATGCCTAATCTGGAGGTACAATTTCCAATACAAAATATGTTTTAAAGATCTTACCCAACGAGTGAAATGTGGGTGTTAAAATGTGATGTAGAAAGCCATCAAACATAATTGACAAACAGATAAATTCATACAATTTCATAAACTGATGCAGATAACACTTCCATTGGACAAGAAAGTGCTCTAGTACACGCTCTTACAGCTAATGAGTATAAATCCTATAAGATGTGCAGCAGCCCAATCCCAGGCCTCCAAGTAATTTATATCCAGATCATCATGAAAGAGCAGGTAAAGAGGGACTGGTTCCCTAGTATATTTTTTTTTTAATCTTTGCAGATGTTATCAAAACTGTATAGCCAGATTAGTTTGGTTTTAATGTATAATAAGTTCCCAACGTATTTCCAGGAATACGTCAAGCACTGGGTGTGCGACGGTGAAATGCCAGAACCTTCTCAATGTCTCGACTTGAGTAGGAGCTTTCCCTATCATAAAATTTCACATGCTGCTGATATCCACTCGGCTTTTATGGAGTTGAAAGGCAGGTGTTATCCAGCTTCCGCAACTGCATTGAATGCCTGACCAGTTGAAGTAACCCAAACGAGCTTCACAATGCGCACATAAAAGCTTGCCCTCCATGGCACCTTCTTCAACTGCACGCCACATTTCAGAGGCAGATCAGAAAAAAGATGCAATGCAGAAATCCAACATTGTACAAAAATATGACCAAGAAAGCGGGAATGTTTGCTAAGCAATATATTCTGTTTAATAAGAGTCAGCTAGCCTTCTCATGTTGAACCGTGTATAGAATATTTCATAAAGGGCAACACAAAGGATGCTAAAATAGGGTCCTAGTTATTGCATTTCTGTCCTAAGAAAAAATGTTCTGCATATAGAAGGTCCACTCATTTGCAAATATAATGCCTATAAAGTTCATGAATAGGTATTCATCACATCAGATGTGTTCTCTCATATGTATCTAGTTTTATGTCCACCATCACTCGGGAAAGAGTATAGCCATTGAAAAGGTTTCTCAAGATATATTAACAATATTGATCTGAATTAATCCCATCCTTTGTGGTGACCCAAGTTTACATTAACTTAACAATTTGGCTTAATTATTGCTCCATGAACTGTGACAACCATGTATAGGTAATGTTGGCTAGCAATATATGGAGGTGATCTAGTATGCTGTACCTGTCCTCATCCATTTTAAAGGCTCAACAAAGACAGATGAACACTCCTCATCAGGTTTGTTAAAAGGATTGCCACTTTTCCTTTTATGCCACTCAAATGCCATCTCGCCCTCTCCTGGAACATGATCCACAACATTCCCCTGCAGTGCTACAACTCTCCGGCATTTCTTGCAGCGGTAAGTTTGAGCAGGAGTTGTTTCCTTAGACAAGGATACATCCACATCTGAGGAAATATTTTCTGCTGCGAAGCCTGGATCAGCCCCAAATTTAGAGGCGTCTATTCTTTCTCCACGATTATAACAATCACCTGATACATTAAAAAGACTATTTATTTCAAAGGGAGAACTATAATATGCAATGTTGTTCGGCAACATGTATTTATGCAAAGTTCAAGATGTTGCATTACCATCCAACAGTTGAGACTGTTGTATACTTCAGAGAATATTCAAAAGAAAAGGAAAAGAAAAGAAATAACTTTCCACAAGTCTACATTCATCTGATATGGTTTATTTCCAGCAATATATTTGTCTTGTACTGGAGGTCTGGTGGTGGTTGGATCATCTTTACTTTGGAAGTGGAAGGTTTATTTAATGCTCATCTTTCTCTCACGGGAAAAAGTAAAGTATTTATCCTCATGGTTCTAGTCGAATTTTCTGAGTTGTAGACTGCTAAACAACGGCTTGGTTTCTTCCAACCTCCACAATAATGAAATCTTGCATAAAGCTTCTAATCAGCTAACCAATGATACAAGCTAGCAGTAGTAAAAAAAAAAAAAAATTGAAATTGGAAGTAGGAGTAATATTTTTACCAAATCATTGTAGAAGTCATTCCATAAAATGAAGAACACGTTTAATCAAGTTCTGTTCCCTTGAACACAAACAAGCTAAAAGGTTTTGGGAATAACTTGTGAAAATGATTTACTGATAAAACCAGCAGCAATTTTAAAATAATTAAAAATCAGCTCATAGAAACTAGGGAAAAGTAGATATGTTTCTTTAATTTAAAAAAAAAGTAGACATGTTTCTAAAGATGGACCCTTAAACAAACGGAGTACTTCTCACAAATCATCCAAAATTCAATAAATCTTTTTCTTTTTTTTTTTGAGTAAGGTGAAGTTTCAAAATTCAATAAATCTTGTCAATCGACTCTTTGTCAAGGCCAAACTAGTCAAGGCTGGCAATACAAATCATCTATATCTATTCTACCCCATTTGGACCACAAGTGAGAAGCCGTTTGTGTTGGGCTAATCAATTTGAAAAACACTTTTGAGCAGCAAGTAGTGTTTAGCCAAGCTTGTAAAAAGTGCTTTTAAGTGTACTTTCTCAAAAGTGCTTTTCAAAAAAGCACTTTTGGAGAAAAGCTACTTTTTTCTACTACCTAAAAGCACTTATCTTCTCTTAAAAGCTTGGCAAACACCTCCCTTCTAAAAAGTAAGCACTTCTGACCTCCCAAAAGTTTCGCCAAACAGGCAATTAGTCTTTACTTTTACTAGTTCTAAAATTGTTACTCTATAGAGTGATTCTTCGTAATTCTAACTTTTGATCGACTGCCTTGCCAGTTTCGCCGATTAACACGATACAATCTGCAGATTGCGCCATAAAACCTCATCTCTTGTATTATGTCATTCGCAACAAAGTTCAAAAATACAAGCTCAAGGCAAAGGCCTACTGTAAATGCACATCACTGGGAAGCACCTCTGTATCTTCTCTCATTGTTTTTAGATTTGTGACCGCGCTCTCGCACAGATCTTCTATATTTATCAATTAGTTCCTTCTCCAACAAAGGACTTTTCTCGCCTTCTCAAAAAAATAATTTACCTTCTCAAAACAAAGGACTTTTCTCAGCACTCTTATCATATGCTTTCTCTATGTCAATGAATATACCACTTTGTAAATACTTCTTTTTTTCTAATCATTTTCCCACAATCTTCTTAACAAAATATAAATTATGTTGTAGATCTATCGAGCTTAAATCTAAAATAGTTATGTCTTTGTAATGTGCCTAATTCTACACTCTATCACTCTTTCCAAAAGTTGCATTGTATGACTCGTAAGTTATCCACTTCTTGGGATATCCCTGTACTAATATACAGACAAAAAGGTACTCTTTGTCCACTCCTTTTGCACCTTTCTACCCCATACTGCAACATTGACTAGCTTGGTTAGCCATACTAATTCAATATCTCCCAAGACACTTTCAAACCACTATGAGATACCATTTGGACCTCAGGTTTTTCTAGTTCTCACATTTTCATGGCATCGTTTACTTCACAGGTGGTGGCACAATACATGTAGAACATCGATTCTTCATATAATAGTTGGCTATGATGAGACTTGGAGGTCTCACATTTCATATATATCTAATGCTGGACCACTAGCTCCTAGGCAGTCCCTACTTGAGAACCAAAAGAGGGAAATATGAGCATCAATGATTTGGTAACCCTAAATATTCATAATCCACAAAATAACTAGAACAAGATATCAGTCCTCAAACACTTGAAAGTATTAATAAATCATGACAGTTTACCTTTAGAGAGTAGTCATGAGACCAGAAGAATGGAAACAAATAGCAAATTCAAGAAATCTTGTACCAAGAACTAAATCTTGGTAGCATGGGTTGTTCGACTAGTGCATGGTTACAAACTCTAGAGACAATTCATTTTGTAAAAATCAAGAATAGGGCTCCCAAGGGATTTGAAACCTCCATTAGAATATTGAATATTCCCTACATTTTTTTGGAAAATGGTAATGTTGTATTCTTCAGCAATAAAGATATGCTGGTGACCTTCAAAAAACAGAGAGGAACAAAAGGAAAAGAGAAAAATATTTGCAAAGATCCTAATAATTCTACAATCAGTTCTCTTTCCTCTAAACCTTTCTCTTTACATCAAACATGGAAAAATACAAACAATGCCATTTAACCTTCTAAATGGAATCGGACCTATCTTCAAAGTTTCTATTGTTCCTTTTTTTTACTGTCCACCAAATGCAGTGTGGAATTATCCTCCACCATGCCTTTTGGCCCTTGCTTCCCTCTTCTTATCCAGCAACTCAACAAGTCTACAGTATGCTCAGGCATGGCCCAATTTGTCTTTGTGAGACTAAGGAAGATGGCCCAAATTTGTGTTGTAAAGTTGCAACGCAAGAATAGATGCTTGTTGCTGTTCTGCCTTTCTATATAATGAATTCCAAGATACTATTAACTTTTTCTTTCACTTCAACACTTCATGTGTCAGGCAAGCCCTATTAGCAACCAACCATGTAAAGCAATTTACCTTAGTTGGTGCTAAGTTTCTCCATACCTTTCTCCACTCTACTGACAGCTGCTTCGCTGGGGGCTTTCCATTTTGTATGCCCTGCTAACAGTGAAAGCCTCATCATTACTATGTTTCCATCTCAAAGAATCAAAAGCACTGCACTGCTGGTGCCAGGAAATTTTTCAAATAGCTCTAGCAATTTGGAAAATGTCTCCACTTCTCAGTCATTCAAAAGCCTTCTGAAACCAGATTGCACCCGTGTTGTCCAGTCATTCAAAAGCCTTCTGAAACCAGATTACACCCGTGTTGTCCAACATTCATTGACATTGACATTTGGATTACTACATAGTAAGATCATAGTAAGAACAGATCTGGAAAGGATTCCTTTAGAGGATCTGTTTGTTCGGGTAACTGCCCAGAATTTAGTTCTCCAACCATCTCCCACTTCAATGTACATATTAGCTTCAAGTTTTGTCCATATGTATCCGATAGTTCTTCGGACCCCCACCCCAAAGGCATCAAACACTAATATTACTGCACCAAGAATTGTGCTCACCATACTTGGATCTGATGACATCCTTTCATAAGGCTTGTCCCTCTCCATAAGCACTTCATCAAAAGACTTTTGTTTTGTTTCCTCAAATCTCTGATACCTAAACCCCCTTTGTCTCTTCTGCTAAAACTTATCTCCCATTTGACCAGTTATAACCTTAAATTTCTTTGCATCCATGCCAAAGTCAGTCCATCATTAATCTGTCCAGTTTCTTCAAAACTTTGGCAGGTAATGGGAAAAATGACATGACATAAGTAGGAACGGAGTCTAGCACTGAATTGATGAGGGTGTGTCTGCCTCTCAGAGACAAACATTGAGCCTTCCATCTTGCTAATCTCCTTGATGTTTTCTCCACAAAACCATCCCAAATATCTATTTACTTGTGTTTACTGCCTAAAGGCATGCCTAAGTAAGCTGTAGGCGTATTCTCCACTTTGCATCCCAGAATATCTACCAGATTCTAAATGTTGGCCACCTCCAATTGCCTTTTCCCCAATTCACTTTCAGACCTGAGGTAACTTCAAAAACAGTAAGATTGTTTTGATGAATCTTAGCTGGTCCTCCTGAGGTTCACAAAAAATGACAGTTTCATCTGCATATATAAAATGACAGATTTCTTTAACTTGTCCATTGCTACCCTATATCTGAAAACCTTTAATCCACCTATTTTGAATTGCTATTCTCATCAAGCTGTCAACCTTTCATTGCCAAACTAAAAAGAAAGGGGGATAGGTGGTCACCCTGTTTAAGTCCCCTTTCGGAAGGGAAGAAGCCCACTGGTTCACCATTCACCAAAATAGAAAATTTGACGGTGCTGATGCAAAAATTAATCCACCCCACCCACTTATCTCCAAAACCCATTTGTCTGAGAGGTGTTCAACAAGAACATCCAATTTACATGATCATAAGCCTTTTTAATATCCAGTTTGCACATTACACCAGGCTCATCACCTTTCAATCTTGAATCCACACATTCACTAACTATAAGTGCACTATCCATGATCTGTCTCTCTTTAATCAAGGTTATCTGATCCTTGTTGACCAACTTATCCACCACCATTTTCAGTCTTTCAGCTAGTATCTTTGCTATTATCACCTTGTATATGCTTCTGGTCACACTTATAGGTTTGAAGTCCTTCAATACAGAAGCACCTGCTTTCTTTGGGATGAGAGCCACAAAAGTTGCATTGAAACTTCTATCAGTCCTCTGATTATCATAGAACCCTTGTATCCCACATTTGATGTCTTCTTTCATCACTTCCCAGAAGATAAAGATAAAAGGACATGTGAAAACCATTGGAACCAGGGGCTTACATGAGAAAACCATCGGGCCTAGGGGCTTTCTCCATAGCACAAAGTTTAGTGCATTCTAGAATCTCCTTGTCTTCAATTTGTTTATGTAACTCTTCCTTCTCATCCTCATTAATACAAGTAACCCCTACAATTGTAATTATGGCCTCCAAGCTTCTGCCTCCTTCTATATATATTGATAGAAACTCTTGATGGCCATCTTTATGTCGGTAGGATCAGTGATATTGCTTCCCTCCACTTTCAAAGAGTCTATGATGCTGTACCTTTGGTGTGATGTTGCTATTCTACGAGAAATACTTGGTGTTCTTGTCCCACTGTTTCAACCATTGTATTTTGGATCTTTGTCTCCACCCTACCTCTTCATTTTAACTTCTTCAAAGACATTACCAAATTTATTTTTTGCATGAATTCATCATTTGTAAGTGATCTTTGCTCCTGAAGGATCTCCTATTTGGACAATTGCTCAAGGATCTCTTCCTTGTGTTACCAGTTGCTCCTATGCTTGCTCCATTCCTTCAATTTCCCTTTTAGAAGTTTCGACTTTCAGCTAAAAACAAACCTGGTTGTACAAGTAACTACAAATGATGACCACACAAAAGGCAGATACTCGCTTTCTCCTTGAAGCCTTCAACCCCCATCCACCAATTTTCAAATTTGAAGTAAGATATCTTGACGTTCATGTCTCCACAAGTCAGTAGAATTGGGTTATGGTCAAATACCAACTTTGGAAGAGTCGATTGTCTAATGAGGGTGAAAAGTTCCTCCCATTGAGAGGAAGCATAACTCTTTCAATTCTTGATGCAGTTGTATGGTTCTCTCCTCTTCTCCAAGTGAAAGACCCTCCAACTATACAAGGATCAAGCTCCACCTCTTCAATACAATTAGAGAATTTTAACATAGCCCCATTGGTTGATGAACGGTTTGTTCTTTCTGATGGATATCTGATGACAATAAAGTCACCACACACTACCCACGACCCTTCACAAAGATTTCTCATAGCTCCTAATTACCATCAAAAGAACCCTTTCCCTTCTCTCCATTTTTTTGCACTTAGCATAGAAAGCCGTCAAATACCATGTTCGATCCTAGTTCTGACCTCTTAATTTGCAAGTAATGCATTGTTCACCATTCTCTCTCTCTACTAACTCCCCTTACCAGACCCTTTTTGTCCCATAGTATTAGAATCCCTCCACTGCACCCCACTACCTCCAAATGCACCCCCCTCAATTGATTGTTCCAAAATAGTATGCAACAAATTACTAACATTGCCCTCAAATTTAGTTTCCACTCAAATACAGATATCTACCCCCAATTGACTTAATTAGATTTCTGATTAATCCCTTTTCCTTTCATCATTTAGACCCCTAACGTTTGATGATATTAATTTCACCCTCATTGTTCCATAATAGTTAGGCCTCTCCCTCTTATTCTTGGCTCACCATCTTTGAATTCATGTTGAAAATTAAGTGCCCGTTTGGATACGCTTATAAAAAGTAACTTATAAGTCAAAAGCTAAAAGTCATAAGTAGGGGATACCCTACTTTTGGCTTATTTTATAACTTTTTTGGCCTAAAAATGAGTGCTTAAAGGCACTTTTTAACTTTTCCGAACACCTCCAAACTAAAAAGTGCTTAAAAGCCAAAAGCACCTAAAAATAGGCTAATCCAAACACCCCTAAATTTCTTTGGGACACTGTTGTTGTTTGTTGTTACTGATTGATGAGCTATCCTCTGACTTCTGATTCTCCCTTGGTATGTTCTGCTCCAATTTCATGATTAAAGAGAATTTTTTTTTTCGTATCGCACAATACTAAAAAAAAAATTAAAAAAAACTTTTTCATACCCTTGGTAGAGACTACAAAGAAACGACTACGTTTGATTAGATTGAGATGAAACTTTAGTGTGGCTTGTGATTTGATGACATCTTCGACAATGTTGTCATCCACTGCTAACGGTTTAGGGTCCTCATACTCCACCAGTTGTTCTCCAAAGAACTTCATAGAGCCTTCTTCCCCCTAACTGCCAACTCTCTTAGTGCTATCCAGCTCGCTTGAAACTATTTCACATCTTTAAGTAATTGCTTTGATCTGCATATTATCCACAGGGAGGCTCTGAGAGTTCTTGGGAGTTACTGACTTATTGCCATTCAATGCAGAACTCTGTGTCCCCATCAATACTGGAATGTTCATAGGCTTTTTCTGATTTGCCCAACTTTCTTTAAATGGAATGTGTAAAGGGTTTTGTGAATCCATTGGACTTCCTTAATTAAAAATCCCAACCGGTCTATTGGTTTTTGAAAAAGGAATCGGACCTCCTTCTTGAAAAGATTCTTCTTACCCAATCAAAATAAAAGAGGATTCCGCTATTAATAAATTAGCAGGGACCCCACACCCCTTTGACACATGACTTGCCCCTAATAAATTTCCCTTGTCCTTGTTAATTTCAAACCCTAAGCTATCCTCTCCTGCTACTTCTCCTTTTCAATGTAAGACCCCGTCTATTGTAGGAGTATAGTTGTCCGCTACAATTTCTGTTGTAGCCTGGCTATCACCTCAATCAGAGTTTTCAGCCTCCATTGCCGATCTGTAGGTCACCGGAGTTCCACACCACACCATATCGGCAAGGTATATATTAAAGCACAATCTGCGATCTCTATTTTCAACGGTATCTTTCTCTTGGTCCTCGAACTCTGATTCTAGCCCATCACAGATGATTTTGAGTTCAGTTTCTTCCTCGTTCTCCAACCAACCACCGCAATCAGCTCTAATCTTTTTCATGACCTCCTTGTTCCATAGCTATAACACCCTGTTCCATAGCTATAGTCTATCATGTCGTAAACCTAAATATTAGCAGCATCTTTCTAAGTATGCTGTGCCCATCTCCTGAATTTCATTGCAGGTAGGAGCCTCTTCTCCACCACAGAATCTCCCCACTAGGCATCTGCGCAGAAGCTCATTCTCCTCTGAGCCCGAGGTTGTCATCAGAAGCTTCTCATTTTCAAACACTTCTGCCTCCTTTTGATTCCATTTACTTTTTTGTAATGCCTCTTGGTAATTGACTCCCCCATTGCCTGTATTGATAGTTGCTTCCCCTGTTGTAATAAATGCACCACATGTTTCTGTCTTTCTCTTGATGTAAGTTTTCCTACTTTAATGGCCAGGCTACCCCATCCCTCATTGAATGCATTCTCTGGTAAAATGATTACTGTTCTAGCCTATCCCTTCACTGCTATAACTGAAAAAACACGGCCCTATTCATTGAACTTTTGGGGGTAATAAATATAAGTCGAACAATCTCGGCATCTCCAAGATTTTAAGCTCTTCCCTCTGTTTTCAAAAGCTTCCTTGAGCCTTTTACATAGACAGAGTAAAGCTCCCCTACTAAGCAGTAAGCACCATTCTGCTGATCGACATTCTCACTGTCTCCACCCAATCATACCATGTCTCTGATAAAGAAGTTGTCTCCGTAAGATCATAAGATTTCCCCCTGATCTGAAATATAACCTTTTTTCCATGTGAATCCTGATGATGAAAGTTGTAGTAACTGAAATTTTTTGGTGATCAAGGCGACAATCAACTTTGAGTTGTATCAGATATCCAATATTTTAGAGGGGATCGATGAAGAAGAGATTTATGAGAGATAATATTTCCCATATCCTTCAGTCAATGCACTCCAAGTTTGTATAGATTATTGGATCGATCTAAAACAAACCTACCTAACGTACCTTGCATATTCAGGATTTTCCCCATTTTCTATCTTCTATGTAGTTAAGTAATAAGTAATAATAATCTGAAAGATAGACAAAGAAAAGTGAGAAAGTGGACCTAGGACTTTAAGGTGGAAGCGTTTGTAAACGCTGCTTGCATGATCTACTTTGAAACCCATCTGTTCAAACATTTTCAACTGCAGACAAAAGATACAAAATTCACTCAGAATCCAGTCAGGTACTGGACAAAGCAGGAAACTAATTTCATTAATGATCATAAAGTGTTGCTTACAAATCACTTCTTACTGCCTATTTCACCTGATCTAGAAAACCATCATTTGGGCAGACAAATTCACAGCTTTGACGTAGGGATTCAATCGCATCTGTAGAAACAAAGCAGAAGAAATTTCAAACAATAATAAGGACAAAGGGATGATCTTCAAGGTGCATAAAAGCAGAAGAATAATCTCTAATTCTTAGCAAATTGTGCAATTTTTTCAGGCAGCTCAAACGGAAGCCACCAACAGTTACTGTGTTGAAATTATGCTCTCCGGTATTCCATAGTGAAGGCCCAAAGTAGAAACAGAATAAAGAGATTGATCAAACCTTCTTGAGATAGTTGTTCAGTTTTCATCAGGTAAGCAGCAATGATGGCTGCACTGAAACCAAAAGAGCAAACAAGAGTGTCAATTGGTCAAAAATTGCAGGATATTGTAAGCAGTAGAAAATTTACCAAGAAAACCTAGACTGCTTGCCCTCCATTAGAGCCATACGCCAGGAAGCATCTCCAAGCATTCTTACATTCAGGTGGAAAGGTACATAATAGCCATGGCAGTGGAAAAGAATCTTATTGGAGATAACTTAATTACTGTTCTTTTACACAACCACAAACATCGTGCAACGATATGTATGGAATTATGCCCAAAGTAGGTGAAAAGTTAGGCAACCATCAAACACAATTTAACTGAAAATGAAATGAGCAGCAGTTCATTTGTTTATAGATGAATTTCTTAGGTTTGTTTAGGCCAAATATATCAGAATTTCCACTTCACTGTAACATAACCAGAGACTATAATGAAGCCAAATAATGAACCTAGAAAGAAACTTACAAACTTATGCTGGTGATTGATCATATTGACCGCTATGGGTAAAACTCAAACTTTACTATAGTCAAAATTTAATAGTGTAGGGGAGTTTTTGGATCTAAGCAGAAAGATCGAATAAATGATAGAGTTAGGCCCTAGAACCTAGGTCCTTATCCCCCCTTCCCAACCCAAAAAGAACAAACAGTATTAGCCAATGAAAATCTTGATTTTTGACCAATTTGTTTGAAATGGAATCTTAATTTATGACCAATTTCATCTTCGCCAAGCAAGGATCATCGTTTTAGACCCCATGTTTATGCTTGTCTTATTGATAAATATATAAAAGAGAGTAACATAAATATCTTCAACCCAAAAAGAAAAGGAAAAATATTGTACATTGTAATAGTTCTATTCAGTAGCCTGTTACCAAGGTTACTGTTTCAACTCTGAAAGCTGCATATTATCTCTTAATGGTAACAAATCAAACCATTCGTATCTTTACATTGAAACGAAACTAAATTCACTTTTACTAGTTTGGCAAGTTAATTGATAAGCAATATACCCTATCTCATCTTCCAAAACTCAATAATTGATATTAATGGATGAGTTTTATCTTGACAAAAGAAAGAAAGAACCCGAGGTTAAGGTTCAGTGTGCATGTAACTGCTTAAAGTAGCAGGTACTAAGCCTTGACAAATTGTTGTCATTTTTATAGCGAAACAGCAGCCTATGCAGTAAGTTAACTTCATCTGATTCATGAAAAAAAGCAAAAGGAACCATTGTATGAATCTGAATCCTCTGCAATAGGTATGAATAGCTTACGGACTGCTCAATGTACTAAAAGGTAGATGTCCACATCTGGTACATCTTTTTTATTGTATCATTCACCTATATTCATTTCATGAGGAATTGCACTTTTTCAACTGGTGAGAAGTCTTCCCAGGTCAGCTAAAGCAACTTAAAACAGATTTTAGTACATCCAATTACAGAGGAATCCTGATAACGGAATAGGGTCCAAAAACAGATGGTGCATTGGTACTAGAAGTCAAAGTGAAGATCATCTTATAATATCAGCGAGGTTTTTTTTTTAAAAAAAGGGTTCCATATGAAATGACTTGAGAACATCAAGAATCAGTACACATCCAAATTAAGCTGGTTAATCCACATTTAGGTTGGAGAAAAACTGAATATATTGCTTTTGTGTGGACAGGAAAGGAACTGCAACTTCTTAAAAAAACAATATTCTCTTCGTCTCAAATTATGTGGCATACATTCCTTTTTAGTCTATTACAAAAAGAATATCATCTTTTCTTATCTACAAATAATTTAACTTTAAACTTCTCATGTTATCCTTAGTTAGATGATTTATAGTCACACAAACCTCAATGGCTTGTTTTACCACAAGTTTCAAAAGTATTACTTTCTTTTTAAAACTTCATGCCAAGTCACATACACACACACAACATACTTTGCAAGAGTATTTCCATTTTCTAAGCTTCCTCATTCATAAATGTTTTTTTTGTAATATATGACCATTCTACTGGGTGAAGGTCCATCAGGACTTAGTAGAATGCCCCGTCTAATTTACTGCACCCAGAAGTTGGGACATAATCAACCCCCTAAAAGAATGAGCATACGAGCCATGTAGAAGCAATACCTTCTTGATACACCAGCAAAGCAATGCACCAATACAGACCCCTCTTTTCTACTTTCTTCGATAAAATCCAAACAAACATCTAAAGAACCCAGCAAATTCTCATTCTCCATGTCTCTCAAGGGAACAGCCATCCTTATAAACTTCAAATCTTTCCCTGCATTCTCAAGCAAGTACAGGAGCTTCTTAGGTGTTGATGAGCTCTTAGTCTCATCAGTTATAGCATCTGCATTTCCCGAATACCCAACATATTCCTTCCGGATCTCCTTGGTTGGTATCGAAATCCCAAAACGCCATTCTGAGAAAAAGGAGATTGAAGCTGAGCTAAGGACGGACAAGATATGTGTAATTTCATCACTACCATGCTGAAGAACCTCCGCTGCATCGCCTATGTTGCCAATAAACAGATGATTACGAACCAGATACGGCATATTCCACAAGCAGATTCCTTAACTGCAGACGTGAATCTTAATTGTTAAAAATGCCCACAGTTGGTAACAACCAAGTTTCTTTTCAAAAGATAAATACTTCCCGCTCACAATATTGAAATAAATACTAAATTTTGGCATGCCAAAAAAAATTGCAATATCGCATGAACATTTTGTATGATCTCTGTTACCGCTTTGCATTTGAGATGTGTCAAAAAACATTTTTAATGTTCTATTTCAAATCACATTTTCTGGAATCAAAACCGTTTAAAATTCTGCACAGAATAATCAATTGCACCCTACTTAGATAATCTTACACTGTATTCTTTAAGGGCATGCTGGCCACCACCAAAAAGTTTTTTTTTTGATCTGAATGGAGATACTATACAATTCCATTTGACCTTGTGTATGGAATTGGTATTCATCTCTGTTCCTTTCCTTCAGACCACCATATACAATACCCAGAACGTTTGATGTACGTTGGCAATTCAGATTTGAGATGCAAACAAAAATTACAGTGCAAGAAAGGTGGCTGTTAGTTTCACTTGTCAAATTGCATAAAAAACACCTAGGGACCAGTCTACCCTTCACTTCTTGTGTTAAACAAGCTCTCTTTATCACTAAAGTGAAGCATTTCACTTTTGTAGGAATATCCCCCTTCCAAAAATAGTTCCAGAGGTGTGTTGGTCTCCCTGCCATCTGGAGACCTCTTCTGTAAGCACTGTTGACTGAGAAGAGGCCATCTTCCACAACATCCTGTCTTGGCATTTGCATTGAATAGCATCCCTAATATCTCAGCTACCCTTTCCACCTCCCAATCATTGAGAAGTCTTCTAAAAACTAGATCCCAGCCCTGTTCAGTCCAGCAATCGCCAACATTGGCATCGGGATTTCCACAAATTTGAAAGAGATCTGGAAAGAGGTCTCTAAGAGGATTGGTCTATCAAACATCTTCTTTACAGCCCCCTCTTTGTCTTTGCTAAGTAGAGCGGTTTCCCGGTTTAAAATAGACATCACATAAGTGGGCGAGAGAATCAAGAACGAGTTTATTAAGATCAATGCGTCCTCAGTGAAAGATATTGAGCCTTCCATCCCGAGAGAGCTTCTTTACGGTTTTCTCAAAATACCATCCCATATTTCTAAGGCTTTGTATTAATGCCAGCTTTCTTTTACCAAAGGATGATGGTATCATCTGCGTAGAGCATTGACCTGCATAGGGTAACGGTTTTGATAGTAATATTCTTAAAACATTTGTCTCCCTTCACAAAAGCCATCGATGTTTGTTGATCGGTTTATCCAACACTTCAATAAAGCTGATTGGTCTAAAATCCTTCAAATTGGAGGCTCCGCTTTCTTTGGAATTAAAGCAATAAAAGTTGCATTAAAACTCTTTTCAAAAACTGAATAGTTTTGATAATATCTTCCTTCAATAGGGTCCAAAAAGTTTGGAAAAACATCATTGGGAATCCGTCGGGGCAGTGCTTTCTCTTGCACACATGTTTAAGTCAAAGGGTCTTTGCGGCCCACACTGCTCTTCTCGAGAAATTCTTGAAACATCTAATTTCAGGTTTTTATAAGGGCCACTTCTTTAATCTGATTTGATCCTTGGTGATTTTCCCCCCACCTCCGGTTTGTTCCATTGAGTTGAACCTTTTATGAGAGGTTGCAAACGTGAAAAAATTTAGTATTTTTGTCCCTTGTTTTAGCCATTGGATTCTAGATCTGTTTCCAAGCTATCTCTTCTGCTTTGCCACTTCTTCAAATTCCATACCCAAGTGAGTCACGTATCATCTCGTCGTCGGTGAGTGGCCTTTGTTCAACTTGAGATTTGGCTCGGGATATCTTCCTTCCTTTGCTTCCAATTTCCCTTATTGGTTTGCTCCATTCTTTAAATCTTTAATTTTCAGCGGAATATATGCTGGTCTTCCATTCACATTGAAGGATTTTCTTTGAAACCTTGATAGCCACCGTGTTTCAAATTTAAAATATGATTTTCTCCACCCTTCATACAACATGATTGGGTTAAAGCAATCTTTGGAAGACTCCATTGATTTATCTGGTGAAATTTTCTCCCAAATGCACAATGGAGAAATGCGCCGATCCCTGGAGGCACAATTATGATCCTCCCCCGCTTCTCCAAGTGAAAGATCCTCCAAATAAAGGAGGGTCTACCATCTACAGTTCTTGATGTAGCAAAAGGTGACATTGAAGTCACCCGCGGAGACAACCCATGGTCCATTAATGCTAGTTTTCCAAATTGACCACCAAACTTTATGCAAGTAATTCCCCTCCAAACTCTCTTGTCCCTTAAAATCATGATTCCACCACTACTACCTGGGCCTCTTTCATTAGTACTTTGCCCATCTATTATTCCGGATGCTTTGTAGAATGTTGTCAATTTGTCCATTCAATTTAGTCTCAACCAAAACTATTATATCGAGCCCCCATTCTTTCGCATTAGCTTTCTCGAGCAAGCTCCCTCTTGTTCTCCAGTTTAAACCCCTTACATTCCAAAGAGGATTTTTTACTCTCATTTTTGTTTGAGAGATAGAGTCCTCCCATTTGATCTCGGTTCACCATCTTTGAAGTTCACATCAAAAATTAAATTTCTAACTTCTTTTGGAATTGAGTTGATTGTAATGTTGCTCTTTTGACCCTCTCCTGTCATCTTTTCCTTCCACATTCGGTGGTCAAGTTTCATCAACAAGGCGTATGCTTCTTTTGGCATCCTTTGGGTCAATTCCAAAAGGAGTCATGTTAGCTTTTCATTGGCCGTAGCTTGACATCTCTTTCTTGATTCTTTGCTATCTTTCCTTTGGCGACCATTGCATGAGCCCATTTGTATAGCCAAATTATCTCCCTCTTTAAATTTTTGTTTGTGGCCATTCTTCTTTCCCTCCCTCGCCTCGCTAAAAGGGAATTCAAAAATCATTCACAAAGGCCCCATTCTTTTCCATATCGCTTCAATCGTAAAGTTGAGAATTTACGCTGCGAAGGGATGTCTTTGGGTCAAAGGAATTTCATTGGGCTTTCCTTTTGAGCCCATTTGAGAGGCCATCGGCAATTAAATCATGGGCCCCTTATATTCTCTCACATGTAATTTCTAGGGCACACCCATTGGTCCCGTGAATTCAAAAATTTCACGTGTCCGGCCACGTGATTTCGTGAATTTCCCCTTTCGTATATATCGAGTTTCGATGTTCTGCTCCATGCGGTCTCCCATTTTTGTGTAAAGCTTCGGCCGTTGGGCCAAGATGTTTGACGATCGAATCGGTTCAATCTCCACCTCTCTAGACGGCGAAGCCTGCTTTTTTAGGTATAGTGCTGGGTAACTTCGCACCATATCGGAAGGGAGTAGATGAGGTCACCGTCCGCCACTTCAATAGATGTCGGAATCTTTTCTTTCGGTCCCCGACTCTAATCCTTGCCCATCGAAGGTGGTTTTCGGCTCGGTTTCTTCTTCATTCTCAAGCCATCCACCACATGCATCCCGATCTCTTTCATCATCTTTGAGTTCCATAAATGCAATGGAAGACCCGGCACTACGATCCAAAAACCATTCAAACACGAAGGTTTCGGCGGTGCACATGTGGTCGGCGACCACCACTCAAGGTTCAGAGTGCGCGCTTGTCTCCTCCATTCCCCATGAGGATTTGTTCGGCGTCTCTTCTTGTGCTGGAACTCGAGACAGAAATAGGAACCCGTTCAAATCGTACACCGAAGGTTGAGGACTCCCTTCCAAGTTTGATTTGCCCATCTCCTCACGTCGTTACGAGTAGGGGCTTCATCTCCACGAGAAAACCTTCCTACCAAGCATCGCGGAGCAAAGTATTCTCCTCCCCGAAGACAATTCTTCATTGGAGCTTTAGCTTGGATCCGTTGGATCCATTTGTTGTTTGTGATGACTCCTTTGTAATTTCCATTTCCGGTGAAAGGTTTGCTTATAAAGGCCCCATTTTGTGGTGTTCACGCCTTTGTACGAGAAATTAAATTAATGAAGCTTTCATTTTTCTCCGCAATTTTCTCCCATCCCTCATTAAAAGTGTTTTAGGAATAATAATGATAGTTCTTCTATGACCATTGTGAGATATGATCGACATAAATCTTCCATATTTATTGAACTTTTGAGAGCAATAAATGTATGTTGAGACATCCCTACATCTCCACGATTTAAAACTATTTCCCGTTAACCGAGGCTTCGGAATCTCTTGCAAAGCCATAAAAGGGCATCCTTGCTAAGGACCATATTCCTCACCGAGAGTCTAGTGGTCTCCACCCATTCGTACCATTCTCCCCGTCGCCGATGTGGATGTGATATCATACGCCTTACCCCCCATTCGAAAAGCAATGTTGTTTTCCATCTTGGAGGAAAGAAAAGATGGAGGAAGTGGGTCTAAGAAAAAAAAGGGATGACTCCGGTGGTGAAGGACCACCGGAGAGGAGTTTAGACACCCTGAAGGGGCTTCTAAAAATAAATATTGGACTCTGTGCCTGAGAGCTTTTTTTATAAGTTCTTGTCAAATATGTGCCAAATCTTACACATTGACTTGTTTTTTTTTTTTTTGAGAATGGTAAAGTTGTATTCATCAGCAATGAAGGTATGCTGGCAACCAAACAAAAATTACAAGGTAAGTAGTCATAATTACAAAGAGCCTAGGAAATCTACTAACTGATCTACTTCATCAATACCCTCTTCTTTACACAAAAAATAGAGTATTAATGCAGCTTTCTTTTACCTTCTGCATAGGGTTAGTAATATTCTTAAAACATCAATTGTTTCTTTCCTCCAAATTGACCACCATATGCAAGATGGAACTAGATTCCACCATTTTTTCTGTGTTTTACTCCCCCCTCTTCTCATCCAGCAGCTTAGTAGGTTGCAATATGCACAGGCATCACCCAAGGATCTTGGATAAGGTTTTGAAACACATACTATATTTGGGCAATAACTCTACGGTGAAGGAACATATGATTGTTACACATTGACATGGTTTTCAAAGAGGAAAGTGTGCAAAAACAGTTTACATTTGAAGTAGATGAGATGATTGAGAAATGTTGTCAAAGGAGAAGAGAGTAAAATAGTGCCAAGTTTTGCTGCAGCTTTAAATTCAAACTCAATTAAAGCACGAGCTTTAGTAAAAGAGGCACGATGAAGAAAAAAATTAAGATAAGTAACTATTAACACTACCAAGTAATGCGAGGAAAAATAACTATAAAGTTCCAAATCCATTATAGATATTTTCAAATGGCTATTTCAACTACCAAGCAGAGGTTTTTTGCTAATCCTATAAAAGAATAATCTCAATTTCATTTCCATTTCCATTTCCAACTAATATAGACCCTACTATTAATACTTCATAATTAATGATCTTGGTTGGCAACAAAATTTTTGGTCATTATAGGTGATAATTATCACAACATGTTATACATTAATCTCACAACATCACAACGCTCAACATTCAAGACCAAAATTGACATGAAATCTACCCTTAGTTTCGGATTAGCTATATATAATTGAATCGCTGATCTATTTAGGATGTATTTGTATAGAAGGTTATAGGTTAGTAGATTTTGTTTGTATTGATGAGTGCGTAGTTAGTCCAATACTACTCTGTTTGTAAAGATACAATTTTGGTTATGAATGAAAATAGGCAGGTTACCAAAAAAAAAAATTGCCATGAAATTATTTGTATTATATATAACAAGCTACAGAAAATGAATTACTCTCTATCCCAAATTATGTGATACTCTTTCCCTTTTAAGTTTGTCCCAAAAGGACACTTGTCTATATTTAGAAAGAATTAAACTCTAAACTTTTCATTTACCCCTAATGAGATAGTAATTTATAGCCAGAGACACTTGTATAGCCTGTTTTGGACAACCATGTTTCATAGACCTGTCTTAAACTTGGTACCCAATAAAATAAACTCACATAAAGTGTAAAATTTATCAGTTTCACATTTTAGGGTTTCATTGTGTAATTCCAATTTTCTTCTTTTATACAAAAGATAAATAAATGTTTTAGAGAATTGCATAAAATGATTGGAACTAAGGGGGTGCCCTAGCGGTTGAAGAGTTTGGGTAGAACTACTCAGTACTGTAGGGGATTGCTGAAGCTGAGTCCAAATACACAGATGTAAAAAAAATCTACAAAAGATAAGAGGAGAGAGAGAAGGGAACATTACCAGCCCTGTTTTTGGGGAGAAACAAAGATCGTCGAGGAATTCGCCGGAGAAAGATATGCCAAGTTTACGGCTGAGACAGAGGAGTGAGTGTGGGCTGTGGCTATTCTTTGTTTTCCCAACAACAAACTCTGCTGTGATAACATTTTGGGCCTTACTTTTTAGCGCCTCCTCTATGGATTATGGACTTGGGTTAATTAAAGGGGAAACTAAGCAAATACCCATAAAAGTAAAATAATGAGGAAATGACACATATATACAACTGATAGTTATAAGTAGCAATAAATAATTCAACAATAATTAACATTTAATAGACAAATAAAAAATAAGCACAAAATGGCCCAAATTAATAAATGACATTTTAATAGTTTTTTTTTTGTTTTCCTCGTATAACCAATCATCACTAAACAACAAAAATAACATAAACATAAAAAATTATATATACAATACGTAACAACCTAAAAACGTAAATTATGTATTTTCATATATTTTTTTATTCGTTACTTGATAAAAAAAATTCCAATTGTATACTTGATGATTGTATATAGGTAAAAGAATGGTGTATTCATTCACTTAGTAGTAGTATACAATTATAGCTATGTTATCCCTTCCGGTGTATACATATTAAAAAATCAAAAACTTCATGTATGCATTGCATTCATGTATACATATTCGTGTATTCATTCCCTCAAAATTTGTATCCATTTCAGATTCTTTATTCAGTTTGTAAATGCGGATTGCATATTAAATTTAAAATGCTCAATAGCAAACACATAAGTTGAATCGGATAACGAGAAGAACTTAGATGGCTAAAATTTAGAGTTGTGGATGGAGAATCCACAAAATTAGAATCAAAATCCTTTTTTTTAATGAATAATCCTAGGGATAACTTTCTTAAACATGACAATTGATACCTACAATCAATTATTGTTATTTAAGTTTTTGCCTAAATTAGATATACCTTAAATTTCAAAAATTAAAACTCCCAAAAAATTGAACGACAATACAAGGGGGGGGGGGGATCAAACATAGGCTAACAGTTAGAGAAATTGACGAGTAGACATCAACAAACCATAAAAAATTTAAAATCAGAAGAGAAAAAATAGACATTATGAACAAATATTTTTATAGAACTCAAATATGTAAAACTAATAAACAGAAAGTAAATAATCTTTTATTCAAAGTAATGAAGAAGAAGAAGAAAGAATTAATAAAAAAAAACACACAATTCAAAAGAATCGTGTGTGTATGGAAAAGAAGATAAAAAATAGGAAGAAAAAAACCACTTTCCAATAAAAAAGGACACCATGCTGCCCACCTTCTAAAATTATTTAATTTAATTAAAAATGAACTTCCCAATACGTGGGCTACTAATTGCAAAATTTAATTTTCAAAATTTTTTTTTTTTGTCAAAAAAATAAAAGAAGGCTATATGCTGCCAATTAGTAAAATGGGATGTCATGTTGTGCCATTTTTTCTAAAATAATTATAAATATTCATACTCATTTATATTCATACCCTACTAAATAATTATATTATATACTTTAACTAATTTTGTATCATATATTATATTAGTATCATTAAGGTTGATAATTTTGCTTGATTGATACTAAATCAATATATATATATATTGTATTGGTATCATTAAGGTTTCTTGTTGAGAAATTACTCATTAGTCAATGATACTATAAGAGTAAATTACTCATTAGTCGTATACTCTTATAGTATCATTGACTAATGAGTAATTTCTCAACAAGAAATCTTAGTGATGCCACAACAATATACATATACTCTTATAGTATCATTGACTAATCACTAAAAATATAACGAAAATATTACGACGAATGTATTACGGCGGTTCCAATGAACCGCCACAACTAACAAATAATACGACATTTTTTTAATACGTCATAATAAATATTTTAATTATGACGGTTGAGACTTAAATTACGACGGTTTGAACTGTCACTAATAGTTTAAAACCTATTAGTATATTAAATATTTATTATATATACTCTTTTTCTTTAACTAAAAGAAAAAACAATTAAATTAATTTTAATTGATTGTTTACATAAAAATAATCTTCTTTCTTAATTAAAAATAAGACAATTTAATTAGTCTCCTGAATTAGCTTTAGAACAGTTCACATAAAAAGAAAATTGTTGTCATTTAGGAAATTAAAGTTGTTCACAAATGCAAAGAAATCCAAAATCGCCTAAAATACAAAGAAACCCATAACCCAAAATCGCTTAAATCTCTCAATTTCCTCTGAATTGAGAGATTCATCTAGTCATGGTAAGCTCTCAATCAGTAAGATTCTCACAAATCAAGTTTCTTCATTTACGGTAAGCTCTCAATCAATAAGATTCTCATAAATCAAGCTTCTACATTTACGGTAAGCTCTCAATCCGTAAGTTTATTTGTGAACTTTTCACTTTAAATAGTTCTAATTCAATGTAATCTTTTCTATGCAAGCTCTCAATAAGTTTTTTTTAAGGTTAAGCTCTCAGTTTTTTGATTTTTTTTTTTTGAATCTATGTATTATCTATTTGTTTATGCATGTTCTTAACATAAATGTCTTTGTTGTTGTTAGTTTGTAGAGATTTGTTGTTATCATGAATATAGGGTTTGTGATTTTGCACCCACTAAAGTGATTTTGCATGTCATAGGTTAACTTTGTTTTTGCCTTAAAGAGAAATAGCATTGTTGTCTTTAGATTTTTGCTTGTAATAGAGTAAAACCTTAATTAGTTTTTATTTGCCTTAGTAGCTCTGGTTCTTAGATATTTCATTTTGTGGATAAGAACAAAGTAGGTATCTCACTTTTGAATTTTGCAAGAGAATTTGGATTTCGCAAGAGAATCTGAAAAAATTTCACTTCTCTTTTGTGGGTGAATTAGTTTAAATTTGTTATAATGCTCTATATTGAGTTACTACTGCTATCAACCTAATTTTCATACATGGGCTTGATAGGTTGTTTAGGCATAAAAAATTATTGGTGAGGACTAGAATCAACATTGGTAGGAATCCTTTGACAAGTATCTTTTATTATTGAGATCAACGTTGACAGTATAATTTTTTTTATTTTTTGTGACTAATGTGATGATGATCTAATGATGAAGAAGTGTTATTGTTTAAACTTGTCTATCATCTATTTTTTGGACACTCATATTATTGATGGAACTAAAATAAAGAGGTTTTTGTGTTACTAAGTTCAAAAATATTTGAGAAGGTATATAAATAAGATATATGACACTCTTGGATTGTTGTTGATTCACATATACAATGTTTCAACTAATTTTGTGTGTTTGAAAAACATGAAAACTTATCTAATACTTAGTTTTGTGTTGCAGTATTCGAATACTTCTTTTTAATTTGTTGTCCCTGTAATGATGAAAAAAATGAATTTATGACTGTTATGGGATTGTTGATTATCTAAAGACTTTAGCTCAACTCTTTTTTCAATTTATAGTTCTGTAATGTGTTTAAACCAAACATACGCTAATAAAATAAATTTTTGGACATCAGGTGTACTTATTTTTGTAAGTTATTTACTTTAATTTTCAGATTTGCAAATAACTTAATTAATATGTAGACATAACTTGCTAATATGATTATTAGTTCACTGTATATTTATGTATGCTAGTGTTTTTAGTTTTGCATATGTCATAAGTTGGTTAAGATACTTGGTTGTAATAAGATGTTCAGTAATTCACAACAACATTTGCTTTTTACTTGCATAAAATTACTTTATATTATTGATTCACAATTCACGTAAATAGTTACTATCATATAGATACTTGTTGATTTTGTTTTTATTTTAATATTCTGATATCATTTAACTTCAAGTTGAATTGGTATGTTGTCCTTTCTAGCTATGTCAATTGATAAATTTTTATTTTTAGCTTTTATTTCAATATGTTTTATGTTGCATATTTTTTGTCCGAACTTACCTAGAAATTGGTGGTATATGTTTGAACTATGCCTCACTGTGTTGTACGTGAAACTATAATGAGTGTTTTCATATACGTTTGAACTATCCCTATGCCTCACTGTGTAATTGAAGGCAATTGAATGTGTGGTTGTTGTGCTTGGCTCTGTGAAAGTTTGTAAACACGAGGGCTTTTGCTGGTTAAGTAATATCTCCAGTTTCACACTGACTGAGGTACTATTGTTCTTTAAGAATTCATGAGTGAAGCTTCTTTTTTTTTTTGGAGAAGTAGAATTAGTTTAGTAGTACTACTATTATATTTTGATGGAACTATCATATGTCTGTTGTGATTGTGATGCTAAGAAGCAACACCAATGTGTGTGTGTGGTGTTTGAGAATATGTTGAGAAACAACACCATTTTGATTGCAGGGTCAATTTGTTATTGTCACTCCCCAAACTCAAGGGGGGCAACTGGCTCCTTATGCCAAAACTTAGGCCTGAGCCGACCCTGTTGAACCATTTGCTACTAGCGCATGACAATCATAGCCAATCAAGAAAACAAACAAGTATATCTCGGCTTAAAATTAAGCCATCGACCGGTAAGGCCCGTGCCAATAGATCTATAAAAGAAACAACTACTCCCAATAGTTCATATAAAGAAATAGCCAACTAGCACAGAAGTCCTGATTGGGCCGTCGAGGTCACTATGATCTCTATACTGAAACTGAAAACAAGTATATATCAAGACAATACATCAAACAACTAACAAGCTTCAGCAAACCAACAAACTAGGCCAGCATGACCATAACGTAGCTATACACCCCACACACTAGTCTGCAAGCCGCTAAGAGTAGTAAATATTAGCGGGACAGGGCCCCAACCTACCCATAAAAATATATATAATAAAAGCTAACAAACCTCCCAACTCTGGCGGCTTCAGAGGAAAGGGGCTAGCCAACCGGATAAAAGTCAATCCTACTGCTGAGGAGGTCGTCTATCGAGACATGTAGGCATGAATGTAGTACCCCAAGCAATGGGGCATCAGTACGAAATAATGTACCGATTATGAAAGGCAATAGACTATGAGAAGGTATCCTAATATACTGGAGTAATCTGATAAATAAATCAAGGATAAAATAGGTGTAATGATTTGCTCTTAAATCTAAACATATAAAAAATAATAAAACAACAACCTAACCAAACCCCCAAAAGCTCGGCAGGTACAAACAGCACACAAGACCACCTACCCAGGCCCCCATAAGCCTAGAAGGTGCCAATCAGTCTATATATCCCTATCGGTAGTCCCTTAACCCCGTAGGAAATCACATACCTTTCTTAGGCAATAATATAGCCCCGTAGGCAGCATATAGCTCTCTTAGGCATCAGTATAGCTTATAGACAACTCATAGCCCTCTTAGGCAACAATATGACCCTATAGGCAACACATAGCCTTCTTAGGCGTCAATATAGCCCCTTTGGCAACTCATAGCCCTTCTAGGCATCAATATAGCCACATAGGCATCTCATAGCCCTTTTAGGCATCAATATAGCCCCTTAGGCAGAACATAACCCTTCTAGGCATAAATCACATTCCCGCAGCTAACCACAATAGCCCTAAGGGCAATAGTAACAATCCAATAGGCTAAAAGTGAGAAATTTAGCTATAAGCAACCTATATGAATAGCCTCTAAGTCGTATCCAACATAGGGACGCTACTAACTGAATAAAAATCCTGACAAGGAAGGATTATATCCACTCGAGCAGCCAACAATCAACAATAATGGCTACAAGTATAACAATGATAATAACCCAATTACATTGCTCCTGAGCTTTAAGGAAACATGCCGTAAGAAGGGAATAGGCTTAACATACCTTTTTCGCTGAATTCACGTGGCCTAACGACTTTTACTCATAATCCCCTTTGATACTACAACAAGGCAGGACCATAATCAACACACAAAAATAGAAGATACCACGATAATCTGATAAAAGATATGTATTTTCATCTCAAATTGCTATTTGCAGTTTATCAAAGCTAGAGTCGATGAAAGAAGGGTCTTACCTAAATCATAAGTTCGTAATACACATCAAAACCTTAAAATATGTCAAAACCCTTACTATCCCAACACCAAAGTATGATATGCTACAAAATTGATAAAATAAATTATACCATGATGACGAGCTCAACGCGTAGAACAACTTTCATCAAGGACTTAAGTCGAGGAAATCTATAATTTGGTTGATCCTAGAAATGTGTTTTCTAAGTTTTCAAGTTCTTAACTAAAAAAATGAAGAAAAAATCAAAGAAGAAGATATATAAAAAGTTCCACCGACCTAGGTCCCCACCTCATGTGCCTGTTTGCGCAGTCTCACAAAAATGTAAATATCTATTCTAAAGTTGTATGAATGAATGTTTTGATGCGTTGGACACTAGACTCGTAGACCTTCGATTTGATAGGAAGTGGTCCCCATAACTATTTATAGATTGGGAGAAAACCTTCAAGACATTTGACCCAAATTTCAGAGAAATCTTTAAAAAGGAAGTTATGATAACTTTTGCCAACTTTTATTTTGCCACTTACCTAACTTCAAAACTTGAGATACAATCCTTGAACACTTAAAATATGACATACTACATCATTCTTAATTTATTACTCACCCTTTTTGTCTTTTCATGAAGGTACGAGTTAATTTAGACGTTTCGAAAAGTCGGGGTATTACAACTATATGGTATTTGCATATTACAATAAAGGTTCAATCTTGATGATGATGTGTTGTATTTTCTTTCCCCTGTTTGTATTGTATGATGATAACAAGAAACAATATTGTGAAATCAATTTCAACAAAATGCATATTACAACATTTTTTGTATGTTGGAGAGGCTTTTCGTTTAGTTTGATTCTTGAGGTTGTTGTGGCTTTGGGTATCCGGAATATTCATGATACCCACTTTTAAGTAAATTGGGATAATTAGTTTCTTTAATGTATTTAACGCTAATTAGTTTTAATATGTTTGGTGTGCTACTTTGATTTTTGTGGGATGACATTAAGTATGTTGGCATTATTGTTGTAATGATGTGCGCCAACATCGATGATATACTCCTACAACACTAGTATAAACAAATGATAATTCAATTATTGATACTTACCAATTGATTAGTCATAATTATCTAAGTTTTAACACTTCTAGTCATTCTTTGATACTTCTGTTATAGTTTTAAAGTATGATCATTAGCTTCCTTGTTAATTTATGTTTTTTTCTTTTTCAAGGGTCAAATATAGAAGGTGGTACTAATGATCAATCATCAATTGGACCAAGCATCGATTAGAAATCTTCAGATGAAAGTAACAATGATAATGGACTAAGCATTTTTGTGGTTTTTTCTATTTGGATATTCTTGTTGAATGACACTTTGAAATTAATATTTTTGATAATGTAATTTTGGAATTTTGAATAACAATTCAAAACAGTAGTATTTTGATGATGTAATTTTGAATTACTTATGTTTTTATGTAATGAATATTTTGCTCATTTGATCGTTTATGTTGTGATTAAATTATCGATTATAGAAATTTAAATATATAAGATGCAATAAATAGGATGTAAATATTGATTGACAAAACTGAAAAACATAATTATTTACGGTGTCACAAATTGAACATTACGGCGTTTTAAAAACATCGTAATACATAAAAAAGATTTCAATTTTTTTTACAATTATGACAGTTGTAAACCGCCACTCTATACAATACAAAATGTCGCAATAACAAGTTTATAGTGCAACGGTATAATATATATTTACGATGATTTTTCAAAAACCATCGTAATATGTTTGTGACAGACGAAATACCGACGTATTTACAAAATGCCATTAAAGTGAATTGTGACGGTTTCGAACCATTGTATTACGTATGAAAAACCGTCGCAATACCCCCTACTTTTTGTAGTGAATGATTAATTTCCGAAGAAGAAACCTTAATGATACCAATACACTATATATATACTAATTTAGTATCAAGTCAAGTGAAATTATTAGCCTCAATGATACCAATACAGTGTATGATATTTATTTAGTATCAGTTAAGTGAAAATTATCAGCCTTAATGATACCAATACAATATATGATACTAATTTTGTAACACCTCAGATTAGAGAAAGGCTAGAAAAGAGTAAAAAAAGGGTAAGTCAAGAACCCAAGAGTGGACCATGGAACCCTCGGAGTCCTAGACGGGCCGTGTAGGGGACCACGGTCCGTTTGGGTGCTCATGAAGAGTTCCCAGAACTTGCCCATGCAGGTGTCCCTCCCACGAAAGCCTAGACGACCTGTGGTGATGTTGACAGGCTATCCAAGGGCTCGTCAAGTTGCCACTTAGAAGGGGTTTTCTCCCCTAGCCTCTGATCAAGGACCACATACGGCCAAACGACAAATTATTATGCATGAATTAAGATAATTCCATGTTTTCAAGATGAATCCCCATGAATCCATGCCTAACTCATGTTTTCTAAGCTAAGATGATATAATGTGGGTTTTGAACTATGAAAGATGAGTTTATGAAGATATGCATATTTTTTATGAAAGTGATGAAAATGATTTAAGATTGCTCTGAGAGTGAAGCATAAATGCTATAGTTGTGTAAGGATTTCTCACATACTACTCAATACATGCATGTGAAAGAGTTTTCTCACATAAGGATTCTTAGAGTTGAAAGGTTTGCTCAACTAGAGTTTGAATCAAGATTTAGGAGCTATTCTAATGAAACATAGCTTGGATTGGCAATTTGATGTGCCTTCAACTAAAAATAAGTCAAGTAAAGAATTATGACTATTCCATGGAATTTATGCTTAACACCGAGAGGATATTGAGATGGAGTCTCTCTTGTAGCTAGAGGCGGGTTTTTAGTAACAATCTCCTTATTCCATACCTATGTGCCACTATAGGAAGATTGACTTAGATAGACATTAGTTAGTGGATCCACGTAAGCTAGAAGTTAAGGTTCTTGCCTTGGCAAGTAAGGACACCCCTTTTCGGTGTGGGGCAGACATCGAATTTTATGTTATAACTCACATAGGCTCTGTCGGTCAAGGCTAATTCCCACAATAATGATGAACTAAGGTTACTTCAAGAAGTATCTCAAAAGTGTTCAAAGATGAGTTTTACTTGCATTTACCATGATTTCGATTATGTTTTCTAACCTCTTATCTTATGGTTTTAACTTGGTCTTTGCATGTTAGGAAAGGTCCTTTTTAGCATGATTTATAACTCTATGAATTTCTATCATACTTGGTACATTTTTGTACCTACAAATACTCTTGCCTACATTGTTTCTCAAATGTAGGGTCCGACGTTCTAGTTTTCCATCTCCGTGGCTAGGGACCACTTAGTAGATTTTGAAGATCGGTGAGTCCTTTCATTCCGAGGACCGAGCCTTTGTTTCTTATTGTCTTTACTTTCACTATTGTTGTGATGTACGGGTTACGTCCCGATCACTCTTGATGTAATAGATGACTTTTGAGACTATGTAGACTTCCACTTCATTTTTACAAAACTCTTTATGATATAAATTGTCTTTTAAAATCTCTTTATTTTCTATTATCTTGTTTATGCATACTAAGTGGCTTGTGTAGGGCCTTTCGAGATCCTATACGCCATGTTACGCCTAGGGTATACTTTGGGTCGTGACAAATTTAGTATCAGTTAAGCGAAAATTGTCAGCCTTAATGAATGAGGGGTATGTGCTGTAATTATTTATGAGAGAATGGGTATTTCAGGAATTACTTTGGGTTTGGGTATGAACTTGTAATTATTTTGGATTTTATGGCTAATTTATGTAGTTTTCCTTAATTAAAATGAAAAAAAACATAAATATAAAAGGGGAAACTAAGCAAATACCCTATAAAGGCAAAATAATTACAAATATGTACCTCTTTACATTCATACCCCACTAAATAATTACACTATTTTGCTTAACTAATACTAAATCAGTATTATATATTGTATTGGTAGCATTAAGGTTTCTTTTTCAGAAATATGATACTATAAGAGTATATATATACTCTATACTCTTATAGTATCATTGACTATTTAGTAATTTCTGAACAATAAACCGTAATGATACCACAACAATATACATATACTCTTATAGTATCATTGACTAATAAGTAATTTCTGAACAAAAACCTTAATGATACCAATACAGTATATATTATACTGATTTAATATTAAGTTAAGCCAAAATTATCAACCTTAATGAATAAGGGGTATGAGCTGTAATTATTTATGAGAGAATGAGTATTTTAAGACATTACACACTCTTTATATATACTAGCAACATGAGCCTGTGCCAGCACGGGCCCAACATATATTACTTATTTTGTCGTAATTCACGTGGCACAAATGAAATTTGGAGAGTTACTCAATTTTTTAATATATATTTTCAAAAAAAAATTAAATTGTTAATTATTGTGAATTATAAAATTCACATAATTTTTGAATAATATGCTATTCTCTCCGTCCAAATTTATGTGGCACGAATAAAATTTGAAGAGTCTTATTTGTGATACTTTAATTTTTTAAATTCAATGGCATATGTTCTTTTCTGGCCCTCAAACCCTTGACCTTCAGTCTATTCAATGACCGGGGTGGGGGTGCCTGAACTGGTGGCACCGGAGGAACCTACTCAACAATCGGAGCTGGAGGTGGATGAGGTAGCACTGGCATCCTGGTTGAGTCATGCATGGTTTTGGAGAGTAGCTCCGCTCTCCTATTCTGGAGAGTCTGATCGTCTTTCGGCTTAGATGCGGAGACTGATGAACTGTCACTTGAGTTTCCCTCACTGTCAGAAGTAGTGAGGTGGGTGGCATAGATACCCTCACTATCAGAGCTCTCCACCGTAGGTGTTGGCACTACGGGCTCCTTCCCTTTGCCCTTTCCCCCCTTTGGAGGAAGTTTTCCTTGTGTGTTTCGAGAGGGTGCAACCCTTTCATTGATGAATATGCCTCTAGCCCGCTTACGAGATGGTTGCTTTATTTTCGGTACCTTAGGTCTAGCCATTCCTGTCAAACAAAACCAAATATGTTAGACTTAATTCAAAAAATTTCAAAGTTATAAAACTGTGCAAGAAAACTCGCTGAACCCATTTGGCGAGACAAGTTGGGCTCGCCGAAAGTTTCAAAATAAAATTACTCAAAAATCAGCACAAGTCGGCGATGTCTAGGGCCTTTTGGTGGATCGCCCACACCATTCTGTAAACTAAAAGTGGCCCGCCGAATGTTATAGAACATTTACTAAAACTGGGGTGCACAAAGGCTATCTAAAGGGGCATTTGACGAGTCACAGAGTGAACTCGACGAACTTAAGCGTATTGCTGAATGTTATAGAGTGATTTCCATAATTTTGGATGGTAGAAAGGCAATCCAAAGGACCTTAGGTGAACGGCCGAACTGTTTGATGAGCTCGACTCAGTTCACCGAATTGTCCAATGTGCCATATTTTGGCCCCGACCTTCTATTTCTAGCCCACAGCCCACAAGAACAAAATTAAGCACCTATTCTATGCAATTAAACCTAGACCCATACTATCCATAACCTCGGGGTACTCAGACTTCCCCCGTTTTGGCCAAAATTGATTAATCGACGTCTTTTGCCCTTAAGAATGACGTCACTTGCTTTATCATTGGGCAAAATCAGACAATCGATAGAATTTGGGTTACTCAGACTTCACCAATACTAGACCCAACAATATAATCAACACAACACATAATTTTGTCATGCAAACACACGAGTTTTCACAATTAAAGCTTAAAACTACGAAATGAAACACGATAAAGGCAAACATTATCAACAAACAATCAAACAATCATTACTACACACATACAATGATCATGCATTTGAATTTACTAAAATTTAAAGGCGGGGTTCGATTAACCAACCTTAATATCGAGTATGCAAGTGCTAGGCTAAGGAATCAAAGCAAAAAGCACCAACGTCCATCCCCGAGCAATTGATCCCACACAAAAATGCACGAAGAACAAATATGGAAATATAAAACGCGGTTGCAAAAGTGCAAAGGTCAAAAAGTATGATATGAAGAAGACTTTTGAATTTAAAAACGGTTTTTTCCTTCTGACCCTTCAGTTCGCGCACTAGTCGATAATAGTCACTTATGTCGCCGACCCATTCGGTGATGTACCAGATGGCTTTTTAGCCCGACGAGTTTTATAGAACCTTAAGCTAACTAGCTGGTTCAAATGGCAATCCAGGTCGGGCTCGTCGACCTGTTCAACGAGTTGCCGATCAGTACCTAGGCTCGCTTAACTGCTCCTTTTCCCAAAATTTCAAATTTTCAAGCTGCACATTCAACATCGATTATTCAAACAACAATAGTAAAAGCTCAAAAACTTGGGTTGCCTCCGAAGAAGCACCTTATTTAACATAGTGGCATGACGTGGTTATGCTTTCAAGGTTCATTCTTTGGGTTCGCCAATGTATTACTTGGTAGGCCGCCTTTTTGCCTTAGGTTGAAATGAGATGAAATCTGCCCATCTGCGTTTCCAGCTGTTTGATGGACACCGAGTGAGAAGTAACCGTCTGGTTTAGAGTTGAGACGTCCTCTTTCATCTCCTTAAGAACTTTGTTTGACCCTTCCACTTTATTGAGAATGTATGCAAGCATATTTTAGTGCGGAAATTTTCTGGGTCAGCCCTTTGCTCTATTGGCTTTTGATGAGGAGGGATATGTCTCTCTTTGTCGCTATCTCGTTCCCTCTAGTTTGTACCACGGTCATGCCACTCCCTATCACGATCCTTCCAACCTTCATCACACTCTCTATTCCAACCTTGGTTTCCACCTGGCCTTAGATAATTTTGGCGGAAACCTCCTCCTTGATTTGCTAGAAAGTGTACTTCTTCATTGTACAAAGTTTCAAAATGCGCATCATCAGGGTTTACTCCACTTACTCCAACAACATTCACAACCTTAGACCTAGTACCCATGACATGTTTTGACAAAAGATCTATTTGGGTCATCATTTTAGCCATGTTTTCATCTTGCTCTTAGTTCTTTTCTATTTGTTCCTTTGTCATCTTGAAAGTCAAAGGAGACACCTGATCCTTCCTAGTATACCAAGCTCCGTTTATCTTCGTCATCCAATCAAGAAGAGTCGACGATTTCAAAAGGTTGCTGCATAATACCTCCTCGGATAAGTTGATCAGCCACACCTTTGTTTACCAAATCAAGACTCCGGTAGAAATGTTGGAACACCAAGTTGTTTGGGAGTCCATGGGTTGGACATTGAAGTAACATCTTCTGAAACCTCAGCCATGTTTCATGGATTGATTCACCATCGAAACGTTTGAAGCCTTGAATATTGTCTCTCAATGCCATCATCTTGGAAGGTGGGAAAAATCTTATGTAGAATGTCTCCATAAGCTCTTTCCAAGATGTAATAGACTCCCTCAGTAAATCAGCTAACCATTTGGTCGCTTCCACCATCAAAGAAAAAGGGAACAACCAGAGTCGGACTGATTTTTGTGAGATGTTCTTGAACGAGAATGGACCACACATGTCCACGAAGTTTCTGATATGGTCATGGGGATCCTCATGAGCTATCCCTTCGAATAATCCTTTTATTTGCAATAATTGCAACATCGTGCTAGTCACATGGAATACAACATTCCCCCCCAACCTGAGGTAACCGAATAGCTACTACACCATCCAATTGAGCTTCATTGACATTATTTAAGTTCACGATGTCATCTTGATGCCCAAGTTGGCTACCGTTTCTTCTGTTCACACTCATTTTACCACCTGTTCAGAAACAACCAACAACAAACACAAAACAAAGTAAGTCAATTCAACTACAAACAAGATTAGATCACAACTATAGTTCACTAAAAGAACTCTAAACACCACTCTTCGGTAGTGGCACCATTTTTTATAACACTCAACTACACTTCATCCAATTCTAAGTGTAGGCGATCGCAATCTAGTATGAACATAATGAAGAGTTGGGGTCGATCCCATTGGGAGTGATATAGTAAAGAATTCAATCACAAAGTGACTTGCATGTTCTAATCATTTGTAGGAATATAAATTATCGAAACCATTAAAGTAAATTATAGGGGTTGACAACTAGTGTCAAATGGGGGGAACATGTTTGTCAATTAACAACTACTAAAATAAGGGAGCAATCAAGTAGAAAAAGATCCTTGGGGATGTGATCGATTAATTGCCAAGTTCGCTATACGGGTGATTACTAATTACCAAAAATTTGATGAGTCTTAGTGAGTAGACTAGACTTTAGATTCAATAGACATATCTCGATCAACTATTACGATTCAAGCGAGTTCTCTCGAACCTCGACAAACATGATAATTATGAACAACCCAAAACAGTTTGTGAAGAACACACCATCATTATTATTGTCAAAATGTGCTTGTCTTTACCTCCCCTTTTGATAGTGATCTTTGATGTTTGAGTGATGTCACGCCCCGAGCCTACACCCTGGATGTGGTCGACACTCGAGAACCATTGCTGGCCCCAAGTGAACCTTTGGCCTAATTTACTTACTCAGCGGAAGACTTTATTGAATATAAATACTTTTAAAACAAGTAAACTCAACTACTCAAAATATAACTTAGAATGTATTATAATAACATTCACTACCAAAATGGCTACTCAAGTCTCAACTTAACTGAAAAAAGAAAGTAAAGACTAATGAACTAACATCACTAACTCTGTCTAGGAAGCCTTTAAACAACTGAGATGAACGTCGGGACAAGACCCACGACTTTCTAATGAACTAAAATACTAAAAGCCATAAAAGGATCTTCCGGAAAGCTAGGAGGCTCACCAACTGACTTTGAGTGCTCAACTGGATCAACGAGGCACTGGATGCTAATCCTGATTACTTGCGTCTACATAATAATAGGATGTAGGCCAACTGACATCAGTAAATTGAATGTACGAGTATGCGAGTTTGATTACTAAACATAACTTAAGCTTGAAAAGAAACTGAAAGAAACACTTAACTTGGCTTTACTCAACTTCTGAATAACTTAACTCAATATAAAGCAATAAAACACATGCAATATATAGAAAGCTTTTAAAATAGTAGAAAGTAACTTAGTTCGTTAAAGAAAATGCAATAACAAACTCAACTTTACTCATATAATAAAGTAATATAGTTTCTGTGGGAGTTCCTCTAACCGACAACCACCATTATGAGCCTGAGTGGTGATACATTGTCTTAACCATACTGCAAGAACTATCTTATACTTTGTCATCATATAAAATGCTTAACTAAGTGGATCCACTAGTCTATGCTAAAAACATCTTAAGGAGTCATCTAAAAAGTATGATCCTTTACTACCCATGATGACTAAATGGTTAATGGAGACTTGAGTTATTATGAACTCGCATCCTTATATCGGTGCTTAATACTACTCCCAAAATATACTTAGCTCATATGTTTTTACAACAAACTTCTTTCTTTGGTTTGAGATAATTACTCAAAACTTAGCTTAAAAGTTCTCTTGGAATCGATGTTCCCTTTCTTATTCAAATGTGATAACATTTTAAAACTTTTCTGGAATATATAGTCCCCATATACTTCTTTGAAATCTCTACTCTTTACTTTTTACTCAACTTGAACGTTAAGTCTTGAAACAAAGTTAAAATGTTTGTAAAAAACTTTTGAAAACTTTATAAACTTCTCTTAACCTGACTCTTAACTTGACTTGACTCCTAACTTTGCTTGAATTGAATTATGGATTCAAGGACTGTGATTTGTGATAGGAAAGATCTCATGATGTTTAGGAGTGTTTTTAGATAGTTAAACCTGAGAAAAGATCAAGAAATCACTGTCTGGAAACAAGTCCGCGATGCGGAGATGCATTTAAATATTTGATTACGAAATTAAATTTTGAGACAGAGGAGTCCGCGTCCCAACTGCAATGCGTAGCTGATTTTTGTTCACTGGGGGAGCAAGTTCGCGACGCGGACTTGCGTGCCAAAACTTGCTCGACTTTTTCCTTCTTCGTTTTCCAGCCCCAATTTGCCTAAACTCGACTATATTTCTCAAAATTCTTTGAGATTCAGCTACCCAACATATGTACCCAAGAACCTAACTCAAAACAACTGTAAAACTCGACATAAATATCTTAGAACTTCTCAATTCAGCCTAATTCAAGAACGAAAACAATTTCAAGATATACATATCAAGAACATCAAACTTTTAACCTTTTTAAAGCGAATTTCGTTGAACTAAACATGTTTGGCGCGTGGGTGAACGAAACCAACGCTATGATAGTCTCACATACCTTGTAGGATCAAATCCTTGGAGAAACTCGAAATCAATTCCTTACGAAGCGATGAATCTTCCTCTTCTCCTTTTATCTTCTTTTCTCTTCTCTCAAAGCCCTAGTGTATTTCTTAATTGCGTAAACTGAACTAACTCAGTTTAGACCCCAAGTAATTTACTGAAAATGGATTTAATAAATTGGGCAAGGAGAAGACTAAATTACCCTTTCAAAATCCGGTTTAGACTTTCCTTAATTGAACCGCCTAACTTCAAATGGGCATATCTCACTCATACAAATTTGGAATCACGCAAACTTGACGGAATTGGAAAGATTATTCCAAGATATTTCCTACGATATCTTGAATCATGCCTAATTAATTATGTGCTAGGAGGTATGGTCATTTGAAGTTGCCCAAAACTCATCCTTAACTTAACTTGAACAAATTTCCAGATTTTCATTATTTCCAATTCTTGAATTCTTCCTAGTTATTTCGATTTGCGAGATGTTACAAGTGAACTGTCCCCTGGGAACATTCGTCCTCGAATGAGATTACTCTTATTAGGCTAAGGGTGTAACATCTAACATTCAGCTCCAACACCCAACAAGCAATGCAATTACAACATGCAATCTCAAAAATTAAAGAGTTCTAAGAATAGAATTAGAATTTCTCCGATTTCAAAAAGATGTGGATATCTCTTCTTCATATCTTCTTCAGCCTCCCAAGTAGCTTCCTTAACAAATTGGTTCCTCCAAAGAACTTTGACTGATGCTACCTCTTTTGTTCTCAGTTTGCGAACTTGGCGATCTAAAATTTGAACAGGAATCTCCTCACAGGATAGGTTATCCTTGATCTCAATATCTTCAGTTGGTATGATAAGCGAATGATCTCCCATGCACTTCTTCAACATGGAAACATAAAATACCGGATGAACCATTGCTAACTCTTGTGGTAGCTCTAACTCATAAGCTAGTTTGCCAATCCTCTTAGATATTTTGTACAGTCCAATATACCGGGGACTAAGCTTTCCCTTCTTACCAAATCTCATAACGCCCTTCATGGGTGAAACTTTAAAATACACCCAATCATCTACTTTAAACTCTAACTCCCTTCTCCTAACATCAGTGTAGGATTTCTGACTACTTTGTGCCGTTTTAAACCTCTCTTGAATCACTTTCACCTTCTCCATAGCTTGATGAACCAAGTCTGTTCCTATCAACCCAGCTTCACCAACTTCAAACCATCTAATATGAGATCTTTATCTTCTCCCATAAAGAGCCTCATAAGGAGCCATCTGGATGCTAGAGTGGTAACTATTGTTGTAAGCAAACTCAATAAGAGGTAGGTTATTATCCCAATTACCTTTGAAATCAATCACACAAGCCCTCAACATATCCTCTAAGGTCTAAATAGTGCGCTCTTCTTTACCATCTGTCTGAGGATGAAAAGCAGTACTCAAGTTCACCTTTGAACCTAAGCCATTCTGGAATGACTTCCAAAACTGTGTAGTAAATTGTGCACCCCTATTTGATATAATCGAAACAGGGGCTCCATGAAGTCTTACCATCTCCTGAATATATAACCTAGCATAATCTTCTGCTGAATGGGTAGTCTTTTTCGGCAAAAAGTGGGATGATTTGGTCATTCGATCCACAATCACCCATATAGAATCATACTGCTTGAGAGACCTTGGAAAACCTGTGATGAAGTCCATATTAATCATCTCCTACTTCCATTCCGAAAGTTGTATATTTTGAGCCAAACCACCGGGCCTTTGATGTTGTACTTTAATTTGTTGGCAATTCGGGCACTTAGCAACAAACTCGGCAATGCCTTCTTCATACTACTCTACTAATAAAAGTCTCTCAAATCGCGATACATTTTTGTGGAACCCGAATGAATGGAATATCTGGAGCTATGAGCTTCCTCCATGATCCTCTCTTGGAGTTCATCCACCCTTGGCACACACAATCTACCTTGATACCCCAATACCCCATCTCCCCCTTGTTCAAAAGCCATTACTTTTTGCTTATGAACATTTGCCTTCAACTCAAGTAAAATGGGATCCTAGTCTTGCTTCTCTTTTACTTCTGACACTAATGATGATTCAGCACCATTCATCACCACTACTCCTCCTTCTGTGGAATTCATTAGTCGGACTCCCAGGCATGCAAGTCTATGCACATCTTTCACTAACTCTCTTTTTCTTCCTCAACATGGGAGGTACTACCCATAGACATCCTGCTCAAAGCATCAACAACAACATTAGTCTTACATGGGTGATAAAGAATACTCATGTCATAATCCTTGAGTAATTCTAACCACCGCCTCTGTCTGAGATTAAGCTCTTTCTGAGTAAACACATACTGAAGGGTCTTGTGATTAGTGAATATATCTACATGAACACCATACAAATAATGACGCCATATCTTCAAAGCAAATACTACAATAGCCAACTCTAAGTCATGGGTTGGGTAATTTTTCTCATGAACTTTCAACTGTCTGGAGGCATAAGCTATAACTTTGCCATTCTGCATCAGTACACAACCCAAACAAACTCTAGACGCATCACAACATACAACAAAGTCTTGCGTACCTTCTGGTAAGGTCAACACTGGGGCAGTAGTCAACCTCTTTTTCAATTCGTGAAAGTTTTTCTCACAAGCTTCAAACCATTGAAATTTCACTCTTTTTTGAGTTAACTTGGTCAAAGGAGACGAAATAGATGAAAATCCCTCGATAAATCTTCTGTAATATCCAGCCAACCCCAAGAAACTCCTAATATCAGTTGGAGATGTGGGTCTAGGCCAATTCTGCACTGCCTTTATCTTCTGAGTATCAACTTTAATTCCATCACTGGAAACTATATGGCCCAAGAATGCCACAGACTTAAGCTAAAACTCACACTTAGAGAACTTGGCATATTACTCTTTATCCTTTAGAGTTTGGAGAACTATTATGAGATGGCTAGCATGATCTTCTTCATTCCTTTAATAGATTAGTATGTCATCAATGAACACGATAACAAACATGTCTAAATAAGGCTTGAATACTCTATTCATAAGGTCCATGAATACTGCAGGCGCATTGGTCAAATCAAAGGACATAACCAGGAACTCATAATGACCATAACAGGTCCTGAAGGCTGTCTTTGGATTATCACATTCCCTTACTCTTAACTGATGGTAGCCTGATCTGAGGTCTATCTTAGAGAAACAAAAAGCACCTTGAAATTGATAGAAAAGATTATCAGTTCTTGGAAGAGGATACTTGTTCTTAATGGTAACCTTGTTCAACTGATGATATTCTATACACATCCTAAGGGAACCATTTTTCTTTCTCACAAATGGGACCGGAGCTCCCCAAGGTGAGATACTTAGTCTAATGAAACCTTTCTCTAAAAGATCTTTCAACTGCTCTTTTAACTCTTTCAATTCTGCTAGTGCCATGATATATGGTGGAATAGAGATAGACGAGTATCATGAATAATATCTATACCGAAGTCTATTTCTCTCAGAAGGGACTTTGGGAAGATCATCTGGAAAGGCTTCTGGAAACTCTTTTACTACTGAAACTAACTACTAGAGACATTAATTCGGACTAAGTGATAGACACACCTCTTGGAAACGAACTTTCTCACTTTATGGTACGAAATAAAATGACCCCTAGGCACTGCTGAACTGCTCTTCAACTCTATAACTGGTTCACTGGAAACTAGAACTTGACTACTCGAGTTTTACAATCTATTGATGCATAACAGACATGAAGCCAATCCATACCTAGAATGACATCAAAATCTACCATGTCTAACTCAACTAAATCAGCTATGGTACTCTTGTGATTGACGGAAATGTAACGTTCATGATAGACTCTTTCTGCTAGAATGGACTCACTATCAGGTGTAGAAACACTAAAGGCTCAAGAAGTTGCTTAGGAAGAACATCAAAACTGAAGACTTTGATCATACTAGTGACAACATTTGGCGAGATCTACATGGGAATCTTTGTCAGATCGATTATGCAATTAGGGGCAATCAAGCAGAGATTGATTGGCCTACCAGAGAGCTGACATTAGAAGACTGAGACCCACAACGAGTATTTAAGGCTGCCCGTTCATACCTTACAGCGAGTATGATAGATGTCTATAATATTTGGCTTTACCGTGTTTACAGGGTTTTGATGGATGGATAGGCGTAGCAGAAAAAAAAGGGTCAATTACAAGAGAAAGGCGGAGGAAAAAAGATGAGAGAGAAAGACCTGTGACTAGCGATAGCATAAAGACGATTTCCTTCTCCGTCTGCCTTTGAAGTAGCTCATCTAGATGCAACTCTATCTGGTGGAGCAACTGAAGAAGACTGGGCTCTATTGCCCCCATTACCATTACTATGTCTGCTCTTAGGACACTCTCTCATAAAATGACCGTTCTGGCCACACTTGAAGCAACTAGTGGAGCCATCACGACACACCCCTGAGTGGCTCCTACCACAGTTAGCACATGCAGGAGTCTTAGTACCCCCTTATGCCTTACTACCTTGCGAATGCGCAGGTCTAGCTCTGAAGTTTTGAGAATTTTGACTATTGTACTCACATTTGTTCCTTGGTGCAGGTGCACTAACAAATGATGAAGCAGGTCCTTTCTGCTTATGTTGGAAAGAAGACCGATTCGCATTACTCTTTTGCTACCCGAATTCATTCTCTGATGTCTTAGCCTTATTATTCTCAAACTCTTCTCTATCCTTCAGCTGGTCCTTCTCAACTTGTTGCACATGGATCATCAGCCTTGCTATGCCCATGTAACATATTAGCATAGCTGACTTACTTTCCTTACTTGACAGACTAGTCAACCCAACTACGAATAAACTTATCATGCTCCTCATGTTAGCAACCATCTCTTTGCTTCTCTTAGCCCACGAGGAAAGAAACGCCTCATGAAGGCACTCTCGACCATAAGCCATGTCAAAATAGGTTACACATAAACACAAATTAGACAGAAACTTTTATAGAGAAACACTCTTATCGCACAAAGTGAGTATGAAGAAAGTGAAGGAATTTTCTAAATGTTGCAGCCTCCTAATTATAGATGTGGTGTGCTTCACACCGATGACTAGGACTCTATAGACATGGCTTCATAGACTCCCTAGGACTCTTGAACTCTGTGCCATGATAACCAAGTTTGTTACGCCCTAAGCCTACACCCTGGACGTGGCCGACACTCGAGAACCATTGTTGGCCCCAAGTAAACCCTTGGGCTGGATTAGTTATTCAGCGGAAGACTTTACTCAAGATAAATAATTTTAAAACAAGTAAACTGAACTGCTGAAAATATAACCTATAATGTATTATAATAACATTCACTACCAAAGCGGCAACTCAAGTCTCAAATTAACTGAAAAGGGAAAGTAAAGACTCATGAACTAACATCACTAACTTAGTCTATGAAGCCTCTAAACAACTGAGATGGACGTCGGGATGAGACCCACGCCATCCTAATGAACTAAAATACTGAAAGCAATAAAAAAGATCCTCCGGAAAGCTAGGAGGCTCACCAACTGACTTTGAGTGCTCAACTGGATCAACGAGGCGCTGGATGCTGATCTTGATTAGTTGCGTCTGCATCATAATAAGATGTAGGCCAACTGACATCAGTACATTGAATGTACGAGTATGCGAGTTGGAATGCTAAACACAACTTAAGCTTGAAAAGAAACTGAAAGAAACACTTAACTTGGCTTTACTCAACTTCTGAATAACTTAACTCAATATAAAGCAATAAAACATTTGCAATATATAGAAAGCTTTTAAAATAGTAGAAAGTAACTTAGTTCGTTAAAGAAAATGCAATAACAAACTCAACTTTACTCATATAATTAAGTAATCTAGTTTCTGTGGGAGTTCCTCTAACCGACAACCACCACATGAGCCTAAGTGGTGATACAACGTCTTGCCCACGTTGCCAGAACTGTTCTATACTTTGTCGTCATATAGAACACTTAAGTAAGTGGATCCACTAGTCTATGCTAAAAGCATCTTAAGGAGTCATCTATAAAGTATGATGCTTTACTACCCATGATGACTAAATGGTTTATGGAGACTTGAGTTAATATGAACTCACATCCCCATTACGGTGCTCAATACTACTCCCAAAATATACTTAACTCATATGTTTCTAAAACAAACTTCTTTCTTTGGTTTGAGATAATTACTCAAAACTTAGCTTAAAAGCTCTCTTGGAATCGATGTTCCCTTTCTTGTTCAAATGTGATAACATTTTAAAACTTTTCTTGAATACATAGTCCCCATATACTTCTTTGAAGAAATGAACTTCAATCCTTACTCTTTACTCTTTATTCAACTTGAACTTTAAGTCTTGAAACAAAGTTAAAATGTTTGTAAAAGACTTTTGAAATTTTTATAAACTTCTCTTAACTTTACTTGACTTGACTCTTAACTTTGCTTGAATTGAATTATGAATTCAAGGACTGTGATTTGTGATAGGAAAGATCTCATGATGTTTAGGAGTGTTTTTAGATAGTTGAACATGAGAAAAGATCAAGAAATCACTGTCTAGAAACAAGTCCGCAACGCAGAGATGCATTTAAATATTTGATTACGAAATTAAATTTTGAGACAGAGGAGTCCGTGTCCCAACCGCAATGCAGAGATAATTTTTGTTCACTGGGGGAGCAAGTCCGAGACGCGGACTTACGTGCCTAAACCTGTTCGACTTTTTCCTTCTTCGTTTTCCAGCCTTAATTCGCCTAAACTCAACTAATTTTATCAAAATCTTTTTAGATTCAGATACCCAACATATGTACCCAAGAACCTAACTCAAAACAATTGTAAAACTCGACATAAAGATCTCAGAACTTCTCAATTCAGCCCAATTCAGGAACAAAAACAGTTTCAAGATATACTTATCAAGAACATCAAACTTTTAACCTTTTTAGAATGAATTTCGCTGAACTAAACAGGTTTGGCGCGTGGGTGAATGAACCTAACGCTATGAGAGTCTCACATACCTTGTAGGATCAAATCCTTGAAGAAGCCCAAAATCAATTCCTAACGAAGCGATGAATCTTGCTCTTCATCTTCTCCTTTCTCTTCTTTTCTCTTCTCTCAAAGCCCTAGCGTATTTCTTAATTGCGTAAATTGGACTAACTCAGTTTAGACCCCAAGTAATTTACTAAAAATGGTTTTAATAAATTGGGTAAGGAAAAGACTAAACTACCCTTTCAAAATCCGGTTTAGACTTTTCTTAATTGAACCGCCCAACTTCAAATGGGTATATCTCACTCATACAAACTCGAAATTGCGCAAACTCAGCGGCGTTGGAAATATTATTCCAAGATATTTCCAACGATATCTGAAAATACGCCTAATTCATTCTGAGCTAAGAGTTATGGTTGTTATAAGTTGCCCAAAACTCATTCTTAACTTAAATAAATTTCCAGATTTTCATTATTTCCTAAAATCACTATTTCCAATTCTTGACTTCCTCCTAGTTATTTCGATTTGTGAGATGTTACAAGTGAACTGCTTTGTTTTTTTCCTAAGAGTTGTTGATTGATGAACTTCTCGATTGGCACTATCGAAAGGCCATCAATTTGCATAATATACACATTAGTATGTAATGTTCCGATATATGAAGTTAACATGATGTAGTCTAAATTCGTTTGTTTTTTAAAATTTTCTGCTCTTGTGATGTAAATACATGCTTTTGAATATCTTTTTCCAAAATTATTAAACTTCTCAAGAGTTAGAGAATTGTCACAATTTGTTTTTTTGATGCTCAAGACAAAATAATGACTTTATTTATCAATGTTACTAATTATGTGATTTAGAATGTTAGGAAGTTTATTTCAAAAAAGTTATTACTATATAAACATTGCCCTTTTGTTTTATTTATTTACTATTTCTTAATATTACCGTATTATAGACAAAGAAAAGTTTATATATATATATATAGATATATATTTGGGTAGGTATTTGTATTTAAATTAAAGTATTATATATGTCACAAATGTATTATCAAGTTAACAAGATCTTCTAACTTCAAAATATATTATTTTAAATTGTTCTGAGTTCTTTTATATTTTTTTTAAAAAAACTCACAACAAATGTGAAAATATGTGAATCATTTACATATTATCATTTACAAAATAAATTTTATTTACAATAATATGGAATAAACATTTTTATTTTGTCCCTACACTAAATTAAAATCTATTAACTATATAAAAATATAGAAACATTACTTAAAATTCCTATTTATTTATGTTAGTATAAAATTTATTAGAAATACAACTATTGCACAATCATTCTTTAGTTATAACATTATAATTTTTCTTAGTTATTGCTAATTATTGCAAAGTTATTCACAGTCTTTAACATTCTTTAGTTATAAGATTATGAATTCTCATAGTTATTACCTTAATTATTTCTTTCATATTTTCTTATCTTAACTTTTGACCAATAATTTTTCATATTATTATACCGCCCCTATATATGTGATAACACAATGTTGTTGTTTTTCCTTGAACGAATCATACTATACATTGAAAATCGTTTACAAGTATATGAACTACATCTTTGTAATTGGGTGTAAGATAAAAAGGTGGTTATATTTATGATTTCATAGATAGAGTATATTCTTTAATTTCAGTTTTTAGTCTTTCCGATAAAAAAAATGAAATATTTCTCAGTTAACTATGAACAGTCACATAACTAGCTTTGATTTATTTACACATTAAATTGAGAAGTCAAATATGATAGCCAACAACAAGAACATCATTTATTATGTTATAACTTATATAATAAAAATTAATATACAAAAAATAGTTCTAAAGAATAAAATGATGTTGTTCTCTTTACATATTCATATGACATCTGAACAGTTTAATGTGAAATACACGTGCAAACACTTCGGGTATGTAACACCCCTAAATATTAACCAAGAGTCACATGTCGATTTACCATTGCTTAATTACTACAATATGTTTCAGTCTCATTTTAGGAACTTGAAATGTTGTGACAATTGCTAACTTGCTTAACATTAAATTGTGATCGTAATTTAAGGGATTGTGATGGGGTGTTTAGGTAATATTCTAATTAGAATTATGTACAACTTTAAAAGGAGATGAGGGATATATATATATATATATATAGGTGTATATGTATGCATTTTGGGAAGCACACAAAATTTTGGGCAGCACTTTGAAGGACAGCTACCCAAGGGATAAACATCACTTGTTTGACTATATATTTTCACCCCTCCTTTAGTAATTTCTTTTTCCTAAAGCCTTAGAACCTTAGAAACATATCTAAATAGAATGTTCTTCAAAATCACAAGAGAAAACTTGGTTCTTGTGGCTGGAATTCGAGACACACATTTCTTTTTGGTAAGTGACGAAATTTGTTCATGAGCTGGGTAGTGTTTGGTAATTTATGCATATCTCGTCCTCTAGAACTCCTTTTACAGTGAATAAATATGATTTGGAAAGCTGATTCGTAGACCTACAACTATTATGTTTATGTAAAACTTTGATTTAGTTGTTATGGATTCGAAATATTGGACGCAACATAGGACAAGTTCTGTCCAGATTTTATAATTTCAAATCCTGTATGAACAACTGTTAGTGTTTTGAGTATTTATTGTTGTACAAAATATATTTTACGGTGATTCTTGTTTGTTTGCAACCTTAATAGATGTAGCTACATCTTTCATGAAGGTTATAAAGTCTAGTTTTGCCGTTTTCCTTTTCAAATCTAAGTTGCGACATAAGGTACTAGGCTGGCCAGAATCACTGTTTTGGGAGCATAGTCGTGTTTGTACAGGCTAAGATTACTTGTGATTATAATTCTATTTTACACCAATATTATTGAGCTGCTGGGAATTAAAGAAGTTATTTAATTGTACTTTTTTAAGGTTGTATATACTCGTGAACAAGTTGAGGACCTTGATACGTTGTGATCTACGGTTTGAACTCTTGAAGTTGTATTGGACTGTTTCTTTGCTAAAGCATTGAGATTTGTGTATAAACTTGTATTTGTATTCTTTTAACTGCTGGTATATCTGAAGGCTGATATTGGTACCTTGGTTACCTCTTGCCACTTTGCATTGTCATGTTGGTATCCTTTAAGATGTTAAAAACGCTTGTGTAACTCGCCCACTTGTACAAATTGTTTGATTACTTGGCACTCTTGTTGGGACCTTGTCTTTCTTATGGCTGTGACTTTGTCACTATTGGCATGCCTCTTGATTTGGATCATTTGCCATCTTGACTCTGAATTTTTAGTCCGTCTTAAGAATGGAAATTGTCCATTTTAAGTACGAACTAAAAAGCCATTTTAAATATGGTTCTTGGTTCTCTTGATTATTGGGCTTTGACCCTTCTTGATACAGGGCGTCGACTCTTCTTGATACTTAATTGTGCTTGGTGTGAAGACATGATGTACATATTGGGCGAGCCTTGTTATTGAATCTTTTGAAAAATGGTACTATGAGCGTTCTTGACATTTGGACCTCTAGATATCGAACTTGATACTCTTGATATATTATTTACTTGATTTATTTATTATGTTCGATTATGCTGTGCATGAGTTGAGAAAGGTGGTTTTGTGAATTTGATGGCTCCGAACCTATAGTTTTTACACCACTAAGCTATATGCTTTGCGATAGTTGTTTCTATCGCAGGGAATGAACGAGTGGATGCATGAAGCTGGCCATTGGAGAGGGAAGTTTTGAGAGCCTTAAGGAAGATCACATTTGCATATAGTCATTTATATTTTGTATAAACCTTGAGATTTGTACATGATCTATGTGTTGTATATTTATATGAAATTTTGAGGACTAATTTGATCATGTCACCATGGGTTGTAATATAAGTATGGCTCTATATTTTGTTCTTTTGGGGTGTGTAAGCCAAAGTCTTGTAATATGCTAAATTTACCTCTACTTTTGAATGATTGCGTGAAGTATGAACCACATAGTTTAAGTACTCGCAAGTTGGTAATATTCTTTTTATATAATTTTTACTACTGTGAGGACAATATATATATATATATATATATATATGCAAAAATCTCGTGAGTTATTGGCTTATATTATTATAGGTTTATATTATTCCAGAAGGGTCGTTACAAATGTTGGTATTAGAGCCTAGGTTGGTGGTTCTAAGACTTTTGCTACTTGTATACTTGTTCACATTCGAAAAAGGTTTTATTTGGATTATTTGTTCACTTACATGGTTTAGAATATTTTTTATCGCATGTAGAGTGCACATACATCATGTACATGTCCCTAATGCAATGTGATCTTCCCTTTTAATGGAATTAAGTTATGGCCTCTTCTTCTGACCGACCTATGGAAGCTGCTCGTGAGGTTTCGAGTACCTCTGTTCCCCAACCTCTGCACTAGAAGAGGTTGGAGAACCTGTCTCGAATCAATATGTTCCCCACATTAGTGGGTCTGAAGTGGGAAACCATCAGAGTGTAAGAGCTAGTTCACATCCTCACATGAGTTGTAGTACTCAAGCCATGAATCCTCCTTTTTAACAAATGGCTGAATTCTTCCACCACGTGGTTGAACCGATGTGTGATCCCAACGTGATTAACTTTGAGAAAATGAGGAAAATGGGTGGAGTGGAGTTTGAAGGCACCGTTGAGCCCACGGATGCTGAACAATGGCTGGAGCGCATAGAGATGGTATTTGAGCAGTTAGAGTGTTCAGATGTTGCCAAATTTAAATTTGCTATTTCATTAATACAAAAGGATGCTTACGATTGGTGGGTAAGTGTTCCAAATGCCAAGGTAAAACCTCATGTTCTTACTTGGGATGATTTTCTTAGGGAATTTCGTATGAAGTATGCCCCACTTGCTTATTGTGATGGAAAGAGAAATGAGTTTTTGAATTTAAGGCAGCGAGGTATGTCTATTGATGAATACCAACATAAGTTTCTAAGACTCTCTCGTTATGATGGAGGTATTATTAAAGAAGAACAAGACAAGTGCAGGAAATTTAAAGATGGTTTAAATGATTCCTTTAGAAAGAATGTGGAGATCCTGCAACATGAGTACTTTTGTAAGCTAGTGTTTGCTACTTTTACTTGGGAGGGACTTGATAAAAAAGAAGCTAGTAGAAATGAAAACAAATTTCGGAAGCCTAGACCAGATTTTGAGGGTCCATAAAAAAGGGGAAGGTTTGATAACTCTAAGGCTAGTAGTGATTAGTGAAAACAAGCCACCGCAACAAAAGCAAAATAGATCAGATTTTTCTACAGCTAGCACTCCAACTTATGGCCAAGGCAAGCCTCGTGTTCCCACTTGTCCGCAATGTGGAAAGAATCATTATGGTACTTTACTTGCAGGAGAGGTTCTGGTGCATGTTTCAATTGCTGGAGCTTTGATCATAAAGTGATGGAATGTCCTAATCCTAATAATGCTCTTTCCTTGAGAACTGAAGGCTCAGTTCATAAGTCTTCTATTAATCCTCCTCAAACTAATAGAGGTGCAAGACCTAAAAACACCCAAGTAGCAGGTACAAGTGGAGCTAATCAAGCCAGTGGACAAATGACTACTGCACGAGCTTATGCTATGAGGGAGAGGGATGAGCAGGATGGACAAGATGTGGTTGTCGGTAAATTTCACTTATTTGGCTTATATGTGTTTACACTGTTTGATCCTAGTTCTACACATTCCTGTATTTGTTCATCACTTGTTCTTCCTGAAAATGTGAAATCTATGACGCTTAATTATGATGTGCTGGTTGAAAGTCCTATGGGTTAATAGGTTGTGTGTAATCAAATTTATCGTGACTGTCCCTTCGTGATTCAAAATCTAGTCTTCCCTGCTGATTTGATTGAAATGCCCTTCAAGGATTTTGATGTTATTATCGGGATAGATTGGCTTCATAAATATCATGCAGTGGTAGATTGTAGGTCAAAGCATGAGACCTTTAAAGATCTTTCATTGCCATACATCATTGTACAATGTAAAAGATCATTGACAACTAGTATTATTTCTGCGGCCTTAACAAGAAAATTGATGCGTCAAGGATGTGGGGCATACCTTGCTCACATAGTTGATACACAGTTGAAAAGTCTATGTATCAAGGACATACCTGCTGTATGTGATTTTTGAGAAGTCTTCCCAGAAAACTTTCCTGGATTGCCCCTGGAAAGAGAGGTTGTATTTCCAATCGAGCTTATTTCTGGATCTACCCCTATTTCTACCACTCCTTATAGAATGGCTCCGACAGAATTAAAGGAATTGAAATCTCAATTGCAAGAACTTCTTTTGAAAGGTTTTATTCGACCTAGTGTTTCTCCTTGGGGAGCCCCTGTTTTATTCGTAAAGAAGAAAAATGGCACTCTTAGGCTTTGTATTGACTATAGACAATTGAACAGAATAACAATCAAGAATAGATATCCACTATCGAGGATCGATGATTTGTTTGACCAACTGAAGGGTGCTAAAGTATTCTCAAAGATTGATTTAAGGTCTAGATATCACCAACTGTGTGTTAGAGAGGAAGATATTCCTAAAACTGCTTTTAAAACTCGGTATGGTCATTATGAATTTTTAGTGATGCCATTCGAATTGACAAATGCTCCTGCGGTATTCATGGATCTAATCAATCGAGTATTCAAGCCTTATCTAGATCAGTTTGTGGTTGTTTTTATAAATGATATTTTAATATTTTCCAGAAGTAGTGAAGGCCATGATAAACACCTCCGGATCATTTTTGAAATTTTGAAGGAGAAGGAACTTTATGCTAAACTTTCCAAGTGTGAATTATGGCTTGATGAAGTGACGTTTCTTGGACATGTTGTATTAGCCGAAGGCGTGAAGGTGGATCGTAGTAAGATACAAGCAGTTGTGGAATGGAGACCTCCCAAAAGTCCAACCGAGGGAAGTTTCTTAGGCTTAGCAGGATACTACAGAAGATTTTTGAAAAGCTTTTCCATTATCGCCTCTCCTTTGACTAAACTCTTGAAAAAGGAAGTAAAGTTTATTTGGGATGACAAATGCCAAAAGAGCTTTGAAACTCTCAAATCCTTGTTGACTCAAATGCCTATACTTACTCTACCAATTGAAGGGAAAGAGTGTGTAGTATACAGTGATGCTTCTCACAATGGTCTAGGATGCGTTTTGATGTAAGAAAGGAAGGTCATTTCTTATGCCTCTCGAAAATTAAAACCGCATGAATTAAATTATCCTAGTCACGATCTTGAACTTGCTTCTATAGTGTTTGCTTTGAAAATATGGCGGCATTATTTGTATGGAGAGAAATGCCATATATTCACTGATCACAAGAGCTTAAAGTACTTGGCTACTCAGAAGGAGCTAAACCTTCGACAACGTAGATGGCTTGAACTCATCAAGGATTATGATTGCACGATTGATTATCATTCGAATAAAGCCAATGTGGTTGCATATGCCTTAAGTCGAAAATCCTTTGCAAGCATTTCTTTGAGTCATTTACCCTTGCTCCTTGAGTTAAGAGCCATGAATGTTTGTTTTACACCTGATTCAAATGGTTCAGTTATTGCTAATTTGTAGGTAAAGCCAATATTACTTGAACAGGTGAAAGAAGCACAAAAGATAGATGAGAAACTTGTAAAATTGACCAGAGAAGTTCAAAATGGGGAAAAGCTAGATTTGACATTAACAGAGGATGGTGTCTTATTTTATCAGAATAGGTTATGCATCCCTAATGATGACAACTCACATACTTCACTATATGCAATGCATCTTGGAGGTACAAAGATGTATCAGACCATCAAAGAACATTATTGGTGGAATGGTATGATGAGAGACATTACGAAGTTCATTTCCAAATGTTTGGTTTGTCAACAAGTAAAGGCAGAACATTAGGTCCCAGTTGGTTTACTACAGCCCTTGTCGATGCCGGAATGGAAATGGGAGAGAATAACTATGGACTTTGTTTCTGGACTTCCTCGCACCCAAAGAAATCATGATGCAATATGGGTGATTGTGGACAGGCTACCCAAGAGTGCTCACTTCCTAGGAATCATGATGGATTACTCACTTGAGCGTTTAGCCGAATTGTACATTAGTGAGATTGTAAGACTACATGGTATCCCTATGTCTATTGTATTTGATCGAGACCCAAGTTTTACATCTAGATTTTGGGGTAGCTTGCAGGAAGCTTTGGGTACTAAGCTGAAATTTAGCACTTCGTTCCATCCTTAAACAGACGGCTAGTCGGAAAGAGTGATACAAATTTTGGAGGATATGCTTCGAGCTTGTATTATGGAGTTTGAGGGTAGTTGGGACAAACACTTGGCTTTGATAGAATTTGCTTATAATAATAGCTACCAATCGAGTATTGGAGAGCCTCCCTATGAAGCTCTATACGGAAGGAAATGCCGGACCCCTCTTTGTTGAGGTGAAGTTAGTGAAAGAAAGCTTGTTGGTCCTGAAATTGTGCAACAAACAGAGGACAAGTTAAAAATTATCGAGGATCGTCTAAAGATTTCTTCGGATAGACAAAAGTCATACGTTGATCTTAAAAGACGTGATATTGAATATCAAGTGGGAGATAAAGTATTCTTAAAGGTGTCTCCATGGAAAAAGATTATGATATTTGGCCAAAAAGGAAACCTTAGTCCCCGATTCATTGGACTTTATGAGATACTTGAAAGGATTGGACCAGTTGCATATAAATTATCTTTGCCACCGGAGTTGGAGAAGATCCACAATGTCATTCATGTTTCTATGCTCAGAAGATATCGTTCTGATCCATCGCATGTTCTTCCAGTTGAATCTATTGAGGTTAATCCTGACTCGACTTATAATGAAGAGCCTATCCGAATTGAAGCTCGAAAAGTAAAGCAACTTAGAAACAAGAGAATCCCCTTAGTAAAGGTGCTTTGGAGGAACCATTCTGGAAAAGAAGCTACCTGTGAAAGAGAAGAGGACATGAGGACCCAGTATCCGAACTTGTTCCGCAACTAGTGTATGGTAAATTTCGAGACAAAATTTCTTTAAAGGGGAGAGTGTTGTAACACCCCTAAATATTAACCAAGAGTCGCATGTCGATTTACCATTGCTTAATTACTATAATATGTTTTACTCTCATTTTAGGAACTTGAAATGTTGTGATAATTGCTAACTTGCTTAACATAAATTGTGATCTTAATTTAAGGGATTGTGATGGGGTGTTTATGTAATATTCTAATTAGAATTATGTATAAATTTAAAATCAGATGAGGGATATATATATATATATATATATATAGGTGTATATGTATGCATTTTAGGCAGCACCTTTGAAGGACAGCTGCCCAAGGGATAAACATCACTTGTTTGACTATATATTTTCACCCCTCCTTTAGTAATTTCGTTTTCCTCAAGCCTTAGAACCTTAGAAACATATCTAAATAGATTGTTCTTCAAAATCACAAGAGAAAACTTGGTTCTTGTGGCTGGAATTCGAGACACACATTTCTTTTTGGTAAGTGACGAAATTTGTTCTTGAGCTGGGTAGTGTTTGGTAATTTATGCATATCTCGTCCTCTAAAACTCCTTCTATAGTGTATAAATATGATTTGGAAAGCTGATTCGTAGACCTACAACTATTATGTTTATGTAAAACTTTGATTTGGCTGTTATGGATTCGAAATATTGGACGCAACATAGGACAAGTTCTGTCCAGATTTTGGAATTTCAAATCCTATATGAACAACTAATAGTGTTTTGAGTATATATTGTTGTACAAAATATATTTTTTGGTGATTCTTGTTTGTTTGCAACCTTAATAGATGTAGCTACATATTTTATGAAGGTTATAAAGTCTAGTTTTGCCGTTTTCCTTTTCAAATCTAAGTTGTGACATAAGGTACTAGGCTGGCCAAAATCACTGTTTTGGGAGCATAGTTGTGTTTGTACAGGCTAAGCTTACTTGTGATGATAATTCTATTTTACACCAATATTATTGAGCTGCTGGGAATTAAAGAAGTTATTTAATTGTATTTTTTTAAGGTTGTATATACTCGTGAACAAGTTGAGGACCTTGATACGTTGTGATCTACGGTTTGAATTCTTGAAGTTGTATTGGACTGTTTCTTTGCTAAACATTGAGGTTTGTGTATAAACTTTTATTTGTACTTTTTTAACTGCTGGTATATCTGAAGGCTGATCTTGGTACCTTGGTTACCTCTTGTTACTTTGCATTGTTGTGTTGGTATCCTTTAAGACGTTAAAGACGCTTGTGTAACTCACCCACTTGTATGGATTGTTTGATCACGGAACTCTTGTTGGGACCTTGTCCTTCTTGTGGCTGTGACTTTGTCACTATTGGCATGCCTCTTGATTCAGATCATTTGCCATCTTGACTCTGAATTTTTAGTCCGTCTTAAGAATGGAAGTTGTCCATTTTAAGTACGAACTAGAAAGCCATTTTTAATATGGTTCTTGGTTCTCTTGATTATTGGGCTTTGACCCTTCTTGATACAGGGCGTCGACTCTTCTTGATACTGTATTGTGCTTGGTGTGAAGACATAATGTACATATTAGACGATTCTTGTTATTGAATCTTTTGAAAAATGGTACTATGAGCGTTTTCGACATTTGAACCTCTAAATATCGAACTTGATACTCTTAATATATTGTTTGCTTGATTTATTTATTATGTTTGATTGTGATGCCCATGACTTGAGAAAGGTAGTTTTGTGAATCTGATGGCTCCGAACCTATAGTTTTTACACCACTAAGCTATATGCTTAGCGATAGTTATTTCTATCGTAGGGAATGAACGAGTGGATGCATGAAGCTGGCCATTGGAGAGGGAAGTTTTGAGAGCCTTAAGGAAGATCACATTTGCATATAGGCATCTATATTTTGTATAAACCTTGGGATTTGTACATGATCTATGTGTTGTATATTTACGTGAAATTTTGAGGACTAATTTGAGCATATCACCGTGGGTTGTAATATAAGTATGACTCTATGTTTTGTTCTTTTGGGGTGTGTAAGCCCAAGTCTTGTAATATGCTAAATTTACCACTAATTTTGAATGATTGCGTGTAGCATGAACCACATAGTTTGGATACTCGAAAGTTGGTAATATTCTTTTTATATCATTTTTACTAGTGTGAGGACAATGTATATATGCAAAAATCTCGTGAGTTATTGGCTTATATTTTTATAAGCTTATATTATTCCGGAAGGGTCGTTATAGGGTAAGATGACAAGAAAAATATACAACAAATATTGTCTATAAGGTAATATTATTGAGATACGACAATTTACATGATTGAACCTTAACAAAGTGAAATAATTAAATGCATTTAACTAATAAAATTTTTCATTGACCATCTTCATAGGTTTGCATGAATAAAAAATATATATGATGATCCACATTGAATATTCACAAAAAAATCTATAATATATTTGTTGACACCCAATTTTGACCCTCTACGATAGGAATTAATTTTTGGGTTTCTTTAATTTCAAACGATTTGGAATAATTAATTTTATAAAAATTCAAAGTTTTTTCCAATAATTTTTAAATAATTTTAGCAATTTTAGTAATTTTATAATTTTAAATAATAAATATGTTTTATATAATTTTGTATATAATTAGTATATTTTAAGAATATTCGAAGAATTGTCTCAAAAGATTTTGTTTTACTAAAATATTTTATTAAATTAGGTCATTTTAAGTTATGATTATAATTTTGAATAAATTAGTTAACTATTTTATTTCGTTAAGATTAAGAAGCTCATAAACTAATTATATTAACACGTCTTATTTGAATTCCAGCCGAGTCTTTTAAAATTAATTATTTTGGTTACCTCTTTAATATTAATTTTTTTTACAATTTTAGCCAAATCTAACATTCTCTTCAACACAATTTAAGATCAAATTTGGGCCTTTTCTCAAACACCAAAACCCAGGCCCATTCCTAAATGCCTAAAGCTACATCAGCAGCCCACTTTTATATTACAATCTCACAACAATTATACTCAAACCCATCTCAATACAATTAGCAAACCCATACATATAGCGATACCAACAACATACACTGCCTGACCCCAATTACACGTTCTTCTTCTTCTTCTTCTTCTTCTTTTTCTTTCAGGTGAGCAACAACCAGTTAAAAACCCAGAAACTCGCGATCCAAATTGCAGTTCAGCAAAATTCGGCCCAGGAGCAGCCTAGTTGTGCGAGGAAGCTTCGAAAATATCTAGGTGTCATAATCGCCTTGCCTCATCATACTTCTCAAGAAATCAAGCGCCTCAAATCGTTGTTCTGTTAAGGAATTGTATGATTTTCGTAAAGAAATTCATGCTAGCATATTCCTTATCTCTGTGAAAGTTTTGAATTTCAAATTTATTCAAGATCCCTCCCATTCCCCCCCCCCCCCCTTCCCCTTAAATCAGCCCTAATCTCCTTCTATATAAACCTCTTCTCCCATCGTTCTTAGGGTTGGGGAAGAATAGAGGACTAAAGAGGGGATAGAAAAGAAATACAACTTCTCTTTTATGCGTGGGTTACTGGGGTTGGCAAAAGCTCGTTGGAGTTTTTGTGGTAGTGGAAGTTCGTTTCTGTTCATCTCATCTCCATTCGCTGCTCCTCAAAAGGTATATGACTTTCAACTCTTTCATTCATTTATTCTCGGTAGAAGTTTAGATTTGAGTTATTCCGTGTGGGCATGATTCGAATGTTTGTGTATAAGTGATAGATGTTGGTTCTCTTGTCGACTGCTTGTGGTTGGAGTCACTATTTACATTGTTATTCGTATAGGCCTTGGATGTTCGTTTTCTTATTTCTTATTACTATTGAGTGCTAGTTGTTTACGAGCTGATATAGAGCAGTTCATTGCGTTTTTATTTTGAGTCATCTTCTCTTGTGATCTGATGATGGTTTGGGTCTTATTTTGGATTTTGAAATACTCAAGTTGTTGTTACTTCAATTGAGTTTTATCTCATTTGTTTTATTCAATTCATATGCTAATTTTGTTTCTTTCTTTTGTCCTATGAACCTCTTTCAAGTTCGTGGCGGACTCCTATTTTGTTGCATCTTTGAGACGAGCCATAGAGGCTCAAATTCCACCTTTATCGAGTCAGTCAGCCTTGAAAGATCGAAGAATAGGTCCTTAACATTGACGTACAGGTGTTCAGAGCGCATCAAAGTGCTGGATACGCATAATATACCTCGATATACATCAGTCGTATACGCTGTACATTGCATTGAAAATGGGCTAAAAGAGCCCTAAATTTTCAGCTTTGTATTTTGTTATTATTGGGTCTAAGCCCTTTTATTTGGAGTGTTACTATCATGTTAGATGTTAAATTTTAGGACATGTGAAGTTGAGCCTAAATCCCAAAATTAAATTAGTCCCAAGTATTGTCCTAGGTGGACAGAAAATTAGATTTGGGCCCAAAACACACACACACTCTCTCTCTCTCTCTCTCTCTATTTTATTTGTTTAATTGTTTATTTGCTAGTCAATTTTAAGATTTTCCTAATTTGATTTCATTAAAGTTTGTCTATTATCTAAACTAGTCATTCATGCTTATCTTTTTAAGTTATTTAGCCAACTATTAATTGCCAGATAACCGCATGTTAATGGGCTTCTCGGGTGCTTTCAAACCCTTTCTAAAATGCTAATATGAATCTCGAACCCTCCTTAATATTTTAATTAGATTTTCTTTTATTTTTAATCTTTTGAAAAATTGTTTTCTTAATTTTACTTTAAAAATTAAGTGACGACTCTTAAAAATCCATCGTTTTTTTTTAAAAATAAAACAGAATGGCGACTCTGCTGGAGAATTGAATTGGATTCTAACCTTAAAGTTAATTTTTTTGGCTAATGTTTATTTGTTTAAACTTCTGCAAAATTAAACTGTTGCATTCATGGCATAACATATTCCGTCAAATGACACTTCTTTTATTTTTCAGTTAAAGGACGATTATGCAGGCCACAGTCGTTCGTTAACCAAGTTGTTCTCAGGGCACCCTGACGAATGTAGTTGGCTATTGGATAGTCAACAGTCGTTAACTGTTCCAACCCAGGTAGTCCGCTTGGGTCACCAATACACTTTAAATAAAATCCATTCTTAGTCAAACTTGTGTACAACGAAACCCAATCCCAAAATTTAGCTCATTGGCCTAAGATGACCCAACACTCATTAGAGAGACTACCTTGAGTCCAAAACAGCTCATGACCTAAAAGGACGACCATACTTACGTGATTAAATTTGAAGGTTGTATACCTTTTTGAAAGAACCATTGTCCCTTGCGGTAATGAATAAATTATAGTTTATTCTAGTCGAAAAAAAGAGATTTACAAGCTACTAGTCCATCTACTGACGTCGGCATTCGGAGATGGAAAGAAGTTCGAGATCGAAGAACCTGCCATGGGAGTATAGTTTAGGATTGTACCCCTGTGTGAGACTGGTTATTTGTATCCTCTTTTCCCTATTATGTATCTACGTTCAATTTTATACACGAGTTTGTATAAATTTGAGTTTTTGGGGCAATGAAATGTTTCAAATGACGTTATACATCCTTCAATTCGCTAGGCCAACCCTTAGCATAAAAGGGTCACATATCTATTTAGAACACACAATAACTGTTTGTGGTATAACTGCTTGTGTGATTATGTTGCTTTATTTGGAGATTTTCTAGCCTACTCTTTTTGCAAATTTTCTAGCCTACTCTTTTTGCAAATTTTCTAGAAACCCCTAAGTCCTCACTATCTCATCTCAAAAAGGGTCATTTTTCTTCGCCTCAAGACAAAATGAAGGTCGAACTACGTAGGACCTGAATTCTCCCTCATAAGATACGTAGGCAACCTTTCAAAGGTCAGTCCCCTTTCTAAATTTTTTATCTTTTCCAACTCTTACAAGGAGATTGAAATTTCATCTCAACTGAAAATCAGAAGTATCAAAAGAATCTTGGCTCCACCCAAGTCAACCTTCCTATTATTCACTAATTCCAAAATCAAATAGACAAATTTTTGTCTATTTAGTCATCTCCTATATCTGTGGGCTAGTTTATCTTCAAATGAAGCGACTCTTGTGTGATTAATACACTGTGTGTGATATCTTGTATTACCTATTACCTACAAAAACTAACATATTTGTTTTTTGAGTTATTTTTCTTTGTCAGGTATTCAAAACTGATTTGTGTTGAGAAATTGGTTGAACATTCAAAGTTCTCAAAGATTCCTTCCCCAATCAAATTTGTTGAAAGGAAAAAGAAAAATGACCCAGAATAGTGAGAATACTGGCGTGGCTGAAGTTGCTATAGTTCAGCCCCCTACCGTCGAACAAAATGAGTTAATTGCACAGTTGATGCAACAGATTGGTGAGTTGAGGGTTGAGCTCCAGAAAAAGCAAGATTCGCCAATTCCGGTTGTCACCGTCAACACTCCAGGAGATGGAAGGCCTGCACTCCATTTCCTTCCTCTGAATTCAAACTCGGAACATGTCTTGAATAACCAACTCTCCAACCCTGCTCAAAATCCGTCAACTATCGTTTTAACTACCTTAAATCTTCATCACTCCAACATTTCATACCAAACACCGCCTCCTCTTCAAAACCTAAATACCAACCCTCAAGTTTTCCCTCCCCTTCAAAACCAAAACGCAAATAACTCTCAAATATTCCATCCATTTCAAAGCTTAAATGTCAACAATCCTCAAACATCCAATTTCATGTACCAGACCCCTGCAAAAGGCACTCAAAATCCACCAAACGCTTAACCCTTACCTCCAAAATTCACTTTTTGATATCCCAATCCAAATCGAACCACACTTTCACTACACTGCCTATTCTGAACTTGACCACTATGAAGAGAAGAAGTGAAGGCCAAAGAGGAAAAGACTAAGCAGACTATGAAGGAAGAGATTGCGAAAGTGATAAAAGAACTTGATTACTCTTTAGAAGAGGTGCGGCTGAACTACAGAAATTTATGCATTCATCCGGATTTGGACCTTCCGAAAGGGTTCAAAGTGCCAAAATTCATCACTTTTAATGGAACTGGAAATTTTCTAACACATCTGAAAGTTTATTGTGATCAACTCATGGGAGTTGGCAAAAATGAAGCATTGTTGATGCATCTCTTCAGTTGAAGTCTAAATAGAGAAGCTCTGGAGTGGCTTACATCACAAGAATTAAAACAATGGATGAGTTGGAATGAACTTGCAAAGGATTTCACTAAAAGATTTGGACATAACGTAGAAATCGCCCCTGATCGCTACTATTTAGAGAAAATCAAACAGAAGTCTACAAAAAATTATCGAGAGTACGCTCTTTGTTGGAGAAAAGAGGCCGCAAGAGTTCAAGCTCCCATGTCTGAATGTGAGATCATTGAAATGTTTATTCAAACTCAAGAGCTTGAGTATTATGAAAGAATGTTGTGTATGATGGGATAAAAATTTGTCGAGATCTTTAAGGTAGGAGAAGGTTTGGAACACAGTTTCAAGATTGGAAAGATCACAAACCTTACTGCCTTGCCTGCTAATGACAAAGCTATCAGAATTAGTGATATGGATATGTCAAAAGAAAAAGAAGAAGCGGTATTTGTGGCCACTGCTACCCAAATGTGGTCAGCTCCACAAAGGAAATATCAAAATCGCAATGTCAATCAGAAATAATTCCCTCGTCTAAACTTTAGGAAGGCTCCTAAGGTATTTACACCACTAAGGGAATCTCAAACTCAACTTTACGAAATGTTAAACACAATGGGTATGCTCCATCCTATAAAAGGAAGACCAGCCAATCCTTTAGGGAAATTTTACAAGGCTGACCACAGATGTGCTTATCATTCAGGGGTTGTTGGACATAACACAAAAAATTGTTTAACCCTCAAGCACAAGATTCAAAACATGATCAACAATAATTTGATCAATATTGAGTAACCTACCTCAATGGATAACATATTGTATGATTAACAATGAATACACGACATTTTTGAACTGAGTCATTCGAAGATATTCGTCATCAAAGGTCGAAAAGAAGTATGTCCAGCATTGGCCAAAATTCTGCATATGAAGTTATTGTTATCTTTCTTCTGAAAATGCATATTTCATCTCTTTCTTCCCATTTTATCGCACATTACTTGTAATGAACTATGTTTGACCTGAATTCTCAAGACTGAGATACGTAGGCGATCTATGTTAGCCTCGGTCGTTTCCTTATCAAAATTTCTTATTTTTGTTAATCCTTGAGTGGGGGGGACTACGTTTGACCTAATTCCTGCATCGACGGGATATGTGGCCGCCACAATGGCTCGGTCATTTTCGTCGTAAGATTTTCATTTCTCTTTATAATGGAAACTGGATAGAATTTTTGAGAGGATCTCAAAATATCATTTGAAGATGGACTTCTTCAAGAAGGAAAGACTGAAGATCAAAATGCAACTAGGTTAGTTTTGAGTGGATCTCAAAAAATTAAGATGAAATTTTCTAGAAAATCAAGTTTTCAACTGGGACAGAATTTTTGAAATTATCTCAAAAATTCCACAAAAATGTCATTTGTTAAAATACTATACTTATTACTATTAAGGCAAACTGGGAAAGAATTTTGAGGAAATTTTGAGGAGGGACCTCAAAATTCCAGAATGAGCAACCTCATGGTTAACAAAGCAAGTTACAAAAGTTCTTCTATATTTTAGAATGTGACAGAATTTTTGAGGGAGGTCCTCAAAAATTCCACCAAGACTACATTTCGGAGAATAAACGAGTGTGGAAGTCAACTGCATGAAGAAGCATGGAGACAAGACCAACACAAATCAGTCTTTTAAACTAAGAATTTTTCTTTGGATGTAGGAACATCGCAGTCACAAAAATGGCAATGTAAAGCTGTCAAGTGTGAGAAAAGGCGTTGTTGATACCCAATTTTGGCCCTCCACAATATGTATTGATAATCGAGCTTCCTAAATTCCAAGATATTTGAAATAATTAGTTTTTATAAAGTTCAAAATATTTTTCAAGTTATTTTTAATTATTTTTATCATTTTTATAATTTTTAAATAATGCATGTGTTTTATATAGCTTTGTGCATAATTAGTATCGTTTATGAATATTCGAAAACCATCTAAAAAAGAGTTTAGTTTTTTAAATATTCCACTAATTTAGTTTGGTTTCAATTATAGTTATAATTTTGAATTAATTTGTTTGTAATTAAATTAATTATTTTATAATCAAATTTATTATTTTATCTCGTTAAGATTAAGAAGTTCATTGGTTAATTTGTATAAGTTCATCGTATTTAACTTTCGATTGAATTCACCGATTAAGATTATTTTGGCTACAATTGAAATTCATTCGGTTATTATTCTATTGCGAATCTAGCCACTATTTTACATCCCTTTAAATTCAATTGCAAGATCATTTTGTGCCTTTTGCCTTAAACCATTTTAGCCCACTCTATTCTTTCTTCCTTTTCCTCCAGCCCAACTCTTAAACAATACCCAACCCACTTTCAATCCTAAAAGACCCATACAAATCCAGCAACAATACAATACAGAGCAGCGACCAAAAGACCCAGCGAACAACACCCACCCGACCCCTACATTCTCTTCTTCTTCAATGGGTAGAATCCAAGTGCGAAACCCAGTCTCTCTCTCCTTATCCTCTCATACGAGCAATGTACTCGAATGGTATAGGTGTCGAAGTTGTGTTTCTTTGATCGTCCTTGCTCCTCAAATCGATGACTCTCCTTTCAATTCCGTTGAGAAAACTTCCAGGTCCCCGACCTTATCCGTTAAGAATTTTGAATTGTGAGTGCTCCCACATCGATTTCCATCTCCAAATTTCTCCCATAAGTTTCTCTATATAAACCCACCCCATTCACTGTTCAAATGGAGTTTTTTTGGAAGGGTAGAAAAGAGCACCCTACTAAGTTTTTGGGAGTTCTTATTTTCATCACTGAAATTCTGTTGATTCGTGGCTATTTTGAGTCGAAGTGGTGGTGAAGTTTGTCACGTTCAGATTCGAGTTCCAATCCCTGCCCATAACCAGGTAATTCTTTCCTTTCCTTTTCTATTTAGTTTAACTTTAGTCTATGTGTTAGAGCCGATTGAAGGTTAGTTATGTTTCCTGATTTCTATATGTCGATGAATCCTTTTTCTACTGAATGCCTAAGTTGTTCGTGATTTTACGAGTATTTTGGCAATGTTTTGTTATTCCTTTATGTGTTTAATGAGTATTTTTTTTAAGTTACAGTTCTGGTCAGTCACATGAAGACTTGGTTCCCTCATCTCAATATGGTGCTCACACTATTCCTTGTGGATTAGTTCAGTCGTTTCAAGCTAGATTCCCTGGTCTTTGATTATGTATGTTGTTATTCTCTTGGAAGTTACTTTAGCTTTTATATCAAAATATGTGATCTTGCTATTCTGTTGGGTTTGGTATATAGCTGTTCATTAGTCTTTTGTTGGGTTTATAGGTTTGGCTTTTATCATGTTATTGATTTAAGAAGTTTAAAGGTTTTGGTATGCTTAGTTTGATTGCCTTGCTTTACTATGAGTTTCACCATCTTTATTTGTAAGAGTTTGTTGTGTGTCATCAAGTGTTTATTGCCATTGTTGCCAATGTTTGTCCTGTTAAGGTTCTTATTCTTTCAGGAGCCATGATTTGATGTTAAGGTTCTTATTCTTTCAGGAGCCATGATTTGATCCTAGGATTAGTTGAGCTCTAGATGAAGTTGAGTTTTAATTCAATTTCTCTTTGGTTGCTCCTAAATTCCTTAGATCATAATGTCACTCCTTTGAGCTATAGATCCTAAACTACGTGCATTGGCTCGGTTTGGAATTCATCCTACTTGCCGGTTATTCATTTAAATTTGTTGTTATTTGAGAGCTCATATGTCATGTGTTGCTTTACTGATCGTGATCATTTCTTGATTTGCTCATTTTCTAAAATGATATAGCTTGTGCTTCACTTGTTTTTGGATAATTTTCTTGTCAATTTAAATAAACTCAGCATGTTAGCCTAAAGTACTTTGAAGTCTTTGCTATGATCTGTTATTTCCACTACCTTAAGCATAATTATGTTAATACATGTCAATTAGTCTTATGTGATTTTTGTGTTATGCTTCCTTATTCATTCATAGTCCTTTGCCTTGTTCATTCATAGTCTTACCAGATGTTTAAATGTTAAATCTAAAAGAGATTGACATTCGTACACCTCTGTGAGTAGTGTTGGGTTTTGGCTTTGCGTGACATTTGATTGAATATGTTTCAAATTCCTTTTTGGTTTGAGCAAAAGTGGTAATTAGTAAGAGGTTACTTGATAGAAAAATGGGTTAAGAAGCCTCTGTTTAGTTGTTGCTTTATTTTAAGTTGTGGCTGCATATTGTCGTTGTTGTTTTGCTTATACTAATTGTGAATTGTTTATGAAACGGTATGACGTTCAAACAGTTTCTATATTACAAATGTGTTCCCCTGTTCATTTACTATTCGTAGGTGCAAATATATCAATGTTTTTTCTTTACCAGTTTGTTGTTAATCTATTCTCAAAATTCCATAAATCTTCCAAGTGCTATCCTTGAATACTCTTAGATATTCTTTGTTACAATTCTGGTTTGATAACTCCTGATAGGATTTTGTTTTAATTTAGCCCTCGTGTTACTGCTTTTGGTAGATTTTCCTCATTGATTGTGTTTAAATATGGTCATTTGTGTTGTGTTTTAAATTAAATTAGTGTCGGCATTATATTGTTTCCTTAAGCAATGAGTCCATACTTATTTGATGTAGTTCTTTTTTTTAGTTCATATTTGTGGGATATTAAGTCTAAACTAATATCTAAAAAATCTCTATCTTTATTTTATTTTCATTGATAGATAATTATAGTTAATTGATTAGTATAATTTCAGCAGTTATAAGCATGTCAATTAGAGTTTTTGAGCTTACATGGCATTGTTTGCATAGCCAGACTTCTCAGATGTTGATTGATTGTTTTAAGCTTGAGTTAATATCATTTTAATAATGTTTTTAATCTTTCTCTCTTTTTCTTGGTGCATGAATACTCTCTCCGAATGAGTCCAATGGACTCCCTATCTCTTGTATCCTTCTCTATTCGAGTCAACCTTCATCAAGTCATGAAAGGGAAGATAGTTTTTATTGGGTCAAACACCCAAGAAGTCAATAGTAGCAGTAGTCCCCAAGGGACTAAAATTGGGAATTTTGGACTATAGAAAGTCCAATTTATACAGGTTTCAGTAGTAGTCCCAAAAGACTAAAACAATGGGATTTTGGACTTTGAAAATTCAATTTGAACAACAGCAGTCATAAAGGATAGAGAATGGAATTTTTTTTGGACTTTGGAGTCCAATTTGATCGTGGCAGCAGGAAGAAGCGATTTAGGCTTAAAAGCCTAATTTTTCATATTGTTCAGTGCAACTTTTCTTTGTTTCCCCGTTGATTGTGTTATCGTGATTTTTAACCCTCTTAATAACTTGGATGAATCCTTGGGAGGCTTTTAATGACTGTTCTATTTCATTACTCATTTATTTTTAAGTAATCAAATTTTCAAAACCTCTTTTAAGTTGGGTAATTTAAGCTTATAGAATAACTTAAGAACCTTTCATGTTCTTTCATAGTTATTGAAAAGCTTTGAATCCATGTTTGTGAGTTTGAATTAACTATTTAGTTCAAATTTTGACTAGGATAGAGTTGTTAAGTCTTCTTAAACTAAATTAGTTCTCTTTTAAAATAACTTAAGACTTTGTATGAATGACTTAAGGATTTTCTATATCCTTTCATAGTTGTTAAACAAGGTCCCTTAATCCATGTTGGTGAGTTTGAATTAATTCTATGGTTTAAAACTTGACTATGGATAAAAGTTTCAAGTTAGGATTATTTTTGAGATTTTTACAAGAATCAAAAGATTTTTTTATCCAAGTTTCAAACAAGATTTTTTATAAGTAATTCTTTTATTTTATAAAATTAGCCGAACTTTTAAATCTGTCGGTCAATCGTGTGTTTGCAGATTCTCTAAGATATCTAAACCCTTCCTTAGAGAATTAATTTGAACCCTTACCCGTCTCTGGTTTTATTTAATATGTTTCTTTCAAAAATTCCCCTTTAAAATGGTTTTCTTAATTTTTCCCTAAAAATTAAGTGGTGACTTCCAAATTGTAATTTCTTCCAAAAATTAACAAAATTGCCAAAGTTACGAAAATGGTTTCAAAATCTTAGTTTTTGAAATCGGGTCATAATAGGCGTCATTTACACCCATCGTGGCCTCATCAACAGAACTTAGAAAACGTTCCATCTCATTTTATCGTCATTTCATTATGTTGCCTCAAGTGATTTATAAACAGTTTCTTTTTATTTTGTAGGAATATTGAAGACAAACGCTAATAGATTATTTCAAAGTTTTAAGTAACAACATGTTGGAGGATCGCTAGTGACGAGTCACGATCAAAGTCACAATTAGACTCACCATAGCCTGATCTTGATAATTCGAATGACTTAATCTAGCGCTTTTTCTTTAATTTTATTATTTACTTCATCGTCGATACTAATGTTTGGTGTCAAGCTTTGCAGGTGATAGTATTGGTAAAGTCAGGATCATCTGTGAAATCGACATCAAATCTGAAGATGATCAAAAGCGACACTATCTTAGAAGTGTTGCAAGGGAAAATCGAAAAGATGTTGGGGATTGAAATATCCTCATGACAGTCGAAGTTATCAAACAATTAAAAGTTTTCGATTACGATTGAAGATGTCAGCAACAAACTCAAATTTTGTTGAGTTTGACAAGAAAGGAAGGAGCGACTTTAACCTTCGTGCAAAAAAATATTAAGTCATTCACCTCGATAGTTCTTTGTTTTAAAGAGAGAGTCATAGTCGCGAAGTGTACGTCGATATAGTTCTTTTGTAGTATGATTGTCATGTAGCAATTTTGGAATACGTGTTTTTTGTTAGTGTCAGGATCAAGATTTCAAAATTTGTTGGGTACCCACCCCATAAGTGGATTATGTGTTTTGATTGGCTGATCAAAGACTTTAGTGTAACACCCCAGAAATTTTTTGAGGTAAGACTTGAACCATCCTTCGTTGTGAGTAGGAGTTTACCGAGGAATTAAAATTTCTTAAGTATTCAGTTCACTAGTTGTAACACCTTGAGTTTGAAAAAGAACTAAATTGGAAATAGCAAAATCTGAAGTTTTGCAAGTTATGAGTTTTGGGTCAACTTGAAATGATCATAACTCCTAGCACATGATGAGTTAGATGTGATACCAGATACCATAGGGAAGATCTTTGAATTATCTTTCCAACGCCGCTGAGTTTGCTAAGTTTCGAGGTTGGATGAGTGAGATATGGCCTTTTGAAGATAGGTTGTCCAGTTAAGGAAAGTTAGCCGACAATAGAGAGGGGTATTTTGGTCTTTTCCTTACCCAATCAAATTTAATTCGTTTTTAGTAATATTTTAGGGGTCTAATCTGACTAGGTTCAGTTTTTTAATCCTAGTTTATGCCTAGGGTTTTAGTTGAGAGTTCAAGAAGAGAAAAGAAGAAGAGAGAAGAGAAGAAAAGAGGAGAGGATCAAGCGTTTGTCGAGATTCTTGTGTGCTGTTGCAAATTTTCGCCATGGGTTTGATCCCTAAGAGGTATGTAAGCTTTCATAGTGCTGGGTTTGTTCACCCACACGCCAACCATATTATTTTCAGCGAAGTTTCATTCTCAAAAAGTTGAAGGATTTAAGTTCTTGATAGGTGTTCTTAAAGTTCATCCTAAATCTTGTTTTGTTGGGTTTTGATGATTTCTTGAGATGAAAGTGATTGTTTTGAGTGGATTAGTGTGTACTTAGGTTGGGTAATTGAATCTAAGGAAAACTTGAGAAAAGAAATCGATTAAAAGCAATTTAAGGTCAGAAAATGAGAGGAAGAGTTTGTCAGTTTTGCCTGGGGCAATGCTAGCGCGACGTGCCCCCGTTGCGCCAGGAAGGCTGGGGTGATGCGCCAGCAGTGCGCCAGAAATGAGCCCCAGTAAATTAGGGACTAGCACAGTGCGCCAGGGACATTCCTGGATCGGTGTTTTTCACCAGTTTTTCATCGTTTAGCCTATTTAAGTTATTCTAAAGTGTCCTAACACTTTCCATTGGATCGAACTACTCTAAATGACTTCTAAATATCTAGAAATCATCCATGAACATGAATCATAACCTTGAATCCATAAATTCAAATTCATGGTAGAGTTAGGAGTTAAGCCTTGAGAGTTCCTTCGAACATTTGAGATAGTCCCTTTGAGTTTTCTTTGAAGAACCTTCTACAAATTTAAGTAACTTGTTTCAAGACTCGAGCAAGTGAGTATGAAGATAAGGAGAATGTATTCATGAGTCTACTTTTTTATCATGAGACCTTTCATATCATGAACCATAACTCTTGAATTCATAATTCACATTCAAGAGAGAGTTAAGAGTAAAGTTCAAGAAAAGCTTTGAGTTCAATTGTGAATCCTTTGAGATCAACTATCGATTTGAACTAGGTTCTGAAAAAGTAAGTATGAGAATGAGAAGAGTTGTATTCACAAGTTCCATTTTATTATATAGACCCTCGAGTCGAGTCTTTCATGCCCATAACTTCTGCATGAACTCCATCAGTATAGTATCTTTGAAATGAGTAGTATCTTCAATTCCTAAGTCTTGAGTATCGAGTTCCTAACCCTTCTGAGATTATAATCCTAATCATGGGACTATTACCTATTACCCATGAAGTCCATGAGTTGAGTTGTTCATGCCCATAATTCTACATAAACATTATAAGTTGAACAGTCTTGAAAAGAGAAGTATCTTTGAGTCCTTGAGTTGAGTAGTTCATGCTCATAAATTACGCATGAACCCTCTGAGTTGAGAATTCTTGAAGTGAGTAGTATTATTAAAGTTCTTGATTTCCAAGTATTTGAGTCTATCTATGGTTATTGAAAACCTTGCATTGAGTTGTTCAAGTCCATAATTTGGTGTGAACCATATTTTTAGAAGTCTTTCACAAATGTTTAAACTTTATTTTAAGACTTAAGCTTTGAAGTTGAGTAAAAAGTAAAAGTAAAGTTCATTTTCTTTAAAATGATATATGGGAACTAAGTATTCCCAAGAGTAAATCTTTTCACATTTAAGATGAGAGGAAACTGAGATTTCCAAAAGAGTTTTGAGCAAGAAAGGGAACATCGATTCCAAGAGAGCTTTTAAGCTAAATTTTTGAGTAATTATCTCAAACAAAAGAAAGAAGTTGTCTTAAAAACATATGAGCTAAGTGTATTTTTGGGAGTAGAATTAAGCACCAATATGGGGATGCAAGTTCATATTAACTCAAGTCTCCATAAAGCATGTAGCCATCATGGGTGTTAATGGGTCATACTTTTTAAATGATCACATAAGTTAAGCTAGTGGATCCACTAAGTTAAGCGTTCTATATGACGGCAAAGTATAGTACAGTTCTGGCAGCGTGGGCAAGACGTTGTATCACCACTTAGGCTCATAGTGGTGGTTGTCGGTTAGAGAATCTCCCACAGAAACTATATTACTTTATTATATAAGTAAAGTTGAGTTTGTTATTGCATTTTCTTTAACAAACTAAGTTGTTTTTACTGTTTTATAAAGCTTTCCATATATTGCATGTGTATTGTTGCTTTATATTGAGTTGAGTACCTAGAGTCGAATATCATATCTTTGAGTTGAGTATCTAATATCTGAGTTTAGTATCTTATCCTTGAGTACTTCTGAGTTGAGTAAGTTTGAGTAGTTTTGAATATCCTTGAGTTGAGTAAGTTTGAGAAGAGCTAAGTATATTTCCTTTTTATCAAGTTTCAAGCTTATGTTTATGCTTTAAAATTTCTCTTACATGCTCGTACATTCCACGTACTGAGCCATTTGGCCTGCATCTTTTCATGATGCAGACACATGTATTCAGGGTCATCAATAAGAGCTTTGTTGATATATCCGGAAGTTCGAGTTAGCTATGGTAAGCCTCTTTTTTTCTGGAGGATTTCATTTACTTTTTAGTTTAGTCAGGATGTTGTGGGTCTTGTCCCGATTTCCATCTTTGTCATTTAGAGGCTTCATAGATAGTCAGTATAGTTGAGAGGTTTGTATTATTTATTTTATTAAATATTTTAAAGACTTAAGTTGCCTATTTTATGGCGAGTTGAATAATTTATATTATTCAGAGTTTTCTTTTGAGTTAAAGCTTTGTATTTAAGTTTCATGAATTTTATTCAGTTTTAAGCTTTTGCATGCTTAAGTTAGTCTTCCGCTTGTAGTCAGTCATGATGAGGGTTCACTTGGGGACTAGCAATGGTCTTCGAGTGTCGGCCACGTCCAGAGTGTAGGCTCGGGTCGTGACAGTTAGTATATAGTTTTGTTGGGCGATCCACCCCATAAGTGGTTCATATATTTGCTTGTCCATTTCAGGTTCTTATTTTGAACTATATAGAAATATTATCGAGCCATCCACCTCGTTACAGCTGGAATATTATCAAGCCATCCACCTCGTTCAAATGGAATATTATCGAGCCATCTACCTCGTTACAATTGGACTATTATCGAGCCATCCACCTCATTACGGTTGGAATATTATCGAGCCGTCCACCTCGTTACCGTTGAAATAGTATCGAGCCATCCACCTAGTTATGGTTGGAATACTATCGAGTCATCCACCTTGTTACAGTTGGAATATTATCGAGTTTCCACCTCGTTACAGTTGGAATATTATCGAGTCTCCACCTCGTTACAGTTGGATCATTATCAAGCCATTTGGCTCATTGCAGAGATCATTAGAGTTTGTTATGCTCAAACCAAGCAATGACATCTCCATATCCTCAGCAAATCATGAGTTGTAATGGACATACGGTGTTCAAAAATGGTAGCCATTATCTTTTACTCTCAATACTACTTTATTTTCTCATCTAGTTGAAAAGATGTTTATGCCTATTCTTTAAGATATACTCATTTGTTATTTGAATGAGCTTTCTTTATTTTTTGATTCAAGTCGCTAGCTAAAGCGCATTATGTCTACTGATTATTTACTTTGAGTATGCAAACATACACTGAACATGCCTATATGATATCTTTCAAAGCAAGAGTGATTTTAAAACACCAAGACGAGGGTGTATCCATAGAAACATGCAAAAAGATAATTGAAAAGCATCATAAGAGATGCTACCACTTTTTCAATTACAGTTTCTACTAACAAGTTTATTTCAGTCTTTGTCGAGAGCATCCGAGAGGATGAATTCTCAAATCAAACCACAGGTGCGAACGACATCAACAAGGATGTAGCACAATGTGGAACTTTTTCTTAGCAGCGAACTAGGACATAGTCCGAAGTGGAGTATCAAACTCTTAGGACGTGAGCTAAGGAGTGACTTCCACCACAATCAAACCACACCCCTATCAGAAGGCATGTGGGTTTTTCTTGGAGTTTATCAGTTTCAATTTCGCATTCGGAAAATTTTGATTTTCACCATGAGCAACTTTCTAATCTGAGTGGCAATACGCCAAGTGCTTTGGAAATTATGTTGTGTAAGTTCAGACTTATGGATGTGTAGAGCTCCACATTCATGGCTAAGAGATTGAAAACCTCTTTTTCATACTCGAAATACTTGTCACTCATCCAAAACCAAAGGTTATCTTGCATACTAGATTTTCTTTTCAACCAATCGAGTCGAACTACAAACAGCCTGATTCCTAAGGTATAAGGAGCTGTAGGCCGGCTCGATGTTGAAAACCCAGTTGTATTCCAACACTCGCTCTTAAATCTTATTCTCGAGCATTCCAGTCCCTTCATAATTCGGTGTCGGGATAGCTTTTGAATTCTTTCAGAGTCATGCATTAAATCAAGTGTATCGACCTACAAGTATCCTGAATTCTCATATAGCCTGAGATATGTAGAAAACCCATTTCCGGGGTTCGGCCATAATTTCTAAAGTTCGTACCAAAATCCATTTCCTAAATATGAAGGTGTGGTCGGTCAAAATTGGATTCGTCAATTTCATTTGCCTCAAATTTCTTTCATCAATCCAAGTCAAACGAGGGATAGTTGTTGACACCCAATTTTGATCCTCCACGATAGGGGCATCTTTAATTTCAAACGATTTGGAATAATTAAGTTTACAAAAATTCAAATATTTTTCTAATTATTTTAAAGTAATTTTAGTCATTTTATAATTTTAAAATAATAAATATGTTTTATATAATTTTTTATATAATTAGTATATTTTAAGAATATTCGAAGAATTGTCTCAAAAGATTTTGTTTTACTTAAATATTTTATTAAATTATTTCATTTTAAATTATTATTATAATTTTGAATAAATTAGTTAACTATTTTATTTCGTTAAGATTAAGAAGCTCATAAATTAATTATATTAATTCGCCTTATTTAAATTCTAGCCAAATCTTCTAAAATTAATTCTTTTGGTTACCTCTTTAATCTGCTTGGCTAAATTGTTGATTAATTTTTATTACAATTTTAGCCAAATCTAACATTCTCTTCCACACAATTTAAGATCAAATTTGGGCCTTTTCTCAAACACCAAAACCCATGCCTATTCCTAAATGACTAAAACTACATCAGCAGCCCACTTTCATATCACAATCTCACAACATTATACGCAAACCCATCCCAATACAATCAGCAAACCCATACATACAACGATACCAACAACATACACCGCACGACCCAGTTACACGTTCTTCTTCTTTTTCTTTCACGCTAGTAGCAGCCAGCCGAAACCCAGAAACTCGTGATCTAAATTGCAGTCCAGCAGCATTCGGCCCAAGAGCAACCCAGTAACCCGATGAATCTTCGAGAATCTCCAGGTTTCATAATCGCCTTGCCTCACATCCTTTTCAAGAAATCAAGCGCCTCTAATCATTGTTCCGTTGAGGAATTGTACAATTTTAGTACAAAAATTCAAGCTGTCATATTCCTTATCTCTGTGAAAGTTTTGAATTTCGAATTTCGAATTCATTCAAGATCCTTCCCATTTCCCCCCTTAAATCAACCCTAATCTCCTTCTATATAAACCTCTTCTCCTATCATTCTTAGGGTTGGGGAAGAATAGAGAACGAAAGAGGGGATCGAAAAGAAACACAACTTGCATAAGAAAAAAGCTACAAATTTTAGTGAGTTGTTAAGGAGATAGGCTTAGTATATATTTTCTCTTTTGTTCGTGGGTTGCTGGGGTTGGCAGAAGCTCGTTGGAGTTTTTCGTGGTCGTGAAAGTTCATCTTTGTTCGTCTCATCTCCATTTGCTGCTCCTCAAAAGGTATACGACTTTCAACTCTTTCATTTATTTATTCTTGGTAGAGGTTTAGATTTGAGTTATTTCGTGTGGGCGTGATTTGAATGTTTGTGTATAAGTGATGGATGTTGGTTCTCTTGTCGGCTGCTCATTGTGTGTTTGAATCGACTTAGTAGAATCTCTGTTAGGATTTTTGTTCCTTTTGATTATTACTGAATGAAATGGCTTGAAAGTTGACCTATTGAGGCTTGAATATTCAGTTATGTGCTAGCCTTTCTTGCTATAATGAGATTACTAGTTGCGCGCTTTTGTTTACAGGTGTTAGCTTGATGAAATGATCCTTCATTTATGTGTTTTCACTCAGTTTATTACTATTCATGTTGCTTTCTAGTAACTTAGGAGCTTTCAAGAATTAATTTATATGTCCAGGTGTATGTTCTGTTATCTGTTACTTTTTTTTAACTCTCAAGAGCCTTCTCTTCTTTTTTCTTAGATTATTTGTTGTGAATGGTTTGCTAATCCTTTATCTACTCTAATTTCCTCTTCATCGGTCGCCTCTTGAGTCTATTACGTGTTCTTGTCAGTAGCTTTGGGGTTACTAGAATTTGGGTTTAGCTTGGGATAGTTGTGCAGGTTATTATTTTAAGTTCAGTTTGAGGTTATAATCTTGTTGCTACTGCATTACTTTCTTACTTATAGTTTGGCCTTAGCTTGTGGTTGGAGTCACTGTTTACATTGTTATTCTTATAGGCCTTAGATTTTCATTTTCTTATTTCTTATTACTGTGCTAGTTGTTTGCGAGCTGATATAGAGCAGTTCATTGCGTTTTTATTTTGAGTTATCTTCTCTTGTGATCTGATGGTGGTTTGGGTCTCATTTTGGATTTTGAGATACTCAAGTTGTTGTTACTTCAATTGAGTTTTATATCATTTATATTCGATTCATATGCTAATTTTGTTTCTTTCTTATGTTGTATGAACCTCTATCGAGTCCGTGGCGGACTCCTATTTTGTTGCATCTTTGAGACGAGCCATAGAGGCTCAAATTCCATCTTTATCGAGTCAGCCAGCCATGAAGGATCGAAGAACAGGGTCATGACATTGACGTACAGGTGTTCGGAGCGCATCAAAGTGCTGGATACGCACAATATACCACGGTATACATCAGGCGTATACGTTGTATATTGCATTGAAAATGGGCTAAAAGAGCCCTAAATTTTCAGCTTTGTATTTTGTTATTATTGGGTCTAAGCCCTTTTATTTGGAGTGTTACTATCCTGTTAGATGTTAGATTTTAGGACAGGTGAAATTGGGCCTAAAGCCCAAAATGAAATTAGGCTCAAGTACTGCCCAGGCAGACATAAAATAAGACTTGGACCCAAAACACTCTCTCTCTCTCTCTCTCTCTCTCTCTCTCTCTCTCTCTCTGTTTTATTTGTTTCATATTTATTTAATTGTTATTTGCTAGTCAATTTTAAGGTTTTCCTAATTCAATTTCCCCAAAAGAGTCATTTCGAGAATTTCTAAAGAATAAATAATTATACTTATTTTATTCCTTGAATTACTTTGAAAATAATCATTTAGTAATATCCAATATTACTCCTTCCCCCTAAAAAATGATTGTTAGTCTTAAAGTTTGTCTATTTTCTAAACTAGTCAATCATGCTTATCTTTTTAAGTTATTTAGCCAAATAGCTAATTGTCAGATAACTGCATATTTGTGGGCGTTTCGGGTGCTTTCAAACCTTTTCCGAAATGTTAATATGAATCCCAAACCCTCCTTAATATTTTTGTTAGATTTTCTATTTTTTTTAATCTTTTGAAAAATTAGTTTTCTTAATTTTACTTTAAAAATTAAGTGGCTACTCTTAAAAACCCGTCGTTTTCTATTTTTAAATAAAGCATTATTTTGTGCAAATCTTATTATTCAAATCTTCGCTTAAATAAGCAATACTATTTACTATAACATATATTTTATAAATTGGTAATCATGTGCAACGCGCGTGTCGAAAAACTAGTAATATATATATATATATATATATATATATATATATATATATATATATATATATATATATTGGCGTAGAAGTCATGCCACGTGTCACTAGCAACGGAAGCAACAACGAAAACAATTGAGGCGGCGCACAGTTTAAGCAAAATTCTAATTCCTTTTGGTTTTGAGTTCCTAATTTGTTTTGGACTCGGTTATTTTATTAGGGTTTCCTACGTCTATAAATAGTCCATAAGAATGATTATTAAGGGAAGAGGATACAATGTAGACAATAACTTTTGATATAAGATTTTATCTTTTCTTTCTCTTTTATTTATTTTACATATTTTATTTGAATGATTCGTTGTAATTGCTCTATGTATATGTGGAGTTAACTTCTCGTTCTTGGATTATATTTACTTACACAATGATTGTTTAGTGATTTTGATTCGGCATAATTGTTTATCATATTGGTTGTTCTTATTTTCTTGTGATTACTATTTCGATGATTGGCCACCATTAGAATAAATTTATTGTCTTCTTTTGAACTTGGGAGAGGAATAGAGGGATAGAACGTGGAATATAAGGAGCATAATCTTTTTTGCATATCACTTAAATTGATTTGTGTCTAGGATAGGGCTATACCTAGGTGCCTTGCTTGGCTCAAAAACGGGAAGACAACGTAATGCTCCGTAGTTGGTTCAGTCTATCCCTGCTCAACGATGTAGTTAGGCTGTCAATTGTGGTACACGGTTAAAGGTCGGGAGATCATGTTATCAAACCCGTGAATCAATAACTAGATAATTAAATAAATTGATGAAATTGATGCTAAATATGATTGTTAGTTAAATTATAATCCTAGATCGATTCATTCATTGATAATGTAAACATCTATCTTTTCTTAGTTAATTGTTGTTTAGGTATTTTTTCTTCTTTTTTAGTTTAGTTAATATATATTCATCTTTTGAAATCCTCCCTTGAATAAATAATTAGAATTAGTATAATTTAGTAAATAGTTAATTGACAAGTCCTTTGGGTTCGATAATCTGGCTCTTTTAGGACCACTATATTACTTGCGCGACCACGTACACTTGCCTGTGCAATTGGAAGCAACACTTTGCCTCCCTCATCTCAAGGGGGAAGAACTTATCAATAAAAACAACCTTAAATTTCTCTCAATCAAGAGGACCTACATCTACCGCCCTCTTTTCCTTCCATTGGTTGAACCAAACTTGACCAATAACTTTGAGTTGGTAAGCGGCCAATTCCGACTTTCCTACCGAAGTGATACCCATAATTCCTACTATTTTATAAATCTCATCAAAGAACTCTTAGGGATCTTCCTCAACCCTAGACTCATGCAATTCTGGAGGATTCATCCTAATAAAGTCTCTCACTCTTCTTGCTGTTGTACCCACATTTGGGTTCACGGGAGCCACAACCTCTCTATTTTCTTGAGCTCTCACAACTTGAAACAATGCGTGAAATGAGGCTCAAAACTTATCATTAGTCACTTGCTTGGCCAAAGGGTCAACTGGCACTTGGGGAGCCTCTGGTCTCACATTTTCACGAACATTCCTTCGTGGAGGAATATTTTGAAAAGCATCGGATAAAGATTAAGAGAGAGATATATAGAGTTATTCTCTATCACACGACTTTAGAATGACGAAAGAAATGGAACTTCCTAAATCTCTTACAATTTCTCATTCATAAATGTGGCGTGCTTCACACTCATGAACAAGCCTCTACTCGACATGGCTTATGAGACATCCTAAGACATTTCTAAACCTTGTGCTTTGAATACCAAGTTTGTCATGATCCAAAGTAAACCCTAGACGTGATATGGCGTATGGACCCCTTGAGACCCTACACATGCCACTTAGTATACATCATACAAGATAATAGAATTGAAAGAGTTCAAAAGACAGTTTTAAATCATAAAGAGTTTGAAAAAAGTAGTGGAAGTCTAACATATGTATCAAGCCATCTATTAAATCAAAAAAGTGATTGGGACGTAACCCATACATCACATACAACATCCGAAATGAAAATACATATATCAATAAGAAACTCGATCCTTGGGAACATGAGGACTCACCAATCGTCAAAAGCTACAAGGTATCAACTAGCCACGAGTGTGCGGAATAAAAGAGTTGGACCTTACATTAGTGAAACAACATAGGCAAGAGTATGCGTTAGTACATGGAATGTACTAAGTATGATAACAATGCATAAGAGTTATGAAATCATGCTAAAAGGACTTTACATAACATGCAATGACCAAGCTAAATCATAAAATAACATTTTAGAAGACATAAGTTGAAATCATGGTCAATACAAGCTAAACATCTTTAAAACACATTTGACATACTTCTAAAAGTAACCTTGCTTCATTATTGTGGAAAGTTTGCCTTTAACTGACATATAGACCATGTGAGCTATAACATGGAATCTGATGTCTATCCCACACCAAAAAGAGATGTCCTTACTTGCCAAGATAAGAACCATAAACTTCTAGCTTAAGTGAATCTACTAGCTAATGTCTTTCTAAAACAAACCTATGGTGGCACATAGTTATGGGGCATGGGTAATCGCCACTTGTCCACTTGGTTCTAAGCATAAATCCCACAAATAGTCATTAATTGTAACTTGTCTTATCATTTTGGGACATGAGTAATTGCCGCTTGTCTTATCATCCATGGAAGGGCACATCAAGTAGCCAATTCAAGCTAGAATTCATTAGAAGAGCTCCTTAATATTGATTCATCTTAGGTGAGAAAACCTTTCAACCTTATGAATCCTTTACATGAAAAAATCCTTTCACAATCATGTTTGAGTAATATGTGAGAAATTCTTTCACAACAACAACATTGATGATTTACTCTCAAAGCAACCTTAAATCATTTTCATCAATTTCATAAAGAAACATTCATATCTTAATAAATTCATCTTTCATAGTTCAAAACCCACATCATATCATAATAGTCTAGAAATCATGGGCCATGCATGGGTTAATGGGGATTCAACTTAAAAGCATGCAATTACTTCAATTCATGCATAAAAAGACATAAAACCATCAATTAGATCATAAGGAACCCATGCGATTGAATAAAACCCTAATTTCAATTGGAGATTCTATCTTGTGAAATTAGAGAGTATAGAAACCCTATGGAGGAAAGAATTCCATAGGTGAATACTAGCATACCTTGATGTCAAAAGCCCAAAATCAATGGAGAATTGGAGACTTGATCTTGAAACCCTAGACTTCTTCTTATTCTTCAAGCTTTAGAGAGATAAATATTTGGGGAAGAACTTTGATCAACTTTGAAAATTTAGGAGAATGAGTTCAATTGGGTAATTTGAGGGTTAAGGGCCTAGGGTAGAGGGTAAAATGACATAATAATGGTTTAGAATAATTAGGAAAAGACAAAATCCCTTAAAATAAAACTACAGTACCTGCACCAACGATTGGACATACAGTCCGTAGGTCCTACTATGGACCGTCCTACTATGAACCGTCCTGGTCAACCATAGGTAGGGTTTCAGGGACTTAAATTTTGAACCTCAACTATGGGACCCATGTACGATCTATAGATACACTTATGGACCATACGTACCAATCGTAGGTCCCAACTTTGACCCTCAATATTTCAGTAAGTTTGGGACTCACCTATGAGACCTATCAACAACTCATACACTGAACGATGGACCATCCTGATGAATCATAAAAATGGTACTGGAACTTGACATTTGAAAATCATTTAACCTTACCACCTACGGTTCCCACCTACATCTCGTAAGAGGACCTAGGGTATGTTGGTGGGGTCCGTCGGTATAGACACCAACTAGGAATATCTGAAGTTTTTTCCTCTTTTCAATTCCTAGGTATTACACTTCCGAGATATGTTATGGTTTTGTACATCTGATCAGGATGTAAGATTTTGGTCGCTATTAGTATTTTTTGTATCCACTCCAATGTAAGATTTCAGGATTAACTTAGTTTCTAAAGCTTTCGATGTAGCATTCTAGAAAGGACTAGGCATTCTGATGTAAGAGTTTGTTAGGTTCTGATAAGGCTTTTGGACATAAGATTTGGGAAGGACTGATCATTTCAAGGTATGTTAGGTTTCGATAAGACTCTTTGATGCTAGATTTCTTAAAGGACATGGTCTTCTAATGTATGATTCTAGGAGATGCTAGGTTACATGGTAATAGCCCGATGTCAGATTCTGAGAATGCATTGTGTTCATTACTAAGTTGTGCCTTGTAGTGTAGTTATTATGAACATCACTTATTTTATCTTATATATCTACCACTATGAACAACATTCATGTTATTAATGGTACAAACTTAAAAAAAAAGCATTATAACACCTGGAAAATGCACAACTCAGTTGGAAGTTGGAAAGTGCATCTATTGAAGTCTGTAGCTTTTTGGTGATTAAGAACTCATGTTACAAGTTGTAGGAAGTTTTACGGCTCATGAAAACCATCGGTGGTTGAGGCTCAAAAAGTCAGGTCAAGTATCACAGGGAACACGAGCAGGTTTAGGGACGTATATAGGTTTACGGGTCGTAGACGTGCCTCGTGAAGGAACTTTTGAAAGTTGGAAAAATTGACTTGGACAGAATAAAAGGAGTTATGGCTCATGGGTTGTTCTACATGCCATGGAAAGACCTCGTGGATTATAGTCCTAAACCCTATACTTTTCCCAAATTCATTTTACGAATGATCTCTATGGGTCGTTTAATATAATACGATTCGTATATGGTGCCTCATTATTCATTATTCAGAAACTTGGAATTTCACTAGTTGGGTCTATGTTATGACAGTTTGGCCCGTAAAGGGTATCACTGATCGTGAAAGGTGGTTTGTGGTTCAAGTTTTGAAACTTATGAATTTAGCCTATTTTCTCATAGCCAAGTTCTAAGGACCGTGGAAGTTTTACGACTCATAGATGCTTTTGTAATGCTTGTTCGACAGTTATTTATTAGTGTTAATTGGGTCTTTTCCTACTCTTTTAATTCCTATACTATGTTGTTTTGGGCTTATTTTGGAGACCATAACTAATTCCTAAGACCCATAACCACCTCATTCATTCTCAGTCTCCCAAATTCCAATTTCCTCTCTCTTAAGTTTTCTCCCTCAAGCAATCTAGGGCTCTAACATCTCATGTTTCCATTGAATAATTCACCAAGGGTTTCTATCAAGGTATGTGAAAACTTCATCAATGGGTCCTTTTTCACCCTTTGAGTCCAAAAGAAATCTCTATTTCTCAAAATCTAGGGTTTCATGATTTCTTATGGTTCTAATAAAATTTCAATTTTTCCTCCATGAATGACCTGATATGCATTAATTGATTATCATTCAATGATATTTTCATGAACCCATAATATGCAAGTATTTTCATGATCGCAATTATGTTATTTTCACATGCAAGCTTTATGAATTCAATTTTTTATGAATTATGGATGCTTTTAGATAAAGTATTATCCCATTTATATGAATACAATGATTTAAATGCTTTCATATAAATTGTCTCTCATATTATGTATGTTATCATAATTTTAAGGATCTACTCAAACTATCAGATTTATCATGAATGATTCAGTATTTCTAGATTCTTATTGTCTTTATAATTATGCATGTTTTCCATTGGGAGTTACTGAGCACCGAGTGGACTTTTGGGATGGAAGATTTCATTTAGCGTTCATGGACCTTTAATAACAATCTCTAAGCCCCAGAATTGCTCGCCCCCGTAGGACTTATTTTATACAAACTTTAGCTAGTGGATCCACCATAGCTTAGACTCATGGTCCTTACCTTGGCAAGTAGGACAATGCTTTTTTGGTGTAGAAACAAAACACTATACTTCAAGTTGTAGCTCACACGATTTATGTCGAATAATGGTATCTCCCACTTATGCTATGATTTTCAGAATTTTGCATGACATTGTACTACATTTATAGAATCAAACATTAGTTTTCATGTTATGTTCACTTGGCCATTGCATTATCACATTTTATAGTCTTTTCATGTTATTATCTCATGTTTATGCATTTTACCTATATCTAGTACATTTCAAGTATTGTCCGCATACTTTTCTACCTATATTTTTTTATAATATATGTTCTGAGGCACCTCCTTCGGGTTGTGGTTAGTATGTGATCCTCTAAGCTTATACAATGTTGGTGAGCTCTCATGGTTCGAGGACATACCTTTTTATGATTTCATTTCATACTCTACTTCAATTTTCATATTGTTCGAGTAAGATAAATACTTTTCCAAGAAACTCACTTATGTAGAGGATTATTCAGCTATTAATATTTCCACTTATGAGTCGTTATATTTAGATTTCTCTTTTATGCTATGATAGTTGTTTGAGACTTTATTTTGCTTTCATAATTATTTCAGTTATGTATGCTCTCTTAGAGTCATGTTATGCCATGTGGTTATCTTGGGGTCACTCGTGGCTCTAGTCACCATGTCATGTCTAGGGGATATTCTTTGTTATACCTCATAAACTAGTAAGTTAGACTAGAGAGTTCTAGAGCTTTTCTTAAGGGTTTTAGAGTTTGATGTGAGGGATAGAATTGTAAAATGACTTCCCAAACTTAGAATGAGGGTTTTAGGGTTAGGGCGTCAAGGTATGACCCCCAAGGACCACCCAAGGGGTCTTTGAGGAGGACCCCAAAACAGCCCCAAACAAATATGTTAAAAAAACAGCCTCCCATGAAGGCATCTACAGCCAGTAGATGGACCCACTCCCCGTGGGTTGGGGTCGTGGGTCAAGGCCAAGTATTCCCTGCAATGTTGAGTTGCAGACCTCCACCTATGGAGTGCAGCACGGTTAGTAGACCTACCCACGGTCCGTGGGTGGGGGTCTCGTAGGTGAGAGCAAAGTTTTGATTTTTAGTTCTAAGTTAGGGGATTAGGGGTTAATTAGTAATTAGTTAGGGGTTAAGTGAGGATGTTTAATTAGTTATTAGGCCCCCTATATGAGCCTAATAAACCCCCAAACTTAGTAAATTAAATCATTCCCTCAACTCACCAAAAAGAAACCCAAAATCCTCTCTCTAGAAAGAAGAAGCACAACAAGAGGAAGAAGGTGAAGTCTAGGGTTAAAGGGGATGCCTTTGCTACTCAATTTTTTGGAGAATCTTCACCTAAGGTATGTTATCTTCTTCATCTATGGGTTATTCCATCCATAGAGCCCCTTAGATTTCCCTCAATTTGTGAAGAAGAACCCCAATCTAAGCTAGAGTTTCTTCTAATGTGTGGGTTTAGTTGGGTATGATTCCAATTGGTTGGATAATACTTGTTTATGATTAATTTAGTATTGATTCATGATATTATGATGAATTTATGTGATTTCCATGGTTAACCATAGTCTAATTGATGAATTTGATAATTTGTGGGTTTATGCCATGAAAGGTGAAAGTGAAGAATTAGAGTTGATCTTCTAAAATTGATAATGTCTATATTAATTGTTCAAGATTAAAAGAAAGTAGACATGTGTTGAATTAGATTGTAGTGTACATTAGGGATCTTGACTTGTAAAGCTTGAAGTTGAACCTTTATGATGAATTATGACTAGAATCACTTAGTAATGAAGCATGTGATTAGAATGCCTTGAAATCTAGGTATGAATGATGATTGTGAGAAGTAAAGGTTTGAGAGTAAGGCTTGTGGTCATGAATTTTGAATCACTAGGGCTTTGAGAGTAAAGTTAATGTGATGAATAGAAGTCTATTAGGTAGAATTGTGGTGAAAGACCTATACTCACCTAACCTACCTTATAAATGCTTGATTGCATAAAGTGATAGAATCACTTGAACATGGATTGATTGTCAAGGACATCCTTCCATGAAGCATGAGCGTTAAGCAAGACTTAATAGTAAATCTTGGGGTGTATGCTTGACCTCATGTGGCTATTGACAATGAGATGGAGTGTCACACAAGATAGGGTTCGGGCTCCAAGTAGAAAGGAGAACCACACCTAGTTGATGTGAGGACTATTCAAGTTAAAGGGGAACTATTACGTAGTAGAGTGTGGGTTTTCCCAAGTTAGGTCTCATGAGATGGAAGCCTTCAAATAGTTAGGTTTCTAGTAGCAATCTCCATATCTAATGAACTAAGACATGCTTGAAGAAGCATCTCATAGTGTTCAAAAGCATAAATGAACTAAGACTTACTTAAAGAAGTACCTCATAGTGTTCAAGAGTATAAATGGACTTAGACATGCTTAAGGTAGTAGCTCATAGGGCCCATGTTAATAACAAACTTAGACATGCTTAAAGAAGTGTCTCATAGGGTTCAATCTAATAATGAACTAAGATGTGCCTAATGAAGTACCTCATAGTTTTCTAAAGTTAAAGAGATGTACTAGGTTCCAAACCAAGAAGTATTAGTATGAGGACCTAAAAGTGGTACTTAGCATGAATAGTGTTATGGGATGCTATTCATGCATTGCACAAGTATGACTTAAGGTTATTCAAGAAAGTGTTATCTTGAGTGATGTATCTTGAGATAGGATTGTGTTATAGCTGCCTTCCTTGTTAGTATTGACTAAAGGTGAGAGATTCCCTTGGTTATAAGAGTTAAGCTAAAGAATGAGATCCTAAGGTGGTACTTAGTGTGAGTAGGATTATAATGTCTTACTCATACGTTGCAAAAGTATGACTTGAAGCTACTTATGAAACTTGACTAGTAATATTGACTATGTTTAAGATGACCAAAAGAGAAACTTAGCTTGGATGGTATTATGGGATGTCATTCAGGCATTGCACAAGTATACTTTAAGGTTAGTTGAGAGTGGTCTTATTATGATGTGAATGACTAAGAGTTGAGTAATGCTTATATGATGCTTATGTTGGAGACTTTGCTTATTATTATGATATTGTCTGTTATGATTATAGTTTATGTTTCATGAAGTATTTCCTATGATTTTGGATTTATGTCTTATATTGACTAACCCTTATCTTATGCTCTTATGATTAATCCAGCTAACATATTTAGAACATTTTGTACTAGCACATACTTTGCCTACATTCTTATCAAATGTAGGGTTTCAGAGATTGAGTTCCATTCTTTAAGCTAGGTTTCGAAGGAGCAAAGGAGTTGAAGATTTGGTGAGTCCTCATAGCTTTGAGGACAAACCCACTATTCTTTTATGTCTTTTATTTTCTTGTTTTGAGACTATTGTAGGCTGTGTCCCAGGAATTTTATTCAGAGTTGTATTAGATGGTTTGAGATAAGGTTTAGAAAAGCCTTCCGCTTGCTTTTATAAAAGACTTTGATTGTATGGTTAAAGTTTTTAAAATTTATGTACTTTTCTATTATCTTATGTTATGATATGCTAAGGGCTTGTAGGAGACCCCTTCGGGGTCAAGTACGACATGTTACATCTAGTGGGTACCCCTAAGCCGTAACAAATTTGGTGATCAGAGCACGAGGTTTAGAATGGTTCTAGGATTGTCTCAAACCACGTCTAGTAGAGTCTTGTTCATAAATGTGAAGCGTGATACATTTATGAATAAGAGGCTATTGGATGCTTAGGAAATCTCACTTCTTCATTCTCTAAGTTGTGCCATAAAGTTTAACTCTATAAGGTCTCTCTCCTATTCCTTTATTCGATGGTCTTTAGGATATGACCACTCAAAGTGCTTATGCTACAAGGAGTGAGGGAGGAAGGTTGGTGGTGATGTCAATTATGGCTCTATGACTTGATAGATTTAAGATGATAGACTGTGATGTTGTCTTTTGTATGAAAGGGTTGTATTATGGTTATGTGCATTTAATGGTAGAACCTAACTTGGTCATGATGAGTTTTGGAAGTATGTTGATAGATTTGATGAATAGGGTGTTTAAGTAATGCCTAGATGTGTTGAGGGAGTAGACTCCTCTAAGAAGGGTAGAAGTGTAGTTCACCTTGATTTAGAATCATTTTGGGTGATGGATGAAAAAGCTTAGTGATGACTTGTTTCAACCTTGGAGTTGAAAGAAGTGAGGCTTAGAAGAGTCTGTATAGGCTTACTCCCAAGGGGGAGATGATGTGCTTAGATAGCACGGTCGTTGAGTGTTCTTGATGTCCATGAGTTAGGTTAACTAGAAATTCTCACCTTGAGAGGTGTAGTGAGTATGAGAAGTTTAGTCCCGCCTTGGTAGGCTCATGTGAGATCTTGAGTGGTGTTAGTAAGGTTGTTTGTGAGTTAGAGTTGCTTAAAGAGAACCTCTCTAAGTTAGAAGTACCGGTGGGGATCTTAGACCGACAAGTTAAGAAATAGAAGTACAAGGAAGTTGTTCCCATGAAAATGTTAAGGAGTGATCTTTTAGTAAGGGTTTAGTTGAGGGTGATTGGGAGGAATAGGGCCAATGAGAAGTCCCGATATCCTCATTCTTCTTCCTTGTATTCCTCCTTCAGCATTTAAGACCTTGAGATGATAAGTTCCTCTTGATTTGCTTTTATATGAAGCCATGTGTGTTGCCATGATTTCCTTATGTGCATGTTCATGAAAAAGCTTAGGTCTTGATAGAAATGACTTATGTGCATTGGTTTGCCTCATGTTGTAGTGCATTTGAATAGAGTTGCATATAGACTTCATAAGATGAATTAATGAGCATGCCTTAGTTTGGAGTTGAAAGATTCATCCTTGAATAAATGCTTTTTGAGAGTAATTTGCATTTAGGCTTCATGAGTGTGTGTTGAGAATGTTTTATTTAGGAGATGTTAGTTCCTCCTTGAAAATGAGTAGATATAGAATTTCATGCATTTTGGGTTAGTAGAAGTAGTTCTTGCTCCCTTGTGTTGCATTGAATGTGTTTAGCTTGGAGTTAAAGTTTTTCTTCCTTGGTTGTGTGCATTTAGATGTAGTGAATGCATGATGGAATTCTAGTATAGAATGTTGACCTTAAGAAGTGTTTAGAATCGTCATTCGAGGACGAATGATCCTAAGGGGGAGATATTGTTATACCCCAGAAACTAGTAAGTTAGACTAGAGATTCTAGAGCTTTTCGTAAGAGTTTTAGAGTTTGATATGAGGGATAGAATTGTAAAATGACTTCCCAAACTTAGAATGAGGGTTTTAGGGTTAGGGAGTCAAGGTATGACCCCCCTAAGGACCACCCAAGGGGTTCTTGAGGAGGACCCCAAAAAAGCCCCCAAAAAATCTATCAAAAAAACAGCCTCCCACGAAGGCATCTACAACCAGTAGATGGACCCACTCCCCGTGGGTTGGGGTCGTGGGTCAAGGCCAAGTATTCCTGCAATGTTGAGCTGCAGACCTCCACCTACGGAGGTGCAGCACGGTCAGTAGACCCACCTACGGTCCATGGGTGAGGGTCTCGTAGGTGGGAGCAGAGTTTTGGTTTTTAGTTTTAAGTTAGGGGAATGGGGTTAATTAGTAATTAGTTAGGGGTTAGAAGAAGAAGAAGAAGAAGAAGAAGAAGAAAAAGAGAAGGATCCGTGGGTGGGGGCCTCGTAGGTGGGAGCAGAGTTTTGGTTTTTAGTTTTAAGTTAGGGGCATGGGGTTAATTAGTAATTAGTTAGGGGTTAAAAGATAAGGAGGAGAAGGAGGAGGAGAGGATCCGTGGGTGGGGGTCTCGTAGGTGGGAGCAGAGTTTTGGTTTTTAGTTTTAAGTTAGGGTCATGGGGTTAATTAGTAATTAGGTAGGGGTTAAAAGAGGAGGAGGAGGACTTTGCTACTCAAATTTTTGGAGAATCTTCACCTAAGGTATGTTATCTTCTTCATCTATGGGTTATTCCATCCATAGAGCCCCTTAGATTTCCCTCAATTTGTGAAGAAGAACCCCAATCTAAGCTAGAGTTTCTTCTAATGTGTGGGTTTAGTTGGGTATGATTCCAATTGGTTGGATAATACTTGTTTATGATTAATTTAGTATTGATTCATGATATTATGATGAATTTATGTGATTTCCATGGTTAACCATAGTCTAATTGATGAATTTGATAATTTGTGGGTTTATGCCATGAAAGGTGAAAGTGAAGAATTAGAGTTGATCTTCTAAAATTGATAATGTCTATATTAATTGTTCAAGATTAAAAGAAAGTAGACACGTGTTGAATTAGATTGTAGTGTACATTAGGGATCTTGACTTGTAAAGCTTGAAGTTGAACCTTTATGATGAATTATGACTAGAATCACTTAGTAATGAAGCATGTGATTAGAATGCCTTGGAATCTAGGTATGAATGATGATTGTGAGAAGTAAAGGTTTGAGAGTAAGGCTTGTGGTCATAAATTTTGAATCACTAGGGCTTTGAGAGTAAAGTTAATGTGATGAATAGAAGTCTATTAGGTAGAATTGTGGTGAAAGACCTATACTCACCTAACCTACCTTATAAATGCTTGATTGCATAAAGGAAAGAATCACTTGAACATGGATTGATTGTCAAGGACATCTTTCCATGAGACATGAGTGTTAAGCAAGTCTTAATAGTAAATCTTGGGGTGCTTGACCTCAAATGGATATTGACAATGAGATGGAGTGTCACACAAGATAGGGTCCGGGCTCCAAGTAGAAAGGAGAACCACACATAGTTGATGTGAGGACTATCCAAGTTAAAGGGGGAACTCTTACGTAGTAGAGTATGGGTTTTCCCAAAGTTAGGTCTCATGAGATAGAACCCTTCACATAGTTGAGTTAAGGTTTCTAGTAGCAATCTCCATATCTAATGAACTAAGACATGCTTGAAGAAGCATCTCATAGTGTTCAAAAGCATAAATGAACTAAGACTTACTTAAAGAAGTACCTCATAGTGTTCAAGAGTATAAATGGACTTAGACATGCTTAAGGTAGTATCTCATAGGGTCCATGTTAATAATGAACTTAGACATGCTTAAAGAAGTGTCTCATAGGGTTAAACCTAATAATGAACTAAGATGTGCTTAGTGAAGTACCTCATAGTGTTCTAAAGTTATAGAGAGGAACTACATTCCAAACCAGGAAGTATTAGTATGAGGACCTAAAAGTGGTACTTAGCATGAATAGTATTATGGGATGCTATTCATGCATTGCACAAGTATGACTTAAGGTTATTCAAGAAAGTGTTCTCTTGAGTGATGTATCTTGAGATAGAATTGTGCTATAGTTGCCTTCCTTGTTAGTATTAACTAAAGGTGAGAGATTCCCTTGGTTATGAGAGTTAAGCTAAAGGATGAGATCCTAAGGTGATTAGTTTGATGGACTAAGGTGGTACTTAGTGTGAGTAGGATTATGGGGTCTTACTCATACGTTGCACAAGTATGACTTGAAGCTACTTATGAGAGTCTAAAGCTTGATTAGTAATATTAACTATGTTTAAGATGACCAAAAATGATACTTAGGTTGGATGGTATTATGGGATGTCATCCATGCATTGCACAAGTATGCTTTGAGGTTACTTGAGAGTGGTCTTATTCTGAAGTGAATGACTAAGAGTTGAGTAATGCTTATATGATGCTTATGTTGGAGACTTTCCTTATTATTATAATATTGTATCTTATGCTTATAGACTATAGTTTATGTTTCATGTAGTATTTCATATGATTTTGGATTATGTCTTACATTGACTAACCCTTATCTTATGCTCTTATGATTATGCTAGCTATCATATTTATTACATTTTGTACTAACGCATACTTTGCCAATATTCTAATCAAATGTAGGGTTTCAGAGATTGAGTTCCATTCTTGAAGCTAGGTTTTGAAGGAGCAAAGGAGTTGAAGATTTGGTGAGTCCTCATAGCTATGAGGACAAACCCACTATTCCCTTTGTCTTTTATTTTCTTTGTTTTGAGACTATTGTATGGG